>OY728146.1:173074598-174324598 GCA_963277665.1 Viscum album | reverse complement strand
TCTTTTGAGATTATATTTGACGCATCCAACTTTTCAGTTGGAGTTTTCTTATCACAGAGGGTGGAGGGACGTTCAAATGTGATTACTTATGCATCGAGGAAATTGGATTCAGCCCAATTAAACTACACTCCTAGGGAAAAGGATTTTACTTCCATCATATTTTCTTTAGATAAATTACGTTCATATTTATTGGGCTCTAAAGTAGTTGTTTTTCTGACCATGCAGCTATGAGGTACCTTTTGAAGAAGCCATACGCAAAGACCAGACTTTTTCGATGGATGCCCCTTATTTAAGAATTTGATATTGAAATAAATGACAATAAGGGGTCAGAAAACCTGGCTGCGGACCACATGATTAGGCTTACTCACACACTAGAGGCTGACACCATGGACCAGGTACCCCTTTGGGACACTTTACCCAATGAGCATCTTTATTTCATCTCAGGTATGCATCCTTGGTATACTGATTTAGTGAACTATCTTATTGCATCTGAAATCCCTATAAATTTAAAGAAACCTCAAGTTTAAAAATTAAAAAATGAGTATTCATATTATGTGTGAGATGATATGTACCTCTGGAATATGTGTAGTGATCAAGTTAATGGGAGGTGTGTTCCTGATCAAGAGTTTAATTCTGTTATGCATTTCTATCATACACTCTCATGTGGAGGACACTTTGGACCCCAAAGAATAGCAAGAAAAGTCTTACACTCTGGATTATACTGGCCTAGATTATTCCATTATGCCCATGTGTTTTGTAAGTCATGCTATCATTGTGAATACACTAGGAACATTTCTAGGAGACACGAGATTCCCCAACAAACCCATACTATTCTATGAGATTTTTGATATATGGGGTATCTATTTTATGGGTATTTTTCCTAGTTCATTTGGTTTTTTATATATTTTGGTTGTTGTTGATTATGTGAGTAAATGGGTGAAGTCTAAGGCCACCAGGACTCATGATTCTAATGTTGTAGTGAAATTTGTCAAGACATAAATTTGTTGCAGGTTTGGAATGCCAAAGGATATCATAAGTGACTAGGGAACACACTTTTTCAATCAAAATTTGGCTTCCCTCCTTCAGAATTATGGGGCGACACACAAAACATAAACACCATACCACCCCAAACAAATGGTCAGGCTGAGGTTTCAAATAGAGAGTTGAAACAAATTTTGGAGAAAAAATTGTAGCCAGATAGGAAAGATTAGAGAAATCTCTTGGATGGTGTGCTTTGGGTTTATAAGATGGAATACAATACCCCCATCGATATGTCCCCATTTCGGATTGTTTTTGGGAAAACCTTTCATCTCCCTGTGGAAGTTGAGAATCTAGCTTATTGGGCTATAACGAAATGTAACATGGATTTTTCCCAAGATAGAATCCAAATGAAGTTTTAAATTCAAGAGATTGAGGATATTTGATTACCTTCATATGAGAACTCAAGTCTTTATAAAGAAATATCAAAAGCAGCACATGATATAATGACCCAAAAAAGGGTGTTTTATGTTGGTGATAAATTCCTTCTCTATAGTTCACAGCTGAAGCTAATGCCTGGTAAGTTGCATTCTAGATGGTTAGGTCCTTATATGGTATCTAATGTTTGTCCTTATGGTACAGTGGAGATCTCACAAGAGGACACCAGAAGGAGATTTACAGTCAATAGGAAATGTTTGAAAAAAAATACATTGAGGGACTTCTCACTGATGTAGTGGATTTCATCACACTGCATGACCCCATAATCACTTGAGCATATCAGGTTATTCCTAACCCTTTCATTTTTTTATTCATTTTCCTATTTAAAATTATATATTTCTGGTGAATATATCATCTCATAGGTTCACATTGAGGACAATGTAATATTTTAAGTGTGGGGAAGTGGACAACATTTTAGGGTAGATGTTTATTACTTTCATTTGTGTGTTTTTTGTGTATTTTCTATTAATTTTTTGGTTAAATGTTTGAAAAAATAAACAAAAAATATCAAAAATATATATCACGTGACATTATCATGTGGAACATATAGAATATGCATGTTTTAAAAATTCATTAGTAGAATGATAAGGATGAGTAATATTTCATCATCAAGGGTTGATTTTTATAAAAATTGAATTCATCAATGATATGAATGGTTGTGTCATTATAAAACCTTTTAGATTTTGACATTATTATTTGTGATATATGTTCATGGTAAATTGTGTCATTGATTTCTCCACACAAATTTTCATTCAACCATGACTTGTGAAATTTTTCCTACTCAATTGAAGGTATAATCATGTTAGGTAAAAAATCATTGGTTTATCCATACATTTGTTTCTCTTTTGATAGGTTTCATTACTTTATTGAATTGACCTATTTATGTGTACCTATTTTCCAACTATTGTACACCCTAAAAAATGGTTTGTGTCTCAGATAGGCCAAAAACCACTTTTCCTCGAACTTTGATCTTGTTATAACTATTACAATTAATGTTGTGAAGAGATAAAACCTAAGTTGAGAGTTGAGTGTGATATTTTTTCCAAGTGAGACTTAAAAAACAAAACAAAATAATAAATGAGTGGAGTGATGAAATGTACAAAAAACAGGGATATCTAGGTTGAGAGCTTGAGGTTTGATTTTTCGGAATGCTTAAGTGAGTGGGTCTTGAAATTTGATTACAAAGGAATGAAGAATAGGTTCAGTGAATTAAACCAAGTAATAATAATTTTTTACATGACCTGAATATAGTGAATAAAGGGAGAATTTATGATCTTGGAATGGTTGTCACATACACACGTGAAGAATTAGTGGCATGGTAGACCCATGACTTTTTTTTCTATGATTAGTGTTATTAATCTCACTAGATTTTGTTTTGACACAATTTATGAGACAATTAATTTAAAATTTATTGATATTGACTCTTGATGAGATTCTTACTTTTCCTATATTTCCACTATGGATTGAGAAATATGAACATGCATATCTTGTGATAATTTTCTTGAATACATGATATGAGGTTTTTCCTAGGTGTACAAAAGGGTAAGTAAGGGGGAGTTGATAAAACACATTTTTTATTGACTATTTTATTGATAATAAATTATATAATTTTCTCACATTGTTCTAAATAAGTTCAATTATGGAATATTTGGGATTAGATCATTCATTTTTAAATTTGATGAAAATTCCATTTTTACCCTTTTAAAATTCATTATAGTGTTTTGAACATAAATATTTTTCCGTAAATTATTTTGACATAAAATTTGTTAACTGTGTTCCTGACTTAATGAGATAAAAATTCTATTAAGGTCATGGGAACTAGATCGTGCATTTGTGTGGCCTGAATGGGCAATGAATTCAAAGATGGACTGGATTCACCGGATTGGATATCACTTCAATATTTAGGCCTTATCTTCTTCATCCAAGCTTGGATTAAGCCCAAATTTTGAAGAAAGCTCGGGGAGGTTATTACTCACAAATCTTCCTCCTATAAGGGCAGCCAGTTTTCACGTTTTATAGGTCAGCAATGCGGTGAAACGTGGAATAAAATATTAGGCCGAATTTTCCTTTCACACTTAAAAAGGTAATGTAACCCTAGCCCTCAAAGACTCTATTTAATGGGGGTTTTAACACTTTGTGAGGGTGGGTAGAGAAATTGAAAAGGTTTTTCCGAAAGGGAGTCTCTTGGGAACCCCTCACAAATCATGTAAAAAAGTAAGGGCCTGTGAAAATATCTCTTCCAAGAAGGCTCTCCTCTCCCACCTCCTCTTTGTATTTTTTGATTTCATGCTTGTATCTTGAATTTTTCTTCAATTAATCTTCTATTTTTTTCCCTTTTAATAATATTATTTTTATTCTTGGGCTGGAATAAATGAGTGGAGATGAGATTGGGTGTTCCACTTTCAGTCCATTGCATATGCAAAACGTCTCCACGATGACAACTTCACCCATGGAAGAGTGATTTCTTTCGTAGTTGATCAAATCCATACTACATTAATTTATTTATTTTGAATCCATAAACATACTTTAATTCATAAATTGTGATCAGTTAATTGACTTTTAATTTCTATGTAACTTGATAGACTTGTACTTGACCGCATGGTCAGATTTTTGTAAATCATTTGAGTGAAACTTTAATCGAAAAATCCATTCAACTTGGGATAGAATTGTAGGGTTTAATTCTCATACTAGAACAAAATTAATTCTCTAATCTAGAGAGGAAATTCTTCCCTA
Source organism: Viscum album (assembly GCA_963277665.1). Lineage (NCBI taxonomy): Eukaryota > Viridiplantae > Streptophyta > Magnoliopsida > Santalales > Viscaceae > Viscum > Viscum album. Next base: position 174,320,389 of record OY728146.1, on the reverse strand, counting down.
ACTGACTATAATTTGGCTTTTGGATCACAATCAAAGCATTGTGCTATGATTGGAAGTCCTAAAGTTTCCCTAAGGCTCATTTTTCCAATATTTATGGTCGTGTTAATTTCTGTAGGGTTCAGGGGTTGACAAGGTTAGGGGATTACAATTGAATGAGTTCTAATAATATGGTATAAGGATAAATTAATGATTAAGGGGGTAGATTTGATCAACAATTTCTTCTCATATGAGTGTTTTTAAAGAAACTGTGTCTTTGATTGTTCTTGTTTATTGTTTAGTTTATTGTCTGAAAGTCACAAAACCAAACACCCCATCTTTTGATTCATTTTTTTCACTTATTTACATTTTTTGTTTTCTTCAAGTCTATTAAGGGTTTTTTAATTCACTTTATCCTTGAGATAATGACCTAGGTTAGCCACTGTGCTGCACTTAGTTAAATCAAAAACATTTTTTTGAGAGTGTGTGCGATAATTCTCATCAAATTGGAATCATTTTTGGGGAGTAAATTGTTTTATTCAACCAATTTTAGGTAATTTATTTATTCTTATTTGTTTTTTTGTTTCTTTTTTTCTGATCCCTTTTCTTTTCAGTTCTTTCTTACCCGCCTATTTTTTTCAAACCATCAATTAAAACCTTGTTTAATGATATTGGTGTATGATTCTTTTAATTTCTATATTTTATATGATTTATGAAATGATCCCATCCTAAGTATCTCCTTGATATAGACCCAGAGATTAAGCAAAGCCTTAGGGCTCGAATCAGACAATATCAGTCTATGGGGAGTGTCGACATTTACCTAACTGGGGAATTCCTCCAGTCTAGGAATTTTGAAATTGGAAACTCTTCTGAAACAAATATTAAACTAGATAAATTGGTTGAAAATAAAAAAATGAACACAATATAACTATTAAAGAGTTGTTTGCACCTGATATTAATTATCAACCTACATGAATTGCATATCCAACTCTCGATTCAGACTTTAAACTCAAATCTGGGTTAATTCACCTTCTTCCAAAATTTCATGTCTTATCAAGTGCAGATCCAAAAAAACATTTAAAATAATTAAATGTGGTATTCTCAATAATTAAACCAATAAATGTCTCTGAAGATCAAATAAAACTTAGAGCATTCACATTCTCACTTGATGAAACTGCTAAGGATTGGATGTATTATTTACAGCCTAAATATATAACATTTTGGAATAATTTGAAACATCTTTTTTTGTAGAGATTTATTCCAGCATCAAAGACCAATTCCATTATAAAGGAGATATCAGGGATCAATCAGGAACATGGGGAGTCAATGTATGAGTATTGGGAGAGATTCTAGAAATTGTGTGCAAGCTGCCCGCATCACCAAATCAATGGCCAATTCTTCATCCAGTATATATATGAAGTAATCATAGCTATGGAGAGAAACATGGTGGATTTCATAGATATAGGGGTATTGGTCGACAAAACACCAATAGCTGCATGTGTATTGATCGATAAGATGGCTCAAAACTCCCAAAAAAATTGTGATCGAGGTACCCCACATGTTAGAGGATTACATCAGGTAAATCCATATTCTCTTGAAAGTCATTTGATTGATACCAAGTAAGAATAATTGAAAACTATTGTGAGACTTATTTCTTTGTCTCAAAATACATCCTAACCCCCTCTTTAAAGGCCTTGTGGAATTTTTACTAAGACAAGTAACCCAACTGATTGTTTCCCCTAACTACAAGAAACATAAAATTGTGTATCAGTGTTTCCTGGGAGACCATATAAGAAGCAGCAACAACCATATCCCCAAAATTATTTTGATTCCATTTCTTCTACCTAAAAACAAGGTTGGAAGGATCAATCAGACATGAGGTATGCCTCTGGACAACAATAAAGTCCCCTCTTTCAACAAAACTTTCAACAGCCTCCACTTTACCAACAGGGTTTCCAATAACCCGAAAGGCGATTTGAAGCTCAAACATTAAAAATTATACAACAAGGTACTTCTCAACCAAATTTATATTCTAATATAGATGATATTTTGAAACAAAGTTTTCTTAATCAATAGAATGAGTTGAAGATTCGAGGTTCAGAGCTGAGGGAGTTGAAAACTCAAATGAGCTAGATTGCCACTACCCTCCATGAACGGGTATGTAAGAATTCTAGAAATATACCATCCCAACCTACTTCAAATCCAAAGGGGAATGTCTGTTACATCACATTGTGAAGTGGGAAACAAACAACAGATGCTTCTCCACCTACCATTCCACCAGGATTCACCTCAATTTCGGAGAAGCCCCATTCAAGAACAACTGATGATCATCCCACGGATAATGAAAAAGGTAAGAAAATGATTAGTGATGTTCCTCCTAAACCCCTTACCTTTTCAAATAGGGTTTTTCAAACCAAGAAGATTGCTGAAGAGGCAATGAAAAATTAGGTTTTGAACAAATTCAAGTATGTGGAGATAAGCATCCCCCTTATTGAGGCCATTAAGAAACTCTCAAGGTATGCCAAATTCTTAAAAGAACTTTGTACCAATAGAAGAGGGATAAAGGGAAATGAGAGGATCAATCTTGGAAGGAATGTGTCAGCACTCATTACACCAACTCTAGCAATGCCAACAAAGTTCAAGGATCCCAGGACATTCACCATCTCATGTACCATAGGGGAGTTACACTTTTCTGATGCTTTGTGTGATTTAAGAGATTCTATAAATGTGATTTCTCACTCTGTATTCTCTTCTTCACATGTTGTTGAGTTGAAGCTGACAAGATTAGTGGTGCAGTTGGAGAATATAGCTACAACATATTCAGTGGGATTCCTTAAGGATATACTTGTTCGGGTAAGAGACATGATTTTTCCAGTAGATTTCTATGTTCTTAACATGAAGGATGATCAATTATGTTCTCATGCTCGAATTATATTAGGTAGTCCCTTCATAAAAAATGAAAAAACAATCATAAATTTCCATGAGGGTGCACTTTCCATGGAGTTTTTAGATGAAGTTGTGATATTTAATATTATGGATTCCATGAAGTATCCCTTAGAGCACCATTCTACTTTTTTTATCTCCCATTTTGAACCACAAAGTAAAAACCCCATGGATTTTGATTTTCCTATTATTAGGTAGATTGTGATTATTGGATCTATTTTTATGTCTAAGAGTACTTCCACACATGTTTCTAATGCAAAATACGCTCTTAGATTTGATTTTGAAATGGGTTCATATTCCGATTTTGATCAAGTTCAATCAGATTATGACATGTCTGTTGAGTATGCTGATGGATTTGATGAATTATTCCCTAATTTTGAATATGTTTATTCTGATACTAATGTTATTTGTGCATAAATTTTAGTTACATCAATGTTTCCATCTATACATCACCCCCCTTCATTGGAGCTCAATCCATTTCCACCAAATCTAAAATACTCGTACTTGTTGAGTGGAGAGAGATTACCTATTATAATTTCTAATAATCTTCCTTTTGAACACAAAGAAAAACTTTTGAATATTTTAAGGGGGAACATTAAGGAAATCGGGTGGACCTTGGATGACATAACAGGTATTAGACCCTCCATTTTCATGCATATGATTCTTTTGGAGGATGGGGATAAATCGATTAGGAAACCACAAAAGAGACTGAATCCAACACTTTTGGAGGTTGTTAAAAATGAGGTTGAAAAATTGCTTGAGGTGGGTATAATCTATCCCATTTCAGATTCCCAGTGGGTGAGTTCTATTCAGGTTATGCCTAAGAAAAGTGGTGTTACTATTGTTAGAAATGAGAGAGAGGAGTTATTTCCAATGAGGGTGCAAAATAGTTGGTGTGTGTTTATTGATTATAGGAAACTAAATCACTCCACTCATAAAGACCATTTCCCCTCCCATTTATTGATAAAATGCTTGAGAGACTACCTGGAAGACACATTATTGTTTCTTAGATCAATTTTATGGATATTTTTATGTTCTTATAGCTCCAGATAATCAGGACAAGACAACATTCACTTGTCCATTCAGTATATTTTTCTATTGGAGGATTCCATTTGGACTTTGCAACACCCCAGGTACCTTCCAGAGATGTATGGTGAGTATTTTTTCTGATTTTAATGAGACCTTCATGGAGGTATTTATGGATGATTTTACATTGTATGGATCCTCATTTGATGAATGTCTAAGTAGTTTGGGAAAGGTTTTGAATCGTTTTATTAAGAAGAATATGGTCTTGAACTTTGAAAAGTGCCATATCATGGTAGAGCATGGTATTGTCTTAATACATGTATTGTCAAAACATGGGATAGAGGTTGATAGATCTATGATATACATTATTTCATCATTACCTTATCCTTCATGTGTGCATGATATTATATCTTTCCTAGATAATTCAGGATTTTATTAGCGCTTCATCAAAGATTCTAGTAAGATTTCTCTTCCTTTGTCACGATTACTTCAAAGGGATTCTGATTTTGTGTTTGATGATTCATGCAGGGTATCATTTGATGAGCTTAAAAAGTGTCTGAACACTCCATCGATCATACAACCCCCACAATGTGACATTCCTTTTGAGTTTATGTGTGACGCATCCAACTTTGCAGCTGGAGTTGTCTTATCACAGAGGGTGGAGGGACGTTCACATGTGATTTCCTACACATTGAGGACATTGGATTCATCCCAATCAAACTACACTACCAGGGGAAAGGATTTTCTTGCCATCATATTTTCTTTAGATAAATTCCATTCATATTTATTGGTCTCTAAAGTAGTTGTTTTTTTGACCATGTGGCTCTGAGGTACCTTTTGAAGAAGCTAAACACAAAGCCCAGACTTATCCGACGGATGCTCCTTCTTTAAGAATTTGATATTGAAATAAAGGAAAATAAGGGGTCAGAAAAACTAGTGGTGGACCACATGATTAGGCTTACTTACACACTAGAGGCTGACACCTTGGACTAGGTACCCCTTCAGGACACTTTCCCTGATGAGAATCTTTATTTCATCTCAGGTATGCATCCTTGGTATGATGATTTAGTGGTCTACCTTCTTGAATATAAAATCCCTAAAAATTTAAAGAAACATAAAGTCCAATAATTAAAAAGAGAGTCTCATTATTATGTGTGGGATGATCTATACCTCTGGTGCATGTGTAGTGATCAAGTTATTAGGAGGTGTGTTCCTGATCATGAGTTTGAGTCTCCTCTGCATTTCTGCCAAACACTTTCATGTGGAGGACACATTGGACCCCAACGAATAGTTAAGAAAGTCTTAGACTCTGCATTATATGGTCTTATCCTATTCCATGATGCTCATATGTTTTTTAAGTCATGCTATCATTTTCAACACACTGGGAAAATTTCTAGGAGACACGAGATGCACCAACAACCCATACTATTATGTGAGATTTTTGATGTACGGGGCATCGATTTTTTGGGTCTTTTTCCTAGTTAATTTGTTTTTTTATATATTTTGGTTGATGTTGATTATATGAGAAAATGGGTATAGGATAAGGCCACCAAGACTGGTGATTATCATGTTTTAGTGAACTTTTTCAAGACAATTTTTTTTTGTAGTTTTGGAGTACCAAAGGCTATCATCAGTGACCATGGGACACACTTATACTATCAGAATTTGGATTCCCTCCATTAGAAGTATGGGGTGACACAAAAAACACCAACACCATATCACCCCCAAAAAAATGTCCAAGATGAGGTTTCAAATTGGGAGTTGAAACAAATTTTCGAGAAAACCGTACAGCCAAATAATAAATATTAGAGCAAGTGCTTAGATGAAGCGCTTTGGGCTTATAGGATGACATACAAGACCCCCATTGGTATTTCCCTATTTCAGATTATTTTTGTAAAATCCTATCATATCCCTGTAGAAGTTGAGCATCAGGATTATTGGGCTATAAATAAATGAAACATGGATTTGGACCAAGCTGGAATCCAAAGGAAGCTGTTAATTCAAGAGCTTGAGGAGATTCGATTGTCTTTATATAAGACCTCAAGGCTCTATAAGAACAGTTCAAAATCATCTCATGATAGAATGATCCAAAAAAGGGAGTTTCACGTTGGAGAGAAAGTCCTTATCTACAGTTCATGGGTGAAGTTGATGCCTGGTAAGTTGTGTTCCATATGGTTAGGTCCTTATATTGTATCTAATTTTTCTCGTTATGGTGTAGTGTAGATCACCCAAGATGACACTGGATGGAGATTTATAGTAAATAGGCAAATTTTTAAGAAATACATTGAGGGACTTCCTACTAATGCAGTAGATTTCATCACACTGCATGACCCCATCATAACTTGAGCATATCAGTCTGTTCCTAACCCTTTCACTTTTTTATTCTTTATCCTTTTTAAAATTATACATTTCATGTGCATATATCATCTCATAGTTTTACATTGAGGACAATGCAATATTTTAAGTGTGGGGTGGGGACAAAATTTTAGGGTAGATGTTTAGGACTTTCATTTTTGTGTTTTGTGTGTATTTTCTATTAATTTTTTGGGTAAAATTTTGAAAAAATAAACAAAAAAATCAATAAAAAATATCATGTAACATTATCATGTGGAACATATAGAAAATGCATGTTTTAAAAATTCAATGGTAGAATGATAAGCATGATTAATATTTCATCATCAAGGACTGATTTTTATAAAAATTGAAGTCGTTGATAATATGAATGGTTGTGTCATTATAAAACTTTTTTTATTTTGACATAATTATTTGTGATATTTTTTCATAGTAAATTGTGTCATTGATTTCTCCACACAAATTTTCACTCAACCATGACTTAGGAAATTTTTCCTACTCAATTGAAGTTATAGTCAAGATAGGTAAAAATAATAATTGGCTTATCCATACGTTCATTTCTCTTCAAATCAGTTTCATTACTGTACCAAATTGACCTATGCATGTGTACCTGTTATCCAAATGTTGTACGCCCTCAAAAAAATGGGTTGTGTCTTGGGCAGATCAAAAACAACTTTTCCTCGACCTTTGATATTATTATAACTATTACAATTAGTGTAGTAGGGAGATCAAACATGGGTTGAGATTTTAGTGTGATATTTTTTCCAACTGAAACTTAAAAAAACAAAAAAAAATGATGGGAGTGATGAAATGTACAACAAATGGAGATATCTAGGTCGGGAGCTTAAGGTTTGACTTTTGGTAATGATTAAGTGAGTGGGTCTTGAAATTCGATTTCAAAGGAGTGTAGAACATGTTCAGTGAATTAAACCAAGTAATAAGAATTGTTTTACATGGCTTGAATATACTGAATAAAGAGTGAATTTATGAGCTTGAAATGGTTAGCACACACACACGTGGATAATTAGTGGCATGGTAGACCTATGACTTGTTTCGTTGTGATTAGTGTAATGAATCTCACTAGATTTGGTTTTGACACAATTTATCAGACAATTAATTTAAAATTTATTGATATTTACTCTTGATGATATTCTTACCTTGCCTACATTTTCATTGTGGATTGAGAAATATGAACATGCATATCCTGTGACAATTTCCTCGAATACATGATATGAGGTTCTTCCCAGGAGTGAAAAAGGGTAAGTGTGGGGGTTGATAAAACACGTTTTTTATTGAATAATTTATTGATAATAAATTATATAATTTTCTCATATTGTGCTAAATATGTTCAATTATGGAATATTTGGGATTAGATCATTCATTTTCAAATTTGATGAAAATTTCAGTTTTACCCTTTTAAAATTCATTATAGTGCTTCGAACATAAATATTTTTCTGTAAATTATTTTAATATAAAATTTTGAAATTGTGTTCCTGATGTAAGGATATACAAATTCTATTTAGGACATGGGAGCTGGATCAGGAATTTTTGTGGCTTAAATGGGACATGAAGTCAAAGATGGACTGGACTCTCTAGATTGGATATCACTTCAGTGTTTGGATCATATCTTCTTCATCCAGACTTTGATTATTCCCAAATTTTGAGAAACGATCAGGTAAGTGATTCCTCACAAATCATCCTTCTATAGGTCTAACCAATTCTCGCTTTTTGGAGCTAAACTATGTGGAGAAACTTGGAATAAAATATTTGGACGAATTTTCATTTCACACTTAAAAACGTTATGTAACCCTAGCCCTCAAAAACTCTATTTAAAGGGGGTTTAACTATTTAGGAGGGTGAGTAGAGGAATTGGTAAGGTTCTTATGAAATTTTGGCTCTTGGAAACCCCTAAAAATCTTGGAATAAGTAAGGCCTTATGCAAACATCTCTTCCAAGAAGTCTCTCCTCTCCCACCACCTCTTTGTATTTCTTTTCTTTAATGTTTGTATCTTGAATTTTTCTTCAATTAATCTTCTATGTTTTTCCCTTTTCATATTCTCATTTTTTATCTTGGGATGGAATAAAATAGTGGAGATGATGTTGTGTATTCCCCTTTCAATCCATTGCATATGAAAAACGTCTCCACGATGACAACTCCATCCATGGAAGGGTGATTTCATTCATAGTTGATCTTATACCTACTATATTCATTTATTTATTTTGAATCCATAAACATAATGTAATTCATAAATTGTGATCACTTAATTGATTTTTAATTTATATGTAACTTTTTTGACTTTCACTTGACTGCGTGGTCAGACTTGTGTAAACCGTTTGAGTGAAACTTTAATTGCAAAATCCATCAACTTGAGATTGAATTGTAGGGTTCAAGTCTCATCCCAAAAAACAATTAATTCTCAAATTCAGGGAGTAGATTTTGTCTTAGCTAACCATTGACCATAAATTGGATTTTGGATCATAATTAAAGCATGGTGCTGTGATTAGAAGTCCAAAAGTTTTCCTAAGGCTCATTTGTACAATATTTCTGGTCGTGTTAATTTCCGTAGGGTTCAGGGGTTGACAAGGTTGGAGAATTACAATAGAATGAATTATAATCATATGGGATAAGGATAAATTAATGATAAAGGGGGAATATTAGATCAACTATGTCTTCTCATGTAAGTTTTTTAAAGAAACTGTTTCTTTTATTGTTCTTATTTGTTGTTTAGTTTATTTTCTGAAAGTCACAACCCCCCCCCCCCGTCTTGTGTTTCATTTGTTTTCATTATTTCCATTTTTTGTTTTCTTAAAGCCTATTAAGGGTTGTTTACTTAACTTCCTTCTTGAGGGAATGACCTAGTTCATTTACTGTTCTACGCTTAGTTAAATCACAAACAATTTTTTGAGAGCATATGTGACAACGCTCATCAACATCACTATGGATTTTTTTCACTGGATTACCAAAAACTCCAAGAAGTAATGATGAAATATGGGTGATTGTTAATTGAATTACCAAATATACATATTTACTCACTATAAGGGAGTATTTACCACTAGATCACCTTGCATTACTATATATTAATGAAGTTTTGTGAATTCATGGAGCACCACTTTCTATTGTGTCTGATCAAGATCTGCAATTTACATCAAAATCCTCAAAAATTATTCAGAAATATTTGGATACTGAGATTCATTTGAGTAATTCTTATCACCCTCAATATAATGAGAAGTATGAGAGGACCATTCAAATATTATAAGACATGTTGAGATCATGATCACTCAAATTTCATGGTATGTGGGATCAGTACTTACCTTCGGTAGAGTTTTCCTACAATAATAGTTTTCATTCATGTATTCAAAGGGAACCATATGAAGAATTGCATGAAAGTAGATGTCGTATACCAACATGTTGGAATAAAGTTGGTGAAAGGAAGCTTGTAGGCCCATATCTAGTAGAGTAAACAACAGAAAAGATAAATATTATTCAAACCCATATCAAACCAACTCATAGCAGAAAAAAGAGCTATGCTGATAATCGAAGGAAGTATTTGGAATTTCAAGTGGTAGATAATGTTTTATGAAAAGTGTATTCATGGAATGGTGTTATAATACTGATAAAAAAGCTAAACTAATACCCAGGTACATTGTTCATTTTAAAATTCTAGATAGAATTGGATATGTGGCTTATAATTTGGCAATGACACCTCGCATTTCCAATTTTCAAAATGTGTTTCATATCTCATTGTTATGGAGGTACATGCCACAACCAGTTTATGACCTCACTTCTGGAGGAATATATTTGGAAGTTTATTTATCTTACTCTAAATAGTCAATCCAGATTCTAGACACTAATAAAAAAGTGTTGAGGAATCACATGACTCGTTTGGTAAAGTTACTTTGGAAAATTCATAAAACTGAAGTGGTGAAGTGGGTGCCTGAGGAACATATGATGATTAACTACACAAATCTTTTTATGAGGTGAAAATCTGGAATTTTGAGGAAGAAATTTTTATAGGAGAGGAGAATGTAATGACATAGAATCATACCTATAATATTTCCCTTATTATGTTTATTTGATATATAATAAATCACATAAAATCACTCAGAGAACATAATACAGACCTTATAAATGAAGAATGAATGGAATAATAGGTATTCCTAGAAGCTAAGGAACCTATACTGATAGAATATTAACATGAATTTAGGAATGGTAATATGAACCTTATGAATACTAAATCATCCAATTGAATAGTAACCTTATCTATGTTTGTATAATTAAAATTGAGGAATATTTTGAATGAAAGTATGATATAATTATATCATAGTATAAATAAGAGAATCTTTTAATAATTAATAATTAAGTGTTGGTATTTTTGTAAGTCATAAATATTTAATTAAAATATTTATATAAATTAAAAGAAAATTAATTTTTATAAAATTTATTCATAAATAAAAAATTTTATTGACTTATGATTTTAGGATAATTTTATTAGACCTTAGTAAATTTTTTAGAGTGTTCTAAAATCAGTTATAAATTTAAAATTTGTATTTTTCAAGTAAATGATGGTTTAAATTAAAAATTAAATTTATCATATTTAGAAAATTATTTTCATAAAATGGAGTCTATTTTTGAATTCTATATGTTGAAAAATTCTTATAGTGAATTTTTTGAATTTTTCTAAATTTCGTGAATTCTTTGTGGAGAGTAAAATACAATAATTTAAGATATATGTTAAATGCATGAATTATGGATTAATAGGTGATGTATGGATAATGTAATCCCCTAATATCAAAATTTAATTCATTATTTTAATTTATTTGGTGATAATGATCAAATTATTCATAGTCTTGATCCAAAATAATAAAAAAAATGGATAAAATATTTAGAAAACACACCTTGCTTCCAAAATAAATATCAACTCTCACCACCCATCTCCTCACACATTCCAAGCTTTGAGACTTGTCGAATTTATGAAAAATCCTTTTCACAATCCCATATCCCATGACCATGAGCTCTTGGTCACATCAAAATACAAAAACCATTTCCATAAGGTGGTTCTCAAGGGGAGGGTTAAGAAGTAAAATCCACTTCCCTTTCATTTTAATTTGTTTTCATTTTCTTTTATTTTATTATTCTCTCCACGCCTCCCATCATCTAAATAACATGAAAACTAAAATACCATATATGTATTGGATTTTTATTATTTTAATTTAATAATCAATCATCAATCCCCTTGTCTCGTCCCTTTTATTCTAAAAATGGAAATGCCATCAGTGTGGTGTCATTACATCGCCTTTAAGGATGAAATGGTTTCATTTTCCTTCACCATCATCAAGTCTATTCATGAAAAAATTTAATCATTTAAAAAAAATTTAAATTTTTTATTATAACCCTCTTTATGTTCTGCATGCAACATATTTACATAATACTAAATGTTAAAACAAAATGAGTTCATTATGATCAATAACTGCCATAATAATCTAAACGATTATCACTAAATTTATTATCTAATGATTCATCCTCACAACATATAACCAAATGATATATATAACCATTTCCACTTCTTTGTTTTCATCATTAACATATAATTCCAACTATGGAGAATTATACCCATTTTACATGAACTCCATTAATTATAGATAAGAAAACTGATCATGAAAACCAAGGAAACGAACACTCCTGAATGATAAAATTGTATCTTATAACTCTTCAAAAAGATAATAAATGAACTTAATGAAATTATACCAAATAAATTAAATATATAAAAGGTTATGGATTAATTAATTAATGGATTTTTTTTATTATCCAGGACAGTAAGGTTAAGTGCAGATTTTATTCAGACATAAGTTATGGGTTTTCTTCCTGAAGATCCATTTTTGTTCGAGTTATGATTTCTCCCTCTATACTCCAATAAAAATATTCATTATTTTTATATACATATTTTAAATTATGGGTATATGTTTAAAACACATATATCTATATCAGTTTATTTTTTTGATTGGATAATACATGTTTTACAAGGCTCCCTTCAAAATTCTTTCTGATATGCATGCCTGAAGATCCATTTTTGTTCGAGTTATGATTTCTCCCTCTATACCCATTTTAGTTATTTATAATTCCCTACAATCTACTATACAATGGAATGTATGGTCGAACCCATAGAGAAGAAGATGTGACCACTATTACTCTAATTTTTTTTTAAAAGACCCCAATGTTGTCAGTAGTGGGGTGGATTTTTTTTAACTTTTTAATTTTTTTAATGTAGAAAAGAAATACCAAAATATTTTTGTGTTTTTCTTCTAAACCATAATGAAACAATAAATAGAGTGAAAATAGTAAGTAATATAGATATAAAATGCTGATAAATGAACAAACAAGAGAAATATGCCCGACGAAAAACTCTATTCTATTGGTTTTAAAAGTATTCCTTTTCACAAAAATGATTGCAACCATGTCCACTCCAAATGAGTGACTTATTTCCCTCACCATGAGATAAATTTCTCAGGTCGAACAATCTTGGAGTTCGCCACTCTAAGAAAGATCCAACTGCAATATTTTGAATTAAAAAATACAATAGAACATACTCTTCGTTAGTTCTGAGGTTTTCATTTTTATTTAAAAGTATTTGAATTTTTGTCCTCATTCAATCACGCCAAATGATTGTGGAATTATGAAATTAAGTGTAAGTGGAACGATGTAGTTGAATGAACTTAGAACTGATCCTGCCAATCAATTCTGAGTATATTAGAATGAAAAACTGAAAAGGCAGATGAAAATACCAGCAGAACTAGAATTAATCCCCAAACTAGAAGATCTAGATAACAATCATGTTCAATATAATATAAACTGAAAACATACAATTAAAGTAAAAGAAGTTGAATGAAAGTAGAGGAGAATACTCTCCTATGACAATAAGAACTGCACTGCTCTACTCCTTGGATATTCAGGAAGAAGAAAGCTCTTCAGGATCTCCTCAGATCTGCTCTGCTCCGATGAGTGAGAAGTTATTGATTCTAGAATGATTGATTGATGGAATGCCCTCCCCCCCCCCTCAATTCTGATTCTTGATCTGTTTTAATATTCAGTGTCATCTATTGCACGTCACCGCATGTTTCCACCAACGTACTTTGGTTCTTAAATCATTGACCTTGCACATGTATTTTTTCACATAACACTCGTCACTTTAGAATCGCCCTTGTAACTAACTCCCTGAAGTTAGTTAAATGAATTTGGGCGGATTTTAGACTTTGTTTTGAACCTGCACAAAAGAATAAAACAAAATAGTTAAAGCACGAAGAAAGATTAATAAATATATTAGAGTTATTTTTTTAATAAAAAAATTCTATATTACTTGTTAAAAAGTTAATGGTTGTCAATTAATAATTATTTTAGTTATTAATGTAGCACCGGCTAGCACTGTAGTGGCGGCATGTCACTGTAGCGGCAGCAGGGTACTGTAATTGCGGCGAGTATTGTGCGGTACTATTGCAACGCGGGTACTGTAGTAGTACTATACACAGAATGGGCTTTGGGTCAAAAAATTGGGCGTACGGGCCATGTAATGGGCTAAATGCCCACCGGACCTTCGGGCTATGTAATGGGTCTCCCTCTACCTAGTTAAAGAGGTCTTTGCTTTCCTTTAATAATAAATGAGGTTTCAGCCCCAACCTTTAAAAAAAATAGTTATTAATTATTATAATTTATTAATAGAATTTTTATTAATTATAAAATTATCTACTTAGTATTATTAAGGTAAATCTTAATTTTTCTTACAAGTAATTAACATAGCTAAGTTATTTATTTAATATAATTATTAATTTATCAAGTTTATAATTTAGACTAGATTATTAAAATTATAATTTTAACATCAAAAGTAATAAATTAATTAAATATTTTTAAATTAGATTTAATATAATTATTAATTTTATCATCATTTTGAAAATTAAATTGTTTACTATTAAAAATTAATAAGATTTTGTATTTTATTTTTTATATATATTTTATTAATTATTTTAGTTTTAATAATAAATGTTTTATTTTAGTTAATTAATTTATTAATTCTGTTTTGTTAATTAACTTATATTAATTATTTTCTTAAAAGTATTATTTTAATATTTTAGTTAATTAGTTTATATTGTTTATGTTTTATTTTAATTTTAATTTTTTATTTTTATCTTCTTCTCCCCCCAAAAAAATCAGGGCAACCGGGGGTTCGATTTCCACCTGCAAAAACACTCCCGGCGCAGGTCCGGCAGCGTCTTCACGCAGCGCGGCTTGTCTCCTCCTCCAGCAGCTCGGCATTGGCTCCCAGTTCAGATCCTCTGATGGCAAGATGTCACACACACCGGCTCCTTCCATGTTCGGCGGGTTCCTCCTTAACCCGGCGGCGACTCGGCCTCAATCTAGCGCGACGAATAGCATCGCTCCAGATCGGCGACCAGCATCGCTCCAGATCGGCGACTCGGCATTGCATCCATTTTTTTCTCATTATAAATCTTTTATAATGAAACATTTATTCCTTTCAAGGAATATCATAATGGATTTCAAAATAAATTCTTCATTTTCCTTTCTCTTCCTTAAACCATATAAAAATAATTTAAAAAATGGGCATTATTAAAAAAATCATAGTTAGTGTCACACCCAGATCTATTCAATTATTTTATTTTATTATTTCTTTCGCCATAAATAATTTTTTTGGGGTTCTAGTTGAGCCCTAGATGAACATTTTGAGTGTTGTCAAAAAGTGCACGTTTTTTAGTTGACGTTGTTGGGCGCACGGGCGGAGAGCGTTTGGGAAACCCCGTGCGGCATCGCTCAGGCATCGGCATGATCCGCCTATCTTTAGAAAATTAAAATGAGAAAAGTTTGTGATTTATTGTGTTATTTAAAATTTTCAAATTTTTAATATTTATTATTATTATTATAGTTAAATTAATATTCTTATCATTTTTATTTGTATAGTTATGATTATTACTGTAACACCCCAAGAATTTACAAATAGATTTATTATAGAATGCATGGATCACTGAGGCTCTACAAACACCACTTAGTTATAACCTAGTCATGTAAACATAAGTTTTTCACTTTTGTGATGTGAATTTTGAAAATCTGACATACACAGTTTCGATCAGTATGTTATTTGGAGTCTGATAAGAAAAACTTAATTTTTGGTGAATAGTAAACTGCCCTTATGAATAGTGACATACCCTTATGAATAGTGATATACCCTAATGAATAGTAACCTTAGCTATGATAGTATATAAATAATATTGAAGTGGAAGCACAATATACCTATATTTTGGAATTAGTAAATAAATATTTTAAGCTATTTTTTAGAATAAATTATGATTTTAATTAAATATTAAATTAATCATATTTAGAAAATTATTTTCAAAAAATGGAATTCATTTTTGGATTCTACACATTGAAAAATGGTTTGGACGAATTTTTGGGATTTTTCTAAAAAATTTGAATTTTTGATGAATAGTAATATACGATAATTCGCAATAAATGCTAAAACCCAAATTTCTACACTATGCATGAGTCATGGATGATGTAATCCCACTTGGTTCAAACTCAAATGAATTTATTACTATTCTTGGTCATGGAATCAACACTATTTCTGGTCTTGAGCGAAATTAATAAACTAATGATTAAAAAATTATGAAAACCCTCTTCTCCTCCGCTATACCCCCCTCACTCCCTCTTCTCTTCACTCCTCTAAGCCTTGAAGCTCCTCAAATTTCTGCCCAATTACCCTTCTATAGTCACTCCCCACATCCAGGAAGCTCTTGGTCTTTCTAAAATACCAAAATCTCTTCCCTTAAGGAGGTTCTCAAGGAGGTTATTTTAAGATGTAAAACACCTTTCTTTTTCATTTAGTTTCATTTCAATTTATCTTCTTTTGTTATCATCTCCTTACCCACTCTATAAAAATGGCCATGATATATCTAGTATTATATATATACTATAATTATATCATGTGAATGGAAGAACCATCATCAATATCCTTACTTTCTCTCTCTCTCTCTTTTATTTTATAAACTTAATCAATGTCCATGAGGTTCCAATTTATAACCTTCGTGGATGATGAAGTTTCATTATTTAATATATCCTTCATTACTGGTCATGAAAACATTTTGACTGTTTAACCAAACTTTAATATATGTATTATAACCTAATTAATACTCAAGAACCATTATACGTACATATTATTAAATCATATGACCAAACTAGTTCCTAATAATAAAAACACCGCTAAAATAATCTATGTGAATGTCATAAATATTTCATATAATGATTTATCCCCTTTACATGTAACCAAATAATATAAATTAACATTAACACTTCAGTATGTTCATAATTAATGCGTAATTTCAATTATTTATATTCACATCTATTCCAAACGAACTCCATTACTTAAAAACAATTGAACCGTTTATGAACATCAAGAAAATGAACACTCTATAACGACAAAACTCAATATTATAACTTATCAATAAATACATAAATTAACTAAATATAATTGTGATAAACTAAAATAACGTCTAATATGTTCTGAAATTAGTTATTAATAATTGTATTTTCATATTCCAGGAGTTTAAGTTCAAGAGCGGAACACATTCGGACTTAAGGTAAGAGTTTCTTCATCTCACTTCCATTTTTGTGAGATTTTCTGTATTCACTACTAATAATTGTGTATGGTGTATGTATACTTATCATTGATGAAACATATAATTCATATCTTTATTTTTATGTTATTAAATGTATCATTTGAATATTTTTAATTTTGGGGGCATACGAATCGATTGATTACAAAGTGGTAAGGGTTTTTCCACCCGAACTTCCATTTTCATTCGGGTTACTTTTATTGTCTAATTACCTCAATGAAATTCTAATGTATTATTATGTACTCCTCATAAATTATGTGTTAGTGTCCAAAATATTTTTACCAAGCATAATCCTTTTTTATTTTATGAGTAGTTACACGTTTTAAAAGGAACATTCAAAATTATTTCCGCAATACAAGACGGTTTCAAGGGAGTTTCTCATATTCTTACCTATTTTTAGGGGAACTATATAATCTATTTTTCGAAAACCATAATCTTTAAAAAATAAATAATTTTATTATTAAAATACTATCTTACTTCACTTCTGGTTTTATACAAATATTTTTCCAAAAGAACTATTCTTTTCAAAATAAAAGAGTATTTATCTCAAGAATTAAGTAATGATTTTATAAGTGTATTTTTGTCTAAATCAACACTCTTTTTTATTCTTATGTATTATTGGGTTTAATAATTTGTGATTTCATCTACCATATTTTATTTAATGTTTTATGACTAATTTTATTATGGATGATCTATCCTAAAACCATTCACCATATTACTTGGAATGGTTAGTGTTTTATGCTTAATGATTGGGGAAAGTTAGTTACATTTCATATAATAGATTCAATATGAATGTATATGTTGTTTATATTTATCTCCGCTCATACGAGGAATGCATTGGACTTATTTTTGTGATGGGTGAGGCCTGATATAGCCCCTTGATGCATCAGTAGGTCTCATAAGACAAACTACGGTCTTGGCACAAGGCCTTGACAAAATGATTATTTATGGTATTGGCACGAGGCTTTGACGACATGGTGATGATGTCCTGCATTATGCATTACCTTATTATGAAAATAGTATTGATGTTTCATGTGGTTATTCGACTAGTATAATACCCATGATTATGTTTTATTATGGCATTACTTACTCAGATCCTATTCTTTCCATAATGTGTTCAAGTTTAGTTTTAAAGGCATGTGTTTTCACTTATTCACCAGGTCTAGTGTTTACATATCTTCTATTATATTTCTTACTCTTACTGAGCATTTGAGCTCACCCCTTTCTTATGTTTCATTTTCCCAAGATATGAATAAGTATGTTATGTGTGATTTGCTGACATAATATAGGAGGCATGGATGTTTCTAATGGAATAAATTAATGTTGTATTTTCTTTCAAGATGTAATGTTGAACTTATATATGTATCTAGTTTCTTCAAGACTACTAAACTGGTCGTTCCTTGGGGATTTGATTCCTTGTAATCATGCCAATGTATTAAAATAATACACCGGATCTAGGCTTCTGGGGTTGGTCCATTACAGTTGGTATCTGATTAGCCAATAAAAACACATATTTTGATTACATTTTAAGGTTATTAAATGTTCATTTTTGATCTTATGGTCTTGAGTTAGTGGATTTTAATTTTGAACATCCATTCTCATCATTTGTGCACTTCATGCCTAATATGCACCAATTTAGGCCCAATGTTTCATATGATTTTAAAGAATTTAAATATCCATATTTTAATTTTATATTTTTGGAAATGGATATTCACTTAATTATGAACATTTTTTATTCAGAGATCAATGGATTATTCATAAAGGATGATAGAGATATTTGACGATTAAAGGAAACAATTCTGAAGAAGGCAGATTGGATATCATCCCACTGATCGGACTGTGGGGCCCACAATACAAGCCCAATTAAGCCCAAAATTTATGGACGGATATAAGACATATATTGGAACAAATCATTCTACTAGAGCCAGTGCTAATTCGTCATACATGGTGGTAATTAAGGCGGCCCAAATTGAAGATGCAATTCTGGGCCAGATTCTGCGGCCCAGAAAAACAGCCCACTATTTATTTCATATCCCTCGAACGGATTATTATTTTGGGCTGAAATGTTACAAGATATTAGGGGACATCCGGGGATTTATTTAATTCTTCTAGGGACCACTCCAATCCGGCCTTCTAGATGGTGCTTTAGGCACTTCTGTTCGGTGTAGAAAGCTGGATCCCACTTCGAGGCAAGAGTTGAAAAGTCTCTTATGCATTAAATGTCCACCCACATTTCTCCAACAAAATTAATTAAAGGCACATGTGATGATGGTAGATCGTCCAAAGTCTTCCAAAATTCCTATTTAAGGCAGTAGGTATGGAGTATTTGAGCATCTTTTAGCTTTGTTTTCATTTTAATGTTATTATGCCAAATTGTCCTTGTAGCATTTTCCTTCTCATGTAAGTTGTTTCAATCACCTTAGTTCTCAATAAAACTTCTTCTTCTTCTCTTATTATGTTATTCCTATTTTCACCTTGATACTGTTTCCTCAAGGTGTGATTTTTTTACACCAAACCTTGTGATTTTGTTCACACAACGGTGGAGTGTTCGTTACTTGTGTTGTTTTTTACTTCTTCAATTCCACCCTCATAAGTCTACTTTCCGCTTCCATTGAGAACTTGTCATCAATGGAGGGATATCTCTTTTATGGGTTGATCCAAGGGAGTAGCAAGGGTATGGATTGAATGTTATTTCTCACTCTCTAAATGTTATTAATTTCTTTTAATTGAGTTTCTTTCATTCAATGATTTTTATTCTTCCTCTTCCTTATTGAATTTATTCACCCCACTTTGATGTGCTAATTATATCCTTTACCTTGGAGTGCTCATGAAAATGATCCTATAAGTGTATAGGTGATTAGAATGTGTTGTGAAGGTGTTTAATCAGTAAGTGATTAGGTTAGTTTGAATTCATTTCATGAATCCTTCTTGAGTTAATGAAATTAAAATCGTAAAAAAAAAGGAATTCATTCAATCCACCCCAAGCAATAACCTAGGATCAACTCATTTCCTCATAATTTGAATTCACATAGATCTTTTAGTGCTCTTTAAAAACCATCTAAAATCAACCCAAGTTGGAAACTTCATAGCCAAAAATCCATCTCTTTTTATTGAGTGTCTAAAGGTTCTTAGGTCTCTGAGGATTCAACAACCCAAGCTGCACTGCAAGCGACCGCTTGAACCTTAAAACTTGGGTAAATTTGGGCAAAACCAAATTTTGGCACCGTTACTGGGGACCAAGTAAGTTCCTTAGACAAAAACCTTCTTTTCTCACCCCCATTATTCTATTCTCACCCAATATCTCTTATCTTTTCCCTTTCTCGTTTTTTTTTCTTTTGGCGCATGTCCTCCTTCACCCGCGATAACTCAAACAGATTAGTTAGGGTGGAAAGTCATAGGATAGGGGAGTCAAGTACACCATTGGATCCTAATATTCCTAATACCCCAGAGTTAAAGATTGAGTCAATTTTAATGGAGGGTCTTTAAAGAAACCAACTCATAAACCCGGGTGGGAACCAAAATGGAAATCCAAATGAGGCAGCCCCAAATTTGGGGAATGCAGTCGATCAAACCATGAATGACTACCTTACACCTACCTAGACCAATGCACCCTCTTGCATTAGGCATGCTTCCCTAGGAGATACCCACTATGTCTTTAAACCTCATTTCCTAAACCACCTTCCAACCTTCCATGGGATGGAGTCAGAAATTCCTTACCTTCATGTCAAGGAGTTCAATGACATTGTTGAAACCATGTGCTCACCACATCAACTTGAGTCAGCTAAGATGAGGCTCTTTCCTTTATCACTTAAGGATCGAGAAAATAACTGGTTAAATAACCCGAGAGCTTCATCAATCCACACTTGGAACCACCTTCAAAGAGAATTCTACAAGAAATACTCTCCCCACCACAAAACAATTGCACTTAAAAAGAGTATCCAAAATTTTTTTGAAAAAGAGGGAGAGTCATTCTATGAAACATGGGATAGGTTCAAAGACACCCTAAACATGGTTCAACACCAGGGTTTTTCTATTCCTGAACAAGTAAGAATCTTCTATGAAGGTTTGGGCCCAGAGAATAAACAATTCATTGACATGATGTGTAATGGGACCTTTAAAAACAAATCCCCAAATGATGCTTACGAGTATCTAGAAATCCTTGCTAAACAAAACCAAACATGGGGAACATCACCTTATTCTGAAAAGCCTCAAAGAGCTGCTGGAATGCATACACTTAGAGAAGAGGAAAGCCTTAGGGCGAAACTTACAACACTCTCTAGGAAGGTTAAAGAGATAGACCATAGGAAAATCCATGAAATCCAAACTGTAGACCCTGTTTGCACAATCTGTGACAAACATGACCACAAAATAGACAACTACCCAACCATTCCATCCATCAAGGATGTTATTTTAGGAGGACCACCTGCTGAAGTCAATGCCCTAAACTTTCAAAAGCCCCAACACCCAAACACATTCAACCCAAGGTATAATGACCACCCAGGCTTCCGATGGAAAGATAACCAACAACCTAGCCAACCACAAGGACCAAACCCCTACCCTACACAAAATTTTCAAAACCATAACCAATTCCAACCACAACCAGTCCAATACCAACATCCTCCAGTCCAATACCAACAACCCATCCAACAACCAAAGTATCCCCTGGGATAACCCAACCAACACAATCCCCTTCCCAATTTGCCCCTCTCCCAATCCTTGAACAACTGTGCAAACAAATGGAAAGGATGAACTCAGAAGTCTATTCCCTGAAACAAGAACTTCAAACCATCAAAACTGGAAAGAAACCCATGCCCACAAAGACCATTCCACAACAATCATCAAGGGGAGAGACAAGTTGCACTCAAATAACTCATGAACAACTAAAGGCTGTGACAATTTTGAGAAGTGGGAAATCAATTGAGAAACCTGAACAAATAGTTCAAAACCCACCTGAAGATTCAAAATCTAATGAAAATTCAAATGAAACACATAAAAAAACTGAAGATACTAATAAAAATGTGAAATAAACAACTCTTCAAAAAACAACCCCACAACCTGCCCCATTTCCTCAACGCATGAGGGGGAAAACCAAGCCTGAATTGAGTGAAACATTGAGGGAAATATTCTCACAAGTCAAGTTGAACATTCCACTCCTTGATTCCATTCAAACCATTCCTGCATACTCAAAATACCTTAAGGACCTCTGCACATTTAAACGGAAATTCTCACATAATAACTAAGTCCTTCTGGAAGCAAATGTTTGCACAACAATCCAAGGAACCCTTCCTCCAAAGATGAAAGACCCAGGATTCCCTTACATAAATGTTGAACTAGGAGAGAACAAAGTTGTCAAATCCTTGTGTGATCTATGAGCTAGTTTGAACCTCATTCCTTATGCTATGTATTGTCAGTTAGGGTTCGAAGAACTCCAACCCACATATGTCACTCTTCAACTTGCTGATCGTAGTATTCGAGTTCCAAAGGGGATCTTAAAGGATGTTTTGGTGAAAGTTGAAAATTTCATTTACCTAGCTAACTTCATTGTTCTAGACAATCAACCAAGCTTAGGTCCTAGGGAGAAAACCCCAATCATCCTTGGTTGTCCCTTCCTTGCAACAATCAACTCTGTTATCTGAGTCCGAAATGGGAACATGGCCATCACCTTTGGAAACATGAGTCTAGACTTGAACATCTACAATGTAAACTCTCAAATTGGGGATGATGAAGAGATCCATGAGGTTAATTGGATAGGTAGTGTTGATAGTGAACTCAAGGAACATCAAGGAATTACTGAATGATGTTAAAGTCAAGAAGAGATTGATTTTCTTTGTTCACATGAGGGAAATTTGTCTCCTTGGCTTGAATCTCTTTCAGATTTCTCTATTGATGATTTTCTAGAATCACCAATCAATGATACCATTGGTGAAATCAATAACATCGAGTCCATACCCATTCATGAAACTACTCTAGCAAATTTAGTGGATGAAAATTCTTTTCACAAGGAACCAATTTTGTCAAGAAATATGAACAAAGAAACTGAGTTCAATACAAAGTCTCATCCTTTATTGGAAAGTGATAACCACTCTGATCTTGAATTTAAGGTTTTACCTTCATCACTAAAGTATGTGTTCTTAGGGGACAATCAATCCTTTCCTGTTGTCATTTCTTCCTCTCTTGAAGACAATCATGAGAGGATGCTTCTAGATGTCCTTAGGAGACACAAGAAAGCCATTGGATGGAGGCTATCTGATATTCCTGGGATTAGCCCACTTATCGGGACTCATAGAATTGTCCTAGAATTTGATTCAAAGCCATGTCGTCAACCTCAGCGGCGACTCAAACCTAATCTCATGGAAGTAGTGAGAAAAGAACTTTTGAAATTGTTAAAAGCTGGTATCATCTATCCTATAGCTGAGAGTGAGTGGGTTATCCCAATCCATGTGGTTCCAAAGAAGGCTGGAATCACAGTAATAACCAATAATGATGGAGAGACGCTTCCAAAAAGGGTCATTAGTGGATGGAGAGTATGTATTGACTATAGGAAACTCAACTATTGTACCAAGAAATACCATTTCCCCTTGCCCTTTATTGATCAAGTCCTTGAGCGAGTAGCGGGTCATCAATTCTACTACTTCCTAGATGGATTCTCTGGGTATAATAAAATCGAAGTCTCCTTGGAGGATCAAGGAAAAACAACCTTCACCTATCCATTCGGTACTTTTTCCTTCAAGCGCATGCCCTTTGGGTTATGCAATGCTCCTGGTACCTTCCAGCGGTGCATGATGGGAATCTTCTCGAACATGGTGGGGGATTGTTTAGAGGTCTTCATGGATGATTTCTCCATATTTGGGGATACTTTTGAGGGATGCCTTCTAAATGTTGAAAAGGTTTTGTCAAGGTGTGAGGATAATAATCTCATACTAAATTGGGAAAAATTCCATTTCATGGTAAGGGAAGGACATGTTCTAGGTCATCTGGTATCTGGTAGAGGGATTGAAGTTGATAAAGCTAAGGTTGACATCATTCATCACCTTCCCTCTCCTAAAACTGTTAAGGAATTGAGGTCCTTCTTAGGACATGCTGGCTTTTATAGAAGGTTCATTAGGAATTTCAGCTCTATTTCTCGACCACTTTGTGCTCTATTGGTAAAAGATGCTCCATTTTTATGGACAGAAAGCTGTGAAGAATCAATCTCTACACTCAAGTAAACTCTTATATATCCACCTATCATGAAATCTCCAAATTGGAAACTTCCTTTAGAGCTCATGTGTGATGCAAGTGATTTCACTGTAGGGGCAGTCTTAGGACAACAGTGTGAGAAAACTCCATGTGTCATTGATTATGCAAGAAAATATTTAAATGATGCACAAATAAACTTCACCACCACTGAGAAAGAGCTTCTTGCTGTTGTCTTTTCCTTAGATAAATTCAGGTCTTATCTCTTAGGATCACCCATCATTGTCTTCACTGACCATTCAGCCCTAAAATACCTTTTCCAAAAACAAGTTTCCAAGTATAGATTGATTAGGTGGGTCCTTATTCTTCAAGAGTTCGATTTAACCATTAAGGATAAAAAGGGTGTTGAAAATGTTGTAGCTGACCACCTCTCTAGGATGGAATTCAAAGACAAGTCACACCACCTCTCTGTGTCTGATTCATTTCCCGATGAGCACCTCTATTCAGTGAGTGATTGCCCTTGGTATGCTGAAATAGCAAACCATTTGGTGATGGGTGACATTCCAAAATTCCTGGGGACCCAAGCTAAGAGGAAATTCCTTTCTGATGTCAAACACTATGTTTTTGATTATCCTTACCTCTTTAAGTTTTGTCCTGATCAAATCATTAGGAGATGTGTTCCCGAGTCTGAGCAAGAGTCCATTCTAAAATTTTGTCAGGGAGAGGCATGTGGAGGCCACTTTTCTACAAAGAAAACCACTACAAAGGTCCTACAAAGTGGTTTCTACTGGCTGAACCTCACTAAGGATTCCTTCGAATTCTGTAAAAGTTGTCCTCAGTGTCAACAATTAGGATCCATTTACAAAAGGAATCAAATGCCCCTCACTCCCATTCTGGTCATTGAAATATTTGATTATTGGGGAATTGATTTCATGGGACCCTTTCCAAACTCTAAGGGATAACTCTACATCCTCTTAGTTATTGATTATGTCTCAAAATGGGTTGAAGCCATTCCCACCAAGACTAATGATCATCAAGTTGTGATCCGATTCCTAAAAGAGCATATCTTTTCTAGATTTGGAGTTTCGAGGGCTATAATAAGTGATCATGGAACCCATTTCTGTAATCGCACATTCTCTTCACTCATGTCTATGTATGGAATTTCTCATAAAGTTTCCACTGCGTACCATCCTCAAACCAATGGTCAAGCTGAGTTAGAAAATAGAGAGATTAAGCAAATTCTTGAAAAATCTTTCAACCCCTCTAGGAAAGATTGGTCTGAGAAACTCTTGGATGCTCTTTGGTCATATCATACAGCATTCAAAACCATCCTAGGAATGTCACCATATAGGTTAGTTTATGTAAAATCATGCCATTTACCTGTTGAAATTGAGCATAAGGAATTTTGGGCAATCAAAAAAATGAATTTCGAAATTTCTTTAGCCGAAGAAAAGAGGAAATTAGATCTTAATGAACTTGAGGAACTTAGGATGGAGGCTTATGAAAATTCAAGGATAAATAAAGCTAGAGTTCAAGCCTACCAATCTAGAAATATCAAAGTCAAACAATTTGAACTGGGAAAACCTGTGCTCTTTTATAGTTCAAAACTTCATTTACACCTGGGAAATTTAAGGTCTAGATGGTCAGGTCCATTCATAGTGCATCATGTGTACCCCCATGGGGCAGTAGAGATTCAGGATCCCACAAGTGGTAAAATTTTTAAGGTCAATGGTCGTAGGTTAAAACCATTCATTGAATCATTCAATAAATAGGAAATAAAGGCAGAGTTAAAAGATCCAACCTATAAACCAGGAAAAAATTGATAGATTTAGGATCCATGTCGGGCTAACGACGTTAAACAAAATCACTGCACGTGAGACAACCCGTGGTCTTCATGTTTCTAATCTTTGTGAATCATCTTTTTTTTCTTCTTCTTAATTTTGTTATTTAAAAAAAATATATAGACTGTTGACCTGTTCTTCTTTTATGAGTAAGGATGAGTATGAAAGGGGAGCACCATATTCATCCGTGTCACACGGTGTAATCCCTGAGTAATACCTTACCTAGAAAATATAAATAAGACAATGTATCATCAGTTTAATTTAATTTATTTTATATTTTTTTGGTATTTTAAAAAAAAATATATTGTTGACCTGTTCTTATTTTATGAGTAAGGATGGGTATGAAAGGGGAGCACCATATTCATCCATGTCACGTGGTGTGATCCCTGAGTAATACCTTACCCAGAAAATATAAAGAAGACAATGTATCATCAGTTTATTTTATTTTATTTTATATTTTTGTTGGTATTTTAAAAAAAAATAGATTGTTGACCTGTTCTTCTTTTATGAGTAAGGATGGGTATGAAAG
Source organism: Viscum album (assembly GCA_963277665.1). Taxonomy (NCBI): domain Eukaryota; kingdom Viridiplantae; phylum Streptophyta; class Magnoliopsida; order Santalales; family Viscaceae; genus Viscum; species Viscum album. The sequence continues at coordinate 174,293,875 of OY728146.1, read as the reverse complement.
GGGAGCACCGTATTCATCTGTGTCACGCGGTGTGATCCCTGAGTAATACCTTACCCAGAAATTTAAGAGAAGACAATGTATCATCAGTTTATGTTATTTGTACCTTTTTTTTAGGTTAAAAAAATACAAAAAAATATATATATTAAAAAAAATTTAAAGGCATGTCATAGGTCATTGGGAAAAGCTGGTCACAACCGTCCAAGACATTGGGAGATAAACCAGAACTGAAGGGCGACATGGGAATGCATTTTCAACATCAACCACCAGGTGACTTCATTCCATAATTTTCATTTTCAATGTCTTCGTTGAACTTCTATCCTGCCCCTTCTATGTTTCAATTCTTTAAACACTGAGGACAGTGTTATTACAAGTTGGGGGGGGGAGATAAAAATCCGTGGAAGGAAAAATGTCATTAACCTTGAACATGATAACACACATTCCAAACTATGAAATTGGATATCAAATAATTTTGCATGCCTTGATTCTGATTTTAATGCAAGTTTATATTCATGTGCATAGATATTGGAAAGTGAGGTTGTCCGATGTGATTTTTCACTGTTATATTTTCATCCATTTAATAAAAAACACAATGCACGTTCTCTAGATTGTGGGGTTTTAGTTTGAGTTCTTGGGGACCCATAATAAATAGCATAGGATTGGAGATAATTTTAATTTTAGCATGAGTATTCAAAAAAAAATCAATTGTGCGTAGAGAAATGAATTGACCTAATGTGTGGCTTTCGACACTTGGGGATCGTGACTCCATAGTTTTCTGGCCCAGAGTTGGGCATTTTATCTCTATTTGTGGTAATTTGAATTTGTTTTTGATTGAGTTAACTCGAGATGATGCCCGAGTATGTGAGCTTCACTTGGTGCCCTAAGGTCTTTGAGCCTGGGAGTAATCGGCAAAGTCTTGCTACATGGATTGACTCGATTGAGTTCAATTTAAATTACCATGGAAAAATTGCAAAAAAAAAACAAAAAAAAAAAGAAAATAAAAAAATGAGTACTCATCTTATTATTAAAATTTTATTGCTCCTAGTGCTTCCATCTTTTCTCCCTCGAATGGAAATGAACCCCCATGTCTATTGTGACACACAACACTTCATCATGCTTAATTGAATTTGGATGAAATATGGCAATGAATTTGAACAAAGGAATGGACTTGGGCTTGAGATATGCCTGTGGACATAGCTTGTTTTAAATGATTTTGATGGGTTTCATAATTGTTTGGTATGTGATCTTTGGGTGAGAAATGTGTATTAAAATGTCTTTGGAAAAGGTCATTTGAATTTCATTTTTGTGAGATATATTTTGCTCGGGACTAGAAAAACTCAAGTTGGGGGGTGTGATTATCCAATAAAAACACATATTTTGATTAAATTTTAAGGGTATTAAATGCTCATTTTTGATCTTATGGGCCTGAGTTAGTGAATTTTAATTTTGAACACCCATTCTCATCATTTGTGCACTTCATGCCTAATATGCACCAATTTAGGCCCAAAGTTTCATCTGATTTTAAAGAATTTAACTATCCATATTTTAATTTTATATTTTTGTAAATGGATATGAACTTAATTATGAACATTTTTTATTCAGGGATCAATGGATTATTTATAAAGGATGATGGAGATATTTGGTGATTAAAGGAAACAATTCTGAAGAAGGCAGATTGGATATCATCCCACTGATCGGACTGTGGGGCCCACAATACAATCCCAATGAAGCCCAAAATTTATGGACGGATAGAATACATATAGTGTAACAAATAATTATTCTGGATCCAGTGCTAATGCGTCCTACATGGTGGTAATTAAGGCGTCCCAAATTGAAGATGCAATTCTGGGCCAGATTTTGCGGCCCAGAAAAACATGACACTATTTATATCATATCTCTCGAACGGATTATTATTTTGGGCTGAAATTTTACAGGAGGTTAGCGGACATCCGGGGATTAATTTAAGTCTTCTAGGGAACACTCCAATTCGGACTTCTAGATGGTGCTTTAGGCGCTTCTGTTCGATGTAGAAAGATGGCTCCCACTTCGAGGCAAGAGTTGAAAAGTCTCTTATGCATTAAATGTCCACCCAAATTTCTCTAACAAAATTAATTAAAGGAACATGGGATGATGGTAGCTCGGCCAAAGGCTTCCAAAATGACTATTTAAGGCAGTAGGGATGGATTATTTGAGCATATTGGATCTTTGTTTTCATTGTAATGTTATTATGCCAAATTGTCCTTGTAGCGTTTTCCCTTCTCATGTAAGTTGTTTCAATCACCTTAGTTTTCAATAAAACTTATTCTTCTTCTCTTATTATGTTATTCCTATTTTCACCTTGATACCGTTGCCTCAAGGTGTGAATTTTTCACACCAAACCTTGTGATTTTGTTCACACAACGGTGGAGTGATCGTTATTTGTGTTGTTTTTACTTCTTCAATTCCACCCTTGTAAGTCTACTTTCCGCTTCTGTTGAGAACTTGTCATCAATAGAGGGATAGATCTTTTATGGGTTGATCCAAGGGAGTAGAAAGTGGCTGGATTGAATGTTATTTCTCACTCTCTAAATGTTATTAATTTCTTTTAATTGAGTTTCTTTCATTCAATGTTTTTTATTCTTCCTCTTCCTTATTGAATTTATTCACCCCACTTTGATGTGCTAATTATATCCTTTACCTTGGATTGCTCATGAAAATGATCCTATAAGTGTATATGTGATTAGAATGTGTTGGTAAGGTGTTTAATCAGTAAGTGATTAGGTTAGTTTTAATTCATTGCATGAATCCTTCTTGAGTTAATGAAATTAAAATCGTAAAAAAAAAGGAATTCATTCAATCCACCCCGAGCAATAACCTGGGATCAAATCATTTACTCATAATTTTAATTCACATAGATCTTTTAGTGCTCTTTAAAAAACATCTAAAATCAACCCAAGTTGGCAACTTCATAGCCAAAAATCCATCTCTTTTTATTGAGTGTCTGAAGGTTCTTCTTAGGTCTCTGAGGATTCGACAACCCAAGCTGCACTGCAAGCGACCGCTTGACCCTTAAAACATGGTTAAATTTGGCTGAAACCAGTATCAAAGGAATTTTAGTAGAAAACTTGGAATCATCACTATTTATGGTCTTGAGGGAAATTAATAAACTAATGATTAAAAATTTATGAAAACCCTCCTCTCCTCCGCTATAAACCCCCCCTCACTCCCTATTCTCTTTACTCTTCTAAGACTTGAAACTCCTCAAAGTTCGGCCCAATTAACCTTCCCTAGTCACTCCCCACATCCAAGAATCTCTTGGTCTTACCAAAATACCAAAACCCCTTCCCTTAAGGAGGTTCTCAAGGTGGTTATTTCAAGAGGTAAAGCACCCTTCTTTTTCATTTAGTTCCATTTCAATTTATCTTCTATTGTTATCCTCTCCTCACCTACTCTCTCCAAATGACCATGATAGATCCAGTATCATCTATATACTGTAATTATATCTTGTGAATGGAATAACCATCATCAATATTTTTACTCTCCCCCTTTTATTTTATAAACGAAATCAACATCCATGATGTTCCAATTTATAACCTTCGTGGATGAAAAAGTTTCGCTCTTCAAATTATCTTTTAATACTGGTCATGAAACCATTTTTATGGTTGAAAAAGACTATAATATATGTATTATAACATAATTAATATTTAGGAACCAGTATACATACATATTATTAAATCATATGACCAAACTAGTTCCTAATAATCAAAATACCACTAAAATAATCTAAGTGAATGTCATAAATATTTCATTTAATGATTCATCCTATTTCCATGTAACCAAAAGATAGAAATGTCCATTAACACATATAGAGGTTCATAAATAATATTTAATTTCAATTCTTGAGATTTATATCCATTCCACATAATCTCCATTACTTAAGAGCAAGTGAACCGATTATGAAAATAAAGAAAACAAACACTCCAGAACGATGAAATTCAATATAATAACTAATAAATAAGGGAATAGATGAACTAAAAACAATTATGATAAACTAAATAAATGTCTAATAAGTTTTTAAATAAATTATTAATAATTATAATTTCATATTCCATGACCTTAAGTTCAAGAGCATAACACATTCAGACTTAAGGTAAAATTTTCTTCATCTCACTTCCATTTTTGTGAGATATTTCGTAATCACTACTATTACATGTGTATGGTGTATGTATACTTTCCATTAATGTTTCATATTGTGAATCTATTTATTTTCATTATATTAAATTTATAATTTTATGATCATTAATTTTGGGGCATACGATACAATTGATTACAAAGTTGTAAGGGTTTTTCCACCCGAACCTCCATTTTCATTCTGGTTACTTTTATTGTCTAATTAACTCAATGAAATTATTATTTATTTTTGTGTAATACTAATAAATTTTTTTTAGTGTTATATATATGTTTACAAACCAGAATAATTTCTAATTTAATGGGGAGTTACACATTTTAAAAGGAACTTTAAAAATTATTTCTGAAATACAAACCCGATTCAAGGGATCTTTTCGAATTCATACCCATTTTCAAGTGTACACAATAATCTGTTTTAAGACACCATTATTTTTATAAAAACAATAATTGTATCATTTGAAATTATCTTGGACCATTTTTTGATTTAATAGAACAAATGTTCCTTATCACTTTAAAATTCTCTTTAATACTTTCCTTAAAATGCTCTAAAATGATTTATTTATAAAGAATATCAAGAACTCTTTTTACATGATTTCACTTCAATGGGACATAATATATTCCTAAAATATAATTTAAATGTCCTAGTATTTTATTTTCTAGTATATTAATGTTTAAAATATGATTTCATATCAAATCTAAATGATTTTTCAGATGAACTCTTCTTTCAAAAGTAAAAATGATTTTTTTCATATCACATTAACTTTTATGAGATATATTCATTGTTCACCACTTATTTAATTCTTGTGGTGTATGTACTGACATTTGATATATCATATCAAGTGTCACCTTATTCTCATGATATTCTAAGAGATTATTTTTTGAATGTTTTGAGGTGGTATAAGACACTTTGGAATGTTTATGGATTATTTCCTCAAGGATTTTTCAATGGTCTCATTTAAAAGTATCATCATCTATGACAACTTCCTTTGATGAATATTTTACTTCATTAAGGTTTATCTCTTATGATATCATTCACTATTTTTTATTTTAAGAATATTTTTACTGTGGATGTGCTATCTTGAAACCATTCACCATATTACTCTGAATGGTTAGTGTTTATGATTAATGATCGGGGAAAGTTATTTAAATTTCATATGTCTATTTCAATATGAATGTGTATATTATTTAAGTTTATCCCCATTCATAAGTGGAATGTATTAGACATTGTATGTTTCGGGTGGGGCCCACTATAACCCCTCGGTGCATTGGTAGGTCTCATGAGACAAACTACAGTCTTGGCACAAGGCCTTGACAAAATGATTCTTTATGGTCTTGGTACAAGGCCATGACAGTATGGTTATGTTGTCTATAATTATGCATTCACTCATTCTGAAAATTTTATTGATGGTTCAAATGGATATTCGACTAGTAGAATACCCATGATTATGTTTTATTATGGAATTACTTACTCATCTCTTATTCCTGCCATAATGTATTCATGTTTTTGTTAAAGGCATATGTTTTTAAATATTCAACATGCCTAATGTTTATATATCTTATACTATATTTCTTAGCCTTACTGGGCATTTGAGCTCACCCCTTTCTTATGTTTCATTTCCTCAGGACATGAAGAATTTTATTATGAATAAAATGCTGAAATAATGTAAGAGTTATGGAAGTTTTTTAAGGAGTTTATATATTGTATTTATTTTCAAGTTGTAATGTTGAACTTATGTAAGTGTCTGGATTTCCAAGACTACTAAACTACTTTGTCCTTCGGGATTCTTATTCCTTGTTTGTATGCCAATATAATCAAATAAGGCACCAGTTCCGGGAAACTGGGGTCGGGTCCTTACAGTTGGTATCAAAGGAAGTTTAGTAGGAAACTTAGAAACTTGATTATAAAATTTAGATTAGGGAACAAATCCCTAAGGTAGTATTTGAGGACAAACATACAAGAATGTCCTGGATTCCTGGTAAGTAATAGATTATGTGGATATTTCTAGATAATACATCCCTTTCTGGATATAAACAGGTAGAGGTGGCTTTGGAACATATGTACCTAGGAGTGAAAATTCTAACAAGGAGTTTCGGGCTTGACCTGAGGTATCCTGGTACATGACAACGGGCCTTGATGCACTCTTGGTATTGAAAATCTTGGGGGATATGCTTAGGATAATTCACATTTTATTTTCACACCATTATGAAGGATTTATGTCCCCAAATTAACCAATGTATATGGTTCTAGGATTTACGATGAATAAATTTATGCTAGGTGCTATACCATGGTTAGAGTTATAGAGTGTTCATAATTTTATGAGCTAATATATAATAGGGTATTGATTATAAATGGAACCCAATATAAGGAATGAGAACTTCACCAATGAATGTGATGCGAAGACTAAGAAGGATCATATATCTAATGGTCATAAGACATATTTTCAAAGGAATATTGTCTCTCATATATCCTCATCATATGATGAAATCATATCATGTGTTAACAAGGTATGTAAAGACTTCTCTGAGTCCTATGGATTTGAAGGGAATCAAAAGAATAAGAGGATGGTAGAGAGATATGGGTATAAAGGGAATAAGTGAAAGAAGTGTTTTCCCACATGTGATAACTATGGAAAGAATCACCCGGGTAAATGCTTGAAGGGAATGGGTGTTTGCTACAAGTCTGGAGAAAAATGACACCACGTTAATGATTGCAAGGGTAAGAAAATGGTTTCCAATGTACAATGCTTCAACTATAAGGAGATGAGACACTATGAAAATCAATGTCCAAATCATCAATGGAAGATACCCTAAATGATGATTTTGGATAATGATCAAGTTATGATGCTAACATATATGAATTAGAAAGATTAGTATGCCTAGTCAATAATCATCTCATTTTAATATTTTTTCAGTAATGTAATGGTTGTAATAATTATGAGATATATAAGGATTGTACTAAAGTACTTTTTCATTAAGGATTTGTGGTCATATGATGAATTGTACAAAGTAAAAGTGATTTAGTAGAAAGTTAATCCTTTTTATAAAAAATCATGTTTGAGGGAAAGATAACAATTATATGATATTGAGATAATGACGAAGAAATTATTGATTCAGATAAGTACTAGCTACCTTGGAACTAATTATGGACTTTTTCAGAAGTGGTCTATGCTATCATTGATGAATTTTACAACACTTTTGGATTTAAGGGATATATCCAATAAAATATATCTTACTTAAATAATATATAATAATTCATGTTTCAAATATGATTTTTATGGTAATTCAAGTTATTATCATATTTCAAGAGGATACATGATAAAGTTATTCACATGTTTAGAATGTGAAATTTAGAGCTGCTTCATGTTAATTGAGGGTTAATGATATGTTCATCTGGGAAATTTAGAGGACTTCATTATAATGTGTTGAATCAATATATTTTGATTTTTTAACCATTTATGAAATGGTTTAAGTTGATCATTGTATGAGCTTTTAGAGGTTAATGTATTGCTTCACCAAATGGCGTAACCCATTCTAGGTGATGAGGTATAGATAGTTCAAGTGAAATATAAGGATGAGTTTGTAAGTAGAAATGTATATTTACACTTATAGAGTGTAATAATTCCTCGAATCAAGGAAAAAAGTTTTAAATATAATGTTTTCCTAATCAATGATAATATCGATTATTTTTTTGTTTATAGTTTTTTTATTAATCAACATTTATCTGAACATATCCTCTATCATGTTCCATCAGATCATCATAGTTAAAATTTTCTTCCATATTCAGATTTTTACTTCCAACTAATGTAACCTCATTCGAATGAATACTTTTTGAGGTGACCACCTCATCTACCTTAACTATTTTTTTAGAAAACCTATTACCGATGTGGGTTTCCTAAAATAATTTTCATGTATCAACCATTAACTTTTGAAGTTCAATTTCAAATTTTGAGGAAGAATTTTTTGTAAGGAGGGGATAATGTAACAACCCTAGAATTTACAAATAGATTTATTATAGAATGCATGGATAACTTAGTCTCTACAAACATAGCTTTGTTATAACCTATCCAGGTAAACGTAAGTTTTTCACTTCTGTGATGTGGATTTTGAAAATATGACATACATGGTTGCGATCAGTAAGTTATTAGGAGTCTGATAAGAAAAACATAATTTTTGGTGAATAGTAACCTAACCTTATAAATATTAACACACCCTTATGAATAGCGATATACCCTAATGAATAGAAACCTTACCTATGATATTATATAAATAATATTTAAGTGGAAGCATGATATACCTATGTTTTGGAATTAGTAAATAAATATTTTAAAACTATTTTTTAAGAATAAATTATGATTTTAATTATATATTAAATTAATCATATTTAGAAAATTATTTTTGAAAAATGGACTTCATTTTTGATTCTACACATCTATAAATGGTTTGGGTGATTTTTTGGGATTTTTCTAAAAATATATATTTTTTATGAATAGTAATATACGATAATTCACAATAAATGCTAACACCTGAATTTTTGCACCATGCTTGAGTCATGAATGATGTAATCCCACTTGGTTTGAACTCACATGAATTTATTAATATTTTTTTTTCCTGTAATAATCACTATTTATGGTCTTGATGGATATTAATAAACTAATGATAAAAAAATTATGAAAACCATCCTCTCCTCCACTATAACCCCCCTCACTTCCACTTCTCTTCACTCATCTAAGCCTTGAAGGTCCTAAAAGTTCTGACCAATTACCCTTCCCTAGTACCTCCCCACGTATAGAAAGCTCCTGGTATTTCCAAAAGACCAAAACCCCTTCCCTTAAAGAGGTTCTCAAGGAGTTTATTTTAAGAGGTAAAGCACCCTTCTTTTTCATTTAATTCCATTTCAATTTATCTTATTTTGTTATAATCTCCTCACCTCCTCTGTCCAAATGACCATGATAGATCCATTATCATCTATATACTGTATTTATATCATGTGAATTATATAACCATAATCAATATTCTTACTCTCTCCCTTTTTATTTTATAAACAAAATCGACGTCCATGAGGTTCCAATTTATAACCTTCGTGGATGAAGAAGTTTCGTTCTTCAAATTCTATTTCATTACTGGTCATGAAACCATTTTTATGGTTTAACCAGACTATAATATATGTATTATAACCTAATTAATATTCAGGAACCAGTATACATACATATTATTAAATCACATGACCAAAATAGTTCCTAATAATCAAAATACCGCTAAAATAATTTAAGTGAATGTCATAAATATTTCATTTAATGATTCATCATATTACCATGTAACCAAAAGATAAAAATAAAAATTAACACTTCTGAAGGTTCATAAATAATATTTAATTTCAATTCTGGATATTTACATCCATTACATATAAACTCTATTACATAATAACAACAGAACCGATTATGAAAATAAAGAAAACAAACACTCCGCAACGATGAAATTCAATATAATAACTAATCAATAAGGAAATAAATGAACTAAAAATAATTATTATATACCAAATACCTGTCTAATAGTTTCTGAAACAAATTATTAATAAGTATAATATCATATTCTTGGACCTTAAGTTCAAGAGCGGAATACATTCAGACTTAAGGTAAGGGTTTCTTCACCCCCTTCCAATTTTTTGAGATATTCTGTAATCACTAATATTAATTGTGTATGGTGTATGTATACTGCCCATTACTGTTTCATATCATGAATCTCTTTATTTTAATGATATTAAATTTATCATTTTACAATCATTATTTTTGGGGCATACGAAACAATTGATTACAAAGTTGTAAGGGTTTTTTCCACCCGAACCTCCATTTTCATTCGGGTTACTTTTATTGTCCAATTACCTCAAAGAAATTATTATTTATTATTGAGTAATACTCATAAATTCTGTGTTAGTATTCTATATATGTTTACCAACCATAATAATTCCTAATTTTATGGTTAGTTACACATTTGAAAAGGAACATTCAAAATTATTTCTGAAATACAAACCCAATACAAGGGATATTTTTGAATTCTTACCCTTTTTCATGTGTACACCAAAATATTTTTTAAGACAAAATTATTTTTATAAAAACAATAATTTTATCATGAAAAATGATCAAGAGGACAAATGTGCCTTTTCACTTTAAAATTCTCTTTAATACTTTCCTTAAAATGCTCTAAAATGATTTATTTCTATAGAATCTTAAGAACTCTTTTTACATGATTTCACTTCAGTGAGACATAATATATGCCCAAAATATAATTTAAATACCCTATTTTTTTTTTATTTTCTTGGATATTAATTTTTTCAATATTATTTTATAGCAAATATAAATTATTTTCCAAAATAAATCTTCTTTCAAAAGTAAAAATGATTTTTTTCATCTCACATTAAAATTTTATGAGATATATTCATTGTTCACCACTTATTTATTTCTTTTGGTGTATGTACATCCATTTGATATATCATATAAAGAGTGAAATTATTCTTATGATATTCTAAGGTATTATTATTTGAATGTTTCAAGGTGGTATGAGACACTTTGGAATGTTTAAGGATTATTTTCTCAAGGATTTTTCAATGGTCTCATTTGAAAGTATCATCATCTATGTCAACGTCCTTTGATGAATATTTTACTTCATTGAGATTTATCTCTTATGATATCATCCAATATTTTTTATTTTAATATATTTTTTTGACTGTGGATGTGCTATCTTGAAACCATTCACCATATTACTCTGAATGAATACTGTTTATGATTAATGATTGGGGAAAGTTATTTACATTTCATATCTTAGTTTAAATATAAATATGTATGTTGTTTATATTTATCCCTGTTCATAAGAGGAATGCATCAGACATAGTAAGTGTCAGGTGGGGCCTGCTATAGCCCCTTGGTGCATCGGTAGGTCTCATGAGACAAACTACGGTCTTTGCACAAGGCCTTGAAAAAATGATTATTTATGGTCTTGGCACGAGGCCTTGACAGTATCGTTATCTGATCCCAAATTATGCATTCCCTTATTATGAAAATAGTATTTATGGTTCATGTGGATATTTGACTAGTAGAATACCCATGGTTATGTTTTATTATGTCATTACACACTCATCTCTTATTCCTACCATAATGTGTTAATGTTTTTGTTAAAGGCATATGTTTTTAGTTATTCAACTTGCCTAATGTTTATATATCTTCTACTGTATTGCTTACCCTTTCTGAGTGTTTGAGATCACCCCTTTCTTATGTTTCATTTTCTCAAGACATGAAGAATTTTATTATGAATGAGATGGTGAAATAACCTAGGAGTTATGGATGTTTTCTAAGGAGTTTATATGTTGTATTTCTTTTCTTGTTGTAATGTTGAACTTATTTATGTATTTTTATTTCCAAAACTACTAAACTACTCGGTCCTTTGGGATGATTATTCCTTGTTTGTATGTTAATGTAATCAAATAAGGCACCAATTACGGGCAACTAGGGTCAGGTCCTTACAGTTACAATTATTATCATTATTATTAAAATGTTTCATTAATATTGTAACAATCATTAGAATGTTAATAATAATAATAATAATAAAATTATTATTATCATTTTAATATTAAAGTTTTTTTATTATTAGCTGTACTGATAATATTGTTGTTATTAATGTTATTATTATTATTATTATTATAGATTAAAGTTATTATTATCATTATTATTTGTATTATTCTTATTATTTTTATTATTATTACTTTTATTATAGATCTATGTTTATTTTATTTCATTTTTTTTGTTTTTTGTTTTATTATATTTTTTATTATTTTTATTTTATTTTCATCCTAACCCAAGCATATCATTCTTTCATTATTTATTTTTCTCTCTCACACCACCACCCCCTAACTCTCTCATATCTTTCTCCCCAAGCAGGTCACCCCCTCTTACCCTATTCCCTCAGCGCTAACAGAAACCCTGCCGGTCTTCCCTTTTACTACACCTACCTCCCACCAACCCCCTACCCTGCACCGATTTCTCGCCTGACCAGCCTCGCCCCTCCAATCTCCGATATCGCACTGCCGGCTGCCCGACTGTCCTCCAGTCAGTTCCCACCTGCACAGGCCAGCCTTTCGTGCCCCTACCCTTTGTTGCACCGTCCACCCACCAGCTACTCATCCGCCTTGCTGCCTCCCCTTCCAGCCGCTCTATTTCCAACACCCAACCGCTGGATCCTGCACCCCTCCTACTCCAGCCGCACACCCACAAGAAGCATGGTTCCCTGGCATTTCCCTACCCTGTTGTCCATGTGCCTCCCACCTGCCGTACACTTTCCATTCAGCCACCACACCTAGACTCTTCCTCTCACACAACGCACAACTACCCCACCTGGCCCCCTCCTCAGTTCAGTGTAAGAGGCCCTCCCCTTGGTGTTTCCCTATGCACGCTCGACCTGCCCAGTGGCCTGACCTCCCCAGCTGTCCGACCGTATTCCCCTTGACCTCTTTCGACCCATTCCAGTTTCACTTCCTCTCATCGGCATTGAACCCTACACCGGACAACTCCTCGTCTGGAAAACTCCTACCCCAACTATCTCCGGCGCAGTCCCTTTTGGCTGGCATGAAGCCCTCAAGAACAACCCCTTTTGGCCAGCACAAAGCCCTCTAGCGTGGCCCCCTGCTGGTCGGCAAAAATCCCTTCAACCACCAGCCCACCTTTCCGGTCAATGTGCACATCTCCGGCCCAGTACACCTCTAATTCGGTAGTGCGCAGCCGCTCGAACCTTCTGTTCAGCCGCTCAGTCCTCACGCAACCCCTTTGTCATCTTCTGGTCATTGTGCAACCCATATCGACCACCCCTACTACTATGACTAGCTTCTTCATGAAATGAACTGGTCTTCGTGCAGCCGTTGATGACATTGGTGGTCTTCTCCATGCACCACAACACCGCGCTGACCATTTTCCCTTTTTACGCAACCCCGCTGTTCAAGCGCACCTGCACACCGAGGTGAGTCTAGTTCTATTTCTTTTCTTGGACAATTAATTTGTCACGTTTTGTGATTAATGAGTTCAATAAGAAGTTTAGTTTTTTAAATGATCTTATTTTTCATTTTATATCTTATAGCATGTTTATGTGAATTAAGATGTTTTTTTATGAAAACCAATCATGAGTTGTTTAATATCTTTTTATAAATTTTACAATTAGATTATTTAACCATGAAAGTGGTGCGTATTCTATTTTAGTAGGTAGTAGGTGTGCGTTTGATCAAAAATGTGTTTGTTGAATCAGTTTTGTTTATGTAAAGCTGTAGGTTTTTATTTGGAATAGTTTTATAAATTTTAAATTGGTTTAGTAAATTATGTAGATGGTGCGAGTTGGGTTTTGAAAACATGTCAAGGTGGTTCTTTTTCTATGTTTGTTTGGTTGGGTTGTTTTAAGTCCATGTTTATATATTTTAGTTGTTGTGCATTTATTGCAGCGTGTTGTTGAGGTAACCCCGCAATACCCCGGTGATCGGCTTATGCGTACTTGTACGCCCATGTGAGACGTGTCACATGGTTGTGATCGAGCTTCAAATTGAGGTAGGTCCCCTACTGCACTGACCATTAAATTTAGAATTTATTAATTTCTTGATATTTCATTGAATTTCAATTAATGATAAATAGTATTAGATAATTATTTTTGGAATAATTACTTGATGTAAACAAAGTGTTTTATTTTATACACAACAATTGAATTAATTTCTTGATTAATTGATTCACAATAGTGAAAGAATGATCATTTGGCCTTTGAACATAATTGAAGGATTTTCATGCGTGGTTTTGGTTTTATACTAAATGTTTTCTTTTGACCCATGAACATATGTTTTGGTTTCCCTTGAGAAATGGTGTTTTTTTTAAAAGTTTAATAAGGCCCATTTGGCAATTTGATAAAATAAATTATTTTGAAAAACATTCTTTGGTGTGACTTAGGGGTGATGTTTTTGTGTATGTCGATTGTGTGAGTTTTTGTGTGTGATGTTTGTGCATCGTGACTGGTTACTTGATTGAAATTATTGACTCACCCCCTTTTTATTACACGTGTTGACATGGGAACCAAGCATAATAAGTGAATCTTCTGAGAACGATTGTTACACTAGTTTAGAATATACACTGGCTAGTGGACCTTAGTACAGACATTACTCTGTTAGGGGATTGGGCCCCTCGGTTAGGCCAGGAAGGGAAACAATGAGCGTTATGAAGTTATGAAATCATTTAGTAGGGCATGCCTTCAGGATGAGTCACATGTATAGTATGTTCTAGATTGTTCACGAGCTCCTATGATCGACCCATGTTTTTTAGTGCTTATGTGTATGTAACAGATGATTTAGAGGCCTAGTTCAATTACTGGTCCTCGTTTCCTACCTTCCCATTGCCCTTATTGTGTGTTGTGCATTGTGTGTGGTTTTTCCTCTAGACTAACAACAAAAATTTGGATTTCTAATTTTTTCAAAAAAATGTTTTTAAAATTTATTGTTCCTTTTACCTTAAAACATTAAACTTGTTTTTAAATTAAAAAAGGTAATAATTAGTTACTTGTTTTGGAAGTGTAAGCATGTGAAAACCCATATTTTATATTATTTATTTCAAACCTGAAATTGGTAAATTATTTTTTTAAAGGTAGTGATTTGGGAATAGATTGTTGGGCACACCTACTGAGTTTTAATACACACATCCATAGTGTTTTTATGTTTTTAGTTTCTATTGTAGGTTTTACTCGAGCTTGCTCACCATGGGAAAGATTTCATTGTGGATTGGTGAGTAACTTTTGGTGTTGTGAAGATTTTTGGTCGTGGTTAGGTTAGTATGTGTTGTTTTCCGTTATTTATCCTTCGTTTTGTTTATTTATTTTGCAATGTTCTATTTTATTTATGATACTTAGTTTATTTTCATTTGGTAGAAATCATTCCCCTGTTGTTCTCTGTTGATTCCCTGGCACTTGTCGCATGCCCAGGAGGATTGGGAATGCCTCTCGGGCCTTTCCACAGATCAGCTTTGGTGACTGGTTCAGGGTCGATTTGGGTTGGTTCATGAAAAAAATTGTATAAGAGGAGGTCGGATCTTGAGAAGACCTTGTTTTTTAGAGCACCCATTGTTATTTTGGTTTGGAATGGTAAAAGGATTAGGATTGTCGAGGCTTGAGGTGTAGGAATGGTAAGGAATTCATGAAACCTTACTCGTTCCGAACCTTGAGTTACCATCAGGATGTTCAGGTTTGTCGATGTCCTTTAATTCTTATGTTTTTTTGGTATTCAGAATTGAAATGGGATCTCGGAAAGTGACCTTTATGATCTCACATAGTCTGGAAAGCAATGTGGAGCCGAGTACATTACCCTAGAGTGATCCTTAGGACAGTGGCATGACTGGAGTATGGCCACCAACCATATGCCTGATTCTCCCATCGACACTAGTTTCCCCTTGTGGATAGTTCGAGTCTTCTTTAATTTTATGAATTGTTTTGTAATGTTTTATTTTGGAAATTTTTAAAAGTTGAATTTAAAATGGTGATGACCATGTTTAAACTATGTTATTTATTCCCTTGTTACATAGTGTTCACCCCCACGAAGGATTGAAGAATTCCCAAGGTGAAGATTCGGGAGGTACGACCTTATAAAATCCTCCTGTTGATCAACCTATAGACTCTGTTTTGGAATTCTGGAAGTTGAACCATCCTTTGTTTTATGTTCAAGAAGATCTACTTGAGGTGGAGGAGTAGTTGTGGAAGATTGAGAGGAACTTTAGTTTCATTGGGTTTCCTGAGTCATTGAAGGTGAATTTGTCCAACTTTATGCTTGAAGGTCCAACCTAGAAACGGTGGAAGTCTGTGTCTCAAAGAAATCCTTGAGAAGATATCATATGGGAGTTCTTAAAGTCATCGTTTATCCAAGAATATTTCCCTGAGTTGATGAAGCTGAGGAAGAAGATGGAGTTGTGTTGTGTTCAGTAGGGCATTGAATCGGTACTAAAATTCTATTGATGTTTCATGGAACTAGTTCCATATGACCAATAGTTTGTTGAAAATGATCTCAGGAAGGCCCGAAAATTTGAGTTCGGGCACCGACCTGAACTGCAATCGAAAGTGGCAGAGCTCAACTTAACCACCTTCTCGAATGTTGTGGGGAAATCCATTCTTGCTGAAGCTGAGTTAATAGGAGGACTTGAGGTGGAGAATCCTTCACCGGACTTGGGAAAAAGTGAAGAGGATGGCGATAGGAAGAATGGGAAGCGACATCATATGTGTGGCTCTAGTAGACAAATCAAGAGGCCTTCATACTTTCAATCATCTTCTTCACAGTGCAATGCTATGATCTATCACCAGTGTGGTAAGCAGGGTCAAAAAAGGATGACGTGCCCAAGTGTTCTGAAACCCTGCCACACCTTTGGACGTCTGGGTCACTTTCAACGATTCTGAAGAGGGTTTTCTAAGAAGCACGCTGAAGCCAGACCTGGATTGTTGAAGGTCACCTCAGCCCGTCAGCAGAAGTAGGGTGACGTTTGGGGATCAGTCCGAGGATTTCTCTTTGTAGTGTTTATTGGATGTAGTGGTCATCTCTTGTAGAATTTTATGAGGTTTCTTTTCCTTCAGTTGTAAGAATGGTTTTGACGAACATCTTTGATGCATCTGTTTTATTGGAAGTGTGTTTGGTGAAATTTTGGTTTGTGTGTTAGGTTTGGGAAATTTCTAAAGCCTGACTATGAGACAGGAGATGCTTCAATCATTAGTTCTCCAACTATATGTCTTGGAGTGAAGCTGGCACATAGTCAGGATAATCCCAACAATGTAAAAGGGTCTTGGTTTGATCTTTTTTCCTTAGTGTGGAATGATTCGTGATCTTCCAAGGGGTGTGACATTATTGATATGGAGAGGGTGGTAGTTTTGGTGCTCTATAAGTTTATCCATTACCTTCACCCCCACCCTCGTGGTGGGGGGTATTTCGTTCTTATGGGAACTTTTCATGTTCTGTTAGCCTCGTTAGTTCTTATGGAGAGGAGACCCACAATGGGTCTTGTAGATTTGTACCTAATGTAATCTAGTGTTAGCCTGGTACTTATGGTGGGGAGTCTGTTAAGACCTCCCCATGTTGGTATCAGAGTTTCGTTTCATGCATTGTTTTGTGGTGGGTAGTCTCGTGCAAAACTACCTAATCCTATGTTCTTCATCTTGAGTAAACATTGGGATTGGAGTACACCCAATGGTTCCATTGTACAAAGATTATGGTAATAGTGTCGGAGGTGGTTTAAGTTCATTAATTCCTTGGTTAAAATAGATGGTTTGGGTTCTTCTTGGTGATGGTTAATGTGATTGTGTTTTAGGGATGAGTTGTGTGTCACTAGTTTTCAGTGTCTGTTTGGATCGATCAACTAGAGACGCTTAAACTCTTGGTGGTGGGTGACACATAAGATGTTTTATCTTGGGGTCTAAGTCTTGTTGTGGTTTTATGGGGGCGGAAGGCATTGTAGTTGGGAGAATTGTCACACCCCAACCTATTAAACTATTTTATTTTGTGATTTAATTGGACTTAAATAATATTTTTGGGATTTGGGTTGAGTCCTGGACGAACATTTTGAGTGTTGTCAAAAAATGCATGTTTTTGAGTTGACGTTACTGGGCGCACGGGCAGAGCAGGTTTTAGAAACCCTGTGAGGCTTTGCCCAATCATCGACACAATCTTCCTGTCTTCGGAAAATTTAAATGAGTAAATTATGTGATTTATTATGTTATTTTTTATTTTTGTTAATGATTTTATTATTATTATTATAGTGAAATGAATATTATTGTCTTTTTTATTTTATTAGTTAGGATTATTACTATTATTATTATTAGTATTAAAAAGTTTCATTAATATTATCATAATCATTAGAATGTTATTATTAATAATAATACTATTTTTATTTTTATTTTTATTATTTTAATATTAATGTTTATATGTTATTATTAGGTGTATTGATAATATTATTGTTATTAATGTTATTATTATTATTATAGATTAATGTTATTATTATCATTATAATTAGTATTATTCATATTATTTTTAAGAGTATTATTTTTATTATAGATCAATGTTTATTTTATTTTGTTTATTTGTTTTTTTTTATTATTTTTTTATTTTTATTTTATTTTCCTCCTAACCTTAGTGCCTCTTTCTTTATTTCATTTTTTTCTCTCTCACGCTTCCACCCCTAATGAGTTTTTTTTACGCTTTAAATTTTTTTTCCAGAAAACGGTTAGGGAAAAAATATTTTTAAAAATACACCCGAAAGGTGGCATCCCAGATGCCTTCATTGCATTTCAGGTGTAAGGCGGCATCCGCGATGCCACCTTTGCAGTTCGGGTGAAAGGCGACATCCGCGATGCCGCCTTTCCACTAAGATTTTTTTTTTGAATTTTTTTTTGTTTATATATATATATATATATATATATATATATATATATATATATATATATATAAACAAAACACAAAATTTCATTAGAATTTCTCTGCTTTCAAATATCCAGTGCTACAGGCGTTACAACAGTCTGGATTCTGACAGAAACACTTACCCATGCCTCCCTTTTATAAGAGGGCTTACCTTGAAAATCATTCTGCATTTTCGATGTGGGATTCAGGTTCTCCCTTTCCTGCACAGTACATTCTGCATTTCCGATGTGGGATTCTGTTTCAGGTACGTGACTTTATAATACAATAAAATATAAACTATAAGGGAAATATAAATTAAATTTTAAACATTGATTAAATATATAATAAATAGTTGAAAAAAAAAGAATTTCCTCAAAAATATTGATGAAAAATAATCTATAACCTTTCAAAACAAGTACGTGAATTTGAAAGACTATAAAATATAAACATTAAGACAAATATAATTGAAACTTTGAACATTGATTAAACATATAATAAATAGTTGAAAACAAAAGGAATTTCCAAAAAAATGTTGATGAAAAGTAATTTATATGCTTTCAAAACTGCCTACTTGAAACATAATATTTTTCAAGTACGTGAATTGGAAAGACCATAAAAAATAAAATAGAAGACCAATATAAATGAAACGTTAAACATTGATTAAATATATAATAAATAGTTTAAAAAAAGTAATTTCCATAAAAATGTTAATGAAAAATAATTTATAATCTTTCAAAACCGCCTACTTGAATCAAACATTTTCTGGCATACAAGGTGTGTCAGAATCTTATATTCGAAGAAAGGGAAACATTGCACACATCAAAGCGGATCCCAACGCTATTTCTAAACGGCTTAAAATGGGTGAGTTATCTATTATTTCTTCCTAAAGGCACTCAACCTTTGAAAATTGATGAATTGAAGAAGCGTATTTCGTCGATTTGGGTTTTTACATCCTGGAAATGTGTCTCGTTAGGATGAGGATACTTACATATGCTCTTCCCCACGAAAGAAATGAAAGTTTGGACTTGGAGTTTTGGTTCCATTGCTCTCAAACCAGGGATTGTTCACCTTTGTGAATGGGATAAAAAATTAAATCCCTTTGAGGTTGGTAACACCACCACACAAATTTGGGTAAGAGTATATGGATTGAATTGGATTCTTTAGCATCCCAAAATTTTGTATGATATTTCACTGTCAATTTGGATTCCTATCAAAATTGACAAGGAAATGAAAGTGGCTCGTTTTGGTCACTACGCCCGGTTATTAGTTGAGGTTGAATTAGGATCAACCCTGGTTGATAAGTTTATGCTTGCAACTGATGATGAAATTATTGAATTGAAGATCATCTATGAAAAAATGCCAAAGTTTTGCAAAGATTGTAAAATTATAGGCCATGACTCGTCTACTTGTAGGCGCTCAATAGTTTGCAACTTTTGTTCTTCACATGGAAATGAGATGAGAAATTGTTCAAAAAAGAATAAAAGTACACATTTTCTGAAGCCTGATTGTAAGGGTGAGGCTGGGCCTGCCACTCTTTCTAATAACCAAAAAGTGCAAGGAGCGGCTCCTGAGGATGTTGTCAATCCTATAGTTGAAAAGGAGGGTGATCGGGAATGTATCACAACCAATATCAATGCCTCGACTTCTGAGAATATGTCAAAGTCTTGGGCTACCATATTTTCTGAAGAGGTGAATGTACAAAATGTTGATTCAAATTATCAAGGCAAAGGTGCTGGTTTGCAACAAATTCAACCTCAAATGTCAGGTCATGATGATAACTACAAAGAGGGAAAAGATAAAATGGTTGCTTTGGATATCCAAAAGGGTGAGAAAGTTTTAGAAATTGAACCTCTAGTCATTTCTAAACCTTTTCATTCTTCTTCAAAACCCGTTGTGGACAATGAAGGATTTCAACTTGTGTCCTACAAAAAGTCAAAATCTACAGCCGGGTTGATTACAGGTAATCCTTCCTTTGGTCAACTTATTGATGATACCACTAAAATGCAGGATACCACTACGGGCTCTCCTGATGAGACTCAGGAGATCCTTGCCCATGCCACTGTAATCGAGGGAGTCACTTCTCTTGGTAAAGGCCAAGAGCATGAAGAAATATCTGATTCTGACAGCACCGATGCTGATACACTTTTAGAAAGGCTTCAAACTCTTCCTTCAAATCAAGGAAGATCAAGGGGTCGGGGGCGTGGTCGCGGAAGGGCTGAATGACATGAAATTCAAGAAGAAGAGAGAAAGCTAACAACCATATTGATGAAAAAGATAGGTAGATAGTTTTCTACTTCGAGCTCTGCCTTGTTTTCCGTACTCTTTTTGGATACTTTTGATTTCTTTTTAATAAAATCCGTGAGGTAATGGGACCACCCCATTCCTCTTTAAAAAAAACTGTATAATTATTATATAAGTAATAATTAATGAGTAATAATTAATAATTAATAATTAATAATTTAATGAATAGTTATAATTAATATTTATATTACTAATTAACTAATTAATAATTACTAATTACTTATTAATAATTATTAATTACTAATTACTAATTATAATGAATAATTATAATTAATATTTATATTACTAATTAACTAATTAATAATTAAAATTAATTAGTTATAATTATTAATTATATTTCTAATTAATTAAATAATTACTATATATGTAATAATTCTATTACTAATTAATTATTATATAATTAATGATAATATTACTAATTAACTAATTAATTATGACATATTTAATTATTAATAATTACAAATTAAAAATTATAACAATTATATTTAATAACAATATTACTAATTAACTAATTAACTATTATATAATTAATAATTATATTACTAATTAACTAATTAATTATTATATAATTAATAGTTATATTAATAATTAACTAAATAATTACTGTATAAGTTATAATTAATAAGTAATAATTAATAATTAATAAGTAATAATTAATAATTATAATTAATAATTATAATTAATATTTATATTACTAATTTATAATTAATAATTAATAATTAATAATTACTAATTACTAATTATAATGAATAATTATAATTAATATTTATATTACTAATTAATAATTAATAATTAATAATTAATAATTAAAATTAATTAGTTATAATTATTAATTATATTTCTAATTAATTAAATAATTACTATATATGTAATAATTCTATTACTAATTAATTATTATACAATTAATGATAATATTACTAATTAACTAATTAATTATGACATATTTAATTATTAATAATTACTAATTAAAAATTATAATAATTATATTTAATAACAATATTACTAATTAACTAATTAACTATTATATAATTAATAATTATATTACTAATTAACTAATTAATTATTATATAATTAATAGTTATATTAATAATTAACTAAATAATTACTGTATAAGTTATAATTAATAAGTAATAATTAATAATTAATAAGTAATAATTAATAATTATAATTAATAATTATAATTAATATTTATATTACTAATTTATAATTAATAATTAATAATTAATAATTACTAATTACTAATTACTAATTAATAATTATAATGAATAAATGTAATTAAAAATTATATTACTAATTCATTAATTAATTGTTATATAATTAATAATTATATAACTAATGAACTAACTAACTATCATATAATTAATTATTAATAATTACTAATTAATAATTATAATTAATAATTATAATTAATATTTATATTACTAATTAACTAATTAACTAATTAATAATTACTAATTACTAATTACTAATTACTAATTAATAATTATAATGAATAAATGTAATTAAAAATTATATTACTATTTTAGTAATTTATTGTTATATACTTAATAATAATATTACAAATTAACTAACTAATTTTTATATAACTAATTATTAATAATTACTAATTAATAATTATAATGAATAATTATAATTAATAATTATATTACTAATTACTAATTAATAATTATAATGAGTGATTATAATTAAAAATCATATTAAGAATTTACTAATTAATTATTATATAATTAATAATAATATTACTAATTAACTAATTACTTTTTACATAATTAATTATTAATAATTACTAATTAATAATTATAATTACTTATTATAATTAATTATCATATTTATAATTAACTAATTAATAATTATATAATTAATAATGATATTACTAATTAAATAATTATTTATTATATAGTTAATAATTATATAATTAATCATTATATTACTAATTAAGTATTATATAATTAATAATTAATTATTAATAATTAATAATTTAATGTTATAATTTATAATTATAATGAATAATTATAATGAATATTTATATTACTAAATAAATACTTAATTATTATATAATAATTTTTAATAATTACTAATCAATAACTATAATGAATAATTATATTACTAATTAACTAATTAACTATTATATAATTAATAATTAAATTACAATTAACTAATTAATTACTATATATTAATTTTTAATAAATACTAATTAATAATTATAATGAATAATTATAATTTATAATTATATTACTAATTAACTAATTATAAAAAGGGCATCGACTCTATCTTTCTCAAAAAATTAACTAATTAACTATTAAATAATTAATAATTATATTACTAATTAAATAATTAGTTATTATATAATTAATGATTAATAAACACTAATTAACAAATTAAAAATTATATAGTTAATAATTATATTACTAATCAACTAATTAATTATTATATAATTAATAATTATAATGAATAATTATAATTTATAATTATATTAATAATTAACTAATTAACTATTATATAATTACTAATTGTATTACCATTTAACTAATTAATTATTATATAATAATTTTAAATAATTACTAATTATTAATTATAATAGATAAATATAATTTATAATTATATTACTAATAAAATAATTAACCATTATATACTAAATAATTATATTACTAATTAATTGGTTAGTTATTATATAATTAATTATTAATAATTTCTAATTAACTAATTAATTATTAACTAATTAATTATTAATAATATTAATTTAATAATTAAATAAATTATTATATGTTTAATCCATGTTTTAACTTTAAATTATATCGGTCTTATAGTTTATATTTTAAAGTCTTTCAAAACCACATACTTTAATCATTTTAAAGTTTCAAGTAGGTGGTTTTGAAAGCTTATAAATTATTTTTCATAAACAATTTTTACGAAATTATTTTTATTTTCAACTATTTATTATATGTTTAATCCGTGTTTTATGTTTCATTTATATCGGTCTTATAGTTTATATTTTATAGGCTTTCAAAGTCACGTGCTTGAAACATTTTTATGTTTCCAGTTGGTCATTTTGAAAGCTTATAAATTATTTTTCATCAATATTTTTTACGAAATTCTTTTTATTTTAAACTATTTGTTTTATGTTTAATCCATGTATTACGTTTCATTTATATTGGTCTTATAATTTATATTTTATAAGCTTTCAAAATCAGGTACTTGAAACTTCTTAAGTTTCAATTAACTGGTTTTGAAAGCTTATAAATTATTTTTTATCATCATTTTTTATGAAATTATTTTTGTTTTAAACTATTTTTTATATGTTTAATCCATGTTTTAGGTTTCATTTATATTAGCCTTATAGTTTATATTTTATAGTCTTTCAAAGTCACGTACATGAAACAGAATCCGACATCAGAAATATAGAATGTTCTGTGTAGGAAATGGAGAACCAGAATCCCACATTAGAAATGCAGAATGATTTCTAGGGTAAGCTCTCTTATAAAAAGGAGCCCTGGGTGAGAGCTTCTGTCAGAATCCAAACTGTTGTAATGGTAGTACTACTGGATTTTAAATAGTGGATAAATTCTACTGAAAATTTTATTTTTGTTTTTTTTGTTTTGTTTTGTTTATATATATATATAAATATATGTATAAACAAAACAAAAAAATAAAATAAAAAAATTCTAGATTTTTTTTCTATTTTATGGGAAAGGCGGCATCTAGGATGCCGCCTTTGTGGCATATTTTCAAATTTTTTTAAAGTAGCCTATTTTAAAAAAATATTTTTTTTAAAACTTATTTTAAAAAAACCTCACCCCTAACACTCTCCTATCTTTCTCCTTGAGTGGGCTGCCCCTGTTACCCTATTCCCTTGGCGCAAACATGAACCCCACTAGTCTTCCCTCTTGCTACACCGACCGCCCGCTAACCCCACTTCCCCACACCGATGTCCCACCTGACCAACGTCGCCACTCCGATCTCTGACACAGCACCACTAGCCACCTGACCATCCTCCAATCGGTACCCACCCGCATAGGCCGGCCTTCCACACCCTTGCACTGCACTGCACTGACCACCCACTAGCTGCTTACTTGCCTTGTTGTCTCCCCTTCCAACCGCTCCATTTCCAACACCCAGCCGCCGACTCCCTCACCCCTCCTGCTCCGGCTATGCATCCAGTAGCAGCGCGGTGCCCCAGTGTTTCCCTACCCTGCTATCCACGCACCACCCACCAGCCTTGCACTATCCATTTAGCTACCCCGCCTAGAATCTCCCTCTCACATAGCACACAACCGCCCCACCTGGCCCCCTCCTTAGTTCAGTGCAAGAGCCCCTCCCCTTGGTGTTTCCCTATGCATCCTCGACTAGCCCGTCAGCCTGACCTCCCTAGATGTCTGGCCGTACTCCCCCTACCTGCTTTCTGCCCATTCCATACTCCCACCCTCTCATCGGCACTAAACCCTACTCTGTCCAACTCCCCATCTAGCAAAACCCTACCCTCCAATTGTCTCTAGTGCAACTCCTTTTGGCAGGTGTGAAGCCCTCCATCACAGCCCCTTTTGGCTGGTGCAAATATCTCCGGCATGGCCCCTACAAGTTGGCGTGATTCACTTCGACTGTACTCCCCCCTTTCCTATCGCCGCATGTATCTACGACCCAACGCACCTCCGATTCAGTAGTGTGCCGCTGCACGAACCTTCCGTTCGGTCGCACAATCATCACACTGCCCCTTTCTCGTCTTCCGATCATTGAACAACGCATCGTGGCCACCCCCGATACTCCAACCAGCTCCATCTTCAACTACACCGGTCTTCGCGCCACTTTTGATGATGTTTGTGGTCTTCCCTGCACACCACAACACTTCACATACTGTTTTCCCTTTTCTCACGACCACGCTGTTTGATCGCTCCTACGCAACAAGGTGAGGTTAGTGATGTTTCTTTTCTATGATAATTAATTTGGCAGGTTTTGTGATTAATGATTTCTATGTGAATTTTAGTTTTTTTTAAATTAACTTAGTTTTCATTTTATATCTTATAGAATGTTCATGAGAATTAAGATGTGTTTTTATGAAAACCAATCCTGAGTTGTTTAAGCACTTTTTATAAATTGTGAAATTACTTTATTTGACTTTGTAAGTGGTGCGTATTGTATTTTAGTAGGACGTAGGTGTGCATTTGATCAAAAACATATTCGTTGAATTAGTTTTGTTTATGTAAAGATATGGGTTTCTATTTGGAATTGATTTATAAATTTTAAAGTGGTTTAATAAATTATATAGATGGTGTGAGTTATGTTTTGAAAACATGTTGAGGTGGTTCTTTTGCGTTGTTTGTTTGGTTGGGTTGTTTTTAGTCAATGTTTATGTATTTTATTAGTTTTACATTTGTTGCAGTGCGTTGGTGAGGTAACCCCACGATACCCCGATCATAGACTTGCACGTACTTGTTCGCCCATGTGAAATGTGTCATGTGGTTGTGATCGAGCTTTGAATTGAGGTAGGTCCCCCACAACACTTGCCTTTAAATTTAGAATTTATTAATTTATTAATATTTTATTGTTTTCTAATAAATGAGAAATAGTATTAGATAATTATTTTTGGAATAATTAACTGATGTAAATGAAGTTGTTTATTTTATACACGAAACTTGAATTATTTTCTTGATGAATTGACACACAATAGTGAAAGAATGATTGTTTGGCATTTGAATATAATTCACATATTTTCAAGTGTGGTTTTGGTATGATGGTAACTGTTTTCTTCTAACGCGTGAAAAAATGTTTATATTTCTCTTGAGAAATGGTGTTTTTTTAAAAGTTGCATAAGGCCCATTTTGTACTTTGATAAAATAAATTATTTTGAAAAAATTTATTTGGGGTGACTCCGAGGTGATCTTATTGTGTACGTCGATTGTGTGAGTTGTTGTGTGTGATGTTTGTGCATTGTGACTAGCTACTTGATTAACATTGTTGACTCACCCCCTATTTATTAAACGTGTTGAAATTGGAACCTCACATAGTAAGTGAATCTTCTGAGAATGATTACTATACTAGTTTAGAATACGAACTGGCTAGTGGCCCTTAGTACGAACTTTTCTATGCTAGGGGATTGGGCCCCTCGGTTAGGCCAGGTAGGGTAACACCTAGTATTAGGGCATTATGATGTCATTGAGTAGGGAATCCCTTTAATATGATTCGCATGTATAGTACATTATAGATTTTTCACGAGCTCCTAGGTTCTGTAAGGGTTGGTGTCCTCAGAACCAACTGTTTTGTACTTTGATTACATGAATGTTCACTTATTATATATTGTTCATTGTTCTGCATGACTATAATATATGAATGTCCTGGAATATTTGTTGCATTAATAAGGTCATAGCAGATCCCCGCTATGATGAGAACCTTGAAATTCTATAACAATATTCTTAAATAAAGTTCTGCGGTTGGATGACATACTACGATAGGACACATAGTATATAGACCGTCATGTGCGAGTACTCGTAAGAAGACGAGACTCTCTCTCATGGAGTTCGCACTTGGTAATATCTAAGATGGGAGATTATGAGAATAGACCCACCAGTAGTAATTCCGCATGTCTTGGTGTCATCTGATATTGCTATCTGCGAGCGTGTGTAATGGTAATTAGACTGGAATATTATCATTAACTCATGTCAAGACTCGCTCACTTAGATTTACTGACGAAAACCGTCACGCAGACATTTGGCAGAAAGTAGGTTACGTTGGGTGCGTCATGAGTGAAATGTTGTTAATGGATAAGTCGATAAAGGATTTGTCCCTTCTATTTATGGAAGTTGATATCTCGACCCTTTGATTGAAATAGAACTGTCACATTAAATTCCATGGCCATGGTGTAAACGACGAGTTTATTTCAGGTAGTCAAAGAATGACAGATCAAGAATATAGGTTTATGACACTGCCATGAAGCCTGCTTGATGAGATATTGAGACAAAGGGATTAAATTACACAGTAAGCGTTCGTATGAGGTGATACGTCAATGCGGCGTCAACTTCTTTCTCTTGGGTGCCTTGACCCGTTGCTAGATAGCAATCTTGGACTTTAGGAAAGCCCGCCTAATGCCAACGAGAAAGAGGCCTAGAGGGTCACACACTAAGTGTATCCAAGTATCTCAAGTTGAATAAATATTATTCCCATACGTGGTTTAATAATTATTCAAGGAAGCCTAAGTTGTTTTAAATGATGGAGGAAAAATAAAATAAAACAAGTACAGTCCGTGTATTATTAAATGTACACGCTGTGTAGTTTTATTTTGGAAAGGAAATGAATAAATGAAAACAAGATATACACGCCGTGTACATTTAATGTACACGCCGTGTAGTTTTCAATGAAAAACAAGTACACGCCGTGTATTTATTATTACACGCCGTGTAGTTTTTCCAGTCGGGATTTTGAGGATATAATATCGTTTTATTAAATGATATTTATTATAATTAGCGTGAGCGCATGTCAAGGAATTAATTATTCGACATGGGGGTTTTCAATAAGAGTTAATGAAATAAATGAAACACGAAACGCATTTATTTATTGTCATAACTCTACAACATCAGACTCGATTATAAATATCCTCACAACCCCAACTCTTTTCCTACACAAGAGAATCATTGTGCACAACATCTCTGGAGAATTCTTTCAAGGCCGAAAGAACCTCTTCCTCCAAGAACGCTCTCAAGACTGAGAGAGATCCTCTTCCATCGGATCATGACGATCTAAGGCGGACAACGCAAGCAATGGCTTCTCCACGCTAGCACCCGAAGAATCCCTTGGAGACATCTAAAGATATGAGGTACACATATGGATCACCGCTAGAGGGAGTCTACACTTGGCTTCTGAGACGCAACGATGGATCACATCGACAACATGATCAAGAACATCAAAGAAGAAAGAACACCCAAATGGTATTTCTTTATAATTAATTAAATTAATTATAATCAACCTGTAACGATCCTTGTTTGTGGTTCCGGGACAAACCATCTTCTTTGTCTCTTTCTATGATTCGATCCGTGGAGACTGGTGTTTATCATCGTATTGATCCCGGATTGATCATTGCTAATGAAAAAAAGCCAAGTGGGCACATCCACCCATGCGCTTCTGCTACGCATGGAACCTTCAAATGGTATCAGAGCGAGGCTAAAACGTTGATTATAGTAATATAATTTTCATTGATAATTTACGCATTTATATTTGATTCAATTCGAAATATATCGTTCTATTAATCTGAATAAACAAAATCTATTCTTCCTCCTTCATTTCTCGATTCATATCACAGAAATGACCTTTTAATTTTAATTTTGATTAAAATAAAAATGAGGAATTCATCCGGAGGAGTCACTCTTTCTATCTGTACAACACAGGATTACACGTCGTGTAATTAAAACTACACATCATGTACTTAGGTTCAATGAACTGGCACTGGTCTTCTAAACCACGCCATGTGAATTGATTACGCCTAAGTATTAATCATGTCGTGTTGACCAGAATTGAACGACGTGTGGGAACCGGAATACACGGCGTGTATGTTGGAACAACACGTCGTGTAGTCCGATCCGGTCCAGGTGAAATCGTGTACAAGGAGAAGCCGTGTTCCGCGTACACGGGATTTCCAAGCCAGTTACTGCGTAACAAGGAAGTACACGCCGTGTATGATTCATCTACATGCCGTGTACTCCAAAATTTCCAAAGTAGAGAAAACCCACCAAAGCCCCGGCATGTACTTTGGAAACAAGGTGAAAAGAAATACACGCTGTGTAAATATAAACTACATGCCGTGTAATTTCCAGAAATGGAATTTCACCAGGTTTCCTCCAATGTACAAAGACCCGTACAAGGAATATGGATGAGAAGAATCTCAAGGAAATTCAGAAAGGAATTTAATATAATGAATTTATTAATTATAAGATCATAATTAATTTAATTCGAGCACGACTTATCTTAAATGAAAGAGTGATTAAAAGAATTTGAATTCTAAATATGCGTAAATGTCATTGCATGCTGTGGATAATCATGAGCTAGACCAAAGACCCTTTGTATGTGTATGTTTTCATTTAAATTTATTTAATTTAAATTTGTTGGCCTATGAGCCTTATTCCAATAAAATGTAGGGCATGCGTGCCCATGGATTCTTTAATGTAAACCCATGTAATGGAGGATCTCCCAAGCCAGAGGAGATGGTTCAAATCCCGAAGCCGAGGCGAAACTGACGCAAGAAGATACAAAGCTGGACATGTGGGAGCTACAAAACACGAACCAATAGGTTCAAGGTGGTTTCTCTAGGTCAGGGTTAGCTTATCAAAACCACTAGATAAGCTAACCAATAGAAGCTCATGATCATGCCATCTTATTTTATTTCTGTCTGATTGCATGGTTTATTTATTATGTATGTGTTGTCGCGATCACATAATTAATAAAATGAACAAGCATGAAAAGATGGAATAAAATAAAAACTGGACTATGAGTAAACATTATCAGAACATGGTTAATCACTTAATAAAGCATCACTTAATATTAACAAACATGTGATAATGCAAAACTACACATAAAGACTAAAATTCCTCAATACCATATTAAGTCAGAGCATGCCTTTCATTAAGGGATTAAGGGAAAGACTCAATAAAACTATGTGTTTGACCAACCCTTGTTGGGACACTTAATTTTATAAAGGAAGCCCTTATGAAAGGTTTTGGGTTGACTTAACCATATTACATCAAGAGAAGTAGCCCTTGCTAGACTTGATGTAATATTGGAGGCAAGATTTGAGGAAATCCAAGTCAGGATTTCAGGATTGGGGAGTCCACTCAACAGATCAAGGAACTGTAAGCTCACAGTTGGCAAAGACCTGCCTACCTAAATACCTTCAAATAGCTTGACCAACCCTTGTTGGGGTTATGCGAAGGGAAATATGGATCCTTTCCACTAGAATTTCAAAGAAACTGGATATTCTGAGTTCAATGGTGAGGGCCATTGGGACTTGATAAAATAGTGGGAGAATTAATTAATTAATTAATTATTTCTCATAAATTGTAATCAAGAAAGTACTAATAAATCTTCTCTTTTAAATTGTAGAATCAAGATGACAAACTCATTAACCACATTTTCTCTGCGATCAATACTGGATAAAGACAATATCCTCACCGGTAGTAACTTTCAGGAATGGTTTAGGCGCCTTCGGGTTATCCTACGCCATGAACGAAAGTTTTACGTGTTGGAGTCCTCACTTCCTGATTCCCCTACCCCAGGGGCGAGTGATGAATATTTCCTAGTCTATGATCAACATTTGAACGATGCACTCGACGTTCAATGTTTGATGCTATCATCAATGTCTAGTGAGCTCATGAAGTCTCATGAAGACATGGATGCCTATATCATGCTCGAGCATCTCCGTGGTCTATACCAGGAGAGAGCAAGACAGGAAAGGTTTGAGATCTCCAAGGCTCTATTTCAGAGCAAGCTTGGAGAGGGTGACCCAGCCGGGCCTCATGTAGTCAAGCTCATTGGCTACATTGAGCGCTTGGAGGTTCTAGGGTTTAAACTCCCCGAAGAACTGGGTACCGATCTCATTCTTGCATCACTCCCCCAGAGCTTCTCAAACTTTGTTGGGAACTTCAATATGAACAAAATTGAGAAGTCTCTGTCGGATCTTCTCATCCTCATTCGCCAAGTGGACACTAACATGAAGCGTGAAAAGCCTTCTATCCTCATGGTGAATAAAAGGAAAGTAAAGGCGAAGAGCTTTAAGACCAAAGATTCTTCAAGGCCTTCCAAGAAAAGGAAGATCAAAGGGGAGGCAATGGAACATGATGCTGTTTGTTTTGAATGTGGAAAGAAGGGCCACTGGAAGAAAAACTGCACCTAGCCAAGGAAGCAAGGGGAAGCTTTAGGTGCATTTGTTATAGAATTCAATCTATCTGTTTCTACTAATTGGGTATTAGATACTACTTGTGGTGCTCACATCTGTATCCAAATACAGGAACCAAGTAGATTCATGAAGATTGATCGAGGGGAGGTAGATCTACGAGCAGCCAATGGAGCCAGACTTGCTGCTGTAGCTGTCGGGGAATACCACCTCACATTTCCTACGGGGATGGTCTTGGTTTTTAAAGGATGTTATTATGTACCCTCTGTAACCAAAAACATTATTTCAGTATCCATATTAGATACTGATGGATTCATCTTCAAGTTTGGAAGTTGATGTTGCTATTTTTATAAAGATATCATTTTTTTGTTAGGGCACATTTATATAACAACCTTTATGTGTTAGACTACACAAACCAAGTAATGGAAATCAATAACAAAGTTAATTCACATGACTCATACCACACCCAACTTTGGCATCACCGTCTAGGTCATGTCAATGAGAAACGTTTGACAAAATTACATCAAGATGGGTATTTATATTCTTTCGAACTAAAACCACTTGGTGTATGTCATGCGTGTCTACAAGGAAAAATGACTAAATCCCCCTTTAGTGGGAAAGATGAAAGAGCTAAAGAGCTTCTTGAATTAGTTCACACAGATGTGTGTGGACCATTTCCAGTTGAAGCAAGGGGTGGGTTCCCATACTTCATAACCTTTACTAATGATTTTAGTAGATATGGATATATCTATTTGATGAGGTATAAGTCAGATTATTTTGATCGTTTCAAATAATACAAGAATGAAGTTGAGAACTAGCTTGTTAAGGAGATTAAAAAACTCCGCTCATACAGAGGAGGATAATATCTTAATCAGGACTTCATTGATTTCTTACGGGAGTTTGGGATTCTATCTCAACCCACTCCTCCTTACACACCACAGTGGAATGGTGTAAGTGAAAGGAGGAACCACACCCTGTTGGACATGGTGAGATCAATGATGAGTCATGCGAGTCTTCCATTATCCTTTTGGGGATATTCATTACAAACAGTAGCACACATACTAAACCAAGTACCAACTAAATCGATAAATGGTATTCCATACGAGTTATGGAGTGGACGCAAAGCCATGTTATCGAATTTACATGTGTGGGGTAGCGAAGCATTTGTTAATGCCTCTTCAATTAACAAACTCGTGCCCCAAGGCACAAAGTGTATCTTTAGAGGATATCCCAAGGAAACAAGGGGATATTCCCTATACAAACCCTCAGACAAAAAGGTTACAGTGGCAAGACACGCCATATTCCTTGAAAGGGATCACATCTCCAAAAGAGATAGTGGGAGTGAGATAGACTTCGATGAGGTCGAGGCTCAAGATACACAAGAGTTGGTACAAGAATAGATTACACAAAGCCCCGTGGAAGAACAATCTATTCCAGAGACACAAGAACTACGTAGGAGCACGAGAGAGGTGAGAGAACCAGAATGATATGGTTTTCTTGTCACCGAGGATGGTGACTCATTATTGGTTGACAATGATGATCCTCTTACCTACAAGGAAGTAGTTGAAGGCACAGACTTTGCCAAGTGGCAAGAAGCCATGAATTTTGAAATGGGTTCCATGTACCAAAACCAAGTCTGGATTTTGGTAGATCCTCCAGTTGATGTAAAGCCTATTGGTAATAAATGGAAATTCAAGAAGAAACTGGACATAGAGGGGCAAGTCAGCACCTACAAGGCATGACTGGTTGCAAAAGGTTTTAGACAACATCAAGGAATTGACTATGATGAAACCTTCTCACCGGTTGCGATGCTGAAATCCATTAGAATCCTATTGGCCATTGCTGCTTACCATGACTATGAAATTTAGAAAATGGATGTAAAAATAGCTTTCCTTAACGGGAAACTCCAGGAAGATGTCTACATGACACAACCTGAAGGGTTTGTGACTCTAAAGGATGCCAACAAGGTATACAAGTTGCAGAAATCCATTTATGGATTAAAGCAAGCATCAAGATCATGGAACATTCATTTTGATGAAGCTATAACGAAATTTGGATTTGTTAAGAACGAATGTGCGCCTTGTGTCTACAAGAGGTTTAGTGGGAGTGCAGTCGTTTTCCTAATAGTATATGTTGATGACATTTTACTAATTGGAAATGAAGTACCTGTCTTATAGTCAGTTAAGGAATGGTTGCATAAATGATTCTCCATGAAAGACTTGGGCGAGGCGGCATATATTCTTGGGATCAAGATCCATCATGATAGATCCAAGAGAATGTTGGGCCTGAGTCAAAGTACATAAATTGATAAGATACTGAAGAGATTCAGTATGGAACAGTCCAATAGGGGATTGTTGCCAGTGTCACATGGCATTCATCTTTCCAAGAAAATGTGTCCTCAGACACATGAGGAAAGAAAAAGAATGGCAAGGATCCCTTAAGCATCCGAGATTGGGTAAATCATGTATGTTATGCTATGTACGAGGCTAGATGTTGCTTATGCATTAAGTGTGGTAGGAAGATATCAAGATGATCCAGGAGACTGCCATTGGATGGCAGTCAAGACTATCCTTAAGTATCTGAGGCGTACTAAGAATATGTTCCTGGTTTATGGAGGAGATGAGGAACTAGTCATCAGAGGACATGTAGAGGCTAGTTTCTAGATTGATCAAGATGACATGAAGTCACAGACTGGATACATCTTCAGTTTGAATGGAGGTGCAGTGAGCTGGAAGAGCTCAAAACAAAGTGTGGTGGTAGATTCTACAGTGGAGTCCAAGTATATCGCAGTTTCTGAGGCAGCTAAAGAAGCAGTATGGATGCGAGGCTTCATATAAGATCTAGTTGTTGTACCAAGAAGTAAAGATCCTATCACACACTATTGTGATAATACTGCAGCGGTGGAACTTACAAAAGAGCCAATGTCACATCAGCGGAAAAAGCACATACTTCAGAAGTATCATCTCTTGAGGGATTTTTCTCAGAGATGTGATGTTGCAGTGAGCAGTATTTCCACGGAAGACAACATGGAAGACCTATTGACTAAAGCCTTGACTCAGCAGAAACATGATCATCATGTGAGGTCTAGTGGACTAAAAGTCATAGGCTATTGGATCTAGTCCAAGTGGGAGTTTGTAAGGGTTGGTGTCCTCAGAACCAACTGTTTTGTACTTTGATTACCTAAATGTTCACTTATTATATATTGTTCATTGTTTTGTATGAATATAATATAATAATATCCTGGAATATTTGTTGCATTAATAAGGTCATAGAAGATCCCCACTATGATGAGAACCTTGAAATGCTATAACAATATTCTTAAATAAAGTTCTACGGTTGGATGACAAACTACGATAGGACACATAGTATACATACCGTCATGTGCGAGTACTCGTAAGAACATGAGACTCTCTCTCATAGAGTTCGCACTTGGTAATCTCTAACATGGGATATTATGAGAACAGACCTGCCAGTAGTAATTCTGCATGTCTTGGTGTCATCCGATATTTCTATCTACGAGCGTGTGTAATGGTCCTTAGACTGGAAGATTATCATTAACTCCTATCACGAATCGCGCACTGAGATTTACTGACGAAAACTGTCACGCATACAGTTGGCTAAAATTAGGGTACGTTGGGTGCATCACGAGTGACATGTTGTTAATGGGTAATTCGATGAAGGATTTGTCCCTTCTATTTATGGAAGTTGATATCTCGGCCCTTTGATTGAAATAGAACTGTCGCATTAAATTCCATGGCCATGGTGTAAACGATGAGTTTATTTCAGGTATTAAAAGAACGGCGGATCAAGCATATAGGTTTATGACACTGCCATGAAACCTGATTGATGAGATATTGAGACAAAGGGATTAAATTACACAGTAAGAATTCGTATGAGGTGATACGTCAATGCGGCGTCAAATTCTTTCTCTTGGGTGCCTTGACCCGTTTCTAGAAAGTAATCTTGGACTTTAGGCAAGCCCGCCTAATGCCAACGAGAAATAGGCCTAGAGGGTCACACACTAAGTGTATCCAAGTATCTCAAGTTGAATAAAGATTATTCCCATACGTGGTTTAATAATTATTCAAGGAATCCTAAGTTGTTTTAAATGATGGAGGCAAAATAAAATAAAACAAGTACACACCATGTATTATTAAATGTACACGCCGTGTAGTTTTATTTTGGAAAGGAAATGAATAAATGAAAACAAGATATACACGCCGTGTACATTTAATGTACACGCCATGTAGTTTTCAATGAAAAACAAGTACACGCTGTGTATTTATTATTACACGCTGTGTAGTTTTTCCAGTCGGGATTTTGAGGATATAATATCGTTTTATTAAATGATATTTATTATAATCAGCGTGAGCACATGTCAAGGAATTAATTATTCGACATGGGGGTTTTCAATAAGAGTTAAAGAAATAATTGAAATGCGTAACGCGTTTATTTATTATCATAACTCTACAACCTCAAACTCGATTATAAATATCCTCACAACCCCAACTATTTTCCTACACAAGAGAATCATTGTGCACAACATCTCTAGAGAATTATTTCAAGGATGAAAGAACCTCTTCCTCCAAGAACGCTCTCAAGACTGAGAGAGATCCTCTTCCATCGGATCATGACGATCTAAGGTGGACAATGAAAACAAAGGCTTCTCCACACTAGCACCCAGATAATCCTTTGGCGACGTCCAGAGATACGAGGTACACATGTGGATCACCACTAGAGGGAGTCTACACTTGGCTTCTGCGATGCAACGACGGATCACATCGACAACATTATCAAGAACATCAATGAAGAAAGAACACCCGAAAGGTATTTCTTTATAATTAATTAAATTAATTATAATCAACCTGTAACGACCTTTTTTTTGTGGTTCCGGGACAAACCATCTTCTTTGTATCTTTCTGTGATTAGATCCGTGGAGACTGGCGTTTATCGTCATATTGATCCCGGATTGATCATTGCTAATGACAAAAAGCCAAGTGGGAACATCCACCCACGCGCTTCCACTGCGCCCGGAACCTTCAGGTTCGACCCTTGGTTTCTTTAGTGCTTATTTTTTTGTGGAAGATGATTGAGAGGCCTAATTTAGTTTCTAGTCCTCGTTTTCTACTTTCCCACTGCCTTTATTGTGTGTTGTGTATTTTTTTGGTCTTTCTTATTGACTAAAAAAATTTGTAACTCCAAATTGTTCATGAAAATGTTTTTATAATGTAATTTACCATTTCCCTTTAAACATTAAACTTGTTTTTAAATTAAAAAAGGCAATGTACTATTACTTTTTTTGGAAGTGTAAGTGTGTGGAAACCCATATTTTATATAATTTAGTTCTAACTTGGAATTGGTAAATTATTTATTTAAAGGTAGTGCTTTGGTAATAGATTTTTGGGCATGCCTACTGAGTTTTAATACTCATGACTGTTGTGTTTTCATATTTTTAGTTTCTATTAGAGGTTCAACTCGAGCTTGCTCACCTTGGGTGAGAGTTGGTTATGGATTGGTGAGCGACTCTTAGGGTCGTGAGGAGTTTTGATCGTGGTTAGGTTAGTATGTGTTGTTGGACTTTCTTTCTCTTTCATGTCATTTATTTATTTTGTGATGTTCTATTTTATTTTTTCTTCTTAGTTTATTTTTATTTGGGTAAAATTGTTTCCCTGATGTCTTTTGTTGATGCCCTGGAACTTGTCGCCAACCTAGGAGGATCAAGAATGCATCTCGGGCCTTTCCATGGATTGAATCAGGTGACCGGTTCAGGGTCGACCTGGGTTGGTTCATGATAGTTAGTGATATAAAATAATTAATAAAGAAAAATTGTATTCCACTTAAAACCCATTATATCATAAAATATTGTTCTCATTTAGTATAATAAACATTTATATGATATAATCATTTACCTACGCATTAAATCTATTCTACTGAACCAATATTGATCATAAATATATTTATAATAAAACATAATGTAAAAAATAAAAATTAGGTGGGATTCTTGGAAATCACAGAAACTCTTGTAAAATAATTTTTTATTAAAACACACATTTTTAATCGAGAAGAGAAATATCAATTATTTAAAACAAAAATAACATTATCATTCCATCCGATATAAAAAATTCACTGAAAACTCATAAGAATGTGTATAAAATCAATGTAGGTACCTTGGGAACTCATATTTAATGAACCCTTACAATAACCCTCACAAATGGAAAAAAATATTATTAACTTACTAATTAATTATTCATAGAAAATTATCATTACCCAATTCATTAATGTGTTATGTCAGGATCACCTAATCATAAAAAATTTAGAAATAACATAAAAATCATGAAATTTTTATAATCATCCATTTTTCATCAATAAATTCAATTTTTTTTCTTTTAATCCCATATGTAAAACAATTTCTATCATTGATTTATCATTTTCCATTAAAACCATATTTTGGAAAATAACATACTAAAAAAAATAGTGAATTTGATTTTTTAATGAAAATATGGAATCATATAATGAATTCAATCTATAAAATAATGGTTTTTGTTATGGGAAATATTTTTTGGCACCATATTCTTTGAAGGAAAACATGTCATTTTTATGTTAGAGAAGAAAGTCAAAATATCCTATATAAAATACCAAGAAATATTAATTTTAGATTCTTTGAATGAAATAAAAAATACAGATAAAATATTAATTATAAAAAATATATTTCAATATACAAGTATAAATAAAATATTTTTTTTAATATTGAGAAGGCAGAAAAAGATTTAAAAATTTAATATTTAAAACATATAATAATTAAAATTTTAACGTAAAGTGCCTGTTACCTCTTGTCGAACTTGTGATGTATGTTCATTACCATATTGAATAATTTTTTTTGTAAATTATTTACTATCATAAAAACATATTTCATGTTTATTATTCATTTAATTTTTATTATTATCATGTAATATACAATTACGTAATAAATTATGTTCACATCAGATGCCTTAATGATATTCAGATCATATATCCAAAATGACATTGGAAAGTTAACTATTTTCAAAAGGTAATTATTAAATCACATATAGAATAATAATGATATTATTATCATTTTTATACATCAATTATAAATTTAAAACCAAATATGAATTATAGTTATGAAAAATGAACTATGTCACAATCATAGAAATGTTATGTCATATGAATGCATAAGTAACATTTTATATTTTCAATGAAGATAATAAAATGAATTTTAGTATAATTTTATAGTGTGAATATTATCATGAAATAATTAATAAAATATTATTTATTTGACCAAAATTATATATTGAATCCATGGGATGTGTTCATGAAAAAAAATTAAACTTTTTTGAGGATGTGGTAATACACACGTATGCACTATCAATGTTATCATTTTTTTAATAGATGCAATGGTTGTTAAGTAAATGATATTTATTATTTATATAAAGATAATAACATCTTCAATATCATATATATGAATTAAATCCATCATTATAACCATTTGTGATAGGAGGGGGTGGCAAACAAATTACTTTAGTTAGTGAGGAAGTAGTTTGCTATACAAAAGAGCAACAGTTTCATTTCACTCTTTATGGAAGAAGGGGATGAATATATAATTTTCCATTACCATAATAAAATATCATAATATGTAATATAGAGGGATTATTATATTTTATGTTTGAAAAATAATTATAGGAGGTCGAAGTAGAAATAAATGTAAATAATTTGGTTATAATCTATACCTCTTATTCGAAAAACATCATTTTTTACACCATAATCCGTTTAAGGATTATATTCATCCAAAAATATTAAGTATAAAAAATAGAAACTAATTTTAAGAATGTAATTTTTATGTGGTAATTCGATTCAAATGGATCATGAAGTTTTGGGAAGAGAGGATAAGGGTGACCTTTAATAAGTGTATGAAGGGGCATTAATGTCATTTTATAAAGTTTCTAATTAATAGAAATCAATATTTATGTTACCGTGGATGCAAATAGATATTTTAGAATATATTATAAGTATTAATCTAAGTCATAAAAATTTATTATCATTTTTACACTATGTTTTTACCCTTATATATATGTTATAACATCAAATTAATCTTTTATACGATTAAAATAGTGTCAAAGTTTTTTACTTTTTGGGGGTCAAGAATGTTTCAATTAAAGATAAAGTGACCCTAAAATAAAAAATGGTTGATATTTAAAACCACATGAAATTTAATTGAATGATTTTTCAATTTTATAAATTATGACTCCTTTTATATAATATCTTATATAATAAAAAATCTGTAATGTAATTTTTTGAAATACCTAAAATATTATAATATAATATTTATCTGGCTCATTTGAACTGGTAAATAAATGATATTAATTAGATTTTAAAGATTATATATTCATTAAATAATATCCTAGTATCATTTATACAGTTTTTGAAATTATATTAAATCTTATCTTTATGATTACACTAGGTTTAACCAATATAAACATTAACTGTGATCATGATTTTTTTAATTTAAATGTTTTATAGTTGTAAAAATAAGATCAAAATCACTTCATAATTGTCATGGAGATGAATTTGTCAACCATATAAAACCACACTTTTCCTCAAGAATAATCTTTATTCTTTTTAAATATTTTAATAATATAAATGAAAAAAATATAACATTATTTCCATTTTTAGAACAATAAATATAATTTGACTTTGAAAAAAACATGATAGTAGCAGAATTCAAATGTAACCAATTTAAACATAAATAATAAATTATTTATAACTATGAAATTCATGTAAATCCATAATTAATATAATAAATATAACTTTTTATTTGTCAAAAACCATATACTATAATTTTTCTACATCTTGCTCAGGAATTGTATATGCATTCTGTATGAATTTTAGGTAATTATAAAATTAATAAAAATTAACATGAGATAAAAAATCATTTATATTTTAAATTTCCATTTATAAAAAGCATTTGTTTTTTTCTCTATCTCAAAAAATAATATAAATTTTAAAATAGAGTAATATTTTCTACTATATGATTTACATAAGCTATTATAAAGTTAAAAATAATTGATAAAGGGAAAATGTAATAGTATATATTTTTGAATAATAAAGGACAAAATATTATAAAAAATTATATTGCGAAATTTTTTGGAATTTTTTTTGATCCTATATAACAATATTTTTAACCATAATTGACACATTTTTCCATTACCATGGTAACAAAAAATCTCTATGGTTACTATTAATATTGAATAAAAATGATGTTAATCTTATTTTATAATACAAAATTTTCTTATTTTAAATATTCAATATATTTTTTAAAATACAATTACTAATGTGCCATTATTTAATTTAGAATAAAACCATAAAAACTTGAGGAAACATAAATATCTTGAAAAAATCATTATATATTTATACATTTATTTTATAAAAAAATCATGTATAACATTGATTCAAATAATATTTATCAATTTATGTTTAATCAATATGAAATAATTTAAATTTAAAACGAAAAATAAAATGTTTCTTTTATGTACATGAAAATAAAATAAAGTATTAAATAAAATTCTGGATTTCTCTAAATTATTTGAATAATCAATCATTTTAGAAAATTTCGAAGAAAAAAATTACTTTATTTTATTTTTACATGTTTAATTATAAAACTATATCATTTTGAACAATTTGAATGGTTATAGAAATTAATTATATTATTCACTTATAAAAATAAATAAAAACCATTTTCAAAGAAAATTCATATTTTATGTATGAAAAAACATTATCCAAAAATTGACTTCATATTTCACTCAAATTAATCAATTAATTTTTATTGAGTAGGAAATGTATATATATATATATGTATATATATATTTCATAATGCGGTTATTCCCGTTCTAATTCTAAAATTTAATTGTTTTGGTTATATAATTGAAATTTATATATCAAAATTTCATGATATGTTTAAGATTGATATTTTTTAATGTATAATATATAAAAAATAGTTTTATTTTAAAATCTATGGTTTTTAAAATTATAAATAAATATTTAATTATATAATCTATGAAGTCTACTTGAGGTGTTTTGAGGTTCTGTTAAAAATTTCAAAACTACTTCAGTATATTTACTGGGGACCAAGATATCATTATTACGTAATCTCCAAAATAATAATAATGCAATAATTATCATATTTATAATTTAATTTTACTTTTAAAACAAACCCATAATTATGTTTATGAAAAATGAACTATGTTATAACCATTGAGATAATATGCCATATATATGTATTAACCTTTTCATTTTTCATCGAGCACAAGAGAAATAAGGTATTTATTAAATTATCTTCATAAAATTATGATTATATGAAACATATCATATTATAAATTTAAATACACAAATATATACCACCCATGTGATGTAGAGATGAAAAATTAATCACATCGCTACGTGGATGTTTTAATCCACACATACACACGAAAGACGATATAATATTTCAATGGGTGGAATGTTATGAAAATATATGATATATAATAATCACATAATTATTTTTGATACATTAAAATAATATAAATATACATTATATATATCATTACAACAAGCTGTCAAAGGTTGTAATGAAAAATAAATTATGTCGGTTCATGAGGTGGTAATACTTCATAAAGACGAATGTTGGTTTCATTACCGATTATCTAATAAAAGAGATTTATTTACATTAATATATAAAATAAAAAACATATTTATGTATATTGGATATAATGTTATCAATATATCCTATTTGAAATATGTTTTTTAAGAAGATATAATGATAAATAAAAGTAAAACATTTGGTTAAATGGCATACCTCTTCTCCATACAACCTCCTTTTGTTTATAAATAAATACTTATATGGTTGGTATTATACCTAAAATATGACATATATTATGCTTTGATTTATATAATAATGGTATTTTGTTATTAATTGGCTTATATAAATGGATATTGAAGTGTATAGGGTAGTGTAGAGGGCGAGTCCTTTTTTAACTGATGGAGAGAACACATTTAGAATATTTAAAAACATTAAAATATAATAATATCATTCTCAATGAAAAAGTTTCCAAAATGGAACATTTCAGAATATAACATAATATATAGTCAAATAATTTAATTAAGAAAGGATTTATAAATATTTTTAGGTTATTATAACCAATATCAATTATAGTTTTACCCCTTGCAAACATGTATTAACCTTAATCATGGTAACAAATTTTTACTATTTTTACTAATTATTATGAAAAATATTATATTGAAATTATTACTTATTATTAAATATATTTATTAAAATTATTTAATTCATTTCATAAAATTAAATTCATATCATCTGGTAGAGTTATATTTAAAATTAAAATGGAAAATGATGATGAAAAGTAATTCTTCCAAAAAAATTCTTATAATCAATAAAAAGATTTCTTTACCTAAATAAGAATATAATTAATTCCATTTACCTTAACTAGATTATAAAAAATATAAATGATCTAATTTATCATTTAAAACTTTTTAATATGATAATTATCATTATAATTTTCTTAAACAACATGATAGTTTTAAATAAAAATAAGTATTTTTTCGCTAATCATTTGAAAATCATTATTTTAAAAATGATTATAACCAAATTATATAATTCAAATTTTGACATGATGAATTAAAAAGTTATATTATATTTTAAAAATTAATATTTATAAAATTATAAATTTTAGTTTTTCAATAAAACCATATAATATATATACATAAAAGTTGGTTAAAAATAAATGCATATCCTTTTGAGTAAAAAGTACCCAATATTATTTTATTTAATATGATTATATAAAATTAATTAATAAACACTAATAAAAGATTAAAATTACTTATTTTTACTTTACCTTGGTTGTTACACAAATATTTTTATAGTGTTATTGTGTATGCTCATTTTTTAAAAAACCCCTAAGGAATCGTTACAAAATATAGATAACAATATTTTTAAATACCTCTATAATACAGTTAAATTTATACCATCTTATTCAATATGGCATGTTTTATAGTTACATATTCATTTAAATACATTTATTAGTTTCCAAAAAATATAGAAAAAATAACCTCTGGAATATGCCACTTTTTGGACATGTCTGTAGTATCATTTTATTATAATAAGTAATACTATATTTATTTGTCTTCTGATGAAGATGAATACATAGAAAAATGAAATAGTTGTACTAGGTTTCATTGGAAGAAACAATAATTACTATATTATGGAAATCATTTTATACATTTACCTTTAAATAGTTACAATATACGTTCTATTAATATCTCTATAAATCATGTATCTCATTCCAGGAAAAAACACATTGATATAAGTAATCAATTTTTAGAAATCATTTTCTAAAAGGGGATATCAGATTTTACTTCATTCACACAAAACATTGTCTTACTAAAATCATTATAAATCAAATTAATGATTCGATATTAAAATATACTAGACATTAATTAGTAATGATCAATAATGTAAAACTCATTTTAACAATATATCATATTTTTATTTAATTTAATGTAGTTAGATTATGTAGTTTTCCTATGTATTTTAATTAATTTTAAGGTAATGTAACTTTACTACTTATGTTATAAATAAGTTCAATAAATTTGACCATATGGTTGACTTAATTTTCCATTTCAAATTTTTGGAAATCACATTCAACTTCACCTTATTTTCAATCTAGGATATGAATATTTATTTCCTCCATGTTATTAATTTTTTTTCAAGCCCTAAATGATTTTAAAAACCTCATTTTAATTATGAATCATATCTATTATATTAAAACCTATGACAAAATTGATTTTACCCTAACCCTATGCTTCTTACCTTCCAGTATCATTAGAAAAAAACTATGATTATGTGTTTTATTGAGAACATATCTCTAGAAGTTCTACGAACTTAAAAATATCAAAATTAAGCTCCCATAGAA
Source organism: Viscum album (assembly GCA_963277665.1). Taxonomy (NCBI): domain Eukaryota; kingdom Viridiplantae; phylum Streptophyta; class Magnoliopsida; order Santalales; family Viscaceae; genus Viscum; species Viscum album. The sequence continues at coordinate 174,249,135 of OY728146.1, read as the reverse complement.
ACCAAAAATCCTTAAACCCAATTCAACTTTATCATGGACATGTTACAGAAAATGAAATATATTTAAAATGGTTTATATTATGTTAGTACATGTTATGTATATTCATACTATTTTAAGTTTAACCAGTGTATTTTATGGATAGTGACTGACACTTTTATCCACATTAAGTAAGATAGTTCTTGGATATTATTATTTATATCAAGAATAATGATGGGACAATATATCAATAGTTATTGATGGAAAAGAAAATGTATTTTTTATATGTCGTGGGTTGTATGTTTAGAATTATAATAAAACTATGATTATGAGGACTATAAAATTAATTAACCTATCAATAATCTATATTTTTGACTTTGAGAGATCCTTTGATAAACTGAATGGTAATTGAAATCCTAAAAGGCTGAATGCTGTTGAATTTAGTGGTGAGTATTAGATGTTTCCTAAGTCAACACAACATGAAATTTATCTTCCGAAATAGATTTAAAAATTATATGAAATCAAGACATGTAAATTATTAAACTAGTGGTTAAAGGACTACATAAAAATATACCAAGATTTATTATGTCATGTATGGATGAGTTGAGCAAGAAAATGTATCTATTAAATTCACCAACTTATAGAAACAAAACATCATCTTTGTTAGAGTGTAAGAAACTTATTTGATAGTTATTAGAAAACCGTATGACATATTTTTTAATTATTATGTTTGGACCACATTAAATAAAATTAATTTTGTATAGAATCATATAAAAAAGATAAATATTGTGTGTACCAATAATATGAATTAAAATTATAACCCTATAAAGAATCTTTCAAGACCAAAATATGAAGTTGATATAGTTTTGGAAACTGATCTAGTAGTTGATGATTAATATTAATTATATAATTTTGAATATGATATATAATTCAATCATATTATGGAATCCTTGATGACTTTTGAATAAATATTGGATAAATATCCAATGGTTTAAATGGATTTTAACCCATGGAAATAGCAGTAGTTCCTAAGGGGGAGAGTACTCAAGGATAAATTCTCTTGAGACAAAATCATATAGATTTTACAAGTAATGATAATAATACTTTGATTAAAAATATTCCAACTGTGATTGAGATAGGGTATAACCAATCATTGACTCTACAAATACTTTTGAGGACAATTCTCCTGAGATCCCTACCATTGATTTAAAAAATTATTCTCTAGAGAGTGATGGTGGGAATAAAAATAATACTGATAGTGCAACAAATCATTATGGAATTTATATAAAAGATGTAAGCCAATACCTCAAGATAGTGTAGCTAGATCTTTATTCACTTTTTATTGAAGTACAATAAAATATGAAATTTTATTTATTTATTTTTTATGAAATATGATTGGTTCAAATCTTATAGAACCATAAAATCATTTATCTCAAATTTTGATTCAAATTATTGTTTCAATATTGATATAATTTTTTAATCATCTGATCTAATTGAAGTTTTACTTGTATAAAATTATATTAGTTCAATTTTGAATATTAAAAATCTTCAATTTGACTCATTATAGGATGATTTTTTTATTGAGTGCCTATGGTTTGGTTTTCAATTTATCGACACATATCCTTCTCTATCTCAATGAGCTCTTTCTACTTCATTCACAACATTATCTGATAGTGCATAATTTTAGAATGTAATTTTAGAATAATTATAAAAAATATTATTTGGTCAATGTAGTGTTAGTGAATATGGTTGAAAAGAGGATATTTCACTTATAGATTTATGTTTTTTCATATACAACAAATAATATTTATCAAATTTGATCATATAGATCATGATGATGGTGATTAAAGAGAATATTTTCAAATTATCAAATAATATTTGATAGATATACATTAATATATTAATAAGATATCTAAATTCTATCATATTTTCTTCTAGAACATATACTCCTCCTCTTGGACATGTGTCAATTTTTTAAGATCTCAATAAAATAATTGTATCTTTGGATGTTAATATATTTTGGAAAGATTGATTGATGTTATATAAATAATGCCTATAGAAATTATTTCTCATGGTGAGATATCGATAGATCCAGTCAATTTTAAAATTGATAAGACTAATAAGGAAAAAAATTATATATTAGGTACCATCAAGTATTAACTTCATCATATTTCCAACAAGTCAAATATAAATTCCATGATTAGATATTTCAATATATATTTATAGATTCCCCCATTTATCCCAATCATTTGAGTCAATTATGAGTTCATGACAGATCTATATGATATCATATATATTTTATAGAATGGTTCATGAGTTATATTATACATCACACCTCTAATAAAGATGAATCATGATACAACCAACCCCGCCATTCTAGCTCCTCCATCTCTTCCTATGTCTAGTGCTTCCCATGACACCACCTTATCTCCTACAGGTTATTCCACTCCTGTGTGACACAATATTCCCAGACATATATACCATAGAAAACCTACTATGAATGTAATTATTATTATTTGGGATTGTCCCTCTCATGAACATGGCCATGTGCCTTTTCATTCTCTATCTTAAGAAAAATGGAATATACCCATTGTCCCTTTAAAAATTAGAGACCCTGTCGATTAAAATTCTTAGTAAGCTATTGGATAAAAATATTTTAATTATTCTTAACCTTTTTATGTTTATAAGATATTTATGATTTGTTCAAATATCAACATTTCATTCATTTAATATGTTTATTTCTATATATTATCATCACTTCATCTAATATATTTTTGATATCTACATTAATATTCTCAAACATTATCCAATAATCATTTGTGATAAGCCCAAAATGTTGAGTTATTAATCTATAGCATGATTTTGAACTAGGATTTATTGAAATTTTTTACTATTTGATAGTCTTTATTTATTCTATGTTTTTTAATAATAAAATATGTGGATATTGTTTTCTTAGTCTAGTAATTATATATTTTTATGTTCTCAAATCATGTTTATTGTATTATTAAGGAAATATAATTTTATGTTTAAAAGATTTAATTCATATTATCATATAAATTTATTTATAATATTTAAAAGAACAAAAATAAATATATTTACTAAAAGAAGGATTTGATTGAACTCATAATGGAATCTATAACATATATGATATTCAAAATGGATAGAAGTGAATTCACTACCAATTGGTTCAACCAAATTATTAATTGTTTTATTTTTGTGTATTTTTTTCAAACCCCTCAACTATCCAAAAGAGTAACTATAAGTAAATATTACCAAATGAATAAAATTTATTTTATAAATAAGTTTTCATTCATGTTTAATTTTTTTTGTATTGAAAAAATATTTTTAGTGGTTAACCAAATTATTTAATCATGTGATCACCTAAAAAACATGAGAAAATTTCAACGTGTGGGCTGGATTGATTGATTTATATGAGTGACCAATGATTATAATAAATGATTTAATTGTTTAAGGGATTGACCTCATGAACTATCATGGAAATTTATTTGATATTTTCCCATTTGTTGAATAGGTAGTTAGTTTTTAGGATGAAAATTCCATATTCAAGAGATCACATATATCTGGGATTATATTTTAATAATATATTAAATAAACATCATTTCATAATCAAAATAAATTTAATAAAAAAATTTTAATCATAGATTTCATATTAAGAGTTTAATAAAATTATATTCTTTCATAGAAAATTTTTATGATTTTCATTATTTTAAAATATAATATCACAAAGAAAAACAATAATAATTCTACATATCAATTGTCAAAACAAAAAAACTCTATTTTCAATTGGTCTTCACAATAAGATATAGAAATATATTTTATAATCAAATAATATAGTCTCAAATATGAAGGATGTTACTAAGAATAAATGATAACCTTATTGAAGAACTAAAATGATGTAAGATACAAACCTTTTCTAGTGTTATCTCATGTATGATTTAGGTAATTTTTCTTTTTTATTTAATTATTGTTGTTAGGAATAATGAATTGGGGTATTTTTTGGTGGATTTTTTAGAATAAAATTTAAAAATGGGTTTGTGCATTATTGATGCACAGTTAGGGTAAACCATGCACCCATCCTAGCTAACCATCCAAAACAATTTAGAGAGGTTTTCATGGATAGAACATGGTATAAAAAACAGTGTTCCCAATCCTAGGAAAGTGTGTGACCATAGATAGTGATGTTCTCACGGTTGGTAGACGGTTTTACCTAAATATGCATCCCTTCCCAGGGACCCATGTGCATAGTTTTTAATTTTCCAAAAAATTATTTTAAAATCCATCGTACCCTCAAAACACCTACTATTAAACCTTAGCTCAAAACCTGATGATTTTGGGTGATCCCAGAGAATTTCAGAGGGGTTCCAAGGCAATCTAACCTCCGTTCTTAATGATCCAATGCCCAAATCAAAGATCTTCTCTTCTCCCGATAAGTGGATCTCATACCGGTGCCTATCCCCTCCATTTCATTGATATTTTAAGGTAAGATACCCTCTATTTACATGGAAATAAACCAATGCGGTGAAATATAAATCTAGGATTGTGAATCTAGATCTTGATTTGTGAGACCATGATGTCTTTGATCTTGATTTTTGTTCAGGGATTTAGATCTAAAACTTTTATCAACAACATTATGCTTCTTGAATTTTTGGGATTTTGGTTGATTTAATGTCTATAAAAGAATAGAGGTAAGTGGTATGAATATAATTCTCATAGTTATGGTTTTCATATGTATATAAAAAATTGTATAATTGTTAGCATCCTTTAACAATTGATTTTCTTGAATTGGGTTTATTAGATTGACCAATTGAATTATTGAATCTTTGTTCAAATAGGTGATCAATTGGGGAATTAATCATGAAACTAAGGGTCCACCATATTAGATAATTAAATTGGGGAAATGTTTTATAAGGGTGTGGGTTTTAATCTATATAATTAATTTCGGGATTAATTATGAGATATTGAAATGGCTTTGTTAAGATAATTAATTATGGATTAATTATGTGGATTGGATAATATGAAATAGATAATTAATGGTGGGATTAGTTATGGAAATTCTATATTATAATGAGATAATTAATTCTTGAAAGTTAATCATTGAATATGAGTTTTGATGTTGATTAATTAATTAATGAAATACTTAATGGTTTGGAGCACGTAGCTAATTGTTCAATTAAATAATTGAATGAATGTGTTTAAGTAATTTTTGAATTAGTAATGGGATTGGGGTGGATAATTAATTGGTAAATTAATTATGTGATAAAGAATGGAAACATGGTAATTCTAAATTGATAAGTACAAATGGTAACATAGTCATCATACTCATGAGTAAAAATAATGGGAGCATGGTAATTCTAAATTGAGAAGTATACATGGTAACATGGCCATTATACTTATGAGAAATATAAATGGGAACATGTCTGTTCTATTAAGGAGTAATCATGGTAACATGGTCATCTTACTAATGTTTGTGATATTGGTAACTTTGAAAATGTAGATTATGAAGGTGAAATAGAAGAATAGAAATAATGGTACAACATGTTATGGCCTCACTTGAGAATATTCGACTCCCGCTTGAATCAAAGCATGAACTGTGATATAAAATAACCTTGAATAAATTTATTTTCTAAAAGAACTAGGTATTAAGATATGGTATTATATAGGTAACACTTCAGACTCCGATACGAAATGAAGTTAGTATTGAGGTATGTGTATCCTTGGGAACCTTGGAGTTAATGTAGTTAGATAAGAATAAATGAAAATGTGATAAACTGTATATTTTTTTCATTAAAAATATTTCATTATAAGACTGCATGAACTACCTGGGTCACATGGATGCACAAAATGAGACCTCACAATGTTAATGAACAAAATAGAAAGATGGAGAGCTAATCACGATGGAGATTCTGGGGAGGGGAGATTTCAAGTAGTCATAGTCTGTATGATTTTCTTAAGACCAACATGTCCAGTAATGTATCCAAGACTACATGTAATGTAATGTTAGGGTTCCCCTTCAACCCTTAAAATGGGGATTATCAAAAATAAATAAAAAAAGGCCTTTGGTCCATTCAGGTCAGGACATACTAGAACCTCACTTCTATTTAGAAGCCTCAAGAATATAGGGAGCCGTGCTTGAGGTCATGTGGACAACTGGATTGGGGAACCATTCTGTGGCACCTAGGTTGGGACATTACAAAATGGTATCAGATTTCCAGATTTATTTCTTGTTCTTTTGTCTTACTATTTTGAGAAAATTAGATAGGGAAATAGGAAGAGTCGGAGCTCGGTAATGATCTCAGGAATGGGATTTGAAAACACATGTAAGGGGGAAAACCCATGTACTCATAATGGGATAGTGGTCATTTATATTTTCTATTATATTTGATTGTTATTTAACCTTTGGTGACAAAATTGTGGTGTGATGTGATTATTTTTCAGAGAATTTTTTTGCATTGATTCTTGGCCTATAATTGCATGATAGTTGAGTCTACATGCATCATTCTAGGAACTCTCGGATATTGTGAAATGCATAATTTTAGGCTTTCACTAGAAAAAGGGTTATGGGTAAGTTGTTAAACTTGAACTATTTTCCTTGTTTGTGATGAAAAAAACTACCTAACGAAAATTGATAATGATTTTAAGATGATGATAAATGAGAATAATTAGGTTTCAAAATTAGAAACTTGATAATGATAGTGTTTTTACACTTGTTAAACAAAACTTAGGAGTAATATGGTTAATGGTAGTGATAGTTCCACAGTTTATACCATGTGGTGAGATGTTGGAAAATGCTTGTTGTGATATTTCCTCTTATGTAAATGTTATAAGATTGTGTTATGAGACCTATGATGTATTTAGAGATTTGTAGAGAATATACATCTACGACACATATTGAGGGGATGACTGGTGGTCATTCCTAGGAAAATTTTTCCAATTAGAGAAATTGAGGCACTTATCATGCTAGAGGATGATTAAGGGGAGGAGTTTCGAGAGAAATTCACTCGCTTTATGAAATTAAAGGAAAGAGACCTAGGGCGGGATGTGAAAAGTATGTCTGAGTTTACAAGGGGGTTTTAGTTGAATCACCCTCCAGCTTTTACTAGATAGGGTGGACTTGGGGGAGATGAATTCTGGTTTGTATTCTTAGAGAAAATGCATGACCATTTGGAGACTCCACATAAGAGGATGGTCATGTTTTTGGCTTACATGTTGTTGGGATAAACAAAGTGATGGTGGTAAATTAAGGCACATACTTGATAGACTGATAGTATGTTATAGTATAACTTAATAGAGAAGATACTAGAAAAAAATATTTCCATAGATTCCGAGACAAGATAAAGCTACGGAGTTCACACATCTAACATCGTAGAGCATATCAGTGATGGACTATGTTCAATGATACACAGATCTGTAATAATTTTCTCAAACATTATTAGGAGATGAGTTAGCTTTAGAGAAACATTTTTAGGATAAAATTATGTGTGATATTAAGCTTGAGGTGAATATATTCTGGACAAAGATGTTTACAGAAGTGGTGGATTAGTCTCTCAAATTTGATGGGAACCTATGGGAGGCATCCAGTGCTGGACAGGTAGTTGTTACTGGATGATCAAGAGGTGAGACTTCCAAGAGTAGGGATTTCCATTATGAAAACTATATCCAAGGTAGTGGGAGGTAGAGTATGAAGACAGGAGGGTCGTTTGGACAAGACATTACTAGGTTAATCTGTCACCATGGTGGTTGGCTAGGACCCTATCAACAATACTATTTCTGACCACTAATAGATTTTTTATATTGCAGAAGTATGGGACATCTACAGAAGTTCTGTAGGTCATAGTGAAAGTATAGTACTGAATTAGAAGGCATATAGAGATAGAGTGTAGGAAAAATATCTTATACACGATATATTTCTTATAGTTAGAGCTCTACTAACCGAGGATGTAGAGGTAGTTTACATGGTGCATTTTAGAATGATCACCAATATCAGCAGAGTGGTGCTACTCAGGGGAGTTAGTCAGTATCACAGGAAAAAGGGGGAAACACAGTTACATGAAGTATAACCTAAACTTGTGGATATCAAGGCTAGACCATCGAGAGTGAGATATACTATTCTAGTAGCTTCTACATTATCTAGTTTCTTGTTTGATACCGATGCCTCTCATTACTTTAAATCTACAAAATTTGTGGAGGTTTTGAGTCTAAAAGTGGATTTTTTGGGCGGGATAATGATGATATATACATATTTAGGGGTGCATTATAGATATATCTATGTTTTTAGGGGATGTTTGGTAGATATTAGTGTATATCATTTCCTATGGGTTCTCTATTTTTTTTAATATGATGGGCTTTGAACTAGTTGTGGGTATGGATTGTCTTGGTGTATATAGAGCCCAAATTGTATATTACTATAGGAGGGTTACATTTACATTTCTTTAGGGTGACCAGTATGTTTATCATGGAGAGTGGGATATCTAGGTAGGCCATGTATAGACAATTACTCAGCAACTGAGAGAACTGACAGCCCAAGTTGGTAGTCTTTTTTTGGATGATGGGGGTATTAGGAATGATATACTTTAACCATTAGTGGAACTATTTTAGGATGTATTTACTAAATACTTCTCAGTTCTACCACCTAATAGAGATGTGGGATTCACTGTTGAGCTTGTGCTGGGGGCTGAGCTAGTATCTATTCCACTGTAAACTATGACACCGACTGAGATTTAATATCTTATGACTCAATTGTAGGAGTTAGAGGATATTGGATTTATCCATAATATATGTCACCTTGGGGATCAATTATTTTTTTCATAAAGAAGGAAGATGGGAGTTTACACTTATTTTTTGATTTTTGAAAGTTAAATAAAATGACTATAAAGAACTGATATCCTCTTTCACGCTTCAATGATCTGTTTGACCAATTGAAGGTACCTTGTTTTTTCTCAAATATTTATTTCAAATAAATGTATCATCAATTAAGGTTACGAAATTATGAAATAACAAGTACTACTTTTAGAAGTAGCTATAGAATTTATGAGCATATGGTAATTCAATTTGTGTTGAAAAATGAACCAGTAGTGTTTATGGATTTGATGAACATGATCTTTCATCCATATCTGGATTAGAATGTGGTGCTGTTTGTGGATAAAATATTGGTTTACCACAAGACTCATGAATATCATTCCCAACATCATATCATTTTCTTGGGTATACTGAGCGAGTATAATTTATATGCCAATATATCTAATTGTCAGTTTTGGATTGACCAGGTGCACTTCTTGGTGCACATCATCATAGAAGTGGGTGACTTAGTGGACCTAGAGAAGGTTCAGAATACGGTTTCTTGGGAGCATCCCAATAATGTTTTTGATATCTGAAGCATCCTATGATTAGCTGTATATTATTTGAGATTCATCTAAGAATTTTCCTGTTTTGGAGTTCCACATTTAGGATTTAACAAAAATGATGTAATGTTTGAATATCCATAGGCCTGTGATAGATATTTTCAAGAGTTTAAGAGGTTCTTAACATTTTCACCAGTTTTGATCCTACCTGAGTTCATTAAAGAGTATATGGTTTATTGTTAGGATTTTAGGATTAGACTTCAAGCTGTGTTGATGTAAGGATATTTAGTTGTGGAATATAGGTCTCATCACGTCATGCCTCGTAAATGGAATTAACCTATGGAGGTCCTCTAGTTGGTAGCAATGGTTTATTCTCTTATGTGTTGGGGACACTATATTTGGAAGAAAAGCTTTTAGTCTATACAGATCACATGATCTTGAAGTATATATGTTCATAGTGAAATTTGAATCTCTAAAAGTGGGGATGGGTTGAGTATATGTAGTCATTCGATTTTGAACTTTCATATACACCCATGAATGGAAACAGTGTGGATACCGCCTTGAGTAAGAAAACTCATACTCAGGTAGTTTAGGAGTTGAGTGCAATGTGGAAGATGATGACCCTGATGGTTGAAATTCATTTAGTGGTTTAGGAGAGTCAAGATCAGATGACTATGGTTTAAGATGTAATGGAGTCTACAATTTTGAGATAGATTAGGGATAGAAAATATGAGGATCCATAGTTCTTATCATAGATGGAAAACTTTGAAGGTGGGGAGATATATTTGGACTTGTTTATAGATGAGGATGATATCATATATGTGATTAATAAAGTTGTGGTACATATGAGAATGTGAGAGGATCTGATGCTAAAATATCATTCCTTGAAGTGGGAGGTTCATATATGAGTGAATAAAATGTACCATGACCTATACTGACAGTTTTGGTTTCCATGAATGAGAACAGAGGTGGAAGGGTTTATGAAAAGATGCTTCACCTGTTAGTAGGTGAAGGTAGAGAATCAATGGCCAAGAGGATTACTACAAATGTTGCCTATTATAGAATAGAAGTGGTAAGATGTGACCATGGATTTTGTGGCAGGTCTCCCAAAGAAACTTAACAAGAATGAATCTATTTGGGTCATTGTTGATTTACTAACAATGGTAGATCATTTCTTACCTATAAGTGAAACCTTTAATGTATAATAGTTGGGAGAATTGTATGTTCTGGAGATCTTCTATCTATATGGAATGCCACAGACTATAGTTTTAGATTGTGATTCATGATTTTCACCATGCTTATGGAAGATCTTGCCAAAATAGCTTGTCACAAAAGTATTATGGAGTATGGCTTTCCACCCAAAGACTGATGGGATGTCAGAACGTACTATAAATGAGCTTGAGGATATTCTATAGGAAAGTGTGCTTGAATTTAGTGGATCTTGGAAAAGAACATATCCTTAGTAGAGTTAACACATAATAATAGTTATCATGAAACTATACAGATGGGACTATATGAGGATCATTACGAAATTCCATGCAGATCACCACTATGTTGGATGGAAGAAGGGGAGTTAGAGTTGTTGGGACCAATTCTTGAATAGGAGACAATGGAGCAGGTTCAACCGATTAAAAAATGTATGGATACAACTCAGTGTAGGAAGACATCATAAAAATAAAATATGGAGTTGAACCATAAAGTTTACAGAGGTTGATCATGTGTTTCTTTGGGTGTCACTTAGGTTGGGTCATCACATGATAGAGGGGAAGGGCAAGTTGGAACCTAGGTTTGTTGGGCACTTTGATATAGTGGATAGAATTGGGCCAGTGGTGTACCTATTGGATCTTACATAGAGATATAGTTCATTTCATGATGTTTTTCATGTATCACAACTTTGGTTGTATCACCCCAATCCTTCTCATGTGATCAACATGAATGAGGTTGAACTTGAGATAGATGCATCCATTGATGAGCATCTGATATTTGTGTTGCATCGTAGTGAGAATGTGTTGTAAGGAAAGACCTCACTGATAGATCATGTGTTGTAGATATATATACATGTGAAAGAGGAATCATGGGAAATAGAAGTAGATATAAGGTCTTAATGGCCAAATATTTTTGGCTCGGAATCTTATAAAGGCTTGGAAGTATAGTTGGAGGAAAATCTATTATAAGGGTGGGAGATTGTAAGATCATAAACTTTTATGGAGTTATATGGGCTGTGATTTTAGGTACATTTTGTTTTTATTTAAGTACCATTATTTCGAGTTATGACTTAGGGTGCATTTGGATGGGGTTTTTAAGAAGAAATTTGAGAAATTGGTCTATGCATGATTGACACACGGTTAAGTTAAACTGTACACCCAACCAAGCTAACCGTGAGAACCCATGATGAGTGGTTCACACTGCTGGAACATTTTTTGAAGAACCATGTGCCCAAACCCAAGAAATAGTGAGACCCTGGACAATGAAGTATGTATGTTTGGTGCATGGTTTTTCATAACTGTGCTCCCATAAACAGTAAAGCATGCGCAAAAATATTAATTTTCTGAAAATTGGTTTTAAAATCACTATAAACCTTGAAACACATCCTATTCAAATATGGATTGGGACTTGATGATTTTGGGTGATCCTAGATATTTTTGGAAGGTTTCCAAGGCTGTATACCTCTTTTCATCAAGATACAATGCCTAAATTGAATATCCACTCTTCTCCCAGTAAGTGGATCTCATCCTGATGTATATCCTCTCCATTTCCTTGATCTTTTCATGGAATATGTTCCATATTACCATGTATCTAAACCTATGTGGTGAGATCTAGATCTATGACTGTGGATTTAGATCTAGAGTTATGATATCAGTGTGTCCTTGATCATGATTTAGATTTTGGGATTTTGATCCTGACCATTTATCAACATCATTGTGTTGCTCAGATTTTGGGGATTTCCCTTGAGAAAAAAATCTAACAATGAATTGAGGTAGGTTTTCTAAATCTAATCCCCATATTTAGGGATTTGATATGTATATGAAAAATTTCATAATTTATTGCATCCTTTAACAACTTCTTTTCTTGAATTTGGTTATTTAGATTAACCAATTGAAATATCCAAGATTTGTTGAAATAGGTGATCAATTGGGGAATTAATCAGGATAATAATGGGATCCCCTATAAGATAATTAATTTGAGGAAATTAATTATAAGAGGTAGGGATTATAATATATATAATTAACCAGGGATTAATTATGAGATATTTAAATTGATGCATTGAGATAATTAATTATAGATTAATTATGTGCATTTTATAATATGATAAAGATAATTAATGGTGGGATTAATTATTTAATATTGAGATTAGAATGAGATAATTAATTATATAAAATTAATTATGGAATATTAATTTTAATATTGATTAATGAATTGAAGAATTAATTAATGATTTGAAGAACTTAGTTAATTGTAGAGTTAACTAATGGAATAATTGGGTTTATCTAATTATTAAATTAGTAATGGGATTGGGATGGATATTTAATTGCAAAGTTAAATATTTGATAATGAATGGGAACATGGTCATTCTAAATTGAGTAGTGAAAATTGTAACATGGTCATCCTACTTATGATATAGTGAACGACACCATGGTCATTCTAAATTGAGATGTAGACATGGAAACATGGTCATTATACATATGAGTAAATAGAATGGGAACAAGGTCATTATATTAAAGAGTAATCATGGCAACATGGTCATCTTACTTATGTTTGTGATATTGGAAAATTTAAAAATATGGATTATAAATGTGAAATTGACGAATGGAAATAATGGTACTCCATGTTATGGCCTCAAAATAGAATATTCGACTATAGCATGAGTCGAATCAGGTACTAAGATATCATAATACATTGAATACATCAAGCTTAAAAAAGAAGCACATATTAAGATATGGTATTATCTAGGGAACAATTAATGCTCCAGTAAGAGATAAATTCATTGTTGAGGTACATGTATCCTTGGGAACCCAAGAGTTAATGTAGTTAGATAAGAATAAATGAAAATGTTATAAAATTTTTATTATTACATTGTAATTATTTCCATATAGAACTACATGCAATATATTTTGACTATATATGTTTTAGACACCATTGGTGGTGGCATATTGAGTTATACTCACTCCCTATTTGGGCTTCCTGGTCAGTACCTAGATAGATGATATTGTTTCCGTACTGGATTAGGTAAATGTCCCTGGTACTCACTCCCTATTTGGGCTTCCTGGTCAGTACCTAGATAGATGATATTGTTTCCGTACTGGATTAGGTAAATGTCCCTGGGATAGGTGGCTGATTGGGGATGAAATGTGGAGAAGGTAAGTAGACATGGTTCATGACCCTTTTTGGGAGTCTTATTATCTTTATATTTATCTGAATTATAAACACTTGACAGTTATATTCTCATAGCATATTTTCGCTTTTGGATGAGTTTTGTTTTCCAGTTTGGTTATGTAGTAATAAGAGCAATTTTCTAGTTATATATATATGATTCCCCTTTTTTCATTTATTTCTATAGTTGTTTTACTCTAATTAATGAGCATATAATCTCCCCATGAATGACTTATCATACCCTCACTTCTAGTTGGTAGGCTCTGGCATACGGGGAGGTTCATTTGAGGTAATTTGGAAAACCGAATTGGAGAACCTTCGCATGGAACCTGGGTTGACATGTTACAAATGCGCTCAATGGAAACACCACATTAAACTTTATCTCTCTCTCCCTCTTTGTTTTTATATTACTCCTGAGTAGTGATTGAGTTATCCTATATATATTTTATTATCTTACTCATGTACAAATTTAATGAGTATTATGTTATTATTTCATTATTTTCCATCACACTTATAATCCAATGTAAACTATATAAGAGGCTATGTTCTATCTTAGACAACCATTGTGTAGTTATAGTAAACACACCTAATCATTTTTATAGACTATCTTTTTTACAATAATAAATGTCCAAGAAAGGGTTTTACTATAAATTATAGTGGATTAGTTTTCAACATGATATTGAAACTCATATATTTATATTTATATAATGTGATTCTTCAATTATATTTCTTACAGTATTTTAAAACAATTTTTCAAATAATTTTCAGAAAACTATACAATTATTGCTAATTGTTTTAGTGATATATATACAGTTTTATGTGAATACATTAATATCAAAAGTTTTTTATTATATAATGATAATATAACAGAGTTTTTAATAATATCATGAGTGGTTATTTCAAAACAATGAATTAGTTATATATATAAAAAAAATTAACTATTTTTTTTAATTTTTTTTGTATTTTATTATTATTTTTTAATAGAAAATTTTATATTATGTTCAATTGAAACACTCTTGAATACTCCAATCCAATAAAAATGTGTAATTAAGAAATTTAATATAATCAATGATGATATATTATATACAAAATGAGTACAGTGTAAAAAGTTTCCTATATAAAATGCTATGGTTTTAGGAAGGTGTTTTCCAAAAAGTATATTACTTAAAATCTTATCAAAAATGGAATATGAATTCTTGGAACTAATGTTGAATGATAATAAATACATTGATCCCATTGATGAAATTTTCACAATATATGAATGGTACACATCTAGTTCAATCATCATACCTGAATCAAAAATTAAATTATTCTCTCATGTCATAAAACCATATCCTTAAAAGGAATTAGAAAAAAAGATACTATGGTATCTATGAAAAATATCTCAATGCTATAAAATGGTAAAAATAGATAATAGAGACCCAAAATGTTAGTAGGGTTTTCAAGACAAGAAGTTACAAATATATTTTTGAGGAAATTAAAATAATAATACTCATGGAGGAATGAAAATTAGTCATTAATTACACTAAAAATATGGGAACAATAAGAGGTAAAATTCCATAATGGGATATATGATTTTTTCAATGTTATAAATTATTTCATCAAAAACATGAATGCAGAAGATAAATAAAGATGCAAATAAATGTGTTTAATTAAAGTAATTCTCCAAAAACAATTTACCACCCACAATACAATGATAATATTGAATATAGTAGTGTTCCAACCAGTGACCATATCCAATGTTTTACAAATACTATAATAATTAGTAACCTATTAATCTAATTGTTAAACATAAGGACTATGTGATCACCCCTATTATATTTTTTCATGAGAATAATATTGGGAATTAGGAGACCAAAGTATTACATACATAAATATTACCTATTTTTAGATAAATATTATGTACATCACATAATACTTCATTCCACATAAAGATAATTATTTTTTTTCATTTGAGACTATATATAGAATGATAAACCCAAATATTATAGAATATATTTTTCCTTAAATGAACATTATGTTCAATAACTTCTAATAAAAGAAATAAGAAGAATGGATCTCTGATATATTACATGAAAAATATATAAAATAATAAGATGAATAATATAACTAGAAAATAAAATTATATTAATCAAATAATGGTTTTTACCTGTAGAGGAAAAATTATTATTATGATCTAATTTTTATTCCTAAACTAAATATTTGTACTAATATAAAATAAATTGATAACTTTTAAATGATATTTTTGATAATATATCAAATTTAAATATATGAACTGATGTAAATCTGAAATTCATATGAAGTAATATTAAGAGAACAAAATAACTAAAAACTTCAATATTTAATTAAATATGTTTTTACTTATATTTTAAATTATCATTAAATTGACAGATTTATAAATTTTATAAATTTAATAATATTTTTTTTAGTTACTTTAAAATTATATATGTAACTATTATATTAATGTCAATTTTTATTGTTTTTATGGAATCCTAGATTTTTGATGAATAGTTAATAAAACAGTTTTTACAATAATCATTTCATTTAAGAAAATATGAAGGTTTGAGAGTAACATAAGAACATATAACCTAATTTCAATAAGAAAATATTTATTAATGATAATTTATATACATATAAAAATACTATTATTAATTTATGAAATCTATCTATAACACAGTATGAAATAATTTCCGATAAAATAAATTATTTTTCAGAATTTATTTTAATAAATTTTTATTATTATGTAATGGATTGTATTGAAATTAAGGACACACAAATTATAATTGTTTTATGATAAAAATAAATAAATAATTAAATCAAATTATATTGATAATATTTTCATTTACATAATTCTTAATCATAATAATTCATATTTTTTCTATATGAGATTTTATGCATTATATGAAATAATATTAAAATTTAATTTTCTAAAGAAATGGTAATTTATCAAAAGGATTTCATATTTATAATTAGTACTTAAATATTTTTATGTAATATACATTTAATTTTTATTAGTTATATTCATATTTCATACAAAAAAGTATCAACAATAGAAAAACCAAAAATGATAAAAGTGAATATTATTAGAATATTGAACATAATTTTTTTAAAGAATATATGACAATTAATGGTCGAGGGATTATCAACCTTATCATATCCATTTCTCCATTATTGTCCACTTTTTGAGACACTAAAAAGGAATAACATGTGATTAGTTTATATTAAGTGCTTATAATTTCCAAAATAACAATCTCATCATTTATAAAGGGGCCTCTCACATCTAGGTCTGGTATATTCAATGAGTTCTATTTCCACAAAAACTAGCCCCATTTACAATAAGTGTTAATCATCATCTATTAATTTTTAACTAATTATCATGAGATATTATCTTTATACCTTGATTTTGAATGTGATGTTAAAGGGAAATCCCATGCCGATAATGATTATCAAGAGACTTCGTAGAAGATATGAATGATGGTAAGGGGTTCTTTATTTGAAATTTAATTTCATATATTTGATTCAAATTGTGAACAATGGAATAATTGATAAGGTTTAAATACAACATAATTAATTTCTCATACAGTGTTCCTTTAACTATTGAGGTTTTAATATCAAAATAGTTTTATCTCTTTAAATGGATTTTGATAGAACAAATACCATGGTTTTAAGAGTCTTTGTTAACTCTATATAGTTTGTTGAGTTTTACTGATTCTTATTGTAATAATTTATTCACTGTTTTCTGTCATACTCCCTTAGATAACTTTACATTTTATATTCTCATCCAATATTGAGAAAACGAACCTTTCTTTCAATACTATCATGTTGATG
Organism: Viscum album; assembly: GCA_963277665.1. Taxonomy (NCBI): domain Eukaryota; kingdom Viridiplantae; phylum Streptophyta; class Magnoliopsida; order Santalales; family Viscaceae; genus Viscum; species Viscum album. The sequence goes on along the minus strand of OY728146.1, from coordinate 174,231,601 downwards.
AATATCTACTAAATAAATCATGGAATTTTTATTAATATTTACAATTCATGTTTTTGATTATTTTTATTACCTTAATATATTTTAGTTTACCAAAAATGTTTTACTCCCTAAATAAGATGACACTTAAATATTCCCCCATCCCGGTGTACCACATACCCTTATGCACGACTCTATATATTTTCGAGGCTGGTTTTCAGTAGTGGGGGAATATAAGGTAACCCTGGAGAGCCTACACCCTCATTATCATAATTTGAAACATAATATTAATAAAAAAATAGATAAAACATAGAATATTTATCACATACTAGAAATTTTTCAATAAAATAAATAATAAATCATAGGGAATAATGAATTAATGTGTTATATATACAAACAAGAGCCTCTGTGGGAATATTGTACTCATAAAATATTGAAGGAATAGAAAAAAACAATAGATTATTGTGTACTCTAAACTATCATAAAGTCCTTCCTCATCTCATAACCTAACTCTAATATATGATTTTGACAAACAATCATCAAAATCAGGAAATTCATGGAACCTAAATTTGTGATAATTAATAGTCTCTTCTAGGATCCCCATGTGCTATGGTCGCTGATATAGGGTGTGAGTATAACTTAACAGGCCACCATAAAGAGTTTCCATAAAATTATATTTCTATTAAGAAAGTGAAAATTGATGTTCCACTAATAAAATGATACCACTATGAAAAAGTTTAAAAAATATATAACACCCACCTTTGATCCAAAACTCTATGGTTACACCTGATATTTGACCTACCAGATTCCTCCCACATTTTTGTAGCTCTAATTGGAGTTATATATCTCATAAATCATTTGGGATCCTTATTTCAATACCAATCCAACAATTTCTGTCAAAAATATTGGGAATCCATAGGGTAACAACCAAGATTACATTTATTATAATGTCATTGATGTGCCTGAGGATGTCATGCTTGATGTTACTCTATATTTCATCCTAGTGAATCCTAGTAATACAACCTTTCCATTTGGTTTACTATATCCAAAGAAACTATATTAAATTTAATTTATTGTATTAGTAATGACCAAAATATGATTCCTCTCCCATGTAATTACATATCATTTAATCAAGCCAAATCTATAGATCATGTCTTCTGAAATTCAATAGGGGACCTAGAAAAAATCCATGTACATATTCCATGAAATTCAATAAAAATAAATCACTTTAATCCATGTGATAGGAAACCCTAGTCATTTTTTGTAATGAATCTATAAGGAATCCAATGTAGCTCATGAAATTCTGAATACCATATTTCATGAAATTAAATAAGGCATACACCCATTCTATTTAAGGGAATCACCTAATATAATGTAAGTTCACTAAGGGTATTCATCCATTTTGATATATAATAAAAACCCTTAGGTATAAACTCCATAATTTCAAACGTTAAAAAGAATTTATATAAGGATAAACCAATTACCAAGAAATTATTTACTAACCCATTCTATTATACAATGTCACTATTCATAAGATACATATCAATTCCCAATGGATTGGTTAACTGTGATTCCATTCATAAGATATTATGTATAATTCGTTATATGATTCTTACAAGCACCATATTTAACCAACACGACAATTCATAAATTCATTTCATTGTGTATTTCATTTCATCATTTAAAATCCCACTTCCAAAACACCATTTTAAAAATATGAATTCATAACCCCAAACATGGGTTTCCAAAAAAATTACATTTTTCATCTTTCATAAGTCTCATTACTATTAATGAAACCCTATTTAATTAGCTGATTACCCAGGCCACATTATTACAAAGGTGTCATTCTAGGAACTACATCCACAAAAGAATAAATGAATGTCAATGGTGTTCAATAAGGATTTCCAAATTTCTTGAACATGATTAAATTAAAAAACCATCACTCACAAATAATGTGTGACAACCATTATATTTACATGACTAGACTAGAAGAAAACTTAGGGAGAAGATACCTTAATATGATGAATTCAAGTATATTCCTAGGGTCATGAATCAACTAAAAAGGCCCAAAAATCCTCCTAAATAGATGAAAATGACTATTAAAAATTTTATGTCAATACCAATTAAATTAATAATAACTAAAGTTCCAAAATTAATTTATTATAATCAATTCATAATTAATTCCAATTAAATATGCATCAAAAAATTATCTCAACATTACATAATTTTTGATCAAATTAGAGGAAATATTTTCTTGATAAATATTCAATAAATTTCCTACAATGGGACCACATCATAATCCCTAAACCATTCCTTTGAAAATAAAAATGTATGACACAAGAAACCTATAAAATATAATGTAACAAGAAATCCTTAAAATGATTGGCAATGCGAATTAGCATTGACAAATAGACGAATGTTGGGAGGAAGACATTGAATTTAGTCATTCTCTATGACAGATGATAAAATGAACCATCTCACTCTATAATGCCACATTAATTTTTTTCAAATAAATTTAATATCATTGATGTATTTTATTACATGCAACACCGAGTTTCAACTAACCAATATATACAATTAATATTTTTATTTACACTTGATCGTTTTAATCAAGGTGTTAAACTTTGATGTATGAATTAGAATAACCATATTTTGAAATTATGTATAATGGTTTCATATAATTTAAATATATTTATAAATATGTACTTATTATTTTTTAATATCTTTATATGATTTAGAAATATTTATTTCTAAAAATATGATTTTCAATGCATATTATGAACTAAAAAAATTAATTTTTTACAGTTTCATAATATTTATTTTTAAAAAATATCTTTATTTTTTGAATAAAAATTTCAAATTTAATTTAGGATTAATTTTTTAGAATTTTCTAAAGAGATTACATTTTCAATGAATAGTGAAAATATTGACTTTTTTAAATACATCATTTTTAAAGAATTATAAAATTTTCATATTTTTAAAATATTATTAAAAGTAAAATTTGTTAAATTATTTAATTATTAAAACAATTTTTGAAATTTTAATCAAATAAATTTTGAATGTGATATTAAAACATTCTAAACATTTGAATATATTCTCTTAGGAAAACTGTTTTTTTGTCATGTTTATAAGATTAATATTAATCTAAAATTTTCCAATTATATGAATGGTATTTATAAAAAATGGATTTTATATTCATAATAAGAGTAATTAATTTTATATATTATGATCAGCTTAATTTTAGGTCAAAATGAATAGTAAAATCATTAAAAATAAGTCACTGAAGTAAATGTTAAAAATGGTATACAATGGGTTAAAATAAAAATATAATGGTTAAAATGACTTAAAATGAGTATAGTCAATATTTTATGGACATAAATCATAATTTTATTATATATGGCTCAATAACTATTTTTTTGGATTTTATGGACTGTTTAAAATGTGGTGCCACTTGATTATTTTCCAAACTTTCATATTTTTCTTTTCCCCCACTTATAAAAATCTAGCCACTTTCCTCTCCTAATAATGCTTTCAGACCCCTTTGGTTCAGACAATAACTAACTAAATATATTTTATTAATCTCTTACCATATACTACATTTAGTATATTAATTATGAATTCCTTCTATGATGGCTTTTGGTGCTTATACAAGCATGGTTTTCGATGTAAAGGAAGCTTTCTTATCCTTGCATTCATATATTATTTATTCTTACAACATATTCAAATCCTATTCAACTATGCAGATATAATAAAATCATTATAGTTTTTATACTTAATTTTAATTATGTTAATTTAATAACTAGCATCATTGACCTCTTCCATCAAATGGGAAAAAAACCATTGATTATTTATTTGGCATACTACTCCCTCACAAACCGATGCAAGTCATTTACCATCACTTCCTCCCACAAGTGGATATAATGAAAATTTTAAATTAAAAATATGATTTTCAAAACACTATTATAATTTTGAATTATAATATCATATTTACTTTATTACTTTCCATTCAATGGTAACATAACAACATCACACGTGTTTATGGTGGACTCCCACCTCATGAATCGATGTGATTTGTTTTTTACTTGGTTATTACATAGAAGGAAATAAGTATAAATTCAATGAATATATGTAATATATATTAAATTTTAATTAATTTTAAAATGTAATATATTATTTAGTATTCCTATATTTCTTTCATTTTTAAAATGGAAAAGTTTTCATGCGTACATACAGTCTACCACCTCCACAAACTGTGTAATTCATTTCTATATCTAAATTTTTTAGAATACTCTAAATAATAATAAAATAAATATATATGATATATATATTCTGGATACAATTATGGATATTATTAAACCACGATCAATTTAAAAGGACCATAAATAAAAATCCATATATACCTAAATACAAAAGCATTTATTACCCAAAACATGATTTTAACATGGACTTGTTAATAAAATGGTAATAAATTATTATAGGTAAATTATATGAATTAATTTACATATTATTATGGGCTTATAATATAAGAATATCAATCTAATATTTATTATACTATAGGTTTTAATGTGTATGCTGGTAGTCTAGATTTAAGATAAGGGTTTTTGGTCCCAAATTATTGTCTTTGGGAATTAAGTTATTTTATAGCCCTATATTCTTTTATGATGTGTATAGACAAACCCAATTACATGTCATGTCATGAATTTATTTATTATCATGATATTTATTGTTTCATTTATTTTTATTATCCATGAGTCTTATGATTCAGATTTTACTATAATGGTAAATAAAATTTAATGCAATCTTTATATTTATCAAGATTTTTTCAATTACGATTCTGATGATGGAATTTTATGATCTACCTCTCATGAAAATCATTTATATTATTCTCCAATGTTTATTTTATTAAAATAATTATCTTATGTTTATTTTCTCTATTCTTGTAGTAAATGATCAATAGTAATATTTTGAAGGAAAGATTAATTTATTTCTCTCTTTGGATGAAAACACCTTTTCATCCATGTATATGTTTTCTAAAATTGTTTTAAATAATTATTTTAAAATTATCAATTTTTTTAATGTAACTCATATCCATGATTTAATATTTAATATTTAATAAATTTTTTAAATGGATTCTTATTATCATTTTATGAAAAAATGGTACTTTTTTCTCTTTCCAAAAATGGTAATAAAATCTTTGTTTTAAAATGAATGAAACAAATTTCATTTTCTATAAACATGTTCAATAAATTATTTAAATATTTTATTAAATTATATAAATAATATTTTTAATGAAAATTTTTCATTTAATATTTATAATATCTATATATTGTACATAAATAATTTTGAAGAGAAAAGGTTATTTTCCGAAAAAATTATCCATGTAAATTTTTAAAATCATTTTCTATCTTAGATGACATCATTTGATGTTAAATAAGATTAACTCAAGATATAATGAAATTATACAATCCTTTTTCGTTATCTAGATGGTCTGTAATTTTTTTATAATGAATATGGTAATATATTTCATTAACCCATTCTATTCACTTGGGTTATGAAATGATGAAAATATTATAAAACCTATCCATTTTCATGGGTTATTATATGGTGGTATGTTTATAAAACCCATTTTTATTAATGTGATCTGATATTTTTTTTGAACTTGTGTCACAAAAATGTATAGATTATGTAATTCATAGGGCCTATATCTCATTCCCATACAATTGGTAAATATTTATATCACATGTGATAAAAATTATAGGAATGGGAATTCATCCTAGTTCACTATGATTGTATTGGGAGTGATCTTTTAAAACTATGATGGTTTTGGGAGAGAAACCATTACACTAAAAAATAAATTGAAGTAAGAATTGAGTAACGAGGAAATAATATTCAATGATTTTGTGTAATCCGAAAATGTATATATTATGATAACATTATTTTCTAATGGATCATGTTTATTTATTCCTCTATGATTTATATATTATGAAACTCCAATATTTATGACATGACTGAAATTTTTGATCTATGATATGTTGGGTATGGTTTTGATTTTTTACCATCTTTTTCCCACACCCTTCTAATACTATTATATTGATATGTCCCTTGTTAACCCTTAATGAGCATCTGACAACACCCATTATTATGATTACATTACCCAGGTTATGAATAAAGGTATATTGTATGAAATATCTAAAAAGGATTTAAATCATTATGAACATCATGGGGGATTATTTAGTTTAATTTTTTTTAACAAATATTTCAATTTCTAGGTTTCTAAATGCAGTACTCCTATATGAATCTAGTGTATATCGTTATATTATTTAATTAATATCCATCTTTTAGGATTTATTATTTATGTATGAGTGGTGAGGATAATTAAAATTATTTCCAAATCAAGGATTATTTTTCCATTAAAAACTAGAATGAGAAAACTATTATGGGACCCATAATTATATTTATAATGATAAGTCTATTGATAAGTGAAATTATATGAAAATATAATTTAATTTTTGTGAAGGATATAGTGAGTGGTTTATAAGAAAAAGCATCCTTATATAGATATAACAAGTAGAATCGGTTCTAGAATATGTGTGAATAAAATTAATAAATCTATAATGGGTTCATTAAGATTGGCTTGATCATCATATAGTGCATAAAAAAATTCACTATTTCACACTTGGATTGAATCTCCATGGGGATATGATTTTTAAATTAACATCCTCTATATGAACCAATATAATGGATTTGAATAATGACCATGAATGACCTTGTTTAAGACCACATATTCATTGGGTAGAATGTAGGTGTCGTGATTTAGAAATTTGATAAGTTAATTTTCATTCATATGTGGTTTCCCATATTCATTATTATTTCTTAGAATAATTTTTTTGTTTTTCTTAATTGGTGTAACACAATTGAACTTTTTTAATGATATTTTTAACATACAATGCAATGATTATCCCTCTAAGAATGTAAATGTAATTTGATATGGAATGAAAAATCCAATATCTATACTCAACAATATTCTTAAAATGTTAATTATTATAAACATATATTTGAGTATAAGGAGAACAACATTATGTTGGGTACTTCATGAGGAAACTTTTACATTCTTTTAGTTATTTTACTATCCATTAGTTTCTATGAAATTGATCAGTTTCATTAAAAAGATATTTTTCTTTCTACAGTTACCATTGTATGAAAATATCATGTTGGTTGTCTATAGTTTAGAAGTTGAAGTTGATCAATGTTGGATTATTATAAATAATTTGAGACAACATGATGAAATTGAAATTACTGAATTTTATGAGTTCAAGAATTAATTTTTTAATATGTAATTTCCTAGTATTCATTCCATGAAAATTGTTAAATAATTCCATGTGAAAAATAGATGGTTGAATATTTTTTTGTACCTATGAGGGGAATTTTACAATAACTATGAGGAACAATTCTAGTATTATCATTTAATTTTAATATATATTTGATCGATTCATGAGTAGATTTAATCCAATTATTCATTGTATGTTTCCCATAAGAGGTATCAGTATCTATGAAGAATGATGTTTTTTCAATCAATGTTGAAATAGATATTTCAATTACCTATGAATAGCATGGCATTGATAATAAATGAATTGTAGAATACACATGAAACATTAAAACCCTAAAATAAAAGAATGTCATAAACCATCCCCCCGGGCACATTCCATGACTACCCCAAGCCATCCATCCATAGGCTAGGGGTTGGAGACCAGCACTGGAAAGGCATATCCCTAAAACGGCAAGGCATTGACTTTGAACCTTTATGAACACATGGTCCAAGAACATAACAAGATGAAACCACAAAGTAAAACTACAGTAGTAAAAGTGTGTAATGAAAGTTAAGGGTCCAAAATACAAGCCCAACTAAAAAGATATAACTACAACAGAAAATAGTAAACAACTCCTAAGATCATTCACCAAGGATCCTACTTGAGGGGTAGGTACAAATCGTCTCCATAGCTCTCCACATCAACCATCACTTCCGTGTACTGTTGGGACCACTTAGTGTATAAGGTTTTATTTTTTGTCAATAGTTCTCAATGAAGATAAAAATGAAGAATGAGATGAAGGGATTCAAGTTATAAAGTGATCATGCAATATCTCACTGTTCAAAGAGACCATAAAAGAGCATACCTGAAGAGACATGCATTATTGCATGATGGGTGATGTCGATATTTGAATATTTAATAATGATCATAGAGATCTAAGAAGATGATTCCAGTCATATTCACTATTTACTATAGGGACTGATGTTTTTAGAAGACAGGGAAGTTAGAAAGTTGTAGGACATTCTCTGTAGAATCTGACGATGCTGAAACTGATTGTTCAAAGTTTATATATCATAGTGGAAATAGTTTATGATGAAATATTCTGATCATTGAAGAAGCCAGATGACAGTGAAGAAGCATGGGTGTTCTTGATAAAGTAGATATTTATGGTGGTACCATTTTCTAGCATTTTATGAATTTTTAGACCTCCAAATATGTTCTTTATTTTTGGAAATATAAGGTCTTCTGCTTAAAAGTGAGAAAGATTCAGAATGGGGAAGGAAATCGGAAAAGGAAGCAAACCATGTACCTAGAAACATGGATCACATACCATGTTCTGGGAATGGTTCGTGGTCGAGCTACCCATCGTCTACACAAGACACAACAAGGTGCAGGCAAATACCATGCATGGGTGAGTATAAAACTACCTAGTAGGGACCCCAAGTCCCCCAAAGGTCTCTCAGAATTCCACAATGGAAAACCAGAAAGCCGGATCTCAATCACAAAGCACAAAGCAAAATACTCAACACAAACTAGGTATATAACTCAGAGATTGGGAATAAAGATGATTATTCTTAAGCTATATCATTTTATTATATTAGGATGTTTCCACAACTTAACCATGAAGGTGTTGTTCCATTGTCGATCCACTTAGGGTCATATTTCTCTAGTCCACAATAGGCCTCTCTAAGGATGGTCCTCGTTGGGTCGCATACTGCTGATCAACACAGGGTCGCTATGATGCAGATCCACAAAAGGTTCATATGATTCTGATCCACATAGGGTCACTATGATGCGGATCCACATAGGCTATATATGATGTAAATCCATATAGAGTTTCTATGATGCAGATCCACACAGGGTGTCTATGATGCAGATCCATATAGGGTTGCTATAATGTCGATCCACACATGGCCGCTCTTCAATTGACGGCCAGCCACCGGATATCCCACACTCGGTGCACTTTAGTTCCATAGTATCTGCTCCTGAAGATATCAATTGTTCCTAAACATCCATGAAGTTCCACAAAAGAATAACCCAAAGGACCACCATGTCGTAAAGGTACCAACACGATAGATGACGAGTCAATCGGATTCCCGGTCTGCGAGTTATATGCATTTTAGTGTTGAGGGCCCGGTTGGATTTGGGTATGATCCAACCCGATAGTACTCAAACTTTCTCCAAAACCCATTTGGTGTTTTTAAAAAGTTCCATCACATTCGAAGGATTCCAATGCCATAGATGGTTCATCAAACGAACATCTGGTTTGTAAGATACGAACTTTTAAGCATATCTGGGCCCAAAAAAGGGTCTAGGTTCAGTCCGACCCGACCTGAGCCGAATCGACTTTGATCCGGTTGACTTGGCCCAGCTTGGCCCACCCTGGATGGGAAGGGCCGCAGCGGGCTCAGCTCACTGGGCCGCGGGCATCCCCATCTCGCCCCGACTGGGTATGGCCGTGACAGCTCGGCCCGCTGACTGGCGTAACCTACGGAAGGGTCGCACAATCCACCTATTGAAGATCTCAAAGAGTGGTTTGGCCCTTAATTGGTGGCTTTAGGGGGTGCTACCAAGCTATCTGCAGGACTCGTAGGGAGTGGGTCCCCTCCCTTCATCATGGCTTCGACGTCGTGGCCTGCCTCAACGCGGCATGCGACGACGCACTGCCTCCTGCCTTCACGGCCGGCTGAGAGTCAGCCGCCTGTCCATTCGCTACGGCACCGAGCGACGCCACCCCCATTCCACGGCCGGAGGCCGCCAGGAGCCACCTTCTCCATCAGCTCCAGTCTCTGGTGCTACCCCGATATATCTTTTTCAGGCCACCGGGTGAGCTCCAGTGTTCCATTTTCCCTTCTATTCGCGCCTACGGGTCTCTCGAGATGTCGCCGTCACTACGTGGCTCTCGGATTCAAGGTTCTATCGAATTTGTAAATTCATCCCACGAAGAATTCAACAAAAACGAAGCAGTGGTGGGTCTGATCCTTTTTCATTTGGCTCGTTCCCTCCACGTTAGCATCTTAACCAGCAATAGTAATTTAATTTATCAAATATAAACTTAAATAATAAACCCCATACCTTGAGAATCATTAGTTACTGATGCGAATGATGGTGCTTCCACGTTCGAGGGTATTTCAGATGAAGGAGAAGGTTGACGTGCATTTTCATTCGTCGACCATCGACCTCCGGACCGATTCCTCAATAGCCATCATCAAATCCTCCGTTCTTCGTTGGAAGAAGGTTCGCCGATGCTTAATTGGAGCTCACCACCAAATTCCTCCCAAATCTCCCCTTGCCCATGTTTTAATAAAACAAAGGAAGAGTTAAGGAATTAATTCATCATTCAATTAAGGTCCCATTAATTGGTGAAAATAACGAGTCACATTAATTTAACGTGGTGTGGTTTCACAACAGATGAGTCAATCCATTAAATGGCTTGACAACCTAGTGGTCCTGCCACTACCGCTCGAATTTTGGAGAAAAATAAAATATCAGTTTCATGTTATTTTATTATTCTTTAAAAAGTGTAAAAAACTGACTTTTTCTCCTGACTTACTGTGGTCGAAGTGAAGCCTCCCTTAAGAAAATCCCAGCTCTGCGGATTCAACGGTGTCCTCAAATTTCAATTCTGAGAATCGGTCCAAAATTTGAAAATGCCACCCATATGTTTACTGAATGTACCTTAAAAAAAGTTCAAAAATCCATTCTTGGCACACTGGGCCTCAGAATCAAGTGCCATCAATTTTCACAGACTCGTAATAATCCCAAATAATTAAAAAAATTATATTGAATTTTCAAGACTTTACATTCTCCCCAACTTAGATATTTTCTTCCCTAAAATATACAAAAAAACTAGGGGAACAAATGGGGGTACTGATCACGTATCTGAGCCTCCCGCTCCCAGTTCCTCTCATGGAGGTTCCCGTGCTTCCAACGAACTCACACCAGAGGAATCGACCACCCACGAAAGACCTACTCCCGTCGATACTCTATCTCTACTTTGATATCCACAAACATCGCCCCATATTCGATGTCTAGCTCGCCCCAGTTAATAATGTGCGATAGATCATGTACGTACCTCCTCACTTACGACACATGGAAAACATTATAAACCTGGTGCATCTGTTGGGGAAGAGCTAGACAGTACACCACATCACCTGCTCTGATGAGGATCTAAAAGGGTCCGATGAACCTCAGAGATATATTTCTACCCTATCCAAACCTCCATAATCATGGTTGGGGTGAGAATCGTAAGAAGACATGGTCTCCCTCATCAATTTCTAAGGGTCTCTGTCTTCTGTCGGCATAAGACTTCTACTAATGTTGTGCAGTATTCATCCTCTTTTGGATGATCTGCAAATTCTCTATGGTTGATTGTACCTAATATGGACCTATGAGTGTTAAATCCCCTTGGTCTATCCAAAAAAGGGGTGATCTGAAAGGTATCCCATACATGGCATCAAACGGAGCCATGCCGATGGTGGAGTGATAAATTTTTTTGTATGCGAACTCCACCAGGGGTAGGTGGTCCTCCCAACTATAGAAAAAATCGAGGACACAAGCCAGATGCATATCCTTGAGTTCTTATATTGTCCACTCTATCTGGACATCTTTTTGAAGATGGAAGGTGGTGCTCAAGCATAGATGAGCCTCGAATTCCTCCTGCAATCCCTTTCCCAAGAAGGATGTAAAATGTTCATCGTGATCTGAAATGATCATCGATGGAACCCAGTGAAGTCACACGATCTCTTATACGTAGAGGCATCCCAAGCCCTATAATGATCCCTGCTCTTGGATGGGTAGGAAGTGGGCCGACTTGGTGAGTTAGTCAACGATCACCCAGATGGAATCTTGGTCCCTGGACGTACGTGGTAGCCCTATCATGAAGTCCATAGAGATACCATCCCAATTCCACTCCGGTATCTCAAGTGGCTACATTGAGCCCGCTGGTACTTTATGATCGACCTTCACTTGATGACAAGTGAGACATCGGGATACAAAATCTACCACTGCTTTCATTGTCCCTGTCCACCAGTACTGGCACTGGAGGTCCTTGTACACCTTCACTACTCCAGGATGTACTGCCAAAGGGGATGTGTGGAACTCCCTCAACACCTCCTCTCGTAGCGTCACTGGTACCATGGTGCTCCCTATAAAGAGGATATCGTGGTCCCCACCTTCAAAAAATCCATCAGAAGCCTATACTGAGGATATCAGAGCACGTCAGGCCTCACAATCTATGTCCCCAAGCTAAGCCTCATAAACTCGCTGAAGAAGTGAGGGAGTGATAGTCATATACTGATGATAAGATGCTCTATCTCTATCCACAATGGATATCTTCAATACAGATAGTTTCTCTGTCACCTCACTCAGCAATTGTAAACCAGACCTCCTGCTGATTGTGTCTACAAATACATTCCACTTCCTAGGAGTGTAGACTATCTCAATGTCATTATCCTGGAGGAACTCCAGCCATCTCCATTGTCTCAAGTTCAAGTCCTTCTATGAGAAGATATAATTGAGACTCGTGTGATTATAGTAAATAGTAAATTGTTCACCGATCAAGAAGTTATTCCACATCTTCAGGGAAAATACCAGAGCTACTAACTCCAAGTCATGGGTAGTGTAGTTCTGCTCGTGCCGTCTCAACATCCATGAACCATAGGCAATCACTGCTCGATCCTACATTAGGACAAAACCTATTATGTTCCCTGATGTGTCGTAGTATATGACATACCCAAATCCCTCTTCTGGTAGCCTCAATATGGGGGGAACTCGTCAGTATCTACCTCAGCTCCTCAAAATTCTTCTGGCACCCCTCCTTCCACACAAAGGGCTATCCTTTATTTTAAAAAGTTGAAAAGGGTGCCAAAACTCTAAAATATTTGGGTATGAATCTCTGGTAGTACCCATACAATCCTAGGAAACTCTGCACCTCAGTCACACTCCTTGGTGGCTCCCAAGAAATAACCACCTCTATCCTTGCCAGATCCATTTCAAATCCATCCTCTGAGATAACATTCCCTAGGAAGTGGACATCCCATATCTAGAACTAGCACATAAAGAGATTTCTATAAAGCTAGTTCTCTCAGAGTGTATCCAGAACAATATGCAGGTACGTGGAGTGATAATCCTCCAATGCCGAGTATATCATGATGTTGTCAATAAAGACTACCATGAAGTGATCGAGGTAAGGCTAGATGATCCTATTCATGAGTCCCATGAACACTGACAGAGCATTGATCATGCCGAAGGGCATTAACAAGAATTCATAATGGCCCTATTGACACCTTCAGGCTGTCTTTAGTACGTCCTCATCCCATACCCTGAGCTTGTGATATCCTAATATGAGGTCTATCTTCGAAAACCATCGATATCCATGCAGCTGGTCAAAGGGGTCATAAATCCTTGGGAGTGGATACTTTTTCTTCATGATCACTTAGTTCAGGCGTCAATAGTCCACACAAAGCCTTAGACTCCCATCTACCTTATTGGAGAACAAAATTAGGGATGCCCATGGAGAAAAATTGGGTCTTAAGAATTCCTTCCTATGCAAGTTCTCCAAATGTACCCATAACTCACGATGCTCTGTGGGAGCCATTTAATATAATAGAGTAGATATAGGTGTCATACCGGGGTATAGGTCGATATAGAAGTATACCTCTCTGCGAGGAGGTAGTCCAAGTACATCATCAGGAAAGACATCAACATACTAGTCCTCCTCTATAGGATAACGCAGACTCCTCACCTCAACTTCTCTGAGGGTAAGGCTAGCCAACTGATGAGTGACTGGCTATTCCCTCCTTTAATAAAGTCCATCCTGTGCTGCAAAGGTTTCCTTATCATCGGTGAATGAAAACATGATCCCATCCTCATGGACACACCACACTTTGTGCCTAAAACAGTTTATCTAAGCATGGACTGCGGATAGCCAGCCCATACCAAAGATGACATTATAAGGCCTCAACGTTGCTACTAGGAGATCCAATCCGAAGCTATCACCTCCTAGAGTGAGATCACACTGCCTAAAATATTGTGTAATCATCGAATATTCTCCTATAGGAGTTTCTAATCATAAGGATTGAGCCAACGACTCCATCGAAATCTCCAGACATCGAACGAGTGTGATGGTAATGAAAGGGTGACTGGAACATGTGTTTATAAGTACTGCAAATAGGGTGGAATAGACACATATTATACCTATAATAATATCTGGAGTGCTGTGGTCATAGGCCTCTGCCATCTTTAGCTGAGGTCACCCCTGTCCACCTGCTCCCTATGGCCAGGATGGACCACCTAGGGGTGGTGGCGGTAGAACTTCAAATCGTCACCCACCTCCTATTGTATGAACTGTTCATCTTCCATGTCCACTTCCCTAAGGACCTACTCAATCAAATGTTGGCCTCTACCTCAGTGGTCCCACAACCGTCTGCGGATCATCGGTATGACGGGTCGAACAGTCTTGAGCCTTGTGACCCTACCCGCCACACATGAACCATAGTCTGCTTCCCAACTGACCCCCTCTGCCTCACAAGATCTACACATCTGTCCCTACATCCTACGGTTGTCCACCGGAGGGTATGGATTTCTTGGACCTTTGCATCATCTGCCTACTGCCTTCTGCAGATGAATCAGCCACCTTTCGCCTGGTGGTGGCTCTCCCCATATGTGCTTTCTCGGCTAAGAAGCTCTCTTCCAATAATGACCGCTCGAGCACTCCAGCCTACATCAGGATATTAAACTATATCATCGATGCTCTGATCTCCCGCCGGAGACCAATATCAAAGGTCTGGGCCCTGAAGAATGCATACCGTACCATATCAATGGAGTAGCGCGAGCAGGCTGTAAATATATCAGAGTACTGGGACACTGATAGGATGCCCTACTGTAAGTGAAATAGCTCCTGGATACGCACTGAGCGTAACATTTTTGGTATGAACTCTGCCCTAAAGAGGGTCTCGAAGTCCAAACAAGAGAGTGTCTCCTCCTCATGCATATGGAGTGTCAGACTCCACCATCTCCATGCTATGCCATGAAAAAGGCTAATAGGTAGGATCACCATCTACTCTGCTGGTGTCCCAACTAGGCAGAAAACTCTAGTCACAGCCTCCATCCAGTCCTCAGCTACCTGGGGATCTATCTTTCATAGAAACCTTAGAGTCCTCTACTGCTGAAACTCTTGCAACGCACTCATTCGGTGTGCACCAATCGCTAGTAAGGCTGGTGGAAACTGTTTCCCTCTGAGTGGTGGTGTTGCTGGTACACCACCCAAAGGTTACAACATAGTAAGAGGGCCCTACACCAAATCCTCGTCTCTCAGTGGGCCTTCATCATGAACTCTCTTAGAAATACTGGCAGGCAATCTATGTGGTGGCATCCTAAAAAGATACTAGTGTGCCACGATCAATATGTTATACCTGGTGGCCTAACTCAAAAGAGATCAAAAGTATAACCTTTCCAAAACACACGCAATCAATGTTCCCATACACCAAGTCAGAAATCAGAATTCAGTGTCCTGGTGTATGGATATGTCAACCGCCACACCAACACTAGACTCTTAGAACTAAAAACCACACCCAAAAAACATAACACTAATTATCCATTGGAAATATCAGAGTCCTAGTTATTTGGTAGAACCAACTCCTTTGATACCAATTTGTCAAAATCTGTCCCCTAGGGCTCGTGTCGTGACTACCCCAAGCCTACCTTCCTTAGGCCAGGTGTTGACGACTAGCACTGGAAAAGCATATCCCAAAAGCAGGAAGGCATTTCCTTTAAACTTGTACAACCACATGGTCCAAGAACACAACAATATGAAACCAAGAAGTAAAACTGCAGTAGTAAAAGTGTGTACTAAAATTAAAGGGGCCGAAATACAAGCCCAATTGAAAAGATACAACTACAATAGAAAATAGTAAATAGACCTAGAGATCATTCACCATGGATCCTACTAGAGGGGTAGGTGAAACTCATCTCCACAGCTCTCCACGTCAACTGTCACCACCATGTACTGCCTGGTCCTAGCTCCTATAGTCTTATCTGAGTTTCCCATCGTCTACACAAGACACAACATGGTGTGGGTGAAGCCCGTGTTGGGGTGAGTATAACAATACCGAGTAGGGACCCTAAGACACCCAAAGGTCTCTCAGAAGTCCACAAAGGAAAACCAAAAAGAATGATATCAATCACAAAGCACAAATCAAAAGACTTATCTTAAAGTAGGTTTACAACTTAGAGATCAGGATTAAAGATGATTAGTTTTAAGCTATATCATTTTATTATGTTAGGAAGTTTCCATAACTGAACCACGAAGGTGTTGTTCTATTAGAGATGCACACAAGATCGTATGTTGCAGATCCGTGAAGGGTCGCTCTAAGGATGGACCTCATCGAGTTGTGCATTGATTATCCACACAAGGTCTCTAGAATGTTGATCCACACAGGATCACTATGATGCTGATCCACACAGGGCCACTATGATACAGATCCACACAGGGTTTCTATGATGCTGATCCACATAGGGTCACTATGATGTTAATCCACAAAGGGTCTCTATGATACTGATCTACACAGGGTCACTATGATGCAGATCCACATAGGTTCTCTAGGATGATGATCCACTCATGGTCTCTATAATGCTGATCCACACAGGGTCACTCTTCAATTGAAATCCAGCCATAGGATTTCCCGCACTTGGTGCACTTGAGTTCTATAGTATCTGCTCCTCAAGATATCAGTTATTACTCAATTTCCCCAAAGTTCCAAAAATGAATAACCCAACGGACCTCTAAGTCATAAGGGTCCCAATGTGATATAAGACACGTCAATCAGACACCCGATCTGTGAGTTATAGAAATTTTAGTGTTGAGGGCTTGGTTGGATTTGGGTACGATCCAACCCAACAATACTCCAAATTTATTTAAAACCCAAGTGTACTATCTAAAAGGGACTGTCACATCCCAATGATTCCAATGCCTCAGACGGTTCTTCAAACAGACATCCGGTTTGTATGATATGACCTTTTAAGCGTATTTGGGCCCGAAAAGGGGTCTGGGTCCGGTCTGACCCAACCTAGGTCCAACCTGACCCGGCCTGGGTCACCTTGGCTATGCTAGGACATGGAGGCTCAGCCCATAGGCTAGTGTGAACCACATGAGGGTCACACGGTCCGCCTCCCGAACACCTCAAAGAGCCGTTCAACTCTTAATTGGCGGCGCCAAGTGGCGCCGCCTAGCTGTCTACAGTACCTGCAGGGACCGATACCCCTCCCTTCGCCGCAGATTTGAAGCCAGGGCCTACCTCCCTATATCACATGACGACACTCCGCCTCCCTCATCAGTGGCCAACTGCATTTCTGTCCGCTGCGGCGCCGAGCAACACTGCTCCCCTTCCGTGGCCGGTGAGCGCTAGCTGCCACCTTCTCCACCGACGCTGGCCACCAGTGCCGTCACACCGGTTCCATGCCGACTGATCTTCTGTGGGCCACCATGTGATATATGATGGTATTTTTCCCTTCTGTTCGTGCCTACGGGCCTCCCGTGATTCCGCCGTCGCTGCATGACTCTCGGATTCAAGGTTCGGTCAAAATTGTAAATTCATCCCTCGAAGAACGCAATAAGAACGAACCGGCAGAGGGTCTGGGCCTTTTTCGTTTGGCTCGCGCCCTCCATGTTAGCATCTTAATAAGCGGTAGCAATTTAATTCATCAAATAAAAACTTAAATAATAAACCCCCTACCTCAAGAATCATTGGTGACCGCTATAGATGGTTGTGCTTCCACGTTTGAGGGTATTGTGGACGAAGGAGAAATTTCACATGCATTGTCGTTCATCGACCATCGACCTCTGAACTGATTCCTCAATGGGCATCGTCAAATTGTCCATTCTTTTCTAGAAGAAGGTTCAACAACACTTCATCAGAGCTCACCACCAAATTCCTCCCAAATCTCCCTTTTTTCATGTTTTAATAAAATAAAGGAAGAGTTATGGAATTAATTAATCATTCAATTAAGGTCCCATTAATTAGTGAAATTAATGAGTTGCATTAATTGAACATGGTTTGGTTACACAACAGATGTGTCAAGACCTTAAATTTCTTGACAACCCGGTGGTTCTACCACCACCTCTCAACTGTGGGAGAAGAATAAAATAACAGTTTAATGTTATTTTATTATTCTTTAAAAATTCTGAAAACTATCTTTTTCTCCCGACCTACTACAGTCTAAGTGAATCCTCCCATTAGAGAATCCTAGAACTATAGATTCAATGGTGTCCTCTAATTTTAATTCTGAGCATTGATTCAAAAGTTATTAAATGCCGCCCATACATTTACTGAACGTACCTTAAAAAAAGTTCAAAAATCCATTTTGGGAACACTGGGATTTGGAATCAAGTGCCGTCAATTTTCGCAGACTCATGATAATCCTAAATAATTTTAAAAAAACTATATGGAATTTCCTGGTCTTTAAAAAGAAAAAGATCATTCCTTCATGAAGAATTGTGGAAGGAAATATAGATGAAATTTTTTTAAGGGATATAGTAAATGTTCTGTGTGTGTGATGGAATGTCACTAGGAAATCAATTTCTGAAGTGATAGGATGAAGTTAACTAATTATGGAAACATAGAGATATCTCCATAGAATAAAACACCAACACTATAGTTTTTCAAATGAAATGATTTTGGTAGTCATGCTAACTAGATCCTAAATATCATGGTTAATGGACCTGAATGATTTTGTAAACCTCTTGATCTAAGAGACAAATGGATATTCCATGTGATCAATATTTTAGATGAGGAGTGACATAATGATAAGGTGAAACATACACATTCCATTTAATCTAGTACAACTAATGTCTTATTTCTCTCAGAATACACCTAATCATTTATATGTATATAATTTGTTATGGGTATCATAATTCCACCAAAACGACTAATTGTTTAATTATATTTGAAAAACTATAATGTTACATTGTTCAATTCTTAATTCCAAGATAACTCCTTTGTCTACATTTTATAGAATATGTTTCCTACACTCTTCATTATCCTCCCTCTTATTGAATTTGATTTTATATTAGGCATGAAATGGATTTCTTTAAATAATTACCACATAAATATCTCAATAGTTAAATCCACATTGATATTGTAAATAAACCAATTGTATTCTATGACACTGCTGATAGATATGAAATTACAATGGATATCACATCAATTTTATGTGTTTAGATTAATATTAAATGGTGGTGATTCTCACAGATCATTTTGGATAAACTAAACCTCAATGATATGAATATTTAATTAGAGTTTGTTAATATTTCCCCAGAAGTGTCCCATTGTCCTCCATTGAATTGTGAGTTTGAGTTCCTAATAATATTCAGACATTTTTAATAACTATTAAAATGAAACAAGATAAAATAGACATGATTGAGTTAGAGGAATTAAAGAAAAAAATCTATGATAATCTTGAAATTATATCCATTCGTCCATGTGTGTAACCTTGGTGTGTTCCCATTATATTTTTTAAGAAGAAATATGGATCAATGATACTATTTATTGATTTCCTTAAACTTGTCCATATAACATTCCAGAACATGTATCCTCTACCCTATATAGATGACTTGATTGATCAACTGTACAGATCTAAATACATCTCCACGATTTTCCTTCATTCAGAAAATCATCAATTGAGGGTCATGAATGAGGATATATTGTAAAAAACAATTTTTTATATGGTATAGACACTATTTGTAGATTTTGCTGCAATTTGGTATTACTAATTCCCATAGTATCATCATGTATATAGGGAATAATATATATATTGATTACAATCATAAATTCTTGGTTGTATTTATAGATGATATTGTTATATATTCATGGAGAAAAGAAAAGAATGAATATAACACGATAATATTACTGAAAAACCTAAAGATGAGAAACTATTTACAAGGATTACATAGAGTGAATTTGTGATAAAAAAGGTTTAATTTATGGGTCATATATTCACAAGATAGTGTATATTAGAGGATCCATCAAAGGATAATTCTACTAAATAATTTCATAGAATAAACCATGGTAACTGTGGTCCAATGTGTTCATGTACTGGATTTATATTATTAATGGTTTCTGGAGAATTTCCCAAGACTATAAAATACACTCACAAAGCAAAGATGGAAGTAAACCATGTTCCTCTAGATAGATGAATGCTAGGAAAATTGCCTACAACCAAATAGAAGATTTGTAAGAGGAGTTTTTTCATACAATAACCAATAGTTGATAAGGTTATTCATTCTATAATGATGCATTCAATATGGGATTAATATTAATTCTAGCAAATAATTAAATGGTTATAGCTTATTCCCAAATAAAATTGAAGGTTAATGGAAAAAATTGCATAAATTATGGTTCAGATTTAGATGCAATATTGTTTTAATTATTGAAATGGGTGAATTATTTTTATAAAGAAAAGTTTTATATATATACTATTAAAAAATGTTTAAACTATATATTAACAAAAGAGGATTTTAATATGAGTAAGAGATGATTTTTGGAGTTGATTAATGATTATGACTTCTCAATACATTTCCAATCTATTAAAGAGAACAATATTGAAGATACATCAAGTCAAAAGGATATCACTAGACTGTCCATGATGAGGATAAAAAAAGATCCAATATTTCCTGATGTATGAAGGATTTTTCTTGAAATATTGACAGAAGGGGATAAATCTTACCTTAATAAAATAATGATTAAACTATCTATTAGTTTGAGTATAATAGATACAAAAAAGGATGTTATGGATATAAAAAAAAGGTGAAAATGCTCTTTTGTTAAATCTTGAACATAATGGAATGGTAAGGTTCAGAAACCATGTATGTGTTGCTACCATTCCATATTTCAATAAAGTGTTTTTAGGAGAATATCATAGTTCATCAAACTCTTTTCATGCTGGATGTATAAAAATATATGGAGATATAAAAGATTTATCTTTTGGGGTGGGATGAAGAGAGATATTTCATTGTTTGTATGTTTGTGTATGTTATGTAATAAAGATAATTATAAAAGATAAATTCTTATGGGTATGTTATAAACTTTAACCATAAAAAATATGAAATTGGAAAACATCACCACTGACTTCTTTATTGGACTCTCCATAACATCCAATTTGAATAATAATATATTTGTTATAGTTGATGACCATAAAAATATAGAACACATCATCACTATCAGTGATGATTTCAATATGGATTATATTTCCATTATATTCATTAATTAGGTTGTAAGTTTGTATGGATTAAAAAATTAAATTTTATTAGGTTGGGATTTTAGTTTTTTCTTTATGTTACGGTGAAGTCATCAGAAATATCATGAAATTAAAATGAATTTTTGTGATGTGTATCATACTTAGATAGATAGTAATAATAATTTAAAAAATAAAACCCCTAAAAATAGTTTTAGATCTTATTCTATATATTTCAATGGAGGTTATTACGAACTACTTCCTCTAGTTTCATTTCTGTAAAATAATAAAATTCATTTATGGAATCAGATGACTTTTTATAAATTCTTCTAGAAGAAAACTTTTAGAACTCCAACATTCCATGATGACGTTGAAGAATATAAGATATTGGGACTTGAGATAGAGAAGAAAATAGTGGAAAATGTTGTATAAATTCAACTACACATCAAGTCACCTTAGAGTAAAATGTAAAATTATACTCACAATCACCAAAATGATTTTTAGATTTATGTTTTTGAGAAGGTTTTCCTATAAAATAATATATCGAATAAGTTTCAATATTTTGGAATAAATAAAATTTTATTCCTAGGTATATTAGCCCCTTTAAGATTCCTAATCAAGTATGGACGATTTATTATTTCTTGGAACTTCCATAAAACAAATCTCAATTCCATGATGTGTTCTTTAAATCTCTAATGGGGAAGAACATACATGACACTTAAAATATATGAATCTTAGAGGTCATCCCACTCAAGAGATATCACGAATAAAAGAATAACATGTGGATATTATGGATCATAGATAGAAAATGCTATAAAACCATACCACTGACCTTGTCAATGTTTTTTTGATGAAACCACCATTTTAATGAATCTACATGGTAACCTAAAAATATGATGAGGGAGAAGTATACTCATTTGTTTTGTCACCTTGATGAATTTAATCGGATAATATCATGTTCTGTGGGGTATAATGTAACACCTTGATAATTTTATAAATGTTTCTTTTGAATAAATTTAATTTCTTCAATGCCTTGTAATACATGCAACATTATGTTTTAATATACCATGATATAATATTTATATCATTATATAAATATGATCGGTATAAAATATCTATTTTATATAGAGGTATGAATAGGAATAACCAATTTTTTATAATTATGTATACTATTATTAGGTAATGAAAATATATTTATAGCGAAGTAACTAATTTTTTTATAATGCCTTTATATGTTTTTAAAATACATTTTACTCCAAAATAAAGTGGTATTAATTTGTTAAAAAAATAATAAAATTAATTTTTTATAATTTGGTAAACCTTATTTGAATAAATTTAAATAATTGTTTAAATAAATAGTATATAATTATCTTAGTTTTAATGTTTGAGAGTTTCAGGAAACGATTTGATTTCTAATGAATATGTAAAAATATATAAATTTATTAAAGAAGACATTTTTGCCTTAATAATTTAAAATGTTATATATTATTTAAATAAAATTTAAAATTATAAAAAAATTAATTATTTTTTATGAAATAATTTTAGTCTATTGTAATAATATTCAAGTTGAATTGTTATATTAAAAAATTTACACTTATAGAAATTTTCTCTTTCAAAAACAACTTTGTTATTACATATATAGGTTTAAATAAAAAATAAATATTTATAACTATGTGAATGGAATTTAAAAACTGGATAAAATATTTGGGATAAGTATAATTAATATTAATATACGTTCAATATAATTTTTTTCCAATATTGTTTTTGAAGACAGGAAAAATTAATTACTAATAATAATGTTAAAATCGATTTACCTAGGAGTTAATCTAATCATATTTGGATTAAAATATCTAAAAACATGATAAAACAATTTTTTCTTTATTTTGAACTTATCACATATATGGTTCTATAATAACCATTTTTATCCTTTTGAGATTGATAAAACATATGTACACATTTTTTATTTAAAAAATTTTTTGTGTGTCCTCTAACACACTTATAAAAGAGAAGCCCCTATATTCCCACATTAACATATTAAAATGATTTTAATCATCCATGATATTCCCAAATATCTTCCCCAATTTCCTCCAAACAACCTATAGTCCATATATTTATTATTAATATGTCCAATGAAGGTTTTTAGTATAATCGTACAGAGGTTTTCCGAAGAAGAGGTAATGTTCTTAATGGAGATTTTTTTTATTTCTCCACACACCTCCTTCAAATCCACTTAAAATGATAATAAAATAAAATAATTATCCCACATATATTTTTATATTATTATTTTAATATCATATATGTGAAAATTATCATCTACAATCAAATGGGAAGACAAACCGTTCAACTTGTGTATGATGGACTACCATATCATGAATTGATGTAATTCATTTTCCATCACCACCTTATGATGTAATGGATAATAAGATAATTATTATTAATGAATTATAATTTCACATTTACCATCATACATCTATTTTTTAGTATACGATAACATCGATCGTCGATAAGCTAAACTATCTCCTCACGATGTGATGTGATTCATTTTTCACATACTCTTTATATGGTAGGAAATAAGAAAAATATTATTGAATATATGTGAAATATATTATATAAAAATGAATCTATAAAAATGACATATTATTTTCCTTCATTTTTATCATTTCATCTTGAAAATTTAATCAAAATTCAAGTGCACTTATGACCTACCATCTCAAAGAATGGTGCAATTACTTTTCAATCACTAACATTTATAGAGTAATATAAATACATATGTAATGAGAAAATATAAAATTTATACCATTGATAAAATTATAGATATGGTGGAACCATGATGAATTTATACGTATCATAAATACAAAATCAAAATAGACATGAAAAACAGAGTAATTATTAACTGAAACACAATTTAAACATGGAATTTTTAATAAACATGCAATATGAGGTTATATATAAGTCATATATGGTATGATACATATGAGTGAGTTTATAAAATATATGTATAATAAACCTATATTTATTAGAAAAAAATTGAATGTGTATGAAGTATGTTGAGACATATTCTATGATATTTTTATGTCATGTTATCTTATTTGGGATGCATGTTATTTTATTAACGTATAATCATTTACAAAGTGTATATATAGAATATTTTTTTGTGCATTTTAATTATTATAATTATTATAATTACATTTAATGTATCATTTAAATTTATTCTTTAATTGGTCTTATTATTCAAATGTTACCAATGTGGTACTTGTTTTCTGTTACAATCTGAATATTTATCATGATTGTTTTTAATTTAGTTTTTGATAATCAAATATTAATTTTTATCATAATTTTTATGATTATGTATTTTATTATAGAATATTATTAACTACCCCTAAATAAACTCATGTGTTTTCTAAACCAATTTTTATTTTAGGAAAATAATTTTTTTCCCATCATTTTCCCATTTCTATACTCCAAAATATTATTTTTAAGGAAAAAAGAATCTATATCTCTCTTATATCACAATATACTTTTATTCCATGTCAATGTTTTATAAAAATGTATTAATGAATTATTTTAATATTTTACAATAATTTTTAAAACATTTTCCCATGTATTAATATTTTAAAAGCTTTTAAATGGGATGTTAATATCATTTTCCAAAGAAGTCACTTTTTGATCTTTTACTAAATATGAGAAATGAATAATCATTTTAAGGTGTATAAAATGAATGAAATTTTACACCATTATGATATCTCAAAAAATTAATAACTCCATTACATTTTATCAATGTTACATTTAGATAAAAAATTTCTTAAATGTTTGGAAGTTTTCATATATAAATGAAGTGAATTTAAAGGGAAAATGATATTTTACTGTGTTGTAATTTGTTATTGTAATATTCATAGGGTGAAATTGTTTTCAAAAGTTATTAATTGATTCCCAGGTGCTTATTTATAACCATTGGAGGCTAGTAATATACTTAATATTAGTGGTGAATTGGATCAGATATCGGTTTAGATTGTATTCAAGGTTGGTTTGTTAAAATTTCCCTATTTTTGGTGAGTTATCAAAGACATGAAGTCATTGAATATAAAATTATTTTCATGAAAATCTATCTGAAGATGAAAAAATTAATTCTAATCTATACCAAGAATGATATAAAAATATACTATTTCTAGTTTAATAAGATTTTCTGGATATATCATCACACTTATAACAATAATACGATTCCTTTAAATATTGGTTTCTTTAATAATTTGACATTGAGTTTTCACCAAAATTTATATCATACTATCATTAATTGATATTTCAAATTTATATTGAGATATACCATAAATAGAAGATTACAAATATCTAGAGTCAATGTGGGTATTGGAATAACTTGAATACACAGGTAACATACTTTTCACCACTTTATTTAACAACCCAACATCAACTGTAGTAGTAGAAATTGACTCCACGACACTTTTCAGCTTCTAATCATGATTATATCTATCATTTGCCACTAAATTTGGAAAAAAAATTGAATAATTCCCCAACTCATTAAAAATAACAAATCTGTCCATTGGATAGCTGTCACTTACACTATTCATTGATTCCTCGTGATTCTTTTCCATGAATTCCTAAGCCTTGTGGCCAAACTATCAAAATTGGTAATACATCTTTATCCTCATATGTTATTCACTAGGGTTGTTTTTACCAAAAATACCATAATATTAGAACTTTAATTTATTACCTTCAAATTTATTTGATGTACGTTTCCCCATCACTTTCCCCCCACACTGCTTATTACCATCATCGTCACAAGGAACATAAGTGTAAGAAAACACAATCTTAAGCTTTTCAGCACAATGAAAAACTATCTAATATAATTTTAGTTCTATTGCATCCAAATATCATCATAGGTTTTTTCAATATGGAGTAAAAAATATTAAATTTACTATCAGTTTTTTAATTAAATCTAGCACATACCTGGTTAATCTTTTAATGCTTTCTTCATATGTAGCTTCAAAATTTTAAATTTTTTACCTCAATTACATGAATTATTTTTTTCTATTTGGATTCAAAAAAACTTTTTAAAATATTTCATTAAAAAATATCCTTAAGTATTTCCAATTTTGTCACATCCAGATCATATTTATCTTTGGTATTCTTAACTATTTAACACTATCAACTGGATCAACCTTCAAAAGGATAAATGATAGGAGTAAATTTTTTTATGTTCTAAACATCCCATGACATACTGTCATGAACCAACCTAGGTATCCTAGTAACTTAATAACCGAGCTAGCCTAGACATAGCCTGGAGGGCGTTCTCGATCCCCATGGGTCGGAGACTAGCACCTGGAATCACACAACATGCAAGTGAGAACGATTTTGCTACCAACAATGCAGAAGAAAAGAAACAAGATAGTATGCATAACAAAAGAAACTCCCCTGGGAGTAATGTACCAGAAGTTAACAAGGTATAAACTAGATCAAATCACCATAATCAAAGTACTAAAATGGGAAAACAGCCCCAAGGTCCCTAAGGACACAACACACCAAGACCGAAGCTCAATAGCTGGATCCACCTCCAATAGATCCATTCCCTTTGCTCGAACCTAGAATAAGAAAGTCTATAAACACACGAAGGAAAAAGTAGGGTTTGAGCCTAAGACTAGTAGGATACGATCAATAATTCCATTACAAATGCCAAATATAGATTATCCAAATGAATTCTTTCAATATTAAAGATAAAAAGGTTTGAAATTTTAAAGCATAATTAAACAAAACATTCTATACATTTTCAAAATGATGGAAAAATACATTCAAACCACATGCTTTAATTTACAAGAAATGGAATATTTCTAAACAATGGATTATGTAAAAAATTTATTAAAAATAGTTTATATAAATTCAATAGGCATGTAAATTAGTTCCAAAAAACATTAGCATATATTTATATTTCAAATATAAATAAACAAGCGAGCAACATGGACATCTTTAAAAAGGTATGATCATATTAACAGACTATAGGATTCCACAATCTCTATGTGAACTCAGAAAAATTTATATACACATGTCTGTATGACACTGGCCAAAGGAGACTCATCACTAACCCATCAAGAATGTGACCAACCGCAAGTATGTTTTAGAACGTTGTCGTAGAGTAGAGTGTATCCAAATAACTCACTAACTACCTAAGTCTTGCATGTTATCTTACATGATGGGTGAAATATTAATAGATTACTTAAAAAATATGATCAATCTCATTCTTCCATTTTAGAAGTTCTAATTTAAATCCATTTAAATCCAAAATAGGTTTTATTCAAAAACATTCCTTTTTCACAAGATAAAACCAATGGGTTTCTATCAAATCATTTTAAGCAATTTTCACAAGTTTGAAATCCAGTCAAATCCAGTTCCATAATTACACAATTTATTTCAGTAATTAAATTTAACAATTTAATTGAAATCATTTCCATCAAATAAAAAATTTAAATTCCACAATTTAAATCATCCAATTTCTATAAACACACACCTCAATTAAATAGAATTGGGGGTTTTCTAGATTCTCATGCCAAAACCAATTCAAATCTCTAAATTCAAAGGAATTGGATTTTATTACATCAATTGAATGGAAGTTATGTAATTGAATTTAAATCAGCAGTTGAAATAAATCAAGCAATACATGGATAATCAATTTGCCTAATTATAATGGAACAACCTACCTCAAGGTCGTCAATGTCAGCGGTAATAATAAACCACCCATTGTGGTTCAATACACCTCCTCAAGGTCACATTATCATAAGCATCAACACACAAAATTTTTATGTTCATCAAGGGGTCCTAGAACTAAAACATCAATTTTATTTCTCAAGGAGGTAAAATATTACATGCGATTACATTTTCTCTATTCTGGATAATCCCTGGATTATCGTCTTATGTTAATGCATGTGTTTGAAATTATCGTTTATTCATAAATAATCATATCATGATAATATATATTCAAAAATAATCCTTTATAATAATCCTTTTATAATTTACTATACTTTATCCTTTATAATTTGAATAATTATATTTGAATAATTATCTGTTACAAATTAACATTTCCCAAATTTTCTTATGATAATTTTCTTTCTAAAAACTATCCTTTATAATTTGGTGAAATAATTCTTTAATTACTTGGATAAATATTATAAATATTTACTCCATACCAATTATAATTTTTCAATTATTATATGATATTTTTTTTTAATTATCGCTTGATAATTATTTACAATTTTCCTTTCAATAATTTAATAAAATTATCGTTTAATAATTCCTCAAAATTATTATTCGACAAGACATAATCAATTTTTGATAATTTCATTAAAATTATTATTTGACAAGTTTTTTCAATTATCATTTGATAATTCTTAATAATTATTTTTTTATAATTTTTTTAAAAACAACCATTTAAGATGTGGAAAAGAAGATTGAACAATACACTGCTGACATCAAATCAAAAATATGACTTAGGTTATTCTCATAGAGAAGAGTCCAACGACACCAACGTTGCATAGAAAATTTCAATATCAAAAAAGATATATAATTTAGAATATTTTAAGTAAAGGAGAAAATGGAACATAATTAAATAAAATAAAACAATTAAGAACCTAAGAAAGCTTCAGGTGCTGCACAAGAGAAGAGAACCCGTCATGGAATCAGAAGAAAAAGAGACCACCAGATGCTACCGATTTCATGGTAAGGGGGTTTTGGAATCACCCAAATTCAATAGAATCTACCCACAAGGTAGTTTTAGTGGTTTAAACATTTAAAGACCCCCAAACACAGGTCTGAGTTTCCCATAACCGCCTAGAAATTGAACTCTCATTTTAGTTGAAGTTTCAAACTCATCTTTAATATGGAGTCATTAATTCTAACTCATTAAGCCTTTTCCAAATTAAATTGTCACAAACTATTTGAAATGGAGGTTTCGGGTTCATCAATGTGTGAGAAAATAGCAGATTTTGGCGTTGAAGGAGAAGGTGAACTGTACAAGTCGTTTTTTATAACTAATATTTTAATTATTTAACATAAAAATTAAATGACACTAAACATCAGTTGAATATTAAATTTATACCCTACCTAGGGTAAACACCTCATTACGGACCCAACGGTGGTCTCATATTTCTCATAATATGCACTACTTGAGAGATATTAATGATTTATTAATTAAAAATTGGAATAATTAATTAATTAAAATAAAAGGGTTATTTTTGCAATCGAAACATTCTAACAGCCAATGCGAAAAAATGTTATACCTTGTCAAGGGTAAACCTCTCATTCCAGAGTAGTCTCAGATTTCCCATACGACACACCATTTGGGGGATATTTAGTTATTTTTAATAAATAATATATTAAATATTATTTAAAAAACTTTATCTCATGAGGGAGTCATCCAAAAGATTGGGGCCTTCAAATGATATACCCCTCCTAGGGTAAACACCGTATTTCAGACATAATTATGATCTAAAATTTCTCATTTGACAGACTATTTTTGAGTTATTCAATTATTTTGAATAAATTTTCCATGCTTAAAATAATATATTTAATATTTTCATTCCATCCTTTCCGAGACATTGCAGACCTCAAAAAATCATACTTACTCAGTATTTAACTCAGAAAAAATTTAATTGAATATTCCAGAGTATTAATTGGGTGTTTTACCATTCCAAGATGTGTTTAACAAAAAAATACCTTTTCACTGATAATCCTTTTTTTATTTAACGTAATAAATTAATAATTTAACACAAGAGGATTTAGGAATACCAAAAAAATAGTAACGGGATATTACACATATAGTATATTATCTATATAATTTCTCCATACTATAGTTATCATGATATAAAATGATCATATAAAATACGGGGGATGATACCCTAGAAATTTCTCTACAATAAATATATTCTTTAATGATAGTTCAGATTCCTTTCTACTATGGACACCAAAACGAATTGTCTCTTATGTAAACTAATACATTACTAAAAAGACTATTCTGTTTAGATTAAAATAATTTAATAATTTTGATTTAGAAGGATAACTTTCTATCTGTGTCTTCCTATTATATCTTCTCTGTTTCCTCCGATAAACCATTTTGAACAGACATAGTTTGGAAAATAAAACACAGTAATAAACAAATTCACTATCATTTTAACTTGAACATAAGGTATATTATTTTAGGGAAATTATATTATAATTATAACTACCTATAAAGTTATCTAAACCAGTCCTTTGATACCAACTATGAGGCCCCAAACATAGAAATTTAATAATATTGAGTTTAGTCAATAAATTTTGTTTTCACTTTGAGGATATTTTTAGGTATAGTGTTTTATAGAATTAGTTCCTAACTCATACACCAAAAACAATAAAATTACAAAGAGGTAACTTCTGGTTAGTATATTTTTTTTCCATAATAGAAAACACTTAAAATAAATCTTGTTCATTTTTCATGAAACTAATCATGACATTCAACATGACCACTTCGTTTCTATTAACCATGATTATAATCCTATGAAAACATTATAAAATTTTATTATGGGCACAAAAATATTTGTAATGTGAAAAAAATATATATAACTGGTAGTTTTATAAGAAAACATGCAAATAGTTGAAAACCCCTTTCTTGAAAACATATCATTTTACATATAAAGAGATATATCATTCCTTTAAAATGATCATTTATTTTACCTTTTGAGAATAAATGTTTTCTAGGAAAACTCATTATGAAACATAGAAAATTCATATAGGTAAATTAGGACATCATCTCATAGAAACCATACTGAACCCTAAAAAATTAGGATAACAATATAGACAACATCCAATATAATTATCTGTTGAATATAATCATTTCCTAATTCAGTGTAGTGCTATTAGAGAACACACATCATTTATATTATAACTGGATCACCTAGTGATATCTAGTGAAACCATTGTAGATAATGTCCAAGAGAAACACTATATATTAAAAATTTCATTATTGATTTAAATATTTTAAATATCTATGTAAATAACATTCAAATATCAAAATACCATTTTCCTTCAAAAATAAAATGTTCAATAAATATTTATGTTAAAAAGACATTTTCAATACCAAAAATACCCAAAAAAAGGAAAGATATTGTTTCATTTAAGAAAACATGTAATATTTGATATAAATATAGAAATAAATTAATTTTAATTATGATATGAAAGGAATTTTTCACCATAAATTAAAAATATGCCATTTCATTTTTCACTTTTCAAAGAATTCCACTTAAAACAACAAACATGATTACTTTTGAAAACCATTTAAATAAAGAAAAAGTTTCATAGATGAAAATTATAAATATCTTATGTCCTTATTAAATATTTAAAAAATTAGTTTAATACATGGAAACATAAGAGAAATAGGGTTTCATGGAATGCATTAAAAGATGTTTTTTTTTCAAAAAAAGACCCTGATCACATGAGAATCACATGAATCATGAATCCTATTAAATAATGAAATGAAAAAAATAGTAAATATCGTAAAGAAAAATAATTTATTGATATATAGTGACATATATTATTTATATACACCTTATTAAAGAATAAAAATTCATAACATCAAGAGTTCTCTCAATAAAATAAAATTGAGATGATGTCCTTACCATGAGTTAAATTTATCACGTGTGCCTTGATCTTAATGAAAAATAAATATCTATATATTTTTTAATTTTTAAGAAATATTTTTTTCTATACTATTAATTTTATTTCACTAATTTATTATATAGATATATATATATTTAAATTTTAAATTAATTTTATGTAGGATGCTTTGATCATATTAAGATTTTGTGTAAAAAATGAATTTGGTTGGTCAACTAGGGTCCAAGGGGTCATTATTTAAAAATTCGTAGAATAATTACCATGAAATAATTATCATATTTAAACAAAAATTATACTTATAACCCATTTATTAAATATGGTTATAAAAAATGAACTAACATTACAATAATGGAGATGGTAGTTTGTACGTACACATGAGTAATATGTGGTACATGGATAGTGGATGTTCCCGACATATGACTGGTAATAGAAACTATTTTGAAAAAATTATCAAAACAAAAGGAGTAAAAGTAACTTTTGGAGATAATGCTTAGGGAGAAATTATTGGTATAGGTAACATCATTCTTCTTGGAAAAACTTTGATTTCAAATGTTTTATTTGTTAAGGGTATTAAGCACAACCTCATTAGCATAATCCAATTATGTGATGAAGGCTACCTTGTGAATTTTATGAATGATAAGTGCTTACTACACAATTCCAAGGAGGAATTTATTCTTTCTGATAATAGGTAAGAGAGTGTTTACACGCTAATCTTAGAAGACCTTAGGATCCAGGACTTACCTTGCCTTAGTGAAATGGAAGATCATTATTGGTTATGGAGTAGAAGATTAGGACACTATAACCTTAGAAACCTATGCTCTAGTAGCTAGACTTGAATCTATTTGTATTTTACTTTCCTTTGCAGCATTCTTAAATTTTAAACTTTTTCAAATGGATGTGAAATGTTCTTTTCTTAATGGTTATGTTCAAGAGTATGTTTTTGTTGAACAAACTCCTGGATTTGAAGATACAAAACATCATGATCATGTTTTTAGACTTACTAAAGCTCTTTATGGACTTAAACAAGCCCCTTGAGCTTGGTATGATAGACCTACATGATTTTTTCTTCAAAATAACCATGTTAATGGAAATTTAGACCCAACCCTTTTTATAAATAAAGATAATAAAAATGTTTTGATTGTTCAAATTTATGTTGATGACATTATATTTGGTTCAAATCAACAATCCTTAACAGATTTCTTTGCGGATCTAATGAAATATGAGTTTGAAATGAGTATGATAGGTGAGTTAACATTTTTCCTAGGTTTTCAAATTTCTCAAAAACCATAAGGAATCTATATATCCCAACATAAGTATATTAAAGATCTTCTTAAAAAGTATGGATACGAAAACACTAAAAGTATAAGTACTCTCATTGGTACCTCAAACACACTTGATCTTGATGAAGCTGGGAAACCAGTAGGTAAAACATCTTTTAGAGGTATGATATGAAGTCTACTTTACTTGACATCTAGTCATCCAGACTTAATGTTTTTAGTATTCTTATGTGTAAGATAACAATAAAATCCTAAGGAATCTCATATAAAGGCAGTGAAAATAATTTTTTTCTATTTAAAGGGAACCATAGATTTAGGACTATTTTATAATTCTGGAAATGATTTTGTCTTAAAAAGTTTTTCAGATGATGACTTTGGTGGATGTAGAATAGATAGAAAGAGTACATTTAGAGTGTTTCATTTCTTATGAGATTCATTAGTTTCTTGGTCTTGCAAGAATCAACATTTTGTAGCACTCTCCACTGCTGAAGCTGAATATGTAGCAGTAGGAAGTTGTTGTGCTCAAGTGTTGTGGATGCAACACACACTCACAAACTATGACTTGAGTTTTACTAAGACTCAAATTTTTTGTGATAACACAAGTGCCATTTCCCTTAGTAAAAACCCTGCACATCTCTCTCATTAAAAAAACATAGATATTAGGCATCACTTTCTTAGGGATCACACATAAGAATGAGATATCATTCTTCAATTTATCGGAATGCAAGATCAACTTGCTGATATTTTCTCAAAATCTTTACCCTCTGATAGATTTGAACACACTAAACAAGAGTTAGGAATGATAACCATGAGGTAATATTCCTCCATTAACTTTCTGTTGAACCAATATCCTTATAGTAATAACCTTATTTTCATAGGGGGAGTACATCTATTATTAAAGTTTCTCAAAATTTTCATAGTTAGTTTTTAAAATTTTCGTAATGGAAATTTTCGTAATGGAAATTTTCATACTGGGAATTTTCGTAATGGGAATTTTCGTACTCATAATTTTCATAATTGAGTTTTGGTACTCAAATTTTTTCAATAAAACATTTAGATCTTAAGTTTTTCATAGTGAGTTTTTCGTAGTAACTTTTTCATAGTGAGTTTTTTCATAGTAAGTTTTTCGTAGTTAGTTTTTCATAGTCATATTTTCTTCAAGAAGAATATAACCTATTACGAATAATATTCCTAGCCAATCCGAATGGTATGATTTATTTAATTATGTTTTCCTAATCATTTTTACTTGATGGTATTTTCTTTTAATTTTTCGGATTCGTTTCTCTTTAAATCTGATTGTTTTTCTTAAAACCTCAAAAGTTCGGATTCAAGATTTCCTTGCAGGTATGTTTTCAACTGTCAGATCAGATCAGAGAGTTTTTCAACCATTATATTGGTTTTGGAAGATGAAAGGTCACTTCCATCACCTATATAAAGGAACCCTGAAGGGTTGTCCCATATCAGTTTTCAAAGTTTTTTCATGTCGATGCTCTACCTCAGTTCTTAATCCCATTCCGAATCTCTCAGAATTCGTCCAGTCCGAATGTCTTTAGAAGCTTCTTCCCAAGAAATGTCTACCATGAAACCAATCTCTAAATTGAAAGTATATAGGGAAAGGTTGGTGCATCCAAACTTTTTCAAGTACGATTCTATCATTTCTAAGAATATCAAGTTAAATGGATGGGAAGATGTCTGCTTATCTAAGCCAGGTGATCAAGACTTAGTGTATCCAGATTTACTCATAGAGTTTTATGAGTCAGTGTGCTTCTATAAGGAAGATGGAAGAGAAACGTTTTCATTCAAGTCTTATGAAAAAACATACAAACTTTCTTATACCAAGGCAGCTAGCTTGGTGGGATTATCCTATGAAAGGGAAGCAGAGTTATGTTCCCACAAATTACCAGATGAGAAAGGAAGTTTTTAAAGGTGAAGGCTTTGTAATGTCTTGGACTTTCTGAATTCAAGACAACAAAGATTTCTCATCTATCTTCCAACAACCGGATCCTTCAGCTATGGGTATAAGGTTTTTTAATACCGAGAAAATATGAAAAAGATACCCTCAAGAAGAGTGACATACATTTCTTAGATTTCTTGGTAAATCTAAGGAAAATCAATTTTATGAGGAATGTTCTTATTAAAATTCAGAACATCAAGATTAGAAACTTAAGAGCCCAAATTATCATGTATCCTGCCTTACTTTTAAAGCTGATAGTTTGGTGTCCTGAATCATTCAAGATTGCATGCATTTCTAAGCCTCAGAATTGAAAAGTTATGCTTGTTAGTGATGACACTCTGAAAAGAATGAATATGGGCTATTCTAAGGAGACAAGAGAGTTTTATGATCTACCATAGGAAGAGGCAGAAGCCATTTTGAAAGATGCAGAAGAGGCTAAACCAATCAAGAAAGATGAGAAGAAAAGAAAATTGAAGTAAGTGGAAGCTGAAGGAGAAACTCCTAAAGCTAAGGAAGCCCAATCCTCACCTCCTAAACCCAAGAAACAAAAATCTTATCTGGATGAGGTGGTTGAAAAATCGAGGGAAGATAAGGAAACGATGAAATAAGGGGAGCCACAGTTCATATTAGACCCTGCTGAAGCTAAGTCTTAAAGGGATAAGACAGCTGAATACATTGAGAATAAAGAAAAAGAGAAGAAGATGAAGAAGAAATTGTCTGAGGCTGAAGTTGTCCAATATCTTTTGAAATCCATAGAAGTAGATTCTGAGAATATTCCAGTTCCAGAAACTTTCCTAGTTGAGCCATTACTTGAGACCCCAGGGAAGAATTTCTTCACTCTGGAAAAATCTAAAGAGAAAGAAGTTGTTGAAGAAGTGGAAGAGGTGGAAGTAGAAGAAGAAGAATAATAAGTATTAGAAGAAGAAAGTGGTGATATAGATGATATGATTAAGAAAGTTGAAGAATATTAAGATAAGGCAAACCCATCAGAGAAATTATCACTCTGAACATCTGAGGCCGAGTCCTCAAAGCTTGTCACTCTAGGAAAGGAAGAAGAGAAATATGGAAATAAAGATGAAGAGAAAGAAGAAGAAGAAGTAAATGAATTATCTGAGGAAGAAAGTTATGAAAAGAAATTTATTGAGGAAGGAGTAGAAAAAGAAAAAATTGATGAAGATAGATTAGTTCAATTATCTGATAGCGAGTATAAATCTCATGACGATAAAGTCATACCGAATATTGATAAGGGTAAGAAAGTGATTGTTGATACTCAAATAAAATCTATAGTGAATAGGAAGGAAGTTGAAGGAACTTTAAAAAGGAAGCTTGTTGAGATTTAAAAACTACTCTCACCAAGTAATGTATCAGATTCGAAGTCATATTCACTTGGTCATGATTTTGTGGAGCAATCATTGAAGAAGATAGTCAGTTACATTCCAACTTTTACAAGCACAGATTTTAGATGCCAGATGCTCCAACACACTCTTAATACGAAATCAGATTCGGTGTCCATGGTGATGGAAAAGTGTGTCAAGATAAAATCAGATTTCAAAACTTTTATTATAGGCTACGAAGCTCATAGGAAGTCATGCAAGAAGAAATCTAGCTGGTCAAAGAGATCAATTCAAGAAATGAGTGAGCTTGATGAATTTCAAGATGGAGTAAAGGAATCATCTGATATAGAAGATGGAAGGATCAAAGATCTTATAACTAGTTTTGAATAAAATTTGACCCTAGAGAAAAATAATCAGAATCAACAGGTGAAGGATCTGAATGGGAAGCTTAACTCTGTTGCTCAAAGCTGGATGGGGGAAAGAGATCTCCAGATTGAAATCTAAGAGAAACTTGTAAAACAGGATGAAGTTCTTAAGTATCAGTCTAAGGCTCTGAAGGCTTAAGATGATAGTATTAAAACCTTATAAAACCAAGCTATGGAGGATCAAAAAGAATTAAAGAAGCTAAAAACATTTTTGAAGAAGTTAATACCCAAGTAAAAAGAAGACAAACAGAACTAATTCGATCTTTTGGTGTAATATCTTTCCTTGTAAAAATTATTTCAATCTTAATGAAAAATCTGGTTGCTTTTCTTTTGTGTTATTTTGTACTAATATTGCAAGTACCATATTGTTTTCCATTCCCTCAAACTCTTTTCAAAAATCACAAAGGGGGAGAAGGAAAAAGAATTCTAAAAAAGAGAAGGAAAAGGATTTATAAGTATAGAAGAAGTATCCCTAAGTAAGGGGAATTTTATCTAAGGTAAAGTCTTCATTACAAATATTTACATATTCATAATGAAAATCTCATTCCGGAAATATAGAATACGAACCTTAGTGTTCCAAATCCTAAGGGGTAGTTAGTCATATTCACCATTGTCCATGAACAAAAGGAGATAAGCTTTATTTCAAAGTCTAGAAAATATTTTTCTAAGTCCTTATACTCTTTTTCGAAAGGATGTTTGTGCTTTCCAAAAAGGGGGAGATTGTTGTGTCAATAAGGATTTTCTTATGAATTTTCCATTCCTTATTGTTTTGAAAATCACAAACACCTTATCTTAAAGAAAATCTGATTTTACCCTATATTTTACTTGTATAAGGAAAATTTCCTCACCCAAGGAAATATACCCTTACCTAGACTTCATTGTTCATAACAATATTTATTTCTTAAGTATAAAAATTGGATTCATATCTAAAAACTCAGAATCATATAATACTTAGATATGAATCATTATGTTTTAGGATCCAAATTCCTGTTACGAACTTTTATGTAGTTCTACTCCGAATTCCATGTTATGAACTTTTATGAAGTTCAACTCTAAATTATGATTATGAACTTATATAAAATTATAACTATGAATTATGATGTTGAATTCTGATTATGAATTATCATTATGAATTCTAATGATGAATTCTGATTACGAATTCTCATTATGAATTCTAGTGATGAATTCTTATTACGAATTCTCATTACGAATTCTGATGATGAATTCTGATTATGAATTCTCATTAAGAATTATGATGACGAATTCTGATTAAGAATTATAATTATGAATTCTAATGATGAATTATGACTACGAATTCTCATTAAGAATTCTGATGATGAAATTTGATTATGAATTCTCATTATGAATTTTGATGACGAATTCTGATTAAGAATTTTCATTATGAATTCTGATGACAAATTCTGATTATGAATTCTCATTACGAATTCTGATTGTGAATTCTGATTATGAATTATGGATATGA
Organism: Viscum album; assembly: GCA_963277665.1. Lineage (NCBI taxonomy): Eukaryota > Viridiplantae > Streptophyta > Magnoliopsida > Santalales > Viscaceae > Viscum > Viscum album. The sequence continues at coordinate 174,192,969 of OY728146.1, read as the reverse complement.
ACTTGTATGAAGTTCAACTCCTAATTATTCTGATAAAAAGAATATGAATATCTTTGTATTATAGACGCTGAATTTATTTTTGGTTAGACTCTAATCTTTTATTTTCTTACATTCCAAATATTTGAGTTTGGTTATGTAACCACATTTCTGCCTATACTTGTTATTTTATAAAATGATGTCATGCCTTCTGTTATCAACTAACAATTATTTGAGTGACACATGTACATGTCCCTCTGAAATTCAAGGAAGAATATGACCATTGGAGGAGGGAGATGACCGTTGGAGCTATGCCTATAAATAGGAGCTCATTTGAAAAGATCACAACACTTGACAACATCTTTGACATCTGTGCTTACATGATTTTGATGTGATTTCTAGAGAGAGAGGATCTTATAAACTCTCAAGCTTCATACAGAAAGTTTGAATGGCTTGTTAAAACTTTTCTACCTGTAGATTGGCTTCGTGCGACTCCAATTGTTGTTATGTACAATCAAGGGATTTCGGGGATAAGAAGACAGAGGTGCCGACTACCTGATAGTTGAGGGCTTGCGGGGATAGGAAGACAGACTTCGATCTTTGTATCGAGGGCTTACCCTGATGTGGGTAATATAGACTTTCTTGAAAGTATAAATCAAGGGACCTCTTATCCAGGGTTGTTGTATACCCTTCTCTTTGGGTTAAAAGAGTTATTGTTTTCTAGTTGTAGTGTTACTACTTTGTTTTCCGATGTGCATTTTGTATTGTTGAGGAAAGTATAACTTTCTTATACTACCTCAAATTTTTACTCTGATTTAGTTAGATTATATACGCTTTAGGGTTGAATCTTAGTTGGTGTAAAATTTTGTTAAGTTTCATTTCCGGAATCACTTTTCTGGATTCAAGAAAGCTGTTAGATCTTAGAGGTCTTGTGAATTATCTTGTTTAACCTTGTTAAACATAACTATCATTAAAAGTTCCAAAAGAATTTTTAAAAGTACAATTCACCCCCTCTTGTATTTGAGCATCTCATTATTATATTCGATCCTATATTTGGTATTATAGATTATATCATACTCACATACCATCTAACATATATATCACTCTTGTTATTTATTAACAATGAAATATAAATCGCATCACTTCATGAAGGCAGTAGTCCACATATCCATGAATGATGTTATAACTTTTTCACTATGAGAAATTATACGAAGAAAATGATATATTATATTTACAAAAAAAATAATTATGTAATTAATATCATAATTATGTAATGAATATAATATATATTAATTATATTTACACTTATTAACGACCATGCAATATGATAGTAAAAAAAAGTTCAACATCACTTCATGAGGCAGTAGTTTGTTGTATACATGTGCGACGTTATCATATCCCCTATGGTATGAAATGTAAAAAGTGAGTATATTATATAATGAATATAGAGGTATAAATATTTTGTTAATATAATAAATATCATAAATAAATATCATGTCCATTATTATTTCCAACCATTATAAGTACTAATGTGAAAATAAACGACATTGTTTCACAAGGTGGTAGTCGGACGTACAGACAAATAAAGATTTCATAACTCATTTTATTTAATTTTGGTTGTTTAGACATCTTAAAATCGAAATAACTACATAAAATATTATTTAAGTTACTAAAGATATTATATAATCTTGGATCAACAAGAAATTATGGGGGTGAGTGTTAAACATGCAAATTTTTTTGAGATGGAATTCAAAACAATTTTCTTCTTCTTTTTATAGTGGAAAAAATAATGAATAAAAATATATCCTAGAAGGTATAATGTCTATGTTTGTTCATTTAATGGGTTATTGACAAGATTATAGTTCATTTCAACCCTTACTAATAATGTTTAGTAACTTTGTATACTGATTTTTTAATACAATCACCCTGATTATTTTTAATTATTTTCACTAATAACTTTATTAAAAAATTAATTTGAACTTATTAAAAATTATAATATAATATAATTCCAAATATGGAATTAATGTTTTCAATTTAAATTAATAAAATTTTAAAAATTTAGTTCAACATTATTACCACAATCATGATGAGACTCCGGGTTTTAAAAAATAGTATTTTATTAAAAAATGTTGATTCAATATTAAACCAATGAATAATAATAATCATTGAGTGAAAAATATTTACTCATATATATTCTATAAATTTAATTTAAAAATTACCCTTTTTGAATAATTTTAAATAACTAAAAAGGTTAATCATTATTCATTTTAATTCATTTTTTAATAAATAAACTTTTTTAAACACAAAAAACAAACATATATTAATAAGAAGTATAAAGTTTATCAAAAAATAATTAATTAAGTTAAATTTAAATAAAAAATCTCTAGGTTAAATGAAATAATAATTAGAATATATTGTGCCTCTAAAATTACTTATTTTATTTATAGAAATGGATTTTTTTACGTAAAATCAGCATGTTTCAAATTTGGATAAGAAATAATTATTTTCTATAAAATCCCAAAATTTCACCAAAAGTAAATTTTTATATTATTATTTCAAAAAATATACTCATTTCATCAAATTAATATTTTAAATTATATAATTTCATCAATTTAATAAAACAATATAAGATTTTTTTATAATAAAAACTGTTATCTTTTTTATTAAAAATTAATTAATATTTTAACGTCTAATATAAATATCTAATTCATATTGTTAAATTAAAAAATGATTTATTCAATATTAAACTAGGGTTTTACACCCTATAACTGTATCCTGGGGGTGTCACATGTTGTTTGGTCTTATAAGACACACGATGTAACTCAAAAATTTCCAGAACCCTCAAATAATTATAAACATCACTTTTTTGCACTACCAATACTACAGATCGAGACATGAATCTATGATATTGGGTCATCAATGATTATCTCCCACCATCAACTAGGATATAATAGTCAAACCCAATCCTGAATACATGTTCATCACTCATTCCATCAACGTATGCCAAGAAAGCAAATGATGAGCCTTTAAACCCATATGATCTACTATAAGGACCCGAATGTAAAACATTACATAATCTTGAATTAAATAGATAATTCACATTGAGTATCCTTTCAGGTTTAGAGTTTTAGAGAATTAGGGCATAAATATTACATTGCATCACAAAAATTACAATGTAGAAACTTATACTCAATTTCAATTTTTTTCATCAAATAAAAACTCTTGAAAAAAAGAATCATGTCTAGTTCCATGTTTTAGACAGCATGAATTTTCCTTGATTCCTATTCATCTTTATGTCATGTGAAAAACATTTCCAAAACTTGGGATGAGCATAAATATCTCAGTAAGGGTTATAAAATAATGAAAGAAAACATTAGTTCATCAATACATACAAAACACAAGATCTTTTACTTACCTCCTGAAATCATAAGATTTATGAATAACACATTGTAATCACAAATCATAAAGGTATCTTGTGGAATCCATAACATAATTATATTCTAGCTATCATAACCACCTTGGTAGTTACGTTTGGTATACCCATCATAGTATATTCCATAAATCTCTTAGGAGAAACATTTAAGTTTACCTACATCATGTTACCCAATGCATTGGAGAGATATCTTGGGCTCCCTTGACCTAGGTTTATCAGGGAACCACCCATATACGTAAACAATGCCCAAGAACCCTAACATATTCATAACACATAAAATAGGCATAAAGGGGAGATAACATTTCTGCATTTCAATCACAATATATCATTAAAATATATTAACATAAAATATTCATTAACAAAACTATTTTCAATACTAAAATACATAAAAAATTATATGGTATTTATGTTCCTTTTTAAAAACATTTCGGCTTGTTAAGGAAGCCAAAGATCAAATAATACACATGGTGGAGGAAAGGTCGTTGTCACTGCGTAAATTAAAAAGAAACATTTCTATTGTTGTTGTTTAGTAAAACAGCTCATATAAAAATATTCCCTTCAAATTAAATGAAAATTACAAGGTTTTTATACACCATATAAAATAAAGTTGTGTATAGATCAAAATATGCCTCAATGAAAGGAGATTGAGAAGAAGTCCCTTACCTCATGTCTGACATGACCCATTTGTTCTTTAATCTCATGAATAATAAACTAAAGTTAATTTTTACTTTCTTAAGAACATTTTAAATTTTTATTATTCCTTTCATATCACTTATTACCATGTTATAAACATTTTTTAATCATTTAAGTTAATAATGGTCATTTTGTTGATATTTGGTACTTGAGTAAAAATGAACTTATATTTACAAGTTGTCCATGTGGTCAAAAGTCCATTATCTCCAGAATTGTATTCATGATATGGATATCATATATATCATAAATATATAGTATATATATATATATACATATTTATAATAGTACATAACATTTGGAGGTAAGAAATGAAATGCACCGTTCATGGAGGCGGTTAGCCGTACGTACGCATGAACACTACTTTCATTTATATTTCATATTTAATGGAATGAAGACACAATTACACATAGATATATTATAATTCTAGTATAATATCATATATAATTCCATTAACTCTATCCTTTAGTTGTTACACGTATGGAATGAACAATTCATATCACTTTGAGGGGGGTGGTTGTCCGCACTTCCTCAAATGAAATTATCATATTTTCCCACAATGGAAACCATAAAGGTATTATATAAATGAAAAATACAGAAGCATAGAAACAATATAAATATAATATATATGAAATATAAATTTAGTTCCATCTTAATGGACACCATGAGAGGTGGTTGGAGATATTTGAACAATCATCTTTTCGTGAGGTAGTGGTTCGCCGTCTATAGAAATAGTATGTTCGTATCCATTAGATGGAGGTGTGTGGAATTGTAGTTTGAATACTTATTATAAAAACAATATATTATATTTTGTATACTGAATTTGTTATCAAATAAATAAATAATTTTTTTGGAGGGTTGGATAAGTAAAATAAATGAAAATTACTTAAGAGAAGACGTTACCTTTAAATCACGTATCTCCCTTTGGTTTGAACCAAAAGGTTTACTTAAATTGCATTCATACTAGGGGAAGGATTCTAAGAGTAAGAGAGGGATTTATGAAGATTAATTGGGAATTTTTTGTATGATAAAAGGGGCTTGAGAGGTGTGAGAAATGGGTTAGAGTTGAGGGATTTTTATAAGGGGGAGGAGGGGCTCTTTAGGAATGTTTGAAAATATTATTTTATTATATAATGATTTTCGGTTTCTAAAAATCTAATACTCATTAAAGTAGAATATAAGATGACTCTAGTTCAAAATAAAATCATCCAATAAAAATTGGATAGGTTTTTTATATCTTTATAATTTTTATAATCTTATTTATTTAGATCATTCATTAATGACGTAAACGTTGCATCATCATTGTGTCATAAATAATTTTATTTATTTGATGTCTAAAAATAATAAAAAAACGAAAATTTAGGAAATAATATTATATTTAAAATTTATATTTATAGTCTAAGATATGAATTATATAACTCCATGTAAAAATTTATTTACTAAAATATATATGTTTCTGTCATTTTTTGTCTTTAATTTAAATTAATTAATATAAAGTGTCATTATCACTCCCAAGTGGCTCCATGGGGTCCCAAAATTTACCCAAGGATGCCCATGGTCGGACATGTATCATAAAATAGTATTATAACACATGTTAGGGTAATTTAATATTATTATAATATTATTGTTTTAGCCTTATTTACTAGATTTACCCTTTAACCATGGTAAATAAAATATTTTCTCAAGTAAATATTCATAATGTCTAAAAATAAAAGTTACCCATTTAAACAACTTGGACCTCCGGATTCCAAATATGGAATCCATTTTTCCAAATTCAAAACACAGAAGTGGTAGAAATTAATTTAAAATTAATTCCCACTGTCAAAATAAAATGTTTTTTTAAGAAATAACAATGCACTATCAAAAGATTGATACTTGTTCATGTCAAATTTCAAAGTAAAATTACTTACAATAACCAGAATTAGATTAAATGGTAAAAACATAATATAATTAAAATTAAAAACCAACTATGAAGATAATATATCCTTTTAAATAAATTAGATTAAAATGTAGTTTTGAATTAAAATACAGTATTTTCACTATTCATTAAAAAATGAACATTATCAGAAAATTACCAAAATTTCATCCAAAGCAAATTATAATGTTCTAATCATAAATAATAAAATTATTTTTTCGAATATAACATATAAAAGTGACAAAAACTATATTTAAAAATAGTTTTCCATCAAAAGGCGGTGGATCGAGCTTTTAAAAAATATTAGAGTATTTATTCTTAAAATCAGATTCTTTCTTATTTTAAGCCTCTAAAATTTATTGGATAAATGTAAAAACATTTAAAAAACATGTATATTCATATTGTAGTTATTTATGTTCATTCCCTCCATTAAAAAGGTTAGGCGTTAACTACCGTTTAAAATAATAATATTATATTATTATTATTCAGTATAACTCAACGTTGTGAGAAACATAAGATTTAAAAGAAACCCATTGTTCCATATCAGGTATGCCATCAAACATAGCATCTCCCTTTAATATAAAATTAATATTTAATTCACAAATATTAAGAAATATGAAAATGTCTTATTCCTTATTTACTTGGGATGTTACATCCTTCCTCCCTTTTGGAAATTGCATCCTTGCAATTTTATTCACTTATCAAATAAGTGGGGGTATTTATCCCTCATTGCATTTTCAGATTCCCATGTTTCCTCTTCAACCATATGGTTTTTCCAAAAAAACCCTTGTCTAGTGAATTACCTAATTCTGCAACACTGACTCTCTTCGGTCAAGAATCTAGATTTTCTATTCCTCATAAGAGAGATTGTCTTCCAACTGAACTACCACTGGGATTAAAACATAAAATGGATCTGGCATATACTTTTTCAACATTGAAACATGAAAAAAATTGTGTACCTAGGATAAAATTGGAGGCAAATCCACTATGTAGCTAACTGATCCAACTTTCTCTAGGATTTCATAAGGTATAATGAACCTCAGAGTCAACATTCCCTTCTTAACAAAACTCATCACACATTTCCCTGGAGAAACTTTGAGATAGACATGATCACCTACCTCAAAAGAAAGATCCTTCCTCCAGTTATCTGCATAAATTTTGTGTTTTCTCAGAGATGTTCTCATGTGATTCAAAATCAATTGATCTTTTTCTACCATCTCTTCTACTAATTCTAGTCCCATCAGTATCCTTTCACCTACTTCATCCCAAAAAGCTATAGTTTGATATTGCTTCCCACATAATGCCTCAAATGGAGCCATCTGTATACTGGAATGAAAACTGTTATTATAAGAAAACTCAACCAAAGAAATATATTGGTCCTAACTTCCCTGGCAATCCATTGAGAAAGCATGTAACATATCTTCCAACGTCTTAATTTTTTGTTCTGACTGCCCATATGATTGAGGATGAAAAGCTATACTAAAATTTAATTCAGTACCCAATGAATTTTTAAGGCCTTTCCAAAATTTAGAAGTAAACTTGGGATCACGATTAGCTACAATAGATAGGGGAGCTCCATGCAACCAAAATATTTATTTAACATATAACCGAGAATGTTTATCTAGATAAAAAGTATCATGAATAAGAAGGAAATGAGAAGATTTATTCAATCGATCAATAATAACCCAAACTGCATTATTACCTCGAGATGTCTTTGGTAATCCCATAATAAAGTCCATGGATATAGTTTACCATTTCCACTCTCACATAGGTAAATACTCAATCACCCCTTATGAAAACTACCCCTTTTCTTTAACCTGGTGACAAGTCAAACACTTCACAATAAAGTCAGAAATATCTCTTTTCATTCCATCCCACCAGTAATACTCCCAAAGATCTCTGTACATCTTAGAACTACCAGGATGAACTGAAAATAAAGAACCATGAGATTCTCATAAAAAATCATTCTTCAACTGTGAATCACAAGGCACACATAATCTCTTTCCAAATCACAAACTATAATAATTATGGATGTTAAAATTAGGCAACTTACCCTTCTAAACCAACTCTTCCATTTTTTGCAACTCACTCTCTTCCTTCTATGCTTGCTTAATTCTATCTGATAGAGATGATTTCACTAACACCTGAAAAAAAATAGATGAATTTCCTGCATCAACAACTTCTATTCCAAAGTTCATCATGTCTTTAATCAAAGGATATTATTCCAAACGTAGCATGGTTAATGAAGCCTTACATTTTTGACTCAAAGAATCAGCCACTTAATTTACTTTTCCTGGATGGTAATGGATCATGAAATCATAATCGTTGATTATTTACAGCCATATTCTTTGTCTCATGTTTAATTATTTTTGAGTAAATATATACTTTAAACCTTTTTGGTGAGTATAAATTTTACATTTTACTCCATACAAATGATGCCTCCACATTTTTAAAGAAAAAACAACAGCCTCTAATTCTAAATCATGTGTAGGGTAATTTAACTCATGAATTTTCAACTGACATGAAGCATAAGAAATTACTTGATCATTATGCATTAGGATACAACCAATTCCTTTCAACGAATCATCACTATAGATAAAAAACTCACCATTTATGGAAGGTAGTTCCAAAATAGGAGCATTCACCAATATTCTTTTCAATTTCTGAAAATAATCATTAAATTCTTTTGTCCAAATGAACTTAACACCTTTGTGAGTTAACTTAGTCAGCGGGCCAGATAAACATGATTTTTTTCAACAACCCTCCAGTAATAACCCACTAATCTAAGAAAACTATGAATCTAAATTATATTTTTAGGCATTAGCCATTCTTCAACAACTTTTTTTTAATAGGATCAAAAGTTATGCCATTTTTTGAAACAATGTGACCAAGGAAATAAATTTATTGTAACCAAAACACACACTTGCTGAATTTCCCATACAGTCTCTTTCTTTTAAGGTTTTCAAGAAAACCCATAAATGACTTTCATGCTCCTCTTTACTTTTAGAATAAACCAAAATATCATCAATGAACACTACCACCAACTTATCCAAGAACTAACGAAGAATTCTATTCATAAGATCCATGAATACAATTGGTGCATTGTTTAATCCAAAAGGAATAACAAAAAATTCATAATGGCCATATCTAGTACGAAAAATAGTCCTCAGAATTTTTAATACCTTTACTTTCAACTGATGGTACCCCGACCTCAAATAAATATTCGAAAAGTATTGAGCTTCATAGAGCTGACCAAACAAATCATCGATATGAGGAAAATGATACTTGTTCTTAATAGTTATGTTATTAAATGCTCTATAATCAATGAAAAGTCTCATTAAACCATCTTTTTTTATCAAACAAGATAGAAGAACACCATGGTGATGTGTTAGGTCGAATGAAACATTTATCTAATAACTCTTGCAATTGGTTCTTTAACTCTAAAAGTTAAATTTGAGCCATTTTATAAGGGGGATTCTGAAATTTTCTTAGCATCAAGAACTAAGTCAACAGTAAATTCAAATTCCTAATCAGGTATAATACCAGGAAACTCATCAGGAAAAACATCAAGGTGCACATTTACCCCTAGAACATAATTAATCTGAACAGTTATTTATTTTCAATAATATGTGCAAGGTAACATTCATTTTCATATTTTACTAATTTCTCAGCTCCCTGATATGGTATCAAAATAAGGGGTTCATTCTTGTACATAAGCTGAAAATATTTTTGAAAAGGAACCGCTTTAGCTCTATAGTCAATCTTAGCATGATAAATGGAGAGCCAATCCATACCCAAAATAACATCAAACTCTACTAGAGGAAAAATAATAGGTTTTGCAGGTAGATTCTTTCTGCACACAAGGACATGAAGGTTCTTATAATTTCTTTTTATCTCAACATTTCCCCCTGATGTTTTTACCATATTTTCAGGATTCATATCTTGTGATAGAATTTCCAATTTACTAGAAAATTTCTCAGAAATTAATGAATGTGTATACCCTAAATCAAACAACACATCAGAAGAAACTGAACAAATAACCAGTGTACTTAATACTACTATATTTGATGGCCCAACATCCGCTGAAGTAGTTGTAAAGGATTTCACCACCCTTTTTTTTATAGTAGGGCTGCTTTCCTTTATTTGAGTTATTTGTTGGAAACTCATTTGCATAATGACCCATTTCATTGCACTTAAAACATTTTACTGACTGTAAATCAGATTTTGTCTTACTATTAACTTGATCCTTTTCAGTGCAGTTATGAGACTTTTGTCCCATTTTACCACATCTGTAGCACTTAACATAATTCAAAAGACATTCTCCAACATGCTTTTTACCACAATTTTCACAAACTGTAAACTTATGTTTCATTCCATCAGACTTTTTTAAAGAGTTCTTCCATATTGTCTACCACTTTGACCTCTTATTCAGTTGTTGGTCAGAGAACAACTGATCATCAGAAAACTCCATTTCCACCTTCTATGCACATCGAACAAGTTTTTCATAACTTTTAAACTCATGAGAAGCTAAATCCCTTCAATACTTTGGATTTAATCCTGAGTCAAAATGGTTTATTTTACTATCAAGATCTCAAATGAAATTTAGTGCGTTCCTTGCCAGTCAAGTGAATTTTTCTTCATAATCATCCACTGAGTCATCCTCCTGCCTCAATTCTTGTAATTGTTTTTCCATCCTAAGATGAACCACCTTAGGAAAATATTACTCAAGAAACATACCTTTGAATTCATACCAATCAAGAGCATCAATTTTTTTCACTATACCTGATATTTTTCACCATCAACCACCACTGATCGACATCTCCTTCAAAACGGTAAACAATGGGACTAAAATTTTGATGTTCTAAACACCCCATGACATAAAAAATCTTTTCCAATGCTTTAATCCACCCTTATTATAGCACATGGTCATATGATACTCTGAATGATGGGGGATGTTGCCTCATGAAATATTCCACTACTGACATGTTCCTCTGTGTTTGATCTGGATAATCTCATGCTTGGATACCACCACCATTTATTTCCTGATTAAACTGTGCCATAACTCCAAAAAACTATTCAGTTTTGATTCTAACCATCACAGGTTGCTGATTTGGAAGTTTTTCTTCCTCTTGATGTCATCCCATCATAGCTTCCATGTTTCCTCTATGGGAAATCATTCTGAACACATAAATATCTTAGGTGAAGCAACATGGTAATATATAAATTCTATATCATTTCAATCTTAACATAAATTAATTTATGGATATTAATTTAAAAATATCCTAACTCCTAAAGTTGTATAAACCAACCTCTAATACCAACTATAAAGACCCAGCCTTAAAACAATACATAATATTTAATTAAATGGATAATTTACATTGAAGATATTTTCATATTTTGAGTTTTAGAGAATTAGGACGTACTTTTATATTACATCTCAAAAATTACAAAGTAGACACTTATACTCAGTTTCCATTTTTTTCATAAAATAAAAACTATTGAAAAAAATATTCACATCTAGTTCCATGTTTTAGACAACATGAATTTTCCTTGATTCCTATTCATCTTTAGGTCTTGTGAAAAACATTTCAAAAACATGGGATGAGAATAAAAAGCTTAGTAAGGGTTATAAAATAATGAAAGAAAAAATTAGTCCATCAATACATATAAAACATACTCCCTTTTACTTACCTCATGAAATCATAAGATTTATGAATAACACATAGTAATCACAAATCATAAAGGTATCTTGTGACATCCATAACATACTTACATTGTAGCTATCACATCTACATTGGGAGTTACATTTGGAATACCAATCAATGTATATTCCCAAAATCTATTAGGATAAACTTTAACATTTACCTCCTTCATGTTACCAAATGCATTAGAGAACTATCTTGGGAGCACCCACCCTAGGATTATCATGGAACCACCCATATACGTAAACAATTCCCAATAACCATAACATATTCATAACACATAAAAAAGACATAAAGGAAAATAACATTTCCACATTTTAATCATAATATATCATTTAAATGTATTGACATAACAAATCCATTAACAAAACCGTTTTAAATACCAAAATACATAAAAGAGTATATGATATTTATTTTCCTTTTTAAAAAACATTTTGGCTTGTTAAGGAATCCAAAGATCAAATAATACTCGTGGCGGCAGAAATTTAGTTGTAACCACATACATTAAAAGAAACATTATTTTTTGTCCTTCAGTAAAAAGCCTCATAGAAAATGATTCCCTTCAAATGAAATAAAATTTCAAAGTTTTTTATACACCATTTAAAAGAAATTTGTTTATAAATAATAATACGCCTCAATGAAAGGAGATTGAGACGAAGTCCCTTACCTCGTGTCCGACTTGACCCGTTCATTCTTTAATCTCCTGAATAATAAAAAAATATTAATTTATACTTTCTTAAAAACCATTTTTAAGTTTATTATTCCTTTTATATCACTTATTACCATGTTATAAACATTATGAAATCATTTATGTTAGTAATAGTCATTTTGTCAACATTTGGTACTTAAGTCAAAAATGAACTTCTTATATTCACAAGTGGTCCATGTGGTCAAAATTCTATTATCTACAAAATTATATTCATGATTTGGATATCATATATATAATATATATCCAATATATATATGTATTTATAATAGTACATAGCATTTGGAGGTATGAAATGAAATGCACTGTTCTTGGAGACAGTAAGCCGTACGTACGCATGAACGCTACTTTCATATCTATTTCATATTTAATGGAATGAAAACATAATGATACATAGGTATATTATAATTTCAGTATAATATCATATATAATTTCATTAACTCCATCCTTTATATGTTCCATGTATGGCATGAATGAGTCATATCACTTTGTGGGGGCAGTAGTCTGCACTTCCTCAAATGAAATTATCATATTTACCCACTATGAAAACCATAAAGATATTCTATAAATGAAAAATACAGAAGCATAGAAACAATATAAATATAATATATATCACATATAAATACAGTTATATCTTAATGTCCACCATGAAAGGCGGTTAGAGAGTTTTGAACAATCATCGTTTCGTGAGGCAGTAGTTCACCGTCCTCAAAAATAGTATGTTCGTATCCATTAGATAGAGGTGTGTGGAAGTGTAATTAGAATGATTATCATAAAAACAACCTAGTATATTGAGGATACTACTATTGTTATAAAATAAATGAATAAATATAGTTTAGGGGGTTGGATAAGTAAAATAAAAGAAAATAACTTAAGAGAAGACATTACCTTTAAATCGGGTATCTCCCTTTGGTTTGAACCAAAAGGTCTACTTAAATAGCCTTATGCCAAGAGGAAGGATTCTAGAAGTAAGAGAAAGATTTATGGAGATTAATTGGGTAGATGTTGGATGAACCAAGGGGCTTGAGAGGTGTGAGTAATGGGTTATAGTTGAGGGATTTTTATAAGGGGGAGGAGGGGCCCTTTAGGAATGTTTGAAAATATTATTTTATTATATATATATATATTCGGTTTCTAAAGGTAAAGAACTCATTATAGTCAAATATAAGATGAATAATGTTACAAATAAAATCATCCAATAATAATTGGATAGATTTTGGATATTTTTTTTTTAATTTTAATAATCTTATTTATTTAAATCATTCATTAATGAGGTAAACACTACATCATTATTGTGTAATAAATAATTTTATTTATTTGTTGTCTAAAATTTATAAAAAAATACCATGATGTAGGAAGTATTTTTTGATTTTAGATGAGTATTTATAGTCGAAGATATAACTTATATAACCCCATGTAAAAATTGATTTACTAAAAGATATTTGTTTATGTCATTTTTGTCTTTACTTTAAATTAATTAATATAAAGTGTCATTATCACTCCCAACTGGATCCATAGAGTCCCATAATAGACCCAAGGATTCCCATGGTAGGGAAGGAATCCTTTAATAGGATTATGAGACATTTTAGGGTAATTTAATATTATTATAATATTATTTTTTTTACCCTTATTTACCAGATTTACCCTATAACCATGGTAAATAAAATATTTACTAAAGTAAATATTCATAATGTCTAAAAATAAAAGTTACCCATTTAAAAAACTTGGACATCATGATTCCAAATATGGAATACATTTTTACAAATTCAAAACACAGATGTGGCAGAAATTAATTTAAAATTAATTCCCACTATCAAAACAAAAGTGTGTTTTTAAGAAATAATAATAATCAAAAGATTGACACTTGTTTATGTCCAATTTCAATGTGAAATTACTTAAAATGACCAAAATTGGATTAAATAGTAAAAACATAATATAATTACACTTTAAAACAAATTAAAAAGATAATCTAACCATATAAATAAATTATATTAAAAGGCAGTTTTGAATTAAAATACAGTATTTTCACTATTCATTAAAAAAAGAACATTATCAAAAAAATACCAAAATTTCATCTAAAGTAAATATTGATGACTCGATATTAAAGAAGAATATTATTTTGTCAAATATAACTTATAAAAGTGACAAAAACTAGATTTAAAAACGTCTTTCCATCAAAAGGTGGTAAATCGACCTCTTAATGAATATTACAGTATTTATGCTTAAAATCAGATTATTTCTTATTTTAAGACTCTAAAATTTACTGGATAAATGTGAAAACATTTAAAAAAAATGTAAATTTATATTTTAGTTAGTTCTGTTCATTCCCTCTATTACAATGGCTAGGCATTAACTACCATTTAAAATAATAATATTATATTATTATTATTCAGTATAACTCAATGTTGTATGCAACATAAGATTTCAAAGAAACCTGTTGTTGCCTATTAGGTATGCCATCAAACATAACACCCCCATTTAAAGTAAAATTAAAATTTAATTCACAAATATTAATAAATATGAAAATTTATTATTCTTAATTACCTGGGATGTTATGTCTACCACCATTTATCCTATACTTTATATGATCCACGATTGAAGACTCAATCACAATCCGCACCCACAATATTGAACTATTGCGGTGAATAATAGCCACACAATGATCAAATAACAATTTTTTTGAACAGAGGTCTAATGAAATTTCATGTGATGAAATTTAGATTAAATTTATATAAAAAACAAGAGGAATGAACCAATAACATTATTCATTTTGATCAAAATCCATTTATCGAATAATTTGATGAATTAAGTGTCAATATTAAATAATAATAATCCATTCAAATGTATATAAATCTATCTCAGATGCACTAACCAATTCTTTTTTGAAGAATTGATCTGTGTTTGACATGGGATAATGAACATGATGTAATGACATAAATAAAACTTTATAAATAGAGTTTGTATTGATCTCTGATGAAGAAAATCAATGTGTTGTCATTGTTAGAGAGATTCATGAACTTGGTGGCAATTCCATCCTTAATCTTATCTAAATCTAATATCCTCCTCCAATGAACCCCTTTTGGTTCCTATCCAATATATCCTATAAATACCTAGTTTATGTTGATAATCATATGGATAAGGAATACCCATTTTTAAATATATTATTCATGATTATTTCATTCAAATAAAGAAACAAATGATATAAATTAATTTATTTTAATATTTTATCCTGTGATAACACTTTTCTAAAATGAATGATACTAGAAAAGATTATGTCATTCCTATGTTAAAACCTATTATTTTATCTTAATTGAGTTTTCAAATATACAATCTGATAATAAATATAAAATTTGTTAATTTTTTTTATTAAAAATGCACATATGTGATGTTAATATTTGTATTATTTTCTAAATATAAATTCTAGGCACACTGTACCTCATAATTCTAGGACATCTTATTAAATACATTAAAAAATAATCCATATAATATTTTCAAGTAATACATGGAAAATTTAGAGTTTTTATTATAGATAACCTTTCTTTTCATAGATTAATCATTACATAAATTTTGCAGAACACATAAAACATTAGACAAAAAAACACCTAATGAGTGGATTATTTTAGCACCTTTGAAATCATGGATTAATGATATTATAAATCTATTAAATATCATAAATGTTTACCAAAATTATCTCCCCCTTATAATTTCTACATAAATAGAATTATTCATAACCTATGGAAGGGAAACATAAGAAAGTGGTCGGCTAAAATGCTAGGTAAGGGTGAATAATGGAAACGTGTAAGTATATCATGAACATAAGGGCATGATAACATGATTATTATCATTAGAATATTATACACAACATATCAAAGACCATAAACATGAATCATGGGATAATTACTTCCAGTTCATAAGACACGAATCATAGTGAAATAAATAACATGATCCATGAAATAATAATATAAAGAATAAGACATGGAATTGTGGAATACACAAAAATCATATATAAACCGTAAGTCTAGAATACCAAAAAAGAACATTGTAACCTATTAGGGTAATCACCTATATACCTACTTCAGGCTTGGGATTCCCTCCGATGTACCCTCTTGTTTTGAGTTTGGGATATCCTTGCATGTACCCTCTTTTTTTTGGGCTTTGGATGTCCTCTCGTATACCCTATTAATTTAGTATTGGGATTCATTCCCATGTAACCTTTATTATCATAAAAAAATTATCATTACCCACTCCATTGAGGTGAGATATATCTCCCAAACTTCTCATAACAACATCATTTATACATATTCCACAAAATAATATAACTCTCACCATATCATGACACATAAAAAAGATGATATCATAACCATTGAAATGAAATGGGTATCATAAAAATTTAGTCATATCATAACCTATAGAAAATATACAAGTTTCATAGTCATTTCATGTTATAATAACAAATTAAAGGAATTAATTTTCATATGAATTTTTCATAGAATAAACTAATGACAAGAAAAAAGTTTTATAAGTATATAACCCATGAAAGCGAAATGATATTCATAAAAATATATACCATGAAATATAAATGGGTTTTAATAAATTTCATCCCATCAAAATGAAAACAAATAAGAGATATAATATGATTGGACCCTATAGAACATTTCTCAAAGTGGACAGAGTAACAATAAAGGATGTTGTCTTAGATGAAACATAATTTTTAAATATCTTTTAAAAAAATTTATTGGGGAAAATATATCAGCTTCTATGAAAAATTATTTTTAATAAATAAAACCACTTCAAAATAATTTTCATAGAAAATACGTTTAGAAATTAAAAAGAAGACCTAAAATAATATTGAAATAATTTTTCCATGAAAACATATAAAAGAAATTTTGAATCATTTTTGAAAACAATTTTCATGAAAAATACATTCAAAAATTAAAATGAAATATTGAAAACATTTTGAAAACTACTTCTTTGAAAATAACATTGAAATTTTATATTTAAAGCATTAAATTATTTTGAAAATAATTTAATTCAAAATAATTTAGAGAAAAAACTTATTAAATATTATCCTTTTAAACATGAAAAGTAAGCTTCGTATAAATGATGGTAGTTAAATCAATTTATTCCATATTAGGTAAAAACAACATTCCTTTTTCATAGTAAAAGGGTAGAAAAAAATTCCTTGTTTGGAAAGAGACAATAAGATTCCATTTAGAACATTAGTAATAGGCAAAGATGAATAAAATAATCTAATTATTATAGAGTAATGGTTTAAAATTCTGGTAAACCCTTTTTCAAAAGCATGGTTTTGATGGAACACTATTTTCGTACTGAAGAGAGGGTAATGTCGATATTTCATAAAAACACATTGTTAATGATATTTTTTACCCTAGAGTATTAAAATAGTAACAATACATGAATATATTATTAGTAATGAAAATAGATAATAATTCATGAATGTTATTGAGATATGGATCATAATAATTCATTATTGGAAGCATAATCATAATCAATCTTGAAAAAATGATGAATTTGTTTGAATATACTTTTATCACAGAGTAATTTTAAAACATACACCCCATGTGATAATTTTAAATTAAATTCACCATAAAATATATTTAATGTAATAATATTTATGATATAACCTTGCAACGTAAGTATGTACACATCATATAAAAATATTGGTGCATAACATGTCATGTGTGTCAAATAGGATAAGTTGAGAGAAAACTATCTTACCAATTTAGGAAATTATGAAACATAAAACCCATGAAAGGAAAATAAAATAATGGATATATAATTACCCAAAAATTTAATTATAATAAAAATTTAATACATCATTGTTATGTATACATTAAACACAAAAGAAATGGGTGTTGAATAAATCTTGAATCTCACAAAATAAAAAGTGAGATTAAATCCCCCCACCGTTTGTCTTGACTCTCATCATACCCATATAATCATCCTATAAAATAAATATATGTTTATTATAAATATTTAAACTAACCATATTATTATATATAATACCTTATATGGTTTTATTATGACTTTATATTACCCTCTTATTAACAATTTTATATTAAGTTATCACTTTGGGTAATATTCACATTGTTCTTTGTAAGTGATTTAATTTGTTATATATTTGGTCCTTATATTTAAAAAATTATTTATATAATGAGAAAAATGATATAAATACCTTTTATATTCAGTATATTTATATTATAATAGTTTATATAATATAGAATTAGGAAATTTAATACACCATTCATGGATACATTAAGCCATATGTTTGCATGAATGATGTTTCCATTTTTTTCATATTGAATCAAAGAAAGAAAAGAAAATATATCTATATTTATATATTATAATTAAATTAGAATTATTATTTTATATATATCATTTTAATACAATAATAACATCTTTAATACATTCCATGTAGTGTTTGAACGAATCACATCACTTTGAGGGGAGGTAGTCCACACTTCCCCAAAAAATATTATCATATTTACACCTAATGAAAATTATAATGATATTAGTTGTAAAAAGATTAAAGAATCTAAAAAACATAATAAATATAATATATAACATATATAAAAATATTTTTCATCCTAATTTCCACCAAGATAGGTAGTAAGGAAAAATGAACAATCATTATTTTTTGAGGCGGTAGGTTGTCGTACACATAAACTGTATATTTATTACCCAATAAATAGAGGTGTGTTTTCAAGTATTTATAAAACATAGAATTAAAAAATAATACTATATCGATGATACTATTTTCAATTAATTCATTTAATAAAGTGTTTAGTAGTGGACACATAAAATAAATGAAATGATTTTTAGAGAAGTTGTTACCTTTTTATCGGGTAACTCCTTTTGGTTTGTGCCAAAAAGCTTTTTTGTATTGCTTAATCACAAGATAAGGATTATAAGAGGTAGTTATGGATTTTGGTATGTGAATTAAAAATATCTTGGTATAACTTAAGGTGTTTTATATGTGTGAATAATGGGGATAGAAGGTGTTCTTTTATAGGGATGTGAAGGGACACACTTGGAATTTTTAAAAACAAGTACAGTGTACCCACATTTTAAAGTAAAAATAGTAATAAAAAAACAAATAATTAAAGTTTAATGGAATATTAATATCCTTAAATTGGGTTTTTATTGGTTTCTTGGTCATTTTAGGTCTTAAATATAAGATTTAGTAATTTGTTCACATTAATTTTCTCTTTATCATTGTAATAAATTTTAATCACTTACAAAAATATTTCTTGTAAAAATAAAATATGAATTTATTATAATTTATAAATTTTTATTATCCAAATATGGATTGTTTTTTAATATTTATAATCACATAATTTGTAGAAATTGTGTAAAAAAATCCCACCAGAAGGGCAACACATGGGGTTTTAAAGTAAAAATGTCCAAAAGTTTTTTATTTTTTTATACCCAATTTTAAAATGAAATTTATTAAAATTCCCTAAATTGGGTTAAATTATAAAATCAGTGTATAATTATAATTCACAACCATATTAAAATTTAATTTATACTTAAAATTTTTTAGATGATTTTTTTGAATTAAAATTAAGTAGTTTTAACAATTCAAAAAAATGAAACATTTAGAAAAATTCAGAAAAACTATCCTAAACTATTTTTTATGTTTTTATTTCAAATATGAGGTTTATTTTGACATATTAAGTCTATAGAAGTTCCAATTTTTTATTTGAAATGGGGTTTCCATTAAAATATGGTAAAACTACCATTATAAAAATATAGTTTTTTAAGAATAAAATTGTGTTTTTTCTTAACTTATATTTATCAAATATATTGGATGATTATAAAAATTATTGTTTTAATATATTAAATATAAATTTAATTAATATCATTCATTATTAGTAATTAATTTAACTTATTAATATAAATCATTATTTTCACATAAAAATTGACTCATATAAAATTAGTCCCTTTATATTCAATTCGTTTCTATATTATTTTATAATTATTAGTTAACCAATGACATAAAATATATATATTAATATGCGATTTAATCCTCTAATATTCATTTTAATGTTCAGGTTATATCCTATTAAATAATAATTTTTAAATAATTAATTATTGATCAGTAGAAGTAGGTTATCCATGTTATGTAAGCTATCGGGGAAAGTCATCTGTGTGTGTAGAAAAAGCTATCCTCGATGTTCAATTTAGAGAAAGATAAAATTTAAGTTTCATGTTGTTCCAATTTAACTTGTTGTTATGTATAATGTAATCCATGTATAGTGATTTATAATAAAATAAACTATTTTCATCATTGTGTGAAACAAAAAATCTCAAAACGATTAAATTATTTTGAAAAAACAATTAACAGAATCTTTGTGTGTTACATTCTACCAACGTAAAATGAATTTCAACCACAAAATTATTATGGGATATCAATGTATTAATACATGAATGTCTCATTCAAAGAAACCCATGTCAAAAAAATGAATACTAAAACATCCATTAAAAGAGGAATGTTTGAACCATAATGCTTACCAAAAGAAACATATAAGTAGATTTCCACATAGGAGAACATAGGTTGGGAGTGAGGATTGGACATGGAGGAAAAGCATAAATATTTAGAGGGAATGATTGAGGTCATAAATCTTAAAAAATTGGATGATAAAAAAATATGATTACTTCAAAGTATTAAATCTATGATGATTTATAAGGTCATCTGTTCAACAAAAATGAAGGTGTTAGGACAATGTTTTTTATCATTATCATATATTTGAGTGATTATTTTATTGACCAAGAATTTAAGGAAGTATACTTACTTGAAATGTTTTAAAAATAATAATTATTTTATTATTATTTTATCTATTTCTAATTAATCCATTATTTCGAGAAATTGATTTCATGAAATTAACATTGATTCCAAAAGCATTAAAATACACTTTTAGCAGATCTTTTAGCTCATAAAATAATGAAAATTATAACTATTTTAAACTAACAATACTTACATATCAATACAGTTAATATATTAATCTCTAAACATAAAAATTAACACTACTGTTTATCATATATAATTAATCATCAAAAGTAATTATACCTTAACTGGGACATCACATCGGTCAGAAGTAGGAATAAAACCCTTATCGTCCTTCAGTCACAGGTTCAGGACCCGTGACCTTATTGGATTTGATTAGTCGTCACATGAAAAACATGATTTAGTTTTCTAAAACAACATGAATATAATTTTCAATATTAATATGATAGACATCCTTTAAATACGGTTAATCACTAAATATCCTTTTTACTAATGTTTTCAATACAATATTAATATATAAATACTTCCTCCAAATTTTGACTTATAATTTTCATCAATGGTTAACCTTCTAACCCTTCTAAATTTTGAAAATACAAATATTATAAAAACACACACAATCAACATAACATTGATCCACCGTTTATTAAAAATTATCTCTTGGTTGTCACATTCCAAACATGTGAATACCCTCATCATATATTCCATTAAAACATGGTAATATCCTCAATTAGCATAAATACTTATAGAAAATATGCTTGATTCCATGTTCCATAGATTATTGGATATATTCCAAAAATCCAAGATGTTTTAAACTTCATCCCTGACAACATAGACCACTTTGTCAATAATTTGTTCTAGGGTAATATTTATCATTGAATTTAATTATTCATATCAAACATAACATTATCGAAATATTATTATCTCAATGTAAGTAATTGATAAAGGGTAGCCTTTCCTTAATCAAAATATCATATTTTCATGAAATCACCATTCAACATATAATTTTTAATCATTAATTAAATATAATAATTATATATGTCAAGATTCATATAACATAATATTTGAGATTCATAAAATAAATACATCATTAATATACACTTATTCTTAAAAAATTACTTTGGATTCATCAAAATATTCTATAATACCTCTTTCTTATAATATTAAATATGAAATATGAATCCTTATTATGTTACCTAAACCTCAATCAAAACATTATTCTTATGTTTATTGAAAAAATTACTGGAAGAATATCATATAACTTTCAAATTTCCTTGGGAGTCTCATTATAATCAGAATTATAACTAATACTCATACCATCTTACTGGTTATATTTATTATATTTACACAAGGAAAATTGTTTTTCATAATTCAAATACTTTCCACATCTGAAAAAATAATTTTTAACCATGTTCCCTCTAGTTCTCTCCATGTACTAACACCAGAAATCATAGTGTGATAAACATTTATCATATTGGGATACAATATAATCATGAAACATTACTTATATAGTGACCAAATCATATATCTTTATTCTTTAATCTATGTCACCTTAGGTTAATCCTAGGTTATTCATATTCATAATCTATTTAAATCATTAATGAGTATCTGTAAAGTTTTTTTGAATTAAAAAATCATATCATATGAGAGTGTCAAATCGGGTGTCCATCAAGGCCCATTGTATTGTACAAGATTACCCCAAGCCAAGCCCGAGACATCTTGTTGGAGTTCTTACAACAAGGTATATTCATGCTAGAACCACATCCACTTGTAGTATCTAAACATGGATGCATTTCTTGTAAACCACTCACTATATCCCTTTTCAAAATTCGAGGACATT
This sequence comes from Viscum album, assembly GCA_963277665.1. Classification (NCBI taxonomy): domain Eukaryota; kingdom Viridiplantae; phylum Streptophyta; class Magnoliopsida; order Santalales; family Viscaceae; genus Viscum; species Viscum album. The sequence goes on along the minus strand of OY728146.1, from coordinate 174,169,901 downwards.
TTCATAAATGTTGACTCATCCAAATAACTATCCTTAGAGACATCCCTATACATATCCATGGAAATGTACAAATGGATTTCCCTAAATATTTTTCATCCTATTTTTAAATGGTTAACTAAATTTGTTTTCTGATGCCAAATATACTACCCCAATATTTTTATAGATTAATCATTACATAGATTTTGAGGAATAATTAACAATTTATACTAATAGATGATAAAATACCATATTATTTTAATTCATTTTGAAACATGTAAAATAATATTCTAACTCAGTGATATATATTCAAAATTTATTATAAAGATAATCTCCCTTAGTATTTCTACTCAAAAACCATTTCTCATAACCTGGGTTAGGAAAGAATCAGAAACGTGTGAGCTAAAATTATCAGTAAGTGTAAATAAAGAAAACATGTAAGCATTTAATTTACATAAGGTCATGATAATGTGATCAGGATCATTAGAATATCATACCCAAAATATCAAAAATCATAAACATGATTCATTTAATAAATATTATTAGTTTATAAGACATGAATCACAATAAAATAAAGAAAATGTGCCTTAAAAGAATAATATAAGAATAGGAAAATGAATTTTTTCGGATAGATAAGAAAATAAAAACACTAAGTGAAGGAATCATACTAGGATCTTTATAAACTATTATACTTGGGATAATCACCAGTGTACCTATTTCAGTCTTGGGATATCATTACATGTACACTCTTGTTTTGGGATTGAGATTCCATCTTCTGTACAATCTTGTTTTGAGCTTGGTATGTCCTCCCATGTACCCTATTTTTTCATGATTAATATCCCCCATTTTACCCTTTGACATCATAAAACATTTATTATTACCATATTAATTATAGGGAGATATATGTCCCAGCTATCTCATAATAATTTTATTCATACATGTTCCCTAAAATAATATAACTCTAATCATATCATGACACATAATAAAGATCATATAATTACTGATTAATTTAAATGGTTATCAAAAATATTAAATCATATCATAACCTATGGAATATATAGAGGTTACAAAGTAATTTTATCCTAGAATAACCCATGAATGGAAGGTGGTTTCATAAGCATTTACCATGGAATAAACCATTGAATAGAAACATATTTTATAAGCATATTACTTGTGGAATATGAATGAGTTTTTTAAACATATAAATTGTGAAAAAGAAATTGGGTTTCATAAAATTAATGACATTGACACAAAAAACATTAATAGAATGAATTTTAATAGAACATTTAGATTATTTCCCATAAAACATGAGTAATATCAACGATGTCTTCATAGATGGAAAATAAATTTGAGATTTCATTTACAAAAATTCTATTAATAAAATATTATTTCATCATTGAAAAATTATTTTTAATAAATAAAATGATTTGAAAAATTATTTTCTTGTAAAATACCTTTAAAACATGTAAAGAATTCATGAAATAATTTTAAACACATTTTTTCATAAACAATACATTGAAAACATATCAATAAATCATGAAAAAAATGTAACACCATTTCTTTAAAAATAAATTTGAAATATTATAATGAAAGAATGATTTTTTTGAAAACCATTTATTTTAAAATAATTTAAAAAACACTATCTTATATATTTTCCTTTTAAAAATGAAAATTAATATTCACAAAAATGATGGAGTTAAAATCAATAAATTTCATATGAGGTAAAAAGGGTATTCCCTTTTCATGGTAAAAAGGCTAGAATATTCCTTGTTCAGAAAGTGAAAATAAGATTCCATTTAGATAATTGGTAAAAGAGATATAAAGCAATAATTTCTTTTACATAAAATATAAGAATAGAATAATATTCTTGGAAAACCTTTTTAAAAACCATGATTTTAAAGGAAGATAAATATTTGACTGAAGAGAGGGTAAATTTGAGATTTCATAAAAAACTTTCTTAACTGTATTATGTACCAATGAGTATAAAAATTTTAAAAATACTTGAATATATTATTAAAAACCATATGTCAAAGAAATTCATGATTTTTCATGAGATTTGGATCATAAATTTTCTTAAAAGGATTCATAATCATAATGAATCTAAAAAAATGATAAGGTTGTTTCAATAAACTATTACAACATAGAAACATTAACCACTACTCCCCATGTAAGAATTTATAAATAATGAATCATAAATTTCATGAATGGAATTTGATTCATTATATAACATGTAAGAGTATGTATTTACACCTTATATAAAAATATAGGTTCATAACATGGAATATTTCCTAAATAAGTTAAATTGATACAAAACTATATTAACGATTTGGTAACTTCTGAAATAGAAACCTGACGAAATGAAGATCATAAAATTAATATGTAATTACCAATAAATTTAAGTATAAAAATAATTTAATAAATACATGGGTATTATACATACCATATAAATGGAATGTGTGTTTAATAATGTTTGTATCTCATTGAGATAAAAATTGTGATGAAATCCCCTTAACTTGTATTTGGACAGTAATCATTCTCATAAAAAACTAATGTATAATAAACATAAGATTATTATAAAACTATAAAAAAACAATATTATTAAATCTAATACCTTATATGGTTTTATTACGACTTTATATTACCCACTTGTTAACAATTCTATGTCATGGTCCCACTTTGGGTAATATCTGCTCTCTTGTTTGCATGTGTATTAATTTTTTATATATTTGGTCCATAAGATTTAGTTATGATTTAGAGAATGTTAAAAATAATATAAATATAATTTATATTCATTATATACTTGTTAAAATAATTTATAAAATATATAAGTATGAAATAGAATACACCGTTCATGGGGATGGTATGACGTACATATGCATGAACGTTGTTTCCGTTTTAATTATCACGTTGAAAGAAAGAAAGAAAATTAAATATGTATATATATATTAATTATATTTGAATTATTATTTCATATATATAATATTATTATACTAAACTCATCCTTAATAAAGTCCAGGTAGTGTGTAAATGAATGACAATGCTCTGAGGGGTGACATTCCACACTTCCTCAAACAAAATTATCGTTTTTACAAAAAATGGAATGTATAAATATATTTTTTTGTAAAATTAATAATTAATATTAAATAAATAATAAATATAATATATATCATATATAAATAGTGTTTCCATCATAATTTCTACCTTGAGAGGTGGTAAGGAAAAATGAACAATCACTATTTTGTGAGGTGGTAGTTCACTGTACACATAAACATTAGGTTTATTACTACTTATATGGATGTGTGTGTAAGTTTAGGTGAAAAAAATATCTTAACAACATCCTAGTATATTTAACATAATATATTTTTTTTACAATTCTTCAATAAAGAGAGTGTATTGGGTGGAGAATGAAAATAAAAAATGGAGATTGAGAAAAGTCGTTACCTCTAAATAGGGTAACTCCATTTGGTTTATGCCAAAAGGATTATTTGGATTTCATTAATAAAAAAGGGAGTATTTCAAGAGTAATGAAGGTCTGTTGAAGTTTATTGAGAAGATCACGACCAAACATAAGTGGTTTGTGAGGTGTGAATAATAGGTAGAGGTGCTTGCCTTTTATTGGGAAAGGAAAGACACACTTGGCATTTTTTAAAACAATTTAGGTATACCCACATTTTTAACTAAAAAAGTTATAAAAACCCAAAAAACTCAATAATGGCAGGGAATGTTCTTAATAATGGCCAGAAAATGGGGTTTGGACAAGTTTCTATGTCATTTTGGGTCTTAATTTTATGGTTTAGTATTAACCTAATTTTTATCTTAATGATTTTAACTAATTTTAATCACCTTCACTAATATTTTTGGTAAATTGTTTTTCCTTATTAGAAATTATAAATAATGATGATTCCAAACATGGAATACATTTTTCCAAATTATATTCATATAAGTGGCTGAAATTAATTTAAAAATAATCCCATTGTCAGGATGAAACTGTGGGTTGCTAAAGTAAAAACTCCCAAATGATTGCTATGTTTTTATACCTAATTTAAATGTGAAAATAAATAAAATGACCTAAATTGGATTAATTTATAAAATAATTATATAATTTAACTTTACATACAACTTTAAATATAATTTATCCTTATAAATTAATTAGATGAAATAGTAGTATTTAATTAAAAATCAATATTTTTAACTATTTAAAAAAATGAAACCTTAGAATAAAATACCAAAAAAATTAACCTAACATGTTTTTTTTATATTTTTCATTAAAATATAATGTTTATTTTGACATATTAAATATTTAAAAATTAAAAAATTATTATTTTAAATGGGTTCTCCATTAAAAGGAATTAACACTACCATTATTTAAATATTGGTTTTAAAGAATAGAATTGGGTTTGTTATTCTCTTATATATATATATATTCGGTTGGATGATTATCCAATATATTTCATTGATTATATAAATTATAAATTTAAATAATACCATTCACTATTTTTAATTAATATAACTTATTAATGTAAATAGTATTTTTCACATAAAAATTACATTTATAATATATGTCCCACATATTCATTTGGTTTCTATATTATTTTCTCATTATTAGTTAATAAATTAATTCAACTATATATATATATATTCATTTTTTTATTTATTCATATAATCTTCAATTTAATGGACATTTTGTATCCTATCAAATAAAAATATTTTAATAATGAATTAATGTTCTGTAACACTAGGTCTTCTGTGTTATGTAATCCATTGAGAAAAGTCATTCTTGCGTGTAACGTAAGCTAACCTAGATGTTCCATGTAGAGGAAGCTAAAATTTATGTTGCAAGCATAGCATGATTAACTTTATGTTGCATATAATGTAATCCAAGCATAGTTATTTAATATTAAATAATTTATATTTAGTGTTACATGAAATGAAAAATATCAGAAAAATTAAATTAATTTAATAAAAATTCCTTAAATCTCATGGTGTTATAGTTTCATTATCCCAACCCTATAGAATTTTACCGTGAATATTGAATAACATAATCAAAATGACGAGGGTATTGATAATTCTTTTGGGTATCACACTATCTGGTGCATTCCCAAATATTCTTACTCTACCTATAGACATTCTATAGCCGTATAGATCACATAGGAAGAACCATATCCCAATGATCCTTGATCTTCATTGATAATATTACAATGGAATCCTCATCTTCAATGTCTGTCTCTCCCAAATCGATAATATATGGTGGGTTGTGAGCATAACTCAACATATTTTCGACATAGATGTAATCATATACCCAATATAACTATGTTTGTAGGTAGAAGCATTTTACTAAATCGCCAACTCTAAAAAGCATCTCAAAAGGGACAATGATTAATTTAGGTAATATTCAACCTCATAAAATATCCACAATCCAAGTTGATCTGGGAGATTTAGGAACACATGGTCTCCCTTCGTGAACTTATTCAAAATCCATCATCAATACACATTGAACTTATAATGGGTCTATGCAATCCTTGTCCACTTCTAGATGATCAGAACCATCTCTATCATAGCTCGCACTAACTTTAGTCCCACGGTTGTTAACTCACACAGATCATCCCAATAAAGTGGTGTTTTGCAGGGAAACCCATAAAAGGCCTCAAATGATTCCATACCGATAGTGGAATGGTAGATTATTTTTTACAAAAATTCACTTGAGGCTGGGGATCCTACCAACTACGGAAAAAAACCAATATGCAAGCTCATAGAGTTTCCTTCAAGACATGAATGGTCCTATTAGTTTGGACTTCAGTTTGGGGGTGTAACACTCTACTCAAATACAATTGAGTCATGAAATTACTCCTGAAATCATCTCTATAATGATGATATAAAGAAATAATCACTATATGACATTTTCATATTGGGAACTCCATGGAACTAGAGTATCCCATGCACATACAAGAGTTCGAGTATATATACTGAGCACTTATCTCAAATATCTAGGAAGCTGTTTGACGTGCTGAGTTAGTCTATTATCAACTAGATGATATCATTTCTACTATACATATGTGGTAACCCTATACTAAAATTCATAGATATCTCACCCCATATATACTCTAATACCCCAAGGGTTTTACATAAACCCACTAGAACATGGTTCAAATCCTTCACATGCTAACAAGTGATTCATAGAGAGAGAATCAAAAAAACAAACACTTTCATGTATTTACAAAAAAACTAACAACATAGGTCTTAGTTAGTCACCACCAATCATGGATGTATCGAAAAAGGGGATGTATGAAACTCCTTTATAACATCCTCATATAAAACCACTTATACCACCATTATTCCTTTGAAAATGATAACATGCTCCCCATAATCAAAAAATCCATTAGAAGAATATCCAATTGATATCTATGTATGTAATGTATTATATTCGGAATCTCCCTTCTCTATATCCATGAATCACTATCGAAGTGAAGGGGTAACAACCATAAAATGAAGGTATGTTACTCTATCCTCATCTAATCAAGGACAACTACAAATAGGATACTACTCAAGTTACACCCTAATAAATTGTTAAAAAGAACTCATACTGATATCTTCTTCAACCAAATTAGATTTACCAAGAGTATACTGTCTCTCTCTCCCTCGATGTCATAGTCCTTGAATAACTATAGTTGAATCCTCTTTCTAAATTCAATGCCCAAATAATATAATATATACTTGAGATTTTTGTAGTCATAGTATGAAATAAACATCAAAACCAAAAGGTAGTATTTCAAAATATTTAGGGTGAATAAAAATTATGGCATCTCAAGATGGTGGGTCTTTTATTCATTCTAGTGAGGTCTCAACTACAAGGATCCATAAGCATCCACTTCCCTCATCTTCATCATAACACAACCATGTCTTGACCTATATGAATCATATAAAACCATATATTTGACACCATCTCATGAAAATATCATGATGGGGGTGATCTTAAACCTCTTCCTCAACTCCTAAAAAACAACTAGAACATTTTCATCCAAATTTAGGAATTCCCATTTTGATTCAAATATGTAAAATGTGTTGTAACTCTAGAAAATTTGAGTACAAAACTCTGATAGTTTGTTTCAAACCAATGGAAACTCCAAACCATTGTACCACTATTGGGGGGATCCCATTTCGAAACTTCCTTAACCATTGATATATGTTTTTCTACACCTCCTTCTATGATCACATTTATAGGAAATATGTCCTCTTGAATCTATAACTAGAGATTCGAAAGATTACCTAAAATCTATGTGTCCAATAGTGCATCCAAACCCATCTTAGAAAGAATCATGTTATACTCCTCGTACATTGAGTAAACTAGTATATCATCAATGAAATATACCACATACAAGTATAATAAATAATGAATTATTTAGTATATTAGTTCCATTAACACTACCAGGGAAGTCATCACATAGAAATTCAACACAAAGTGCACATAGTGAACATAAAATCAAATGAATTTCACCTTAAATATTCCTTCATCCCTTACTTGCAACTTGATATAGAAAGATCTGAGTTCAATATTTGGGAACCGTCATGATCCTCTCAATTGATTAAAGAGTTTGGTGATCCTCAATAGTGTATAATTATTTTTCAGGTTCACTTGGTTAGATCACCAGTAATAAAGATATAACCGCAACCTCTTGTAAACCTATATGGAAATGAATATTTTTACTTCCCAAAGGTAAACATTGGGTCTCATGAAGCCCTTCTATAAGTACTCCAACACCTTCCTTATCTCAAAATGTTCTTTGGGATCCATTGGTTATGTTAGTACATTTTTCGGGTCGTCCCATGGTGTTTATCAATTAATAAGTCTATCTCTCAGGGGAGAGGTAAGTCTAAAACATCTATAGTAATGACATCATCATACCCCACCAACACCATAGAAAATTAGCAGTCCCTATAATTCAATGCTCAAAGAGATATTGTATAAAACTAGTTAATAATCGATTACACCCTCTCATGCATGATATTTTACTTCTACTAGGATTTCCTCTCCACCCGTCAAAGAAAAACTCATCCCATAAAAATGGAAACACCACATCCACTTCATGAAACAACCAGTATAGACATGAAATATGGATAACATATCCAAACATAGGATGAAATCATAAGTCCACATCCCTGCTGCAATGTAATCCCATCTAAAACTATCACCTCTATGTGGCATATTTCACAATTAGAAGAAGTGTGTAATCACTGAGTTACATACTTTTGGAGTCTCCAAGAAAAAATGTTCTGCCAAGGGATTAAATATAATCTCTATGATTAAAAATATTGAAATTAAATGAATATAATGAACTACACATGTGTTAATAAATACTAAATCTATGGTAGAAATGATATAGATCATATATCATATCATCCTTAGATAAATGGGGTCATATGTCTACATTTCATTCTCATATCCTTTTCCATGATCACAATATCTCTGAGCCTAGCATGGACTACCTGGGGAAGATGTTGGGTAATGGTAAAACCTTATACCATATCTTTCTTCTCTACTTTCCCCCATTTGACATCAACTTCCCTGTTTACCTCCTTTATCCTTGATCTTTCTCTTCCAGGGTAGTCCCTCAACCATCTCTCGATAATATGTATGATGGATCAAACAATCAAATATATGATATCATCGACCTTTAATGGAGAAACTTATACACTCACTCAAATGAAATGAACTATCATGATATATATCTACCACTGATCTTCTATCCTTGGATTGTCTCCTAAATCACATGACATGCATGAATCCATAAGTATGTCATCAGATACATACTTTTGGGGTATCAGCTTTTGTGTTCCCACTACTATCACCCCTACCTATCTTTTATCTTCCAAGAATCTATCCACTAATAAGGTTCAACAAAGCACCCTATAATAGGTGGTAATGAAAATATATATAACTAAGTCACATATGTCATGGAACAACCACTAATAAAAGGTGAAATCATAGATGATCACATCTCACACCATATCAAGGGAGTGCCATGATGGATTAGAAAAACTTAATTATTAATCTAACATGAGAATCATACCCTGTATTATATGTAGAATCTCTTTTGATACATATAGTTCACAAAGTGACCAGATGAAGCTCCTCCTTGAGGAGAAGCTCGATTTCTGACCACGATATAACTATCTCATCATATGACTGAGTCTCTAGACTCCACCAATATGTAGATAATTAATAAAATAAACTCTCCAGGATTACATTAGTATGATTTAAAGGAATCATAATAAGATGGAAAAAATGAGTTACTACCTCTATCCATTCCTCAACCACCTGAGGGTATGGATTTCCCTGAAACCTAGATGGTCACTACCTCTAAAACTCATACAGTGCACTCATCCTATATGGATCATCATATATTACTTATATAATGAACTTCATATCAATGGGATGTAGTATAGGTTGTAAGACACTTTGAGGAACTATCTACAATGAATGAAACTATACATAATCCTTGACAATCAACACATCATCATTATGTTCATGAGATTGAATCTGATATGGATATCTATGTGGATGAAATTTAAAATAAAAATGTTGTAACATGTTCAATGGATATATCTGTTGACCAGACACATGAAGAACATTGAAATCACACCTTAATTATATATAATGAATATACCAATGTTTTCCCAAAAAATGGGGTCTACAAGTACCAAGTCAACAATCCAGTTTCCAGAGTCCTAGTTAATGGATACATAATTATCCATAACAACACTAGGTCCCTGAACTAAAAGATGAACTTGTAACAATTTAACATTATTTCATGAATACCCAAACCAATATCACATAATCCATCCCTATAGTAGAACCAAATACCTTTGATGTTACTCTATCATGACCCGACCTAACCAGGCCCAAGAAGAGAATTCCCTAGGCCCACCACCAATATTCCATGGGCTATAGACTAGTACTGAGGAGGCATATCCCACACATGGGATGCATTACCCAAACATACCTATACACATGAACAAATCTCCATTCCCATAAAATGATAGAATATAAAACAACTAATAACATTTTATGCATACATATATAATCCAAAAATTAAAGTAGGACAATAATTTACAATAAGTGATAAAGGGTATAAATACAATACTAATAAAAAATGGGCCGATTCCAAACTTCTCATATATATAGGGGAAAAATATCTGGTGAATCCACCAAGAAAACCCCACCATCTATCGACCACAAACTATGCTCCACCTACTTTATATTCTCAAAGGACAACATCCAAAGGTTCATTGACTACATAAGACACGAAACATGTGGGAAGAGACCATGTTAGAGTGATTATAGAAATATCAACTATAGAAACAAAGAATACATAATAAAAATGAAAAAAATAATCTTTCTCATAAATAGAATATAAAAATCTTAGAAAACTAAAAATTTGCTCAGGAAGGAAACTATGCCTCCAGAAACAATCAACTAATCTTCTAGCCACATGATTCTATTTGAAAATTCTACAAAATTCAGATTCATAGTGAACACTATACATGATCCATGATATCACTCTTGACACTCATCCAATAGGTTATGGTTTATTTCTCTTATACCTTGAAATGTAACTAGTATGAGAGTATATCTATACACAAATAGTTGATCAAACATAGGATAGTTAGGGGACACTAAAAACAAAATATAGATCAACCCTCTATATATAAGATCATATAATGATAATACAAGGAACCATTATTAAATGGAAATATAGATAGAGGATCAACACCCAAAGCATTGAGGTCACACTGATTCCATGAACCCCACCAAGGGTATTAGAAGGAATAATCATTGATCACAATGTAGTCTCATGGTGGGACACCACATACAATATATGATACTCATCCTCTAGATGGGATCCCAATACAAAGATGTAGATAAAATTAAAAACTATACCCTTGAAGGGATGGTCAAAGGGAGTTCAATAAATATACACTAGTCCCAACTAAAGAGATTAAGAGATCCAATATATATATGAGTAAGTACATGAATTTTCCTTTATGTTACGTAACATGGACCTTTGATATTTGGTCTACCAGTGTCTATTAACTATATTTCCAACATATGATAGTGTACATTGGTCATCACCATGTACAAATGTATGTACACGTACATGTTACTTCCCATGGAAACTAGGTTACACAATGAGCCTTTGTCCTATTTACACAAAACCTGTTGAAATAACCACACAACATGTGATCCCTATCTCTTCATAGATACCCTAATGATACAACCAAGGGGTCCCAAACTCTATATGATTAAGGATTACATGATGTTTAAGAATAAAATTTATAAAACACTTTGTTTCTTCTATATATCGTCCATACAAAATACTTACACCATGACTCTAGCTAATAATGGTGAATCTAATGTCTTCTATGATTATTAAACACAATATTTTTGAATATGGAAATCAATACTGATCTGAAAAACACAAATGTTTTCCAATCCATCACTAAAAATGGATATGGGGAATGGGAAACCTAAAAATAGTAAAATATAATACATTTAATCCTTTTCTATAGACAATCATTGATTTAAGCCTCGATTTCAATCTATGACCTAGATATCAATCTGTTTCACCGATAAACGATCATGAAATGATCGAATACTTGGTGTTCATTGAATCGTCAGAAAATAAAATTTCTTATGAAGAACGTGAAATGAATTGGGGGGGGGGCATAAAATAACAAATGGAATTAACCTTAACCTATTTATATTTATATTTCAATCTATTTTCGATGAATTTAATACATGAATAGGTAATAATCCTTGTGAATTAATAAATCGACCGACAATTAATCAACTATTGATGGAATAATCATTTCATTTTTGTATAATTCATCTATGTTATGAATGGGACAAATAATTTTATGGAATAATAAAAATAAAAGAACCAACTATGATTTTTCATTGATCAAATATAAAGAACATCCATGAATTTTTGACATTGGTGGGATCCACAATATTTATCAGTGAACTGTCATCGATTTCATCCCGATCTGATGTCATTTTCCAACTATTCTACTATGGATCATCTCCATACATGGGTTATGTAGAAATACATAGGCATTGTCATTTTTTAATTTAGTATTCTAGGTCTATATGTCGAAACAAAGAAAGAAATTCATTACATTAATAAATTTTAATATTTGATCACACGCTATCACTTTACTGAGATGCTTAATGATGACATTGAGGAAATCTCACCTAGGGTAAAACCTATTATTTAAACTCAATATTGATATGATATTATCTTTTGAGAATCCATTTAAGAGTTATGAAAATTTTAAAGCAAAACATCATGAGAGTGATATTAATATTTGTATTTTTTTTTTAAAAATATCAATTCCTCGATCACTGATCCTCATAATCTTACACTATATGAGTGCCTTATTTTGAAAATTATCCATATAATGTTATAAAGTAATACATGTTTATATTAATGAGATTTTATATTTTATTTCTAAAATAATTTTTATACCATATATCTTTATGAGGATAAAAGAGGCATAACATGATGATATGAAGCTATAGAATAATTAGAGAAATATTCTTGAGTTTATACTCCATTATGATACAATGATAATATTTTGGAACCATGTATGGGTTCTATCTAGAACATATTTAATGAAATTTATGTTAGAAGAATCTATTTTTTCTTATATCTCTATTCATGATTAATGTACAATGATATATAAAGATCTGAATGATTATTTCTAGTTGAATGGTATGAATTAAGATATTAAAATGTGTGCATCTTGGTTATTTATATATCATAATATTAAGGCTGAGAAAAAAAATATATGGATGTTTTATAATCGTTATTCATACTAGAATGTAAATTGGAACATATCACCATGGGTTTTTTCATTGGACTCCCAAAAACATATAAATTACAAAATGAAATATGGGTTGTAGCCGACCAACTTATAATGATAACAGACATCACTTCTATAATAGGGGGATTATCCATGTTATATATTTATACAATATAAATTAATTATGTTTTACCATTTAATAATGTGAAAAATTCAATTGAATCTGATTGGGATGTGATATTTACCTCGATTATTTGTTAAAGACTTCCACATGATCTTGATACATAGTTGAGCTTCATCACTACTTATAATTTTCATATAGAGAAAAACTCTAAGAAAAAAATTAAACCCTAAATAATATGATGATATATTATTCTTTGGAATTAAATGGTTGTTTGGATCAATACCTTCAAATATTTGAGTTTTCATAAAATAATTTCATTCATTCTAGAAATAAAATTTCTCCTTATGAATCCCAATATGGAATGAAGTGTAGAACTTTAAATTATGGTACAATGTTTTAGAAATAATGAAATTAGGAAATTATCTAGCTACGAAAATGGTGTATAAAGTTAGATTTATTTGTCATCACATAAAGAAAACTCATATTTAATAAATATGTCATACTAAAAATAGTTTTCTTGATTTAGAGTTAGATAATTGTGGGAAGGATTTTCTATGAATTTCGTCATTGAATAAGGTTATGAGATTTAATACTAAATAAAATTTGTTCTCTATGTATGTTTCCCCCATGGGGATTATTTTTTGTGTATAGAGGATTTCTTATATCTTGTAACATACACCAAACCACTATCATATGCACTATGTGTTCAATGTATCTCTCATGAGGATGTATATACCTGATATTTCAGATGTAATGAACAAAGAGGAAATCCCTTAAGAGGAATATATTATTTATGAGGAACAATCGGTGGAGATTTTTTATCATAGATAGAATGTATTACAAAATAATACCACTCAACCTATCAATGTTTTGTGGAGAAAATAGAAATTTCATGAAGATGTGTGGGAACTTGAGGATATGATGCGGTATAAGTGTCCTCATTTTATAGTTTTAGAGTGATTAATTTACAAGGAAAAATAATTTTATTAATTTTTTATGCAACACCTCAGCAATTTCATAATTTATTTCTTCTACTAAATTTAATTTATTTGATAGATTGTATTATAGGAAACATAATTATTTTCCTAAATAATGATATAACATAAATATTGTTATTTAAACATGTCCATCATAACAGAGATGTTAAATTATTTGATATCAATATTAATAACCACATCATAAAAATTACACATAAATTTTTAGATTAATAAAATACATTTATAAATAAATAATTAATCTTTAATAAAGCCTTCATATGATAAGAAACCATTTTTTTTCAAAAAATTATTTGTATTGAATTTTATGAACAAATAATTTACTTTTTTGACACATTAAAAAGATATATTAAAAAATAGTATCATTTTTTAATAAATATTTCAAAATTATTTTTTTGATGAATTTTGTATAACTTTCTAAGATAATAATTTTTTTATAGAATAGGAAAATAATATTATTTATTATAAATTTCATTATTTATTAAATAATTTAAATATTTTTAGTTGGATTAATTATATTTAAGTAACATTTTTCCATTAATTTTATATTAATACAATTAAACTCATTTTAATAATTTTAATATTGATTATTTATATTAAATTATTCTATGCATAAGAATATTTTCTAAATGGAAAACCTCTTTATCATCACATCTATGTAAGTAATTTTAAACTAAAACTTTCTACATATGTGTATGTAATTTATAAAAATGGATTCAAAATTTGGGAAATAAGATTTATATTATAATTTTATTTTATTTTTTTTAAATTAGTCGTATTAAGTGTAAAAATTAACAACCTATGTTAATGTTAAAACGTGTTTTCTTGGGATTAAAATAAAAAGATAAGGGTTAAAATGACCAAGAAACATGTAAAATTTCCATTGGATATCAAAATGTAAACCTTATTTCATCCAGTGGTATGGGATATTCTACTTTTTACCTTTTCGGAATGATTTAAATCCAAGGTAATATTTTTTCTTTTCAAATATACAATGTGTGTCATCTCAACAGTCACACCTAGATTTTTGATTCCATACTTTGTTTCAAGTCCTCTTTTGGTTCATAGTTTTCTCTCGGTTTCTGGTAATTCCGGGTTTCAATTTTTGGCGTCTTCTTTGTTCTTGAGATACGAACATAGTATTGGGGGTATTTTGTGGTACGTGGTCTCCTCTTTTTTCAAAAGTATGGTATTAGGTTGTGGTGTTTTGGAGTTGGTTGTGTGACACTTCTAGTGGCACCACTTGTGGGGTAAGTCGGTGAGGTGGTTTTCACCCATGAGTTAGTTGAGTTTTGGGGTTAAAAGGATGGTTTCATTTGGTATTTTCTACCCTATCATTGGACTATATTTCCCCCTTGGTGTTCCCCTTGTACCCCCCTAAAATTGGAGGAGAATGGAATGGTTTTGGGTGGCCAGAACAAGCTGCACGGTTTGACCGCACGGTTCCAAACCATGTAAGAAAACTATGTAGGTGTGTCCAGGTCATTAAAAATACTTTTGAATTTCCAAATTTTCCCTTCCAAAATAAACCCAAGTCTACCCCATTCTTCCCCATTTCGTGCCCTACCTCTCTGTCCAGCCTCCAAGGTCTCTCCCCCTCCCTTGTACCTCATCTTCAAAGGGATATTTGATGGGGAAAACATCAAAATTATGAACGTAAGTCATTATATATTTTATTTATTCCCTTTACTTAGGTTTTCTTCTACACTCTTTTGAAGTTCTCTTGTCCAGTATCTAGGGTTCATACCTATGGTTTAACCAGTTCTGTTTTTGGTGAAATATTGTGGTCTAGGGCTGGATTCATCTTCCTTGTGGTGCGGCGGTGGTGAGGTTGATGTTTCACACCAATATTTGAGAGATTTAACACTTTTGGTTGGTGATTCCATGTGTAACAATTTTATGATGAGTTATCATGATTTTTGTATTAATTTATCTTGTTTATAATCTATTTTTAGTGGTGAAAAAACAATTTTTGAGGAATTTGGTTAATCATTTAATTTTATAGTTTCATTTTTTCTTGAAATTGGGTGCTTTTCATGTGTGACTCTAGGGGTAATGTTTGGGTGTATTTTATAAAATATGAATGTAATTTATTAGTTTTTAAAGGGGATTCCAATTTAGTTTCGTTAATTCCTTAGTTTCATATGGGCCTTGAAAGGGGTTTTTTAATGGTTTCAAGTTGTAAAATCATGTTGTACTTCTTGAAAGTGATTTATGAAGACGTGTGTTTTTCATGTGTATCTTTGTGGTATTATTTGAGGTATTTTTATAAAACTTTGGGGGTGGTTCAATAAAAGTTTCTAGGGCTTAAAAATATGTTTTGGGTTGGTTTTGGTATGGTTTTGGCCTTTAATGAGGGATTTTAAAAGGACTTTTTGTGTGAAGCATAGTTATACCCCTTGGGTTTGTTTTATGAAGATTTTAAATTTTATATTTAGTTAAAACAAGTAGGAAAAATGGTGTATATGTAGTATTTAGTGAGTGTGTTAACCTAATATGAGTTTTTAAAGGTAAGGTGGTGATTTATGATTTCAAACATTTTTAGAATTTTTTATCAAGTGCTGAAATATTTTATCAAATGGAAAGGGAGGTGCGAAACATGGTTGTGGGATATTTTGTGTGAGTGTGTTGTGAAAAATGAATTTTGTTTCTAAAAAAAGTATTATGTGATATGTGAGTGAGCTATTATGTGAGTTGGACTATCTTGGAAAGGATTTATAAAATTTTCAAAATGATTTGTGGAAGTGTTAAGGAAATGTAAAAAGTGTTGTGGGCTATTTTGGTGTTAGTATGATTTCAAAATGCATTTCAATGAAAAAATGGATAATGTGACTTCTGTGATATACATGGGGGATTTTTTGTTAATTTTTGACATGGAAGTGGTTTTTTCATGTGAAAATTATATTTTATGGCTTGTTGAACTTGTTTGAGCACTAGAGGGAAACCCAGGTATCTAGGTTGGTGGATGTGTACTAGTATGCTAGTGATCTCGTGGGGTTTGGCCTCAGTTTCCTGTAGCAATATTGACGCTTAAAACACTAACTAAACTATGGTGATGATGGTGGTCGACCAATAGGTTATGGGTTCATTACCTACTAGTGGATCATGTACAATAATAGATATTGTGAGGGTTACACTTACCAAGATACAAGGTAACTGGGACCCACAGCGAGCTAGTTCCTAGGGGTTATTTCCCGTTGCTTGTACAAACATGATTTCTTTTCTTACAACCGGAATACAGTATTATTGGATAGAAAATTTAGTAGCATTTTTGTTTTATTTAAAAGCTTATTTTCTATAAAATATCCCACCTCAAAATTTTATAGTTTTAATGTTGCATCCTTTAGAAACTATCACTAGCATTTCTTATTTACAAAACATCCAATGATTTTTGTCTAAAAATGTTTATCCCATGGAATTTCTTAGTGGTGGTATTATATTGGGATTTGGATCACACCCTATATACACCTTTGGGTTTAAGTAGACTCTTCTATTTTTGGTCACAGTTTTGGGTACAACTTTGTGCTAGTGGTTTAGTTTTTTATCAGTCCATCATGGTGCGGTATTTTGGAGATGGATTGAGGGCAGTGCCTCTTTCCATGAGGATTGTTCTTGGGATATCATTCCTAGTTTTCTTCACTTGTTATAGTCTTTTATTTTTTTTAAACTATGTAATTTAGTTTTGAAATTTTGTAAGGGATGGTTTTGTAACAAACATCCATATTCGTTTATATTAATTTATTTATCGTTTTATGTTTATAAACTCAAGAAAATCATTCCAAATTTTTAGTTTGTGTTACCTGTGCACTTGTTCCATCCCATGGGGATTGGAACACCCTTCGGTCCTTGTCATGGGCCCGGTCGGGTGTCAGTTTTGATGGAGACCAGATTCGATTCGTGACAAAATGGTATCAGAGGAGGTTCAGGTTAACTCTTTGGGTCTCGTTATTTAGAGAACATTTGGGATAGTCTGGAGTTAGTATTTTTGGGACATGGTATTCTAGTTATGGACAGTGTTCCTGATCACCACACCTCATGACAGGATTTGAGTCACCAGGGGATGTCAAGATTTATTTGAGTCCTTTGGTTTTCTTGTCTTGGTGATGATTTGGGGAAATTAAAAGAGAGTTAGGTAATGATCTCAGTAAGATCACAGGGCCTATAAATCCATGTGGAGATGGGGATATTTCCTTAGAACACTATCTGTTATGGTGAGGTGATTGTAATATGGCTTCCAACCATATGTTCAAGTCACCCACCGAAACTAGTTTCTTCTCATACTGTCTTGTGCCCTTTAGTTTTGAAATCTTGGAAGTCCGGTTTAAACAAATGACATGGTTTTAGGAAGCATAATGTTTTTTTAAAATGATTTTCTAATAAATAGGTAAGGGTTGATTTTTTAAATTGTGAAATTGTAATTTTAAAGTTGTTTTGAAAGGGAACATGGTGTGTTTATACCACTTTTGAAAGAAGGAAGTAGGTTAAAGTTAGTTTTAAAAATGTGTTTCCAATAGAGTTTTCTAAACTATTGAAGTCTATTTTAATGGGATGATATGTTTTGAAATTGATGTAAATATATTTAAAGTGAGTTTTCATTTGAATGATTGATATTTTGATTTTGTGGTTAGCAGTCTTGAGAAAAATGAGGTATTGGTTGATTGTTTTGGTTTTGAAAAGTGGAAAGAATTTTTGTTTTAGCCATTGATATTTCCATGATAGACTATATGCATGGGGTTATATGGGATGATATATGGTTGATGGAATGGCTTGAAGTGTTCCAGGATGAATGTGAGGAGGATTCCAAGTGTGGCACAGAAACATGTATGGGTGAGGCCCATGGGGTACCATTGGTGGATACACTAATCGCTGAACAGTTTTTTTTCAAAGAAATGTTTTAAAAGAAAAAAAGTTGTTTTGATGACTGTATTGGTATGGTGTGTATTATGTGTTTTTGAAAATTTTGATGTTGTGGGATGTTTTGAGTCCAATAATCCCTCCCGTTTGAACTGTGTTTTGGGTTTGTGTTTGGTCAGTAAGCTGGGTAGAAGGACCGGTTAATAGTCTCTTCTGAGAATTTTTTTGGGGTGCCTTTATGGTGGTTCCCATGATGTGTTTGGATCTATTTTGTGGAAGTTTTTGACTAATGGAATCGTTTTTATGGGGCCTTGGGTTCTCTCTGTGGATAAGGTACACCCCCATTAAGGGTTAGTGCATTACTGAAGTGCAACCCAGATTGTTTCGCCAATGGAAAATCCTTTGGTTGATCAATATAAGGTATATTTTTCTCGAGCTTTGGAGATTGAGTTTACACCATTTCCTTTATTTGTTTTTTGGATCCTCTTATAGAGAGATAGTTTTATTGGATGATTTAAAGAGACTTTAGTCTCTTAAGTTACCTGATTCATTGAAGGTGGAAGTGGTCTGGGGTTGTTAGTGTGAATGAGTATCTGGATGGTGTCTAAGAAGGCCTCTGGGTTCTTCATTGTCTCTTTGAAGCAGGAGTTCATGTTAAACCTCCAATGTAAAAAATTAGGGCATGAGTAGATATTATGGTCACTTTCTAAAATCCTGTGATGTTTGGGACTTGACATAAGATCCCTTTCCTTGAATTGTTTCAATCAGTCACAATGGTCATGTTAGGTTACACCTTTTGACGTCGTGTTCTCATTTGAATGTAAAGGTTAGGGCCATGAAATCCTCTGAGAGTCTCTATTATTTTGGGAGTATGTATCCCTTGGAAAAACGTTAAAATCATCTGTTTCATAGTAAGGTGTTTATATGTGTCCTTCCCTTATGTTTTTTGTCACCCAAAGATACAAGGTGTGATGTGTGTGAATATTCTAAGACCTTGTTTCAATGAAATGTAGGGTTTGTGTAAGGTGAATTTTGGAGTGTGTTATGTCTTGGTAAGCTTGTCTGGGATTGTGATGTAGTTATTTGTGTCACTAGAAGAATAAATTTCATTAAGGGGGTTTCCAAAGCGCAACTACGAGGCTGATGATGCTTCAATCATTTGAACTCCTTTCATAGGTCCTCAAGAGAAGACGAGACATAGTCAAGGTGATTCCAAGGATCATTGAAAACCTTGTGAAAAGTCCTATCCTCAGTATAAAATATGGGTATAGTTTAAACCTATGGTTTCATCATCTTGCTTATGTTATTCCAGTTCTATGGAATGAGGTGGACGACACCATTCCCATGTTAGTCACTCTTTTCCCATTTGATTTCCATTGGGTTATTGGTGAATGATTGGTAATTTTTCTAGACAGATTGGGCACACAATTTTCACATGGTTAGTAGTAACCATTCCCCAAAAAACCATTCAAGTAGAAGGATCCACACAGTTAGTGTAAAATTTACTAAACTTTGCGTATTGATCGTGCGACTGTACCAAATATTTAAATTTGGGTTCTTCCTATGTTATCCCATATTGGTTGGTCAAGATGGTTGGTACTTATAGTGGGGAGACCCACTATGACTCCCATGTATGTTCCTTTTGAAATTCTGAATGGAAGTCTACCCCTTGTATCGGGGAGTCCATTCGGGCCTCCCCCAGTTAGTGTCCTGATCCTGTCTCAGGAAAAATTTGAGATTTTTCTTATTGTGGGGAGCCCATTTGTGTCTCCCCATAGTAGTAACTAAGATTGGTCCTTGGTCTTGGATTGGTATTAGGTTGTCTTGTTCGGAGCTATCTAACTGCCTACATCTTCCTTGGGTAAACATTGGGATTGGATGATGCCCAACATTTTGGTTAAAGTAAGGTAGGTGTAACCTTATTCATTGTTGTTAATTTGAGTAAACTACTTGAGTCTTGTTTTTATGGTGTTTTAGGAGTTTTCTTTTGTGATAAATTATTAATTTTCTTGATCGTTTCAAGAAAGTGGTGTAAGTTTGGGTTTATGAGAGTATTCCTTCCTTAATTGATCACTGGAGGTGTTTTGGCATTTTGGGGGTAGACCGAAGCTTAGAAAAGGGGTATATCTTTGTTTCTCACTTGGGTTTGGGTTTTCATTGGACTTTCTATAGCTTTATGGGGGTGTAAATCATTATGGTGGGGGGAATTATCACACCTAGATTTTGGATTCCATGCTTTATTTCAAATCCCCTTTTGGTTCTTAGATTTCTCTCGGTTTTCAGGTGTTTCGAGTTTTAATTTTTGGTGTCTTCAATGTTATTAAGTAATGAACTTAGTATTGGGATTCTTGTGTAGTAATTTTTCTCCTATTTTTTTTTTTAAAATGGTATTAGGTTGTTGTGTTTTGGAGTTGGTGTTGTGACACTCCTAGTGGCACCACTTGTGGGGTAAGTTGGTGAGGACGTTTTCACCCATGAGTTAGATGAGTTTTGTGGTGAAAAGGATGGTTTAATTTGGGTATTTCTATCCCCTATCATTGGACTATCTTTCCACCTTGGTTTCCCCCTTGTACCCCCTAAATATATAGGAGAATGGCATGGTTTTGGGTGTCCATAACAAGCCGCACTGTTCCAAACCGTGCAGGTGTGTCCTAGTTATTAATAATACTTTTGAATTTACAACATTTAACTTTTTGAATAAAACCAAATCCGCCCAATTATTCCTCATTTCATTCCTACCTCAATGGATAGTCTGCAAGGTCACTCCCCCTCCCTTGGACCTCATCTTAGAAGGAAGATTTGATGTGGAAAACATCAAAATTATGAAAGTAAGTCATTCTATCTTGGATTTCTTCCCTTTTCTTAGATTTTCATGCACTATTTCTTGAATTTAACCTTATCTGGAAGCTAGGGTTCATACCTAGGGTTTAACCAATTGTATTTGTGGTGAAATATTGTGGTCTAGGTATAGATTCATCTTCTTTGTGGTGTGGCGATGATGCAGTTGATGTTTCACAACAAGATTTGAAGGATTCAACGCTTTCGGTAAGAGATTCCTTGTGTAACCATTTTATAATGAGTTATCATGATTGGTTTATTAATTTATCATGTTTATAATCTGTTGTGTGTGGTGAGAAAACTGTTTTTTATGGATTTGGTTAAGCATTTAATTTTATAGTTTCATTTTAGCTTGAAATTGGGTGCTTTTCATGTGTGACTCTCAGGGTAATGTTTGGGTGTATTTTATAACATATGAAGGTGATTTATTAGTTTTAAAGGGGATAAAAATTCTGGTTTTTTGATAACTTAGTGTCATATGGGCTTTGAAAATGGGTTTTTTAATGGGTTCAAGTTGTAAAACCATGTTGTACTTATTGAATGTGATTAATGAAAATGTGTGTTTTTCATGTGTATCTTTTGTGATATTATTTAAGGTATTTTTATAAAACTTGGGGGTCGTTTAATAAATGTTTCTAGGGCTTAAAATTATTTTTTGGATTGGTATTGGTATTGTTTTTTCCTTGAATGGGGGATATGAAATGGATTTTTGTGCGAAGCATAGTTACACCTCTTGGGTTTGTTTTATGAAAATTGTAAATGTTTTATTTGGTTAAAAAAAGTGGGAAAAAGGGTGTATATATACTATTTAGTGAGTGTTTACACCTAATATGGGTTTTTAAAGGTAAGGTGGTGATTTAATATGTCAATCCTTTTTATAATTTTTTATAAAGTGCTGAAATGTTTTATCAAATGGAAAAAGAGGTGTGAAACATGGTCATGGGATGTTTTGCATGAGTGTGTTGTGAAAAATGAATTTTTTTTGATGAAAGAAGTATTATGTGATATGTTATTGAGCTATTATGTGAGTTGGATTACCTTGGAAAGGTTTTATTATTTTTTTATGATTTTTGGAAGTGTTAAAAAAATGTAAAATGTGTTGTGAGCTATTTTGGTGTGAGTATGATTTCAAAATGAATTTTAATGAAAAAAATTGATTATGAGACTTGTGTTATATATATGGGTTCTATTCGGTTAATTTGTTATGTGGAAGTTGTTTTTTCATGTGCAAATTATATTTTATGTCTTTCTGAACTTTTTTGAGCACAAGAGGGAAACCCAAGTATATAGGTGGGTGCACGTGTACTAGTATGCTAGTGATGCCGTGGGGTTTGGCCTCAGTTGCATGTAGCAATATTTACTCTTGAAAAACTAAATAAAATATGATGATGATTATGGGGGACCAATATGATATTGGTATGTTCCCTAATAGTGGCTTATGCATGAGAACAAATATTGTGATGGTTACTCTCATCGAGATATGAGGCACCTAGGACCCACAATGAGCTAGTGCCTAGGGGTAATTTATCGTTGCTTGTGCTCACTTGATATTTTGTGCTTACCATAATCATACTATATTATTGTCTAGAAAATTAATTAGCATGTTGGTTTTACTTAAAAGCTTCTTTTCATTAAAATATCCTACCTCAATATTGTTTAGTTTTAATGTTTCATCTTTTAGAACCTATCACTAGCATTTCTTATTTACAAAACTTGCAATGTTTTTTGTCTTAAAACGTTTTTCACAGGTAATTTCTTAGTGGTTGTATCCAACTAGGCTTTGGATCACACCCTACTTAAGCCTTTGGGTGTAAGTAGACTTGGAATTTTTTGTACCATGTTTGGGTACAACTTTGTGCCAGTGGTTCATGTTTTTAGCAGTCCATCATGGTGTTGTATTGTGGAGATGGCTTGAGGGTGGTGCCTCTTTCCAAGATGATGTTTCTTGGGCTATCATTTCTGGTTTTCGTAATTTTTTATAGTCTTTTAGTGTTATTTTAAACCATGTAATTCTATTCTGAAATTTTGTAAGGGATGATTTTGTAACAAAAATCCAGATTCGTTTATTTGAATTTTTTTATCATTTAAACTTTATAAAATTAGGTAAATCATTCCAAATTTTCAGTTTGTGATACTCGGGAACTTGTGGAACCCCTTGGGGATCAGGAACACCCTTTGGGCCTTGTCATAGGCTAGGTTGAGTTACGGTTCTGATGGAAACCAGATTCAATTTGTAACATCAACCCACTAATAAAGTGGAACTATCTCTTCTATCCTATTCACACTTCAGAAACCCTTTATGATTAGAAAATACCTAACTCAATCACTTTATTGATTCCATAAAAACATCCAATATATATTTATATTATTTTTAATTATTCCTATTATGGAATTTTTTGCTAACTTATAGAGGTTGTCGTGAAAAGAGGGAAAGTTCTTAACCATGAATTTTATTTATTTCTTCTTCCACCACATTACAAAGATATAGAATATAATTATATAAAAAAATAATTATCTCCAATGTAATTATATTTTATATTATTAATTTAATATCCAAAATTATTCTCCTATTCCATCAAATGGGATTCAAAACTACCGATCTATTGTAAGGTGAACTGCCACCTCATGAACTGATGTAATATGTTTTCCATCATCACCTATCATAGGAGGATATAATGATAGATTTAATATATATATATAGGGTATTCATATCATGATCATTATTTTAAAATTATAATATAATGTTAATTTCCATTCTATGGTAATACGATAACATCGTTCGAGTGTATGGTGAACTATTGCCTCTCAAGGAATTGCGATTCATTTTTCATTTATTCTTTACATTGATGGTAACAAAAAAAATTTAAACAATATTAATGTGATATATATTATGTTATAATGACTATATAATGGGTTTATAATATTTATACTCTTTATGTTCCTTCCATCATGAAAATATATACAGTGTTCATTCATATGTATGGACTACCGTCTCTATAAACGATATAATTCATTCTCTATGTCCAAAATTTATAGATTAATCTAAATACATATTTAGAAACAATATATGTGATATTTATATCATGTATTAAATTTTGTAAAATATGGATTCATGATCAATGTAAAAGGGATGAAAATACAGAATAAAAACATACATGAAAAATGATGTAGTTATGACTGGAAACAAGATTTTACCATAAAATTGTTAATACACAAGTAATAAATGTTTATAGGAAAATATTATATGGTATTATTCAAATTATTATTATAATTTAATATATTTATAATTATTTTATATTTATTTTATATTATTTTCGAACATGTATGATGTAATTTCAGACTAGGATAGAGATTTTTATCTCAAATTATATTCTTTGGAAAAATTATTATGATATAAAACTATATTATTTTATGAGATTCAATTGAAAACCAATTAGAATATTAGTTTATCAAAATAATTATTCTAATGATATTTGATTTTCATTTAATTTTATTTTTTCATGCTTCTTACAATTTCAAGGTTTAAAAATTGGTAAATGTTTTATGATAAAATATCAATATTTATCGGGATAATTTATGATTACGTTTTATATGAAAAAATATTATAATATACCAATTATGAAATTAATGTAATTTTTATCCTCTAGTTATTTTATAAAAATTTGAATTTCCCTAAATTTTTTCCTCTTTATTAACTCACTTATCAAAAATATTATTTTTTTGGAAAAAAAAATATTTCTATCCTCAGTCAAAAATCATTTTTCTTTTATGTAAATGTTTTATAAATTTTTTTCATGAATATTTTTACTATTTTAAATTTATATATTCATGAAATTTTTACCAAAATTTTAATATTTAGACTATTTTTTAAAAGGAACATTCTTGTTATTATTTATACAAGGATCCTTTAAATTTTACCAGAAATTTCAAATGAATATTTTTTTTATCTTGTACGAACTGAATGGTATTTTACAACATCATGACTGACCAATGATTTAAAGAATTATATATAATTTTTAGGGTTTTTTTAATGTAATGGTTTTATTTTTTATTTGGTTTTTTATTGATTTTAAATAAGTGTTTCCCAATAGAAAATGATATTTCTCTCAAGAAATGTTCAACGCGATATTTCAAAAAAAATCCATCTAATATGGTATCAAAATTTATTACATAAGTTTTATAAGGATAAGATCTAAAGTAATCATCCTTATTCAGGTTCTAGATATATTATGTTTATGGTTATTATTATGATGCAATTTTTTTTTTCCAGAAATCTGTTTCTTTTCCATGTGTTTTTCTACAATGAAATTACCATAAAATATATTCCTTTTTTCATGTGTTATTCTACGATCAAATTTATATTAATAGAATTTATATTGATGTGTTTTTGTATTGTGAATGTTTTATGATAATGTGGATAAAAATTATATATTCTCTGATTGGTGGGACCTCTATATCCCTTTAATGAACTAGGTAATGATTAATATGTCATTATATAAGAAGGGATATAGTGGGGATTGACCTAGTTTATTATTTGAACTTTTAAACAATTATAGTACTAGGTGTAAACCTTTAATTTTATGATGGTTTGGTTTGTTAGAACATTCCACTATGATATCTATTGTAGTATGCCTTAACTACTATATAAATGATATTATATGATTCTTTGTATGCCAAAAATGTATTTCATTTGACAACATAATATTTATATGGCCCATGTTCATATGATTCCCTCATGAATTATATCTTATGAACGAACATTAATTATTCTATGACTCATTTTTATGATCTATGATATGAAGGTAATGGTTTTCTAATGTTATTATCATGTTCTCATCCCATTATATACATGTTATGTAGTTATATCATGTGTTATCCCTTACCTGTCATCTGTGATCACCCCTTATTATGATTCATTTCCCCAATTTTTGAAGAATGCTATTATATATGATATGTCTAAGAATGGATCTTGTTATGATGAACATAGTATGAGAGGATATAGTTACCTTACGAACCAGTTATTTATGATTATGTGTTTCCATTCACAATATACCTATATAATTTTTAATAGATAATTATTATTTTTAATTAGTATTCATCTATTAAGATGTAATATACATGTATGAGATGTGTGGGACATCAAAAATTTTGTCGATATCACTATGATATAGTGTATTTTGATACAGAAATCAAATAAGAGGACAAAATATTCTCTATAGAATATAAGAGATGATATACTAAAAAAAATAAAAGTAGAGACTCTCCCATAACTAGATGGGATTTCCCCCAAAATCCGACAACACTGAGGAGGAATGATGATTGGAGGAGGAATTTGAATGGTTGGGGTGTGTGCATTTCAATGATCCATATATGTATGGGGTAAAAAAAGACCCTTAAAACACTTATATTCCTTTAAATGTCCTAGTGGTCATCTATCTATAACTGATAGCCTATAAATGTTGTAAAATATCATTCCAATAAATATTATCTTCCATTGAAAAAAACACAACCTTGTGAATAGACCGAATATAAATGTACATGAATTTCTAAAACATGATCCAATGCATTTATTCGTTACTAAAATCTCAGATGGAATTCAACCATGCAATTCCAATACATAACAACCATCACACTATCCTCCAAATGATCACATTAGATATGGTGGTTCCAAAATAATAATTAACAAATAAATTTTTACCCATAGTCAATGGATCATATATCCATAGAATAAAGTATTGGAAACCCATACTCAAGATCATATTATATTGTATGAATGGTTTTTTTAACTCCATTTCTAATCACACAATATATTGATGT
Organism: Viscum album; assembly: GCA_963277665.1. NCBI lineage: Eukaryota > Viridiplantae > Streptophyta > Magnoliopsida > Santalales > Viscaceae > Viscum > Viscum album. The sequence goes on along the minus strand of OY728146.1, from coordinate 174,142,436 downwards.
ATTATTTTATAAATAAATATCATTCCTTAATACCATGCCAAAGTGTACATGAAAAACCTATCCAATTGAAATATTATCATGCTGTATTTTTCTTATATTGTACCTAATAATACCCAAAACATATCTAGAATATGTGAAATGATATACCCAATATGAATTCATTATTACAAATTTATATTAAAAACTAACAAAACTCCAATCATGACTACCCCATGGTTGCATCCAAATCACCTTGATACTTATAGTATAAGTTCTATATTTACATGATAGATATAATACTCTCCACCATATAAGTATTCATGTTGTATCTTCACTTGATCAAAACCTAAATATAATGGCCCACATAATTTTGGTCAATGAACTGAATGACTAGTGTGTCGAAACCCACTCGTTCATGGGTGCCAACCCACTAAACCAAATCATCATCTATTTTGGGACCATTTTACTCATTCTCTATGAATTCCATTGAAATAAAATCCATAATAATGGTCACCAAACTCAACTACCCAGAAGAAAAAATCTGGTCTCATGGGTTCTCTTTTGTTATATATCAAGAACATTCTCATCATGTTCCACATATAGATAAAATTGTCCCTCCTCGCATGTAATGATCACCCATCATATCAACCATTAATACATATTATATTTTCCATATTATATTTATCACTGTATCTTACTTGATAAAATCAAAGTGCTGCAACTCTATCTAGGGACACCTTAACTCCAAATGTATTCTCTATAAACAAAGAAAACTGGAATGCCCATAAATTTCATATTTCCTTATTCCACAATGGATGCTCACCAATCCAAAAATTACATGAATATAATGTGACCATCATGAATTAACTTGAATTAATTTATATATAATGGGTGGACAATCTCATTCAATCAAATCTAGATTCCAAACAATAGGAAACGCCTCCTGGAAACTGACCAAGATGACTTTAAACAAATTACATTTGTATAGTATCTTTCTCCTTGATCTAGTAAACCTACAAGTAATGAAATTTCCACTAATATTACATTAATACCAATGGTTACACATCAACGTTCAAGGATAACTATCCCCCTACTAAATGAAAGCCTCATTTTCTATATTATCTTTTCACCAACTTCATAATTACAAAACATACCCATCCCATTATTTATCAAATGTACCTCGAAAATAGGTATCTTCATAGCACTGTAGTGGTCATCCATGATGCAAGGCATGTAAAAATCATACAGGGATATAACCAACACTATGTAAAATCCCATCTCATAGACATATATCAATACCATTATCACACTACTAAGGTGTATCCTATGTGAAAATGGTTTGGAACATGAAAATTTTTAGCCATTGAATCGAATCTAAATTTCACATTACTCTATGATCCTCACATAAAAGAATAGAAACACTCAAGGTATATTTGACCATAATAAAAAAGTCGTATACATTCCATTACCAGACACCAAATATAATTTTTTTTGTAAATCCATTGAATATTCTATTACATATACATGCACCTCACATAACTAAAACTCCCATAACACTGGTATTAACCCTCTCATTATCACTGATGATCACCAACCATGATAATGAGAAACTAACCTGAGCTATATTATAATGATAATTGGGCTATCACAACTAACCCCGTAGGTTGATCCCACACAAGCCTCTTTTTACACTAGTAATTCCTACCCCATTCACTAACACAAGGAATCCAATAGAACAAGAATAACATATCACTCTTTTTTCCATATATAAAACATACACACTATAATAACAAAAAACTATAATTCCAAGAAAATGTTTAAATCATTATATTTACTTTTATGCATTTTTTATTTATTAATGTGATATAATTTTATCCATCCAAAACATATAACATCCATATATAAATTTTGGAACTCTTTTGTATGAGTAGGATAATTTTTGTTTAGATTAATTAATAATTATTAAGAAATATTATATTATAATACCAATTTGTAATAATGAGTTTTTTCCATATATGATGATATATTTATATATGATATTATGTATTAAATTTCTCCCACAGAATTCATGAAACATTTATAGAAACAATTCATTTAACATTATTCATCAAAACATAATAAATATTAAACATAATAATTGAGATATCAAACACATATAATAGGTAAATATAACCTTTTATAATTTAATGTCACCAATGATCATAATACTATCTTATAACTAGGATTAATAATTAATTTCTGCGAGAATAATATAAGAGAATTTGTACCTAGTGATATAGGGACCATTAATCATTAATCATATAATAAATATTTTTCATGAAATCCGAGTCACATTTGTATACAATCATGAGAAATATGAAATCATTATTTGTGTGAATTATCCATTAGAAACAAATGTAATTCATAAATAATTTTTTTAGTATTATATAAGGTTATCATAAAAAATAGTGTTATAAGCATGTTTAAAATAATTAGAGCCTAGCTAAATCAATATGATATACAACCCTTGATAACACCATCATTATAGAATGTGATGAAAATTCACATTATCCAATTCATGAGGAAGCTATAATGGTCTCACACTCTCAAATAAGTCATCTTGAGATTACATAACAATATAGTTGGTATCAAGATAACCTATCGAATATTATGTATTATGTTTACCCATAATCCAGAGATATATTAATCTCAGATAATATCAACATCAATTTCTAGTTAATATTCAAGAAAAAAACATTTAATATCATTCACCTTTCAACATAAGATCTTTTAAAACAAATAATTATCTGTTATATTTTTATTTTCCTTTGAAAAGAAAATGTGTATAATTTAAATATATTTAATATAAATATTCTTATCAATATAGAGAAGGATTTTGGATGCTATCATAATTTCATAATCAAAATAAGGTATAGGAATAATTATTGATTAATTTATTATTGTAAAATATGAATTTAAATTATATTTAAAAAATTTCATTGAAACGTAGTGATATACCATTTTCATCATATATTACTTGATAGAAATTTAAAAATATATTGCTAAGATGATTTAGTTGAAATTTGTTTTAAATAATTCTATATGATTCTTCTAAGAAATGAATATCAATTTTTTTTGGATAATATTTTCTTGTTGTATACATTAAATGAAGGTGTTCTTATCAAACTTGTGTAAAGAGAGTCAAAAATAAACATTTTCATAAAATATTAAGAAACAGTCCATTAAAATTTTTAAATTATGGAAATAACATGTATAATATATTTAAAAAGTTATATATTTTTAGTTAAGAACATTATTATTATAAGATAATAAACATGGGAGAAATGTTTACTCTAATTGAATTTAAAAACCTTAAAATTATATTTTTGATGTAAAAAACATTTTAGTATTTTAAAATAAAAAACATTTTTAATGAAATAACATAGATATGAGTAGAACAATATTATAAATTAATAATGATATTATATTTCAGGAGTCATTATAAATAATATATATATGAAAATAGTTTCATTAATAAAATCATGTATGAAAAAAAGGATATTTTTGATGATAAATCCATTCAATTTGGATAATACATAAATTAAAAAACATTTCTAGATGGAACAGAATAGGATTATATTAAAACCATTCATTCCATGATTTAATATGTGAAAAAAATTAAGGTATATTAAGTACACTATATAAAATGAATCATATTGCATGAATTGGATTACTCAATATGATTCGATATTGAGACTATAAAAATAATTGTAATGGTTATAAAATTTGAATAATTATCCCATTAAAAAGATAACATTAGAGGATAATCAAATATGATTATGAAATATTCAATATTGATATTATATATCAATAGGTTTCATACAAAAATTCTCAAAATATGTATGTGTATATCAAATGACATGCCCTGAGAAAATATATTGATATAAAAAATCCATAAAAAGATCATACCGTTAAAGGTACAATTTAATCCATACTATGATTATTTTTTAATATTCAAAAGACATTAATAATGAATTTTAAATTAAATATAACAAAATAAATTTCCATTTCAAACATAATACTGTAATAAAAATTCTAATGAAGAATTATAATAACCCAGTGAATGGAAAATTGAGTTAAGAAATCATTTACAACTTTGTAACATTTCATTAAAATCACATATTGAGAGATAATTTGAATTGAAACATAAAATAAAATGTATATTGAATGATTAGATAGAAATGAAATAATGAGAAGTATATACACCATATAGATGAAATTCATTTTATATCATTAATTTAATCCATATTGATTGGAAATTTAATGATGTCCCTAAGATTGAGTCTGGAATTATAATAAATGTAACACCCCAAGATTTCATAGTGTGTTATTTCTTCAAAATAATTCAATAACTTGCACTACACACAACACCGAGTTCAATCACACCATGACTTACAAAAAAAAAAGCCATTAAAAGAGGTCATGAATAGTATTAACTAAATTTTAACCTTTATATAATCCTTATAATTTTGGAATCCATATTATGAGTTTCTTAGAAATAATGCAAGAACAGATTCATTTTCAGTATTGCACTTTTATCAACTTTTAATCGTGAAACCTTTTTAAATACAATATTTTAAACTTTTTGACTAAATGGGGACATAAAAAAATTTAAAATGAAACATCCCAAGCTTCCACAGTACGCTTTCCTTTGAATAATACAGTAGCGTGTGTTGTACGCAACTTTGAGTTCTAACACACACTGCAACCAATCAAACTAGCTGTTATGAATAGTAATACCAACTTTTTAAAATTATATATATTTTATATTTCAAAATGGAATTCATTTTTGGATTCGTAATATCAAATTTATCCTAAGGTGAAATTTTGGTACTTTTCGGATAACTTTAATATTTTGATGAATAGTGAAAATTACTAAATTTTAATTGAAAACAACTTTTTTAATCAAAATAATTAATAGTGATAAATTATGAATTTGTGTGGTTTTAATGTATATTTAGAATATATTTTTACAATTTAATATAATGTTGGTCATTGTACATAATTTTACAATTAAACCGAACATAAACAAGTGTCAATCTTTTGATAGTTATTATCTCTTAAAAGCACGCTTTTTGTTTTGACAGCAGGAATTAATTTTAAATTAATTTCTGCCACTTCTGTGTTTTGAATTTAGAAAAATGGATTCCATATTTAGAATCAGGATTTCCAAATTGTGTAAATAGGTAACTTTTATTTTTAGACATTTTGAATAATTACTGCGGTAAATATTTTATTTACCATGGTGAAGGGTAAATCCGGTAAATAAGGGTTAAAAAATAATATTATAATAATACTAAATTACCATAAAACGTGTCATAGCATTATTGGTTGATAAATTTTCAACCATAGGAATCTTTGGGTCGATTTGGGGACCCCATGGTGCCACTTGTAGGTGATAGGGACACTTTATTTTAATTAAGTTAAAATGAATACAAAAATGACACAAGCATATATCTTTTAGAAAAACAATTTTTACATAGGGTTATATATGTTGGATTTTCGACTATAAATATTCATTAGAAATATAAAACAATTTCCTACATGATGATATTTTATTTTAAATTTTTAGAGATTAAATAATTTAATTTATTTATGACACAATGATGATGCAATAATTATCATAATAGTGAATAATTAAAATAATTGATATTAAAAATACCCAAATAAATATAATATGAAACTTTTAATGAATTAAACTAATTTTATAGGATAATATGATATATTAGTATTGATTTAATTGACTTTTTTCTAAGTAATCAATCTGTTATGAGTTTCACAAAAATCAACTATTGAATAGTGTCAAAATTGACATAAAAGAGTTCTTAAAACAAATATTATATTATTAATTGATATTAAATTCCTAAAAATCTAAGGTTCGGCCAAAAGACTTATATAATGATAGGTTCATCATTAATGGACCACTTGGGGGTTTCTTGGATGTATATATAAGTTTATTAACCATATTATATAAAAATACAAAGAGACATTGTAAAAGTGAAACTAATTAACTTAGAGTTAATACTTAAAGATAAGGTTAATATAAGTACCCAAACCTGTCTAAATTCTATTGGTTGAGTTGGTTTCGACCCATCCCCACCTTAACCTTTGAATAATCAACTTTGGAGCCATTGGAAACCGAATATGAATTTATTATAAACTAATATCTCTAGCTTTTCCAAAGGTGCCCCTCACCCCTCTTATAAAAGGGCACTCCTCCTTCTCATTTATTCACACATTCAAATCCTTTTGGTTCGGCCAAACTCTGCCCAAATACTCTCCTAACTTCCCTCACTACAACATAGAGGCCTTAGTTTGATCAGAAATCCATCCTAAGGATCCCTTTTGATCAAATCAAAAGGAAGAACCCGAAGAAGAGGAGGTTAACCTACCCCAACCAAGGAAAAGTACAAGGTAAGGGTTATTTCACAATCTCTTCATTATCTGAGGTTGTTTATATGTAATAATCTAATGGGTTATCTTTATCATCCACATCCATGTTTTCTTAAAAATGTATTTCAAAACATTTTTATTATTTACAAGAATATGGGTTAAAGTCATTTATACCCTTGTTTGACTTTTTATAAGAGGAATCTTTCCATCGTTTTCAAAAAAAGGTCCTTTTTAACCTTTTCGACATAATTAAAGTAAGAATGTTTTTTTAACTTATACGGAAGGTGCGGTTATTTTCTGCCGTTATAAAAAATCTTCAAAGTTTTCCTTACAATCTTATAAGAATATTTTCAAAGAAAATGTTTTATTTTATATGGCTCTTAAATGATTTCAAAAATAGAAAGAGATATTTCTCTAAAAAGAGTTTTGATTTCATCTCTGTCAACATCCTTTGATGGATTTTACGCTTATTTGAAGTTGATTTATTATGATACAAAACTTCTATATTGTATTGAAGGTTTTGTGATATGTTTGACTGTGGATGTGCTATTTTTATACCATTCATAGTTTATGGTGAAATTATTGACATTTCGTATGCTAGTTTTAATACGAATGTTTATGTTATGTTTAAACCTTTTCATATGGGAATGCATTGGACTTAATATGTGACGGGTGGAGCTCGCTATAGCTCCTCGATGCATCGGTAGGTCTCATGAGACAAACTAGTGTCTTGGCACAAGGCCTTGGCAAAATCTTATTTGTAGTCTTGGCACGAGGCCTTGGCTATGTGGTTATGATAGTCTGGAATTATGCATTCCAACATTATGAAAGTGGTTATTGATATTGCATGTGATTATTCGATTAGTAGAATATCCATGTGAACAAGTAAATGGCATTATTTAATTTTACTTTTGCCATACTATGTTGAAGTTCAAATTTAAAAGGCTTTTTTTAGTAATGCATTGCCTTAAATGTTTATGCTTATTTTGAATGTTCCGCTATATTGTTATCCTTACTGGCCATTTGAGCTGACCCCTTTTCTATGTTTTATTTTTCCCAGGATGTGAAGAAGTAAGTTATGAATGACCTGCAGGGATATTATGAGGGGATAATAGTGTGGACTGTGGAGACATTATGTTGTTATAGTAGTTTTTCATTTTATGATGTAATGTAAAACTTATGAATATATCTAGTGTTTCCAAGGCTACTAAACCAATCGGTCTTTCGAGATTTTATCTTTCTTGTGATCATGCCAATGTTATGTAATAATGCACCGACTCTGGGTAACTAGGGTCGGGGAATTATAGTTGGTATCAGAGGAAGTTTAGTACAAACCTTGGAAGCTAGATTTAGATAAACTCTGATTAGAGCATGTAGACCTAAGATGAACTTTGAGGATTAGTATAGAAGAACTTCCTAGAATTTTGGTATTGTAGAGATTTTGTGAGTTTTCCGAGCAATACATCCCTGTCTGGATACGAGTAGGTAGAGGCGACTCTGGCACAGATGTACCTAGGGGTAAAACCCGAAAACACCTCTTTGAGCTAGACTCGAACGGGAACTGGTGCACGACAACGGGCCTTGCTGCACTCTTGGTTACGACACTCCCGAGGGATATGCTTAGGATAATTCTCATTTTCTTTACAAACCATTATGAAGGGTTTATGAGTATATACATCCTCAAAGGAGACATTTTTATGATTATGGATTATATCCATAAACTATTTAATTTATGTTATGTGTTTTACAAGTTTGGGATTAGGTATTGTTATTTATAAACTAATCTAGTGTATGCCATTGTTTAGAAATGGTGCCCAGTAGAAGGAATGAGAACTCCAGTGATGCACATGATCCAAAGAGAAGGAAGGATCATATCTTTCATGGTCTTAAGCCAGAATTTACAAGAGAAATAGTCTCGCATGTATTATCATCATATGAAGAAATAATATCATGTGTTGATAAGATAAGTAAAGAGTTTACTGAGTCCTATGGATTTGAAGGGAAGAAAGAGAAGAAAAGGATGGAAGAAAGAAAGATGGATAAAGGGAAGAGGGAAAAGAAGAATTTTCCCATATGTGATAACTGTGGAAAGAAACACCCTGGAACTTGCCTGAAAGGAATGGGAGTTTGTTATAAGTGTGGAGGAAAAGGGCACAAAGTACGTGACTGCGAGGGTAAGAAAATGGTTTCAAATGTACAATGATTCATTTGCAAGGAGTTTGGACACTACGCGAACCTATGTCCCAGTCATCAGACTATGCCGCAAATGATGCTATTGGATAATAATCAAGTTATGATTCTACCACAGATTAAGAGGAATGATTAGAGTTCTTATGTTGATTATGTCAATTGAGTGTTGTATCAACAATGTACTTGTTATAATTATTATGGAGTATATAAGGATTGTACTGCAGTACTATTTCATTAAGGACTTGAGATTGTGTGGAACAAAGAAAAGTGACTCAATAGCAGGATAAATTTTTGGAAAATATATGGTTGAGAGAATGATAAACCATAATATAGTTCTGATACCGAGGTAGTGATTTTGGAATAATACATGATTGTTTTGGATAAATTATATTGGATATTCTTGACTACCTTGGAACTGATTAATGATTTGTATATTCTATCATTGTTGGGGTTTAAAACATTTTTGGACTGATGAAGTATATCCAGCATTCTATATGGAATAAGGGAGCATGAATGTAATCAATAAGGAATATGGTAACTCAGGATGTTTCAGTGTATTAAAAGAATACATGATGAAGGTATTCATATGATATTACGGGGTAAAAAGGATCTACATTATGTTTACCTTCCTTATAAATGTTGGACTGTGAGTTTGAACAGAAGTATTTTGGATAGTTCTAGTTTGGATTATTTTGGATTGCCATAAAAGGACAACCCGGAGGTCGGGCGGCAACCCGTCGCGTCCGGCAAGGCTGCGAGACTTGAAACCGCAACCGAAGGGCGACAAGGGTGTATCAACGACCACTGGCCCACGAGATTTCCTAGATTAAATAATGTAGTTTTTATTAAAAGATCTGGTAGATAAATTATAAATTCGTTTATCTTGGAACCCTGTACGAATAGTATAAATAGAATTTTTTTTACGTTCTATTATATTTTAGAGTGAAAGATGAGTTTATGGTAAAAATTTATTAATGGATAAAACTCTAATTATAAATTAAGTATATCTCCTTATGATCTTAGCCAATATCATAAATAAATTCCTCAACATTAAGAAAAGGAACATAGAACAAAAATTTTGTCCTAGATGGTACCTTAAATCATCACTAATTTATGGCTTTGGGATTGTTGGACTTTTCATAGCCATGTTCTCTACCACTCTCCATCAGATAATTGATGGTTATATTTTTCTTCCATATCCATATTTTCCTACATGGAACCCTAGTATGTGTTATTTTCGGTAATCTTCATACTTTCCACTCTTTATTTTAAATAGAGGCCTCATTAATTCATTTTTCGATGTGGGATTTCAACTAAGATATTTTGAAACGTCAAAAATGTGTTATCCCAATACCCTATGTTTGTTCAACCGATTGTATTTCAAATCATCATAGATTGTGAGTTTAAGGACCTAAATTTTATACTTGTTTGTGATTGATGACCTCAATCACTACCTATAAATATTTACGTTTTTCCTCCAATTATATGTCTCTAATTTCCACCAATGTTCTCCTAATCGAGATCATAATTTGGTGGTGACCCTTTCATTTCTCTTTTCCTCATATTAAGACTAAATTTTAGTAACCCAATTTCCGATGTGGGTTTTCCCACAAATATATTTTCTATTTTCAACCTTTTATTTTCGAAGAACAATTTCAAATTGCGAGGACGCAATTTATTGAAGGAGGGGAGAATGTAACACCCCAAGATTTCATAGTGTGTTATTTCTTCAAAATAATTCAATAACTTGCACTACACGCAATTCCGAGTTCAATCACACCATGACTTACCAAAAAAAGCCATTAAAAGAGGTCATGAATATTATTAACTAAATTTTAAACTTTATATAATCCTTATAATTTTAGAATCCATATTATGAGTTTCTTAGTCATAATGCAAGAACAGATTCATTTTCAGTATTGCACTTTTATCAACTTTTAATAGTGAAAACTTTTTAAATACAATATTTTAAAATTTTTGACTAAATGGGGAAATCAAAAAAATTTAAAATGAAACATCCCAAGCTTCCACAGTACGCTTTCCTTTGAATAATACAGTAGCGTGTGTTGTACGCAACTTCGAGTTCTAACACACACCACAACCAATCAAACTAGCCGTTATGAATAGTAATACCTAATTTTTGAAATTATATATATTTTATATTTCAAAATGGACTTCATTTTTGGATTTGTAATATCGAATTTATCCTAAGGTGAAATTTTGGTACTTTTCGGATAACTTTAATATTTTGATGAATAGTGAAAATTACTAAATTTTAATTAAAAACAACTTTTTTAATCAAAATAGTTAATAGTGATAAATTATGAATTTGAGTGGTTTTAAAGTATATTTAGAATATATTTTTACAATTTAATATAATTTTGGTCATTGGACATAATTTTACAATTAAACCAAACATAAACAAGTGTCAATCTTTTGATAGTTATTATCTCTTAAAAACACGATTTTTGTTTTGACAGCGGAAATTTATTTTAAATTAATTTCTGCCACTTCTGTGTTTTGAATTTAGAAAAATGGATTCCATATTTGGAATCAGGATGTCCAAATTGTGTAAATAGGTAACTTTTATTTTTAGACATTTTGAATAATTACTACGGTAAATATTTTATTTACCATGGTTAAGGGTAAATCCGGTAAATAAGGGTTAAAAATAATATTATAATAATACTAAATTAACCTAAAACGTGTCCTAGCCTTATTGTTTGATAAATTGTCAACCATAGGCATCTTTGGGTCGATTTGGGGACCCCATGGTTCCACTTGTAGGTGATAGGGACACTTTATTTTAATTAAGTTAAAATGAATACAAAAATGACACAAGCATATATCTTTTAGCAAAACAATTTTTACATAGGTTTATATATTTTGGATTTTCGACTATAAATATTCATTAGAAAGATAAAAATATTTCCTACATGATGATATTTTATTTTCAATTTTTAGAGATTAAATAATTTAATTTATTTATGACACAATGATGATGTAGTAATTATCATAATAGTGAAAAATTAAAATAATTGATATTATAAATACCCAAATAAATATAATATGAAACTTTTAATGAATTAAAATAATTTTATAGTATAATATGATATATTATAATTGATTTAATTGACTTTTTTCGAAGTAATAAATCTGTTATGAGTTTCACAAAAACCAACTATTGAATAGTGTCAAAATTGACATAAAAGAGTTCTTAAAACAAATATTATATTATTAATTGATATTAAATTCTTAAAAATCTAAGGTTCGGCCAAAAGACTTATATAATGATAGGTTCATCATTAATGGACCACTTGGGGGTCTCTTGGATGTATATAGTAAGTTTATTAACCATATTATATAAAAATACAAAGAGACATTGTAAAAGTGAAACTAATTAACTTAGAGTTAATACTTAAAGATAAGGTTAATATAAGTACCCAAACCTATCTAAATTCTATTGGTTGAGTTGTTTTAGACCCATACAAACCTTAAAATTTTAATAATCAACTTTGGAGCCATTGGAAACCGAATATGAATTTATTATAAACTAATATCTCTAGCTTTTCCAAAGGTGCCCCTCACCCCTCTTATAAAAGGGCACTCCTCCTTCTCATTTATTCACACCTTCAAATCCTTTTGGTTCGGCCAAAATCTGCCCAAATACTCTCCCAACTTCCATCACTACAACATAGATGCCTTAGTTTGATCAGAAAGCCAACCTAAGGAGCCCTTTTGATCAAATCAAAAGGAAGAACCCGAAGAAGAGGAGGTTAACCTACCCCAACCAAGGAAAAGTACAAGGTAAGGGTTATTTCACAATCTCTTCATTATCCGAGGTTGTTTATATGTAATAATCTACTGGGATCTATTTATCATCCACATCCATGTTTTCTTAAAAATTTATTTCAAAACATTTTTATGATTTACAAGAATATGGGTTAAAGTCATTTATACCCTTGTTTGACTTTTTATAAGAGGAATCTTTCCGTCGTTTTCAAAACAAGGTCCTTTTTAACCTTTTCGACAGAATTAAGGTAAGAATGTTTTTTTAACTTATACGGTGGGTGCGGTTATTTTCCGCCATTATAAAAAATCTTCAAAGTTTTCCTTACAAGCTTATAAGAATATTTTCAAAGAAAATGTTTTATTTTATATGGCTCTTAAATGATTTCAAAAATAGAAAGAGATATTTCTCTAAAAAGAGTTTTGATTTCATCTATGTCAACATCCTTTGATGGATTTTACGCTTATTTGTAGTTGATTTATTATGATACAAAACTTCTATATTGTATTGAAGGTTTTGTGATATGTTTGACTGTGGATGTGCTATTTTTATACCATTCATAGTTTATGGTGAAATTTTTGACATTTCGTATGCTAGTTTTAATACGAATGTTTATGTTATGTTTAAACCTTTTCATATGGTAATGCATTGGACTTAATATGTGACGGGTGGAGCCTGCTATAGCTCCTCGATGCATCAGTAGGTCTCATTATACAAACTAGTGTCTTGGCACAAGGCCTTGGCAAAATCTTATTTGTAGTCTTGGCACGAGGCCTTGGCTATGTGGTTATGATAGTCTGGCATTATGCATTCCAACATTATGAAAGTGGTTATTGATATTGCATGTGATTATTCGATTAGTAGAATATCCATGTGAACAAGTAAATGGAATTATTTAATTTTACTTTTCCCATACTATGTTGAAGTTCAAGTTTAAAAGGCTTTTGTTTTAGTAATGCATTGCCTTAAATGTTTATGCTTATTTTGAATGTTACGCTATATTGTTATCCTTACTGGGCATTTGAGCTCACCCCTTTTCTATGTTTTATTTTTCCCAGGATGTGAAGAAGTAAGTTATGAATGACCTGCAGGGATATTATGAGGGGATAATAGTGTGGACTGTGGAGGCATTATGTTGTTGTAGTAGTTTTTCATTTTATGATGTAATGTAAAAATTATGAATATATCTAGTGTTTCCAAGGATACTAAACCAATCGGTCTTTCGAGATTTGATCTGTCTTGTGATCATGCCAATGTTATGTAATAATGCATAGACTCTGGGTAACTAGGGTCGGGGCGTTGCAATAAATATCCTTAAATTACTATATAATAAACATATATAAATTATTTTAATCCAGAATTACCTTATCTAGGTATAATTTTATATCCTTATAAAATTTCCATAAATTATTTCGATGACATATTTAATTCCCTAATCGGTTAGGTCTTCTTCAAGTATTTTAATGATATTCAACTCATAAATTCAAAATAATCACACCAGGATCACTAAGATTCATGTTTTAATTGTTACATCATCTCTTGAAAATAATAATGAAATAAATATAGTTATATATATATATATATTCAAACATTAATAAAAATAAAGAATTTTTTTATTAAAAATTAATTACAAAATAATATTGGAGACAGTGGGAAGTACGTCAACATGAGTAGCCGTTAGAATTTTCAATGATAGTGTTAGAAAGAATGTAATTATTATTAATTTATATTAATAAATTATCACATTTTAATGGATTGAATATTATTTCATTATATTCTCTTATATATATAAATCACTTATTTGATGTGGTGGTGATGATGAATCAAATCACTCCAAGTTGGTGGTAATCCACATTTACTAATGATCAACATTATCATTATTTGTTGAATACAAAAGTAAAAAAATAAAATATTATCATTAATTAATAATATTTTTTCATTAATATATTATATAAAAAATCAATAATTATAATCATCCATTATATATTTTTCTGGAATACCAATTACATAGATTTTCAAGGTTTTTGTTATTCGTACACACTAATGGCAGGTTGGATTCCCATTTTATGTAATAAAATATGGATATAGTATATCCAGTTATAATAACATAATTAAATTATTTTTTTGATACTTTTTTAATTATTTCACCATGTTCAAATATATATAAATGATTTAGAATAATAAATAAAATGATAATGGTCGATCAAGAACAAAATATATTCTTCAGACAATGTCCTTTTCTTTTCATCTTATTCCATGTAAAGATAGAATTAATCACAGAATAAGACATTTTGATTATAGGAAAGGATTTTAGGTTGGTATTATGGTAGGGAATGTTTTAATTAAATGGTTCTCTACACATGATGAAAATATGAGATGTGGTACTATTTTATATTGAAGTGAGGTGCCCTTTTAGATTTAAATAATTGATAAAATTATTATAAATAATTTCTTGGGAAAAAGGATTTAAATTATATAATTTAAAAGTAATTTGATTATAAGTATAAATACTCTTATATAATAAAATATTGATATGTTTTTTTATCTTTTATCTAGTACCTCTTGGTTTTAACCCGAATTTCACCCTTTTGAAAATTATAGTGAAATCAATTGTTTTTACATTTAATAGATCAAATATTATACTATAAAATGGAAAAAGAAAAAAATGGGAAGTTGTTGGATTGTTTAACCATATAACATTCCATTGTATGAATTTAGAATTTTTAAATTAAAAATCCTCTAATAAAATAAAATTTATTATAAAATTTCATTATTCTCATTTTTGGAACCATTAATTTAATTTTATATTGAAAACATCATCAACACAAATTAATTAAAATATATACCTTTAAAAAATCCATAATATGAAATATATATAAATATAATTCATGGGAAAATATAAAACACCCATAAAATATCACATTTTGAGTTGTTAAAATAATTAACATGGTTTTTCTTTTCCTTTCACAAGCATTATATGTTCATTAATTATGTATTTAAGAAAATTATTTCATAATTGTTTTTAAAGAAGTAAAATTATAAAAAATATAAATTTAAAAATTATATTTCAGATTAATTCAATATGTATATTTAATATCATAGGGTTCACGAATACATAAAAAATTGTTTTTTATTTTTTTAACCATATTTTAGAATTTCAAAAGATTTTGTATATGATACTTGTTATATAACTCAAAGGTTAGAAAATAAGAAAAAATAATCATTCATATATAATAATGACTATAAATATCATTAAAATATTTTTTTCTCCATTATTATTATTAATATACAAGATTTAACTTTTCTAATGTTTCATAAGCACTATATTAAAACTAAAATATATTTTCCTATTTGTTGAAAAATAAATTATTATTTCTAAAATTTCCTTTATTTTTATTATATTATTTTACAATAGTATAATAAATTATTTTTTCATAGATTTATTATATTTTTATATCATTTTTATATCGTAGAGACGTCACAAAAGTTATCCATTTTCATAAGAAATGTACATTTTTTTATTTCACAATCAATATTTAACTTCATCAAATAACATCTAAAAAAATAATAAATATAAAAATATTTAGTTCCTAAATTAAAAATTAATTCCATATTTTTTAGACTAAATTCTTATAATTGAATAAAATTTATTTGTTAAAAAATATAAAATTAAATTAAAAACAGTTTTATGAAAATGAGTTCTTAAGGTAAAAAATGAAATTATACCAAAATGAAGAATAATGATATTTCATGTGTATTTATATGTATCTATATAAAAAATAATAATTATTTAATTTATAATCCAAATAAAATCATAATGTTATATATAATTGAAAATAAATTACATTTTTCAAAAAGATGTAAAAAATTTTATTTTGTCTTTTCAGTGAAAAATCAATTCTATTAGAAAAATCCCAAAAATTAACCCATAACTAATTTTGATATGATGATTTAAAAAAATAATTTAGTTTTATGATTTTATTTTTTTAAAATTTTAATAAAATTATTGAAATATTGTTTCATTAAAATAATAAAATTCCATTTTTGAGGAAAATAAATTTTTATAGTGTAAAATGACCATACTAAAAAATGCAATTTTATTTTCCAAGATAAAATATATAAATATATAGTTTTTAAGTCCTTTATATATATTTCATAATATTGTTAATCCTCTCCATACGTTCCAATTTAATATCCATTTTATAACTACAATATTAAATTAATAATTTTTTTTTGATTGTGTAATTAAGGTGTTGAGGGTTGCATACACTATCAAAGATAGTGTCATTTTAAAATACCAGTATATTAAATTATCCTTCATAATAAAATGGTATCCTTTTAATTTTAAATTTATCATGGTAGGGTTTTATATTTTAATTTCTTTTAAACACCCACATCATAAAAATGGTTGATTAAAATTATTATTGAATATAGGGAAAGGGTATTATGAAGGTTATATCGAATAACACATAACTAGGTTAAAAATAGGATAATATTAATGGGATGAAAACATATAGACCTATAATAAAAATATACTTTCCAAACAGTGGAGATTTATAGAAAACATATATCCCACAAAGGTAAAACATTAGTAGAAACTCCATTTCCACCAAACCGATAATAAATGAGGTGGGAAAATTTTGAATGATTAGGTAATATGATAATTTCTTCCCAATTTAATATTAATATATTTTAGGAATTATTTTACAATCTATAATAAGAAAATAATGAAATATTCTTACATGACATTTTTCATTTCATCAATTAGAAAATCTCCACTAAAATCACAAATGTTTATCCAAAATAGGATTATTTGATGTGATGTTTTGTTGCTTAAAGCACTAAAATAAACACCATACATATCCCATTAACCTAAACTTGAGAACAAAATATTCCAACTACCAATAGATATTATATAAAACTAGAATTATTTTAATAATTTATGAAAATATACAATATGAATAAACTATCATATGAATAAATAATATATAAATCTCCAAAATTCAATAATTAAAAAAATGGTATATGTTTTTTATTACATAAATAAAAAAAATATATACTATAAAGCCTTATTAAGGTTTCAATTTAATTTATTTTTGAAATAAAATAATTATCTCATACCTTTTATGTTACATTCCAAAAAAAGTAGTAGTATTTTCCTGAAGTAATCCTTCATATTAAACATATGGGTTACAAAGACATGATCCAAATAAATGTTTCCCCAAAATATCATTAATTTACATCATATTCCATCCCATAAAACCAAAAAAGTGTTGTCTATTCATTTTATCTCTTATTCAATGTTAAAATATAAATCTATGATGGTATCTATATCTATTAAATAATACTAATAAAAAAACATCATAATATCCAATGTTATCTAAATATTTTCCTGAAATACCAACTATAAAAACCTCCATCCCATACTCCCAAATTAAATGTTAAAAAAATTGTTACATTTCAATATTCATAACTGATAAATGATAAACCAATTTATTCCATAAAAAAACAAAAAATCAAACTAAATTTTTTTATCTATTATATACCAATATATCATTTTGGTTTGTAGTTTTACAGAGTTAAGAAAACATCTTACCTTATAATACTCATGTACTCAATTGATTATTTTAAGATATACTTGTTATTTTTTATTTCATAAAATATGTCCAATTTATCCAATAAAATTCCTGAAGAAAATTAAGACATATTTAACTTAACATTAGTCATCATAACCTAGTTAATTGAAGCATAATATGGGTGATCTCAAACAGTCAGTACAGGTAAGCATAGGTATTGAGAATTAAATTTAATCAATGATCCTAAGATGAGTATAATGGTGTCATTAAATAAGAAATATTCATGATTATAACATAATATGATTCATAACCATCAATAACTAGATAAAAAATTAAAGCACAGAATAATTATTTAACATAATAAATTATTCATATATGTCTACAATCTGGAGCCTTGTGAAAGCAACAATTAAGCAAAGGATCCATTAGAAAAAATAGAGATCATGTGAAAGACATGTTGGTATGATGTAATATTATAATAAAAAATTTTGTGGAAATCATGTAATAAATAATTGGATCCTAATTGAATCTATAGGTGAATAAAACCCAGTTAACACCCTCCTCTATTCTCTTGAAGAAAAGGAACATTACCAAATACATTAGAGAGCTCAAACTGGTTCATCTTATAAGATAGCAACCCTTTTTGGTGATTATCTCAGGCACAATTTTATGAAATTTTTGTTTTTTTATTATATCCCTTTCATTGGAGTTATTTATTGGGGTGTGTTTGGATGATGTATAGGAAAACATTGAAGAAAATAGGATATGCATGGTTGCTGCACAGTTTGAAAAAATTGTGCGGCTGCTTAGGAGAAACTGTGTGCCCTATTATTTTTGAAGTTGTAACATCAACATTGTTGGAACATGGTTTTAGAGGTCTTGTGAGGTAGTCATGTGAAGTTCCCCTTGAAGAAGTTTCTAATTCACGGTTATCACATGGTTTGTCTAACCATGTGACTAAACAATGCACAAGCCAACTATGATATCCTAAATTTGTGGATATCACTTGTTTTCCATTTTTAATGAGTTTTTTCACCTTATATGTGGCCAAAACATGGTATTTTACTTTCCTATGGTTTAAGGAATGTTCTCCCATTGACTCGGAATGATTTCAAGGCCTTACAGACACTGTTCTTCGAGAGAGATAGCCTGAATTGAAGATCCATTCTTCACCTGGTAAGTGTATTTCATTCCGATGCTTCTACTGTTCATTATTATATCTTTCCCTAATAATTTCATGGAATATATCTTCTATTTTCATAGATATAAAACAATTTGGTGGTATCTACATATAGGATTGAATATCTAGATCAAGATTTATGATATCTAGATTGATTTTATCTTATTTTGGTTTAGGGATTTAGATATGGAACTTTTATCAACATCATTGTACTGCTCAGATTTTGGGGATTTATATTGGAAAAACATTCATCAATGATCCTAGGTGGGTGGTAAAAATATAATTCCCAATTAAGTAAACTTGATATGTATATTCTTGATCACATAATTTCAAGCATCATTTGGAAATTGATTTTCCTTGAATTGGGATAATTAGATTAAAAAATTGAGTTATTAATGTTTTGTTAAAACATGTGATTAATTAGGGAGTTAATAACGAGAATAAGGGGCTAACCTATTAGATTACTAATTTTGGTAAATTATTTATAAGATATAGGGGTTGTAATATAGATTAATAATCGGGGGATTAATTATGAAATATAAAATTTTCAATTATGAATTAATTAATTTTCAATTAATTTTGGGTTTTGAGATTATGATCAAGATAATTAATTATGAGTTTAATTATTAATATATGATATTTATAATAAGATAATTAATTTTGGAAAACTAATAATGGGATATGAATTGTGATGTTGGTTAATTAATTAATGGGATTGAGACACTTAGTTAATTGTTGTGTCAACTAATGGGTTTGATATATTTAACTAATTTTTTAATTAGTGAGGGAATTAATGTGGATAATTAATGGATGAATTAATAATTTTTTTTAATAATGGGAACATGGTCATTCTAAATTGAGATGTACAAATGGTAACATGGTCATCATACTTATGAGCAAGAGAATTGGAATATGGTCATTCAAATGTGAAGTACACATGGTAACATGTTCATTATAATTATGAGTAAAGAGAATAGGAACATCGTCATTCTATTGAGGGGTATGCTTGGTAACATAGTCATCTTACTTAGGTTTTTGATATTGGTAATTTTGGAAAAGTGGATTGTAAATGTGAAATTAAAAAATGGAAATAATGGCACTCCGAGTTATGACCCCACACGATAATATTCGAACTCCGGCATGAGTTGAATCATGTATTGATAAATCATACCACCTTTAATAAATTGAGCTTCAACGAGATTCTGGTATGATGATATGATATAACCTAGGGAACAATTTGTTCTCTGGTATGAGATGAAGTTATTACGGAGGTACAATATCCATGGGAACCTTGGAATTAATATAGTCAGATAAGAATACATGAAAACGTGATAAACTATATAATATGTCACTGTACTTATTTTCTTATATAACCGCATGAACTATATTTTAAGTAAACATTGTTTAGACACCATTGGAGGTACCAACTAAGATGTACTCACACCCTATTCGGGATGACTGATCTTTACCATAATAGATAATATTTTTGTAGGACTAGAAAAAAGAAATGGATCTAAGATAGGTAGATGATTTGGGTATGGATCTTGGTGGAGGGAACCAAAAAGTTTTAGGGACCTTTTGGGAGTCATAGTGTCTTTAATTTAAGTTTAATTTTTTACAATTGACACTTGTTTTGGAATATAATGTATTCCCTTTTAGTTTTTTATTTTATTTCCTATTTGGTTATTTTGTGACATGAGAACTGTTTTTGTTAAATATTCTTCCACTTTTTATTTATTTATTTATGTTGGTATTTTACTCTGATAAATGAGGGTATATTCACCCCATGAATGAATTAATAGGCCCCTACTACTAGTCGGTAGCCTCTAACATATGGGTAGGTATGCTTAAGGTCTTGTGGTGAACGGACTCGGGGCACAGTTGTGTGGCACACGGGTTATGATGATACAAAGTGGTATCAAATGAGAATTTATTTTTTCTTCTTCATCTTAATGTTTTTGGGAAGGTAGATAGGAAACTAGGATGAGTCGAGGGATGGTAAAGAGCTCTTGTATGAGAGTTGCAAACCCTTGAATTGGGTAAAACCCAAGTACTGATGGTGGTATTGTTGTTATTGCTATTTTATTTTACTATTGAATAATATTTCACCATGGGAAACATGTGTGTGGTGTGATTTGATTAACATTTCTAAGAATTTTTGATTACTGCTTCATGGCCAAGAATGGAATTGGGAGATGAGTCTTTCTGCATCATTCTAGGAACTCAGGGTTATTGTGACATGCATCATTTTAGGCACACACAGGGAACGAGTTGTGGGTATGTTGTTGAACATTAATTGTTTTTAGAGTTGAGATATTATAATGAAAAATTGTTCCAAACAAAAATTGGGAAATACGTAAAATGATAAAAAATGAGAGAAATTTGGTGTCCAAATGAGAATATTGATTATGATAGTGTGTTTACCCTTATTATCCAAAACTTATGAGTATGATGTTTAAGGGTAGTGATAGCCCCTCAGTTTTGACAATATATAAAGGTGTGAAAAAAGGATTTTTGTGATTATTTTCCTCTTACATAAATGTTATAAGGTTTTGTTATGAGACATGAGAAACATGTTTGGCCTTGTTGAGAGTATTACTTAATGAAAATTTTTGTGGGGATGACTAAGGGGAGTTCCTAGGAATGTTTTTCCAGTTCTTGAACATGAGGAACTGATCGTTGGGACTAAAGATGAATGGGAAAAGTATCGAGAGAACTTATCTCGCTTCATGAAATTCATTGAAAGACACCAAGGGCGTGTTGTGAAATGTATTTCTGAGTTTACAAGGGTGTTTAAGTTTCAGCAACATCCATATTTCACTTTAGAGGGTGGAAATGTGGGAGATTAATTCTATACTGAGTCTATAGAGACAATACATGACCATTTGAATACTCTGGCTAAGAGGAGAGTCAAGTTGGATGCCTATATGTTTGGGGGATCAGCTAAGCTCTAGTGTGATATTTAGGTGTAAACTAGATGGACTAACTATATGTTATGGATGGAATTTATAGAGAGGTTCTTGGAACACTTTTATCCAAAGACGATGCAACAAGAGAAAGATGATGAGTTCTTGCATCTGACATAAGAGAGTATATTAATGATGAAATATGTTGGATGCTATAGAGATCTTCAACACTTTTACCAAGAATTATCAAGAGATGAGACAACTATGGTGAAACATTTTTAGGATGAACATAAGTGTGAGAATAAATCCCAAGGGAATATATTTGGGATGAAGAAGTTGGTAGATGTGTTGGATCAAGCTCTTATAGTTGGAGGGATCCTAAAGAATTCTTCCAGTGCTGGCCATGTAGTTTTTATATGAAAATCATGAGGTGAGACTTTTGAGAGTTGGAACCATCGTTATGAAAAATTTAGCCAAGGTAGTGGGAAGCCAAGTACATTGACATGAGAGTCGACTGGATAAGAACTTACTGGGGTGATATTTCATCTATGTGGCAGACCAAAACACTATCCTCAACATTTTTCCTAAAAAATAGTAGAGTGTAGATCATGTGGCAAGATGGGACATCTACAAAAGTTTTACTGGTCGTGGGAACTTACGGGTACTAGAGGAGCAACTAGGAAGAGTTTGTGTGTGGGAAGAGGATCTTCTACACCATATTGAGATGGAAGATGGATTTATACTGGATGAGGTGGTAGGGGTGATTTATGCGGTGCTTTTGGGAAAGAGAACCTGCATCAGAAGAGTGGTGGTACTCAGGGGAGTCAGACATCATCACAAGGGATAGGAGCAACATAGTTACATGTAGTACAACCTACACTTGTGGATAGCGAGGATGGACCATTTATAATGAGAGGTACTATTATAGTAGCATCTACTTTATCATACACATTGTTTGATACTAGTTCCTCTCATTCCATTGTATCTAAAAACTTTGTTGAGGGTTTGAGAATGATGATGGAGTTTTTGAGTTGGTTAATGACTATAGACACACCGTTGGGAGTGATGTCTAATGATATATATATATATATATATTTTCAAGGTATTTTCAGTAGATATTAGGGAATATTATTTCCTATGGGATCTATATGTTCATGATATGATGGGATTCAACCTAATTATGGGTATGGAATGGATAGTTTCATTTTGAGCCCACATCGACTGATACTGTAGGAGGGCTACATTAACATATCCTAAGGGTGACCAGTATAATCATCATAGAGAGTGGTTTATCTAGGCAGGCCGAGTAGTGTCAATTACTCATCAACTAGAAGAAATCACATCCCATGTTTATAATATTTTTTTTGATGATGGAGGTGTTAGAAAATATATCCTTCAACCAGTAGTAGAACTATTTATGGATTTCATTCCTGAAGAATTCTAAGGGCCACCACATGAGAGAGATGTGGAATTCCCTATTGATCTCATTCTGGGCACAAATCTAGTATCTCTTCCATTGTATAGAAATGAACTGACTGAGATTCAAGAGCTCATGTCTTATTTGGAAGAATTAGACGATAATGGATTTATTCATCCAAGTATATTGACTTGGGGATCACCTATTTTGTTCATAAAGAAGGATGATTGAAGTATAAACTTATGTATCAATTAATGGATGTTGAACAAAATGATTATGAAGAACTAATATCCTCTTTCACATAAATATGGTTTATTTAATCTGTTGAAGGTAGATGGTGTGTTCTCAAAAAATCAATTTGAGACCAAGGTATCATTATTTTAGAGTATGAACATCTGATATACTGAGGACTATTTTCAGCAGAAGGTATGCCCTTTATGATTTTGTCTTAATTCTATTTGGGTTGACAAATTCCCCATTAGTTTTTATGGCCTTTATGAAGAAGATATTTCATCCGTATCTAGATTAGTTGGTGGTGGTGTTTGTGGATGATATATTGGTGTACTACAAGACTCATGACAATCATTCCATACTTCTTGACATTGTCCTAAGTATATTGAGAGAGCATCAGTTATACACAAAGCTATATAAGAGTCAGTTTTGGATTGACCTAGTACACTTTATGGGGAACCACAACTCTTTGGAAAGTGTGTCAAGGGACCCAGATAAGGTTCGAGCAGTAGTTTCTTGGGTGAATCCCAAGAATGTTTTCGACATCTAAAGATTTTTTTGGATTATCAAGATATTACAATATATTCATCGAAGAACTTTTTTTTGGTAGTTCCACTTTGGGGCTTGAACATAAAGGGAGTAATGTTTGATTAGACAAATGTTCGCGAGGTTACTTTTAAGGAGTTGAAGAAGTGCTTGACATTGACACCAATATTGACCCTACCTATGTCAGGTGAAGAATATACAATTTATTTTGACCCTTCTGGGATCAGACTCAGAGATGTTCTGATGTAGGGAGAACAAGTTGTGGTGTATGGGTCTTATAAATTGTGGCCTCACGAATGAAATTACCCTACACATGTCCTCATGTTGGAAGTAGTGGTTTATGATCTTAAGTGTTGGTGACACTATCTTTTGGGAGAAAATTTTATAGTTTATATATATTAGAATAGCATGATGTATATATTTTTACAGTTTGATTTAAATCTTCAGAAGTGGTGATGGGTAGAGTACATGTAGTCATTTTATTATGTAATGGAATATACACACGAGAAAGAAAATAGTGTGGCTGATGGCTTTAGTAGGAAAAGTCAGACCCAAATGGTTCAAGAGTTGAGTTGAGAGTGGAAGATGTTGAACATGCTGAAAAAAATTCATGTGGTGGTTTAGGAGAGTTAGGGGTAGATGAATATTGTTTTAGTCGCATTGGATTCTATTCTTTTGATATGGTTCATGGATAAACATTATGAGGATCCATAGTTCTTATCCTTGAGTTAAATATTTTAAGGTGGGGAGACATATTCTGACTAGGTGATAGATGATGATGAGATCATCAATGTGAATAATTGAGATGTGGTACCTACGAGAATAAGATAAGAGATCATATAATAATTTCATACCTCAAGGTGTTGTATTCATACAGTGTTGACCAAAATGTAGCATGACATATGATGACAGTTTTGGTGTCTAGGCATGAAAAATGAGATAGTAGGGTTTGTGACAAGATTTATCACATGTCAATAGGTGAAGGTAGTAAATGAATGACCTGGATGTTTACTATAGCTGTTGTCTATTCTGAAATGGAATTTGGATGACGTTACATTGGAAATTTTGGTAGGTCTTCTGAAGAAACATAGGATGAATGATGCTATTTTGTTCATTGTGGATCGACTAACAAAGGTAGTGGAATGTTTTACTATAAGAGAAACCTTTAGAGTAGAACAATTGAGAGAACTGTATGTTTAGGAGATATTTACTTTCCTGGAGTGCCAAGAACAATAGTTTCATATCATGATTCACACTTTACTTTGTGATTATGTAAGATCTTGTAGAATGGTCTTGGAACATAGGTATTATTTAGTCTGTCTTTCCACCCACAGATAGATGAAAAATCAGAATGTAGTAGACATGTTCATCAAGATATGCTACGAGCTTCTGTCCTTGACATTGGTGGATCTTGAGAAAAGAAATTGGATTTAGTGGAGTTCTCCAATAATAACATTATTAGGAAACTATACATGTTTCACAATATGATACTTTCAATGGTAGGACATGTAGATCACCGCTATGCTGGATGGAGGCCAGTGAGTAAGAGTTTTTGGGAATATGTCTTGTTCAAGATACATCAGAACTAGTATAGTTGATTTGGAAATGTATGGATACATCTCAGAGTATACAGAAGTCATATAGTGATAGAAGGATAAGACCCATTGAGTTTACAGATGATGAACTTGTATTTCTTTAGGTATATCATAAGTTAGGTCCCCGCAAGATATGACATCAGGGAAAGTTGGCACCCAAGTTTATTTGACCATTTGGGAAAGTGGAGAGAATCAAGAAAGTGGCATACCTATTGGATCTTCTATAGAGTTATAATGTTGTTGATGATGTTTTCCATGTATTGAAACTAATTTGGTATCATCACAACCCTTCTAATGTGATTGATATGGATAAGGGTAACCTCGCTATAGATGTTTCCTTTGAGAAGCATCTGATATGTGTGTGGGATTGTAGTGAAAAAGTATTGAAGGGAAATATTGTGCCGATATTTCATGTTTTATGGAAACATTGATTCTTACAAGAGTAAATTTTGGGAAGAGAAGTAGATATGAGAGATCAGTGGCCCACTATTTTTGGATTGAAATCTTAGAAAGGATTGGAAATGCAGCTCAAGTATGTGCTATTATATGGTGGGGAGATTGTAAGATACCGACCATTTTTGGTGATTCTATCTGGAATAATTTTAGGTAAATTTTGGTTTTAATAATGTAACTTTTTTTTATTATTCCTTGGGTGCGTTTGGGTGAATTATAAGAAAATTATGGAGAAAAGAGGATGTGCACAATTGGTGCACAGTTTGAAAAAACTGTGCTATTGCTTAGGTGAAATCGTGCACCGTATTGCTTTTGAGGATGTAGCTTTAGAATGGTTAGAACAGGGTTTGAGAGGTCATTCAAGCTAGTAATGTAATGTTTCCCTTGAATTAGTGGATAAATAATGGTTAGCACATGGTTCTTTCTAACTGTGTGACTGAATCGTGTACATGACAACTATGAGATCCTAAATTTTTGGATCTTACTCGTTTTCAAGTTTTAATGATTTTTTTCAACTCCCATGCAAACTTATCTTAGGATTATACCTTCCTAAGAGTAAAGGAAGTTTCTACTATTAACCCAAATATATTTAAAGTCCTTATGAACACCTCTCATCAATATTGAAATCAGGAATTGATGATCCACTCTTATTCTGATAAGTTTATTTCATTCTGATGCTTCTCCTATTCATTATTATATCATTACATAATATTGTAATTGAATATATCATATATTTTGTTATACCTAAACCTATGTGGTGTAATATAGATCATGGATTGAATATCATGATCTATATTTATGAGATCTTGATGCCTTTGATCTTGTTTCCAGTTTAGGTATTTAGATTAGGAACTTTTATCAACGTTGTTATGCTGCTCCGATTTTTGGGGATTTCAATGGGGAAAAATATTCATTAACGAACCATGGTGGGTGATTCAAATCTAATTCCCATAGTCATGAATTTTATTTGTATATGAATGATCATAAAATTTCTAGCATCCTTTATAAATTTATTTTCCTTGAATTGGGTAAATTATATTTTCCAATTGAGTTATTAAAGTATTATTGAAATATGTGTTTAATTAGGGATTTATTCACGAGACTAAGGGACTAACTTATTAGATAATTAATTTTTGGAAATTTTTTATAAGATATAGGGTATGTAATCTAGATAATTAATCAAGGGATTAATTATGAAATATCGAATTTGTTATGTTGAGATAATTAATTATGAATTAATTATGGGTTTTAAGATTATGATCTAGATAATTCATTGTGGGATTAATTATGAAAAGTTGTGATTTAGAATGAGATAAATAATTATCGATAATTACTTATTAGATATGAATTTAGAGGTTTGTTAATTAATTAATGAATTAATTAATGGGATTGAGGCATTTAATTAATTGTGGTGTTAACTAATAAATTTTATGTATTTAAGTAATTGTTGAATTTGTGAGGATATTGATGTGGATAATAAATATATGAATTAATTATGTGTTTATAAATGGGAACATGGTCATTCTAAATTGAGATTTACAAATGGTAACATGGTCATCATACATACGAGTAAGAGAATGGGAACATGGTCATTCTAATGTGAAGTACACATGGTAACATGGTCATTATACCTTTGAGTAAAGATAATGGGAGAATAATCATTAAATTGAGGGGTAAGCATGGTATCATGTGCATCTGAATTATGCTTGTGATATTGGTAATTTTGGAAATGATGCTTATATACGTAAAATTAATGAATGGAAATAATGCCACTATGAGTTATGACCTCTCATGAGAATATTAAAACACCCACATGAGTTGAATCAGATATTGATATATCATAACACCTTGAAGACTCCGAGATTCTATGAGAATCCATTATTAAGATATGATATTACCTTGGGAACACATAGAGATTTGGTACGGGATGAATTTAGCATTGCGGTATGAATATCCTTGGGGACCCTCGAGTTAATGTAGTTAGAAAAAAATAAATGAAAATGGTATAATCTTCTTATTATTGCATTGTACTTATTTCCTTATAGAACTGAATGCACTATTTGATGACTGGACTTTTTTAGAATCTATTGGTTTTAGACTAATGAGTTGTACTTACACCCTATTTAGGTTACTTGATCAGTACCCGAATAGATTATATTTTTGAAGGAATTGATAAAGGAAAAGGCCCAGGGATAGGTGGCCGATGCTGGGATGGATCTTGAAGGAGGGAACTAGAAATGGTTCCAAACCCATTTAGGTAGTTGTAGTGTCTTTATGTATAGCTGAATTGTTGAAACTTGACACTTTTATTGGAATGAATTTTTTCCCATTTAGTTGAGTATTGCATTTACTCCTTGGTTTTCTTGTTATTGGATTATTGTTTTTGTTATATATACTACTTCTTTTGGGTATTTATTTCCTCTGACATTTTACTCTAATAAATGAGGGTATACTCTCCCCATGAATGACTTAGCAGACCCTTTCTGCTATTTAGTAGCCTCTAGAGTAAATGGAGGCACTCTTGAGGTCATGTGGGGAACCGACTCTGGGCACTGTTTCATGGCACCCATGCCGGGACGTTACACACCTACTCTTATAATCTATCTTTGGCTCACTCGTTTGTAAATGATGTATAAAAATCACCCATATAATATGTTATATCATTATTTTGTATCATGTTGAGATATTTTAGTGTCAAAAATCATCATCAATAATGTCCATGTACCT
The DNA here is from genome assembly GCA_963277665.1 of Viscum album. Classification (NCBI taxonomy): domain Eukaryota; kingdom Viridiplantae; phylum Streptophyta; class Magnoliopsida; order Santalales; family Viscaceae; genus Viscum; species Viscum album. The sequence continues at coordinate 174,113,414 of OY728146.1, read as the reverse complement.
TTAATGAATACATCATTAATGATATTTCACCTTTCACCATAATACCCAATAAAACTACCATCCTTCATTATCACTTTGTTTTCGTGTAGTAACGAATTGAGTTTGACAATAATTTATTTAAAAAATCTTAAAAACACATGAAAATAAAGAGGATGGATTGTATAATAAGATAATAATTCCAGAGAATTATGGGACTTTATAATGGTTGATGACATAGTAAAAATATTTCATTTAAAAAAACATTTACACAATTCCTTTGAAACCATGGGAAAATAAATTTTTTTTCGTAATCATTTATAAAAATATAAAAAATATGGTGCTAATAGTTTCATTGAACATAAAAAATGAAACATATAATGTAAAAATTAGATAAATAAACTATCATTATGGTGAAAAAAATATATTCATTTCATTTATATTAAATGAATACATGTTTCTCAATCTTTTGTTAAGAGAGTAAAAAGTGAACTGTGAAGAAAACAATTATGAGATTTCTATTAAAATATATCAAATTATGGTGAGGATCATATAATTAAACATTATGAAATAAAATATTTTCATAATATAAAATTACTATAATAAGATAAAGATTATGGATGGATAGACAAATTCAAAATTATTTAAAACATTTAATATAATATTTTTATTGAGAAAACAATTTTCATTACCCTAAAAACAAAAAACATTTTAAATAAATAATATAAAAAAGAACATAAAATTATATGACTATAAAATATTCATTATATAATATTTCATGAATTAGTATTTAAACTATAAAAATATATATAGTATCATCAATCATATCATATCTCAAATAATAATATTTGTGATGAGAAATTATTACAATTCTATCAATGATAGAATCAAAAATCCATTTAATTTTGGAGCATATCATGATTATATATAACCTATAATTTCCATGATTGAATATGTGAAAACTAATTCATGGGTCCTGAATTAAAATAAATAAAATTAATCATAGTGCACACACTAAATTAGTTTTCATATATTTGAAAGTGTGGACATGGAAAGCCTTGAAACTTTTTTAACATTTGAATCATTCTCAACTAAAAGATATAACAAAAAACAAAAATCATATATCTTTATGAGCTATAAATTTTCTTATAATATCTCAATATAAATTTTAAAAACCTTTTAAATGGAATTTTCTTCATATCATAATACTTGTATCAAAATTTTTTTGAGAGGAATAATCATTCCAATATCATAAATGATAAAATTTAAAAAATGTAATGATTATGTTTAATAATTTTAAATAAAAAATATATTTTAAAACATCAAATAATAAAATTAGAGGTCAATTTAAATATTACCATGTAATAATGATGTCATTCAAGTATAAATATAACCCAATGAATGAAAATTGAGTTAATATACCTTTAACAACATGGTAACATTCATCAAAAATCCATGTGAGTGAAATAATAAGAAATAAAACAAAAAACACCATTAAATAAAAATTAATCTTGAAATAAAATATAAATGGAACATTATATAATCCTTATGTAATAATTTTTTTGCATAATATTCAAATATTATAAAATTGAAGAAAAATGAAATAAAATTACTTAGTGTATATATTATTCATGTATAGCCAATAATTCATATATAATAATCATATAAAAATTATTTTATTTCGTATGAAAAATCTATATGTTTTATATCATATCCATAAACCATTTATTTCAATGAAATACTTAATTTCATAATCACTAAATTACATATTGGTTGTTTTGACGATTTTTATTACATATATTAAAAATGAAATCTGTATGAATACAATGGAAAATGCGATAATGGTTACATAATAACAAAAATAAAATAAAGATATAATTTTCTTTTAAAAAAATAAGTTATACATTAAAAAACCATATTGAATGGTTGTTATATAAAATTAATTAGGTTATAATCATGGAGATGGTATTTCATACATACACATGAGTAATGTTTTCATTGTTTAATTATCATGATAGAAAGAAGGTATGTATCATTTTATATTTAAATAATTATAATTATGGTACAAATAACTTTTTTTTTCTGTAGGTAAATTTATAAATATAATCCATGTGATATAATGAGGTAATATATCCACATAGATTTGTATAGGTAGTAATCCCCACATACACATCGTGGATGTTATCATTTTTCAATGAATAGAAAGGTAAAATATAGATTCAATCATATATTTTATAAATGAAACATTTAATTAATAAAATATTTATATATTAATCCCACCATTATATTTATACTTGATATGAACTGATGGAAAACAATTTACATTTTTTCATGATGTGATAGTTCATCTTTCATAAGTATAATGGTATCAATTCCCATTTGATGCATGAGGATAGGGATATATGTTATTCAATTAAAAAAATTAGTTCTTAGTATATTGATGATATTATAATTATTATACCATCATGATTGGAGAATATTTAAATTATTTAGAATAAGAAATAAAATTAATGTAGACAACAATGAACTATGGATATTCTTCTGAACACTCACTTTTCATTACACCTTATTCCATAAAAAGATGGATTTATGAAAAAAATAAGACGTAGATGACATGGAGAGTGATACTGATAATGTATTGGGTTAGTTATTGGATGAACCAAATGAATATTAAAAAGATAATAAAATATTTGAGGAGGTTCCCTATTATTAGTGATTTGAGGGGCACTTTTAAAAATACATAATGAATTATATTAACATTAATTAAATTACATTGAATAACAGAATGAAATTGATATAATTATAAAATAATATTATTATGAATAAAAATCCTCAATTGAAATATAATTTAGTCATGTTTTGATTATTTTTTACTATTACCTCTTTTTTATCCTACATTAAAACTTTTGATAATTACCATGAAATCAATATTGTTTTCCCATAATGGGACAATAATGTTTAAATAAAATGAAATTGGGATAAAAAACAGAACATGATTGATATTTAAAAAAAATGGAAAATTCAATTATATGAATATATTAATTATAAAAATATATATCATTTAATAAATATTATTTATTAAAATAAATCCTAAATTTCATTTTTTTGGAATGGTTCATTTAATTTTACTTTGAAATCAACATTAAAACTAATGAATTCTAATATAAACCATAAAAAATAAAAAATTATGTTATAATTATCAATAAACCACATTGGTAACTACAACTAACCAATAAAATATCATGATATAAGATTTTAAGACCATTTCTAATAATATTATTATATTTGAATAATAACACTATTGACATTGAATATGTAATTAAGGAAAATATTTCATCACTAAAAATAATAATTAATAATATTAAAAATAAATAAATTAAGTTAAAAAATGTTTTATATTCAATATTTATGTATATTTACTTAGATAAATGTCAAGAAATCTTATTTAATATGTTAATTTTACATGTATAGACTTGTGTGAGCATCACCTAATAATTTGAATAAGATTATTGTTATATAACTATAATGTTATAAAAAACCATTAAACAACATAATAAATACATAATATTTACTATAAATTTAATTATATCACTTATCCATTCTCAATTATTATCATTTAGATAAAAATTATCTTTTTAGTGATGCATAAGGACTTCTTAGACTTTGAAAATGATTTTTACAATTATGAAATAAATTATAAATTATTATTTTTGAAGTTTTTTTAATAAATATTTTTATTATATCATCCTAAATTATTAGTTATATATATTTAATAAATTATAATGTCATATTTATGTCTTTTTGATATCATGAAGGATAATATATTTTTAAATAAATGTATTTTTTACTATTGGACTTAATTGTAACAACATAAAAAATCTATAAAATCAATACTAGCATAAATATGAATTCCTAAATAAAAAAATTGAATTATGTTTATTACAATGATATTAATATAATATATAGAAGTTGAATTTACTATAAATTCATCAAACAAAAAGAAAAACTGTTTTTAGAGAATTTATTGTTTAAGCCAAAAAATGAACTTATACCATAATATAGTACAATATTGATTAAAATATAATTAACCATAATATTTTTTAATAAAGGATACATATGTTAATTATCAGTCAAAATTAATGAAAAATTGAGATTTTTAATGAAATCAAATGTCAATTTTATAAAAATTAAACAAATACAATATTTTCGTTATTCTTTAAAATATAAAAACATTGAGAAAAACACTTAACCACACATATAATAGTGATGAAATATCAATAAAAGGATCCTAGAATTATTCATGAAAACACAAAAACACTTAACCTACTAGTTGAATCGTAAAAATCAAATATATTAATAAAATTATTTGAAATTGTTTCACACAAGGTAAAAATTATTTATAGTAAAAGATAAAAGAATGAAAAACCTTCACCACACATATAAACTCGGTTCTCCCCATATAATAGTTTGAAGCACCTTTCAATGATCTCATTACCACATTATTTAAACTTCCAAATTTTTTTCTAACATTACATGTATTTTTTAAAAATTAAATAGTAGATCTATTACCAAATTATAAATTCCCAAAATTGTTGTAATTGAATGGGTTCCTGGAGACAGTGTGCCACTTTTCCATAGGTGCGCCTCTATGTTTGGTAGAGGATGCCGACTTGTGAAAACATCCTGTGATATTAACATAGAGATATTATTCCTACATTATTATATTTTTCAAAATAATCTTAATAAATAATATATTTATAACATGATAACTTCTACAACTAGGGATTGTTCTAATAAAATAAATACAACATCTGAGGAAATAATTAATGAATGTGTCATATATACCAACCAGATCCACCACTGTGGATCATACACACAAAATAATAGTGTAAATTTAGTAAAAATATTTCTAATATCCTATACAAAATTAGTTTTCATTCCATATTGGATCCATCATCTTATTATATCTTATGAATGCAATCATTAAACATAAAAAACATTCCTTTCTCGATACCTAGACATGCGATCAAGAAGTGTTTTTATTTTGTTACCAGAGTGAAATGAAAACATGAGAGGGGAGTAAGGATGAACTATAATACACCACTAAGGGAATCCCAAAATAAATGAAGAATTCCAGTAAGTAAAAAATGATACTAATTAGATGTTAACTCCTAGATGAATATTTAAATAATACATAGTACATATATGTTAATCTCGAGATTTTTAGTTAAACCCATCGTCACACCAACATTATTTATAAATAAAAAACATATATTTGATTAGGATTGTATATCCTTTAACTCATATAATTTCCATGTATTGGGAAAAAAGAAACCAAAATAATAAAAACTTAATGGAATCTATAAGGGATCCACTAAGAATTTTCCACATTCAAAGTCAATCCAGTGTTTGAGGAACTCATCCATAACATTCCTCTCAGTTACATCATTTTTAATCAATAAAATCCTACCATATTATTATCTTAAATGAATCTAAGTGAAATCTATCCTAACACATTAAATGTTTTAGGATTCACACGAATCCAAGTAAACACACACGAAATTCCATCTCATAAAATCAATATGAGTCTATAGAGTTAATCCCATGAAAAAAAACAAGAGAAAATAAAGGGAATATAAATTGTTATTTTGTAACATTAAGTACATAGTACATCACACATACCCATGAAAAAACTTCCCAATGACAGTTGTAGTGATGAATCTATGAGGGATCCAATGTATCTCATTGAAATATTTTTTAATGAAATTTAATTGAATCCAATGAGGTATCCTCCCATGAAATTGAAGTTAGCCCCCCAATAAAATCAATTCTCACTCAATTCATTCCAAACATTTCATGTCGAATAAAAAATTCAAAGGATGATACCCATTGAATTAGGCCAATAATAAAAATTTAAAAAAAATTAAACAAATTACCATACCATACATACAAAACCATACTAATATTCAACATCACTATTCATTTAATGTGATCCTTATCATTTTCCTAGGTTTTGGGTAAATATGATAGCATTGAATATCAATAAATAAAAACACCGTATATGTTTCTTATAAGGACCATATTTAACTATAAAAATAATTTATAAATTTATTTCAAGGTCTAATTGGTTTCACAATTTAAAATATTTTATCCAAATACCTATTATCCAAATACCCATTTGTGAAACCCAACAAATTTGGTAAAAACAATTTCATATAAAATTTAAAAAACAATTTCAAATAAAAATTACTTATAATTATCTATCTACTATGGTTACATTTTTCATAGATGACCCAAAATCAACTACCTCCCAACTAGAACGATGAAATGTGAATGGGTTTTCACTAAGGAAACAAATTACATAAAATTATTAATTTTAAAAAGTGTTCACTCGAAAACTAGGTGATATGGATATTAGATTCACATGGAAGAAATGAATAATTATAGGGAAAATCCAGGACCACCTATATTAATTTAATGATTTTTATTTTTTCAACTTTAAGAAAACTGGATATTGACCTCAAATCCTCATAATGGAATGATGCTGTTTATTCCAGGCTCATGTGGACTATCATTCCTTTAACACATACCAATTAACCCATTTTAATTTTTATAAAAAATCCATTATTGTTTAAAAATTTATAATTGGATCAAAGAATTAATTCGACCCCAAATAATTTTCAAGCATATCATCATGAACACAATACTAAATTAATACTCAAGAAGTATCCATAAAGATGTCAAGAACATACTCATAAATCTATTCTTATTAGAAATCATATACATGGAACTAAAACCAAAATTTAATTTATTAAATATATTCTAAAAAGAATAATTAATTTGGAATCATGATGTTCCATTTTGGAAAAGATGAATAGTGATATTTGGATGTTTACATGAGATTTCCTATATAAGGTATGAGTGAAATAAAAATCTCATTTTTCTAATTCCACTGTTCCCTAGTGGAATCAGAATCAATACCCTAATAGGTTAATATAAAAATTAGAGACAAATTGGGGTAAATATGGACAGAAGGATATAAGAGGAGGTGAATCACCTAAAACCTTATTATATCACCCATATAAACACTCAACACCGAAGGTGAATTACAGTGAGAGGTGGATCTTGAGCTACTATGGTGTGAACTTATTGGGGAGATGGAAAATGAGGTTGGGTATCAAACAAATAAAGGGTGAAAATTAAAAAATAAAACAATTAAAGAGACATCATTTGGCCAAATAAAATTATAATCTATTCAAATATAGTTTTGTAGGATTTTCTAGTTAATACCACTCTCATACGATTGTATTATATGCTTTCCCAAACAATTCACCAACCATGTTGTAGGCCCTTATTTTCTCTATAAATTATTAAATGGTTTTCATGTAATATTTTTCTAAATATACACCCAATATCTACCCCAAACCATGACACAATATTTCACATTGAATTCACATGATTTACTAAATACCATTCATTAAAGTTCTCATACAACCGTTCTCAATATAAATTGAACCAAATATTTCTGCTTCCATGGTTGTCAATTTGTTTATCCTAAACTGCTCACACAAAACCATGAAACCTATTAAAAATTCTCCAAAACACTAGAAACAAAATCCAAAATTCATATAAATATCCTATGAAAAATAATCACCACAAATTTACCATTCTATGGATAAAATAAATATATTAATGTGATGCATCCCTCATAATTCCTTTCTGAGTATGTAATAAACAGTCAACCCATCTAGTAATTGAAATTCATATGATACTAAAATTTCCACTATCTATGTTGTTCCATGGTATTACAATATTTCATCAATTATATTTATAAATATCATTATTTTTTTTCTAACATTGAGTCTTAATTTTTTTTATAACTTTTTAAAATGTAGTTTTTTTACTTTTTTATAATGTTGGGTTTCAACAAGGCTAATTCACTATATTAAAAAATGGGTTATGTAACTATTCAACTTCAATTGTTTTATCTTACACACTAAATTTCTATTGATAACTATAAATTCATTTTAGGGTTCAATTATTAAATTTTATTTTTCAAAAATTATTGTTTTCTAATTCTTTTAAATCACATACTTAAAATTTTTTTAAGACATCTTTATTCAGTATTAGTTTTTGAATATAAATGATTTTGATGTGTTTGTAGTTCAACTTATTGATGTTATAATGTATTTTTTCTAGGCTTATTCAAAGAAATTTCTTATTATAAATAAATTTTTTTTATATTTTCACATTTTTTAAAATGATTTGATTGTGTTACTTTAGAATCATCATTTATGGTAAAGATAAAATCATTTTCTAAATTATTGTTTGAGGTTTTTATTCCATTATCTACTTTATCTATAATGTTTTTATATCAAATAATGTTATTTTTCATGAACATGGCCTTTAATGATTTTATGAAAAACTACATTGGGTGGATTGATTTTTGAGTATCAGACATGTATATTTTAATGTAAATGATACTGATTCTATCAAGAAATATTTTGGACCACATTATTCTTCACATAGTTACACTATGATGTGATGAATCATATCAATTTTTCCAATAATTTTTCATTATATGTTTTATTATAGTTGTCTTACAAAACACAAATGTATGATTCTTCATTATGTGATGTTTTAGACTAATATTGACCTCTAATGCATTGGTTAATGCATTATATATTATGAAATATTGAGAGATGAGTTTTGAAGATCAAACTATATAGGGAAAGAGGATGGTGAGGCATTATCCCTTAAGGGAAACAAGTTAGTGGGTCCTAATATACCAAAAATAGGCAATAAATTTATGATCTACCATGGGAAACATGTGAGTGTAGCCTGATCTAGCAAATAAAACATTTGAGTGAATCCTAAATAACTATGGGAATCTAGTTGGGATTCCTTATTTATAAGATTTTGAATCTTACACTCATATTTTTCTCTATATTATTATGTTCTTTAATAAAGTTTTGTATGATTTTTCATGTATTAACCTCCATGTTTTATTTTGGAATGCATTCCTATTGTTATTTTCATATATATTAAATTCTCTCTCATACCCATATACTAATATCTTCCTCATATAATATATGAATATGTTATCTATTATGATTAACTTACTATGTATCTTATCTAATGAATTTTATTTTCTATACAAAAAATATGAAAATTGGTGTTACTTGTAGGTATTTTAGAAAGGGTTTATAGTTGAGCAGATATAATGAAATGTTTGTGACTATTGTAAAATAACAATCATCCAAGACACTGTAAACATGGTTATCCAATTTTTTTATAAATATTTTGATGGAATATTCATTATTTATTTTAATTATAATTATATTCAACTACAAAAGAATTATTATATTATATAGTAGGGATAAGAGGTATGATAGAATCCAACTCAATGAAATCTAGATTGAAATGAGAGTGATTGCGGATGATTTTAATGCTAATGTGATAGTTTCAAAGAGTAATAAATTTAAAGGATAATTATCTCATTGGATAATTTATTATAAATCCATTATTATTTTAACTAATGATCATCCAAATTGCCCCCTTTGGGGATTAGTAATGGATGATGCATGAACAAATAATATTAAAATTGTACTCCATAGAAAATGATGAGATTGTCCTAATGAGAAACTTAATGGGTTAGGAGACGGTGTGAGAAACATTTTTACTATTCCTTAATAGCTACACATAATTATGATTAAAAATTTGAAGTTATATAAGTTCAAAAACACATAGAAAAGTAATTGATGGAGTCGTATGTGTTTTCACATGATGAATAAAATTATGGAAAGAATATTCATCATTTTGTGTGTTAAAAAAATAAAAAAAATCATGGAATGTCTTAAAGTAAAAATGATAAATTTTCCCATATAAAAATATTAAGTATTGATATAGTGAATATTGAAGATAAATGCATCAGTTGACCAATGTAGTGGAATTAAAAACAGACCCAACTAATAAAATATCACTACATCAATATATCATATGGACGGAGTTTGGGAATAATGAAAACCGATGCACTAACCTATGACTACCACTCAAAATATGTATCAATGAACTCATTAAACAAGGTAACTAATCAAATAATGATATTATCTCTTGAATGAAAAGGAAAAAATATATGATCACCTATATGTTAGTTTCTTGGTTATTAAAATATGTTCTATCCACCTTAGTGAGTTTATTATGTTTCCTAGGAATATTAAATACACACCCAAATAATGAAACCATCATTTAAAAATTTTAGTTTTATGAACATTTTATCCCTAGTCAAATATTGTGTAAATGTTATTTATGGAAATATATTTATTCTTATATTAGATAAATATTATATTATTTTCAAAATAAATAGTTTTTCTACACTTACCAAAAAATTATTTCATTTAAAAGGTAAAATTTCGAATCATCTTATGATAGTTTATTAGACGAACATAATGAACACTATTTAGAAGTAAATTATAAAATATGGCTTCTAATTATAAATACATATATTCTCATGACTAAAAATGATAAAGAAAATATTAGTATTAGGGAATACACGATTTAAATAAAATGATGTGGTTCTTATGTTAGATTGGTTTATATCTCTCTAGGAATTATATAATGAGTCATTATTACCTTTAGAAATGCTTATATTTTGTTAATAGAATGAGAAAATTAATACTTTAAGGATTTAATTTATTTAAGTGGTAGATAATGCAACACACTAATATTTAAAAATATATTTTTTCCTATCTAAATATTGTGTTCAATAGTTTTCTCCTCACACAAGAATGAACTAAATCGAGTGGATACATATATGATGATAATTTTTAAGAAATTATATTATAAATAAAACTTTTTTTGAAGAAACTATATGAATAAAAAAAAGTCTTATTTTTTTATATATAATTAATAGGATTTAATTTTTATTTCTCAAATACTAGGTCAAATAATTTTTTAAAACAAATATATCATTTTAAATGATTATTTTGATAATATATTTTATTAATAGAGAATAAATAATATATTAACATTATTTAAAATATATATTGATATTTAATATTAATAATACTATATAATTATTAATAATTTCAACTTTTAATTAACAATTGTTCCCTTTAAATTTGTAATTTTAATTTAAATGAAAAAAATATATTTCAATTTGATAAAATTATATTCATTTTTCAATTAAAAAATTATTAACATACTAAAATGATTATTTAGAATTGTATTAATTAATTGGTTTTTATAACAATAACGAAAATTATTATTTTTACTAAAAACATATTTTCTATTTCTATTTGCTGAGGTGTTACAATAAGGCATGAAAAATATTCATGTTCACATATGAATTAATGACTACATATATATAATTATAAAAGTTATGATTAAAAATATAGGAAATATTTTCTAGTAAAACAATTTTTTGGCTATTAATATGATAACATATTATTTTGGAAAAATTATAGTTTTTATTGTTTTGAAAGCCACAAAAATTTTATTTATTTTATAATTAACATTATTTTATGAAAAAAATCACTGAAATTGAAATTGTTTTCTTATATATACATTTTAATCATAAAAATGTACTTGTTCAAAAAATGGGGTTTTTACATCTTTAATGGTATTATGATAACATTTAATTATCATAAAAAATGTTTTTTATTTGATATAATTGACATAAATAAAAAATTATAATTTCAAAATTATTTTTTATTCAATTATATATATATATATGGATTAAAAGTAAATTATAAAATTAAATATTTGTTACCAACTGAGGTAAAAATGGTAAAGATAAAATTATAAGTCTAATGAACATAAAAATATGTAAAAATATTTTTCAAAATTAATTGTTGAGTAATTTCTGACGTTATCTCAAAACACCTTCAAGAACACTCAAATATTATACTTTCCAAATAATACTCTATCCATTTTATATCCGTTATTACACTCATCATTCTAATTGAGACTCTTATCAAAATATATAAGAATAATAAAACCATTTTAAATGAGTCTCCCATGTGAAATTACAACACCTCAATGAGATTCAAGCACTTTAATGGATGATTGAAATTAATGTAAAGTGTTATTTTTCTAAATATTAATGTATTGATATGTATATTTATTATGGTTATCCATGACATATTTGATTTGGTTCAGTTAATTCAAAATTAAATATATTTACCATTTTCATGAAATTCCAAGGTCTTTAAGATTAATAAATACCTTTTCTCATTAAATTACTTTTGATTCAAACGATAAATAAGTTTCATGTTTTATTATGAACTCAACTATGTTTTTAGAGTTATTATTCTTTTACATGAATATAGTTCATCAAAAAAATGAATAAAACCTATGATTTTTTTCAAGATAATATCCCATCCTCTATTATTAACTTGAATATTTTGATTGAACACTTCCATTTAAATGAATGTATACCCTATAAAGAATGATATTATAAATGGTAATTCATATTTAATTTAATTTTAATTTTTCATTTATGTTAATATTGTACATTCCAAATTTTTTTACCATTTATAATCAGAAACCTAATTATTATATATCTTAAGTGAAAATAATATTTCCATAATCACTTTTAAAATGATGTTTTCTTATTTTTTATATAGTGTTGGTTTTCAATAATGAAATTTCCAAAAAAAATTAAATAATGTTTTTCTAAAAATTAAAAATAAAATGTTTTATCTTCAACCCCACATTAATTTTGATTGAATTAATTTCACATGAATTATTTTTTATTAGAATTTCATATTTAAAATTTATTATTTTATAATTCCATCACTACACATTTTTAATCATTTACATCCTTTTTAAAGATTAGTAATTATTACCTCTTCTAAAAAATAATTAGTATTTAGATTCGTATTGACCACCTTCATGAAATAATAACTGTTCTTCAAAGCCTATACATTGATTTTTAATTTTTATACTAATTTTTTTTAAAAAATTTACTACACCTTTTCAAAATTATCTTTTCAATGTGATGTTAACATAAAAATTTATGGAAAATAGGGAAATGTTTTTTTAAAATACCCTATGACCCCACCTCATTTCCCCTCTTCACCAGTAATGATTTTTCAAAATTTTAAGATATGTTACATTAACCACCATAAAAATGTCATAATGAAGCAATCATTTAGGTCGACTGAGTTTTGAGTATCAATCAACTATATGTTTATGTAAATTTTAGTGATATAAAATAAAATGGTTTGAAACCAAATTTTTGTTCCATGGTTCATTATGATATGTTCAATGAAAAGAAATCTACAATCTAGTTTGTAACATGTTAAATTATTGATATCTTATGGAATAAACGTGTATTTTTTTAATTATGTGATGATTGTGACCTATATATCCCTCTAGTGTATTGGGTAATAATTTTTAACACATGGAATAAGGGGAAAATTTCTGATTCTTTGTAAAAAAGGGAAATAGGCTAGGGAAGAATGATTGATAGTCATTGAAGATGAGTTACTCTTTATAGAATAATGAAAATTTCTAATTGTATCCTAATCCACCAATGGGAATATTTTAGCGAATCTTTAACCACTATAAAAAACAACTTATGATACCTGAGTCACTATGTTATGATTTCTATATTCATTATTTTTGAATATTATTCTATTTTTTGGTTCTTATATATTTATTTTTAAATTATTATCTAACATGTTTTAGCTGTATTTCTTCCTAATGTTATGTTGGTGGACCTTGATTATTATTACATATCCAAATATTTATATTTTTCTAACATATGTTCTTCATTAGTTATCAGTTATGTTTCCCTTGCTGATCATTTAATCTCACCCCATTTGAGTGTTATATATCCCTAATATACAAAGTTTGGTATTAAAAGTGAAATGTTTTAATGGGTTTTTTTGAAGTAAATGGTTTTTATAAAATATTAATGAGTGATGTAAAATATGTTATTTATGTATTTAATCATCCATGATAATAAATATTTAGTTTTATAGTTTGCGGGATTAATTTTTAGATGGAATGATTATTCGAGTAAAATAATTAAATAAATTTTATTATATAAAATTGGACCATATATTTTATATTATATTTTTATATGTTATTTTGTGGATTAATCAAGAGAACATTAGCAAAAACCCTTATGATAATTCTATGAGATATATCTATGTGTATGGCGACATCATATAATTTTTCTGTTGGAGATTTTTGTGGTTTTCATAAATTAAAATCGACTTATAGATAATAATAGTTAATGTATGATCTTGAATAAATGTAGTATTGATAATAACATAAAAATGATGTGTTTTTACTAACTTAGTCATCACCTGGTTCACTAAAAAGAGGTCTTACTACACACCAATTTTGACCCTCATGGGGATATGTTTTGATAAATCACTTTCTCCACACAAGATATAATGATGGATTTATTATTTTATATAATTAGGGTAATAATTATGAGATAAACCTACAAAAAGAAACCAATATATATCTGTGAGTAATTTGGGGTAAAATAAATTCCATTGCAATTGTTTTATAGTGTAAAAAATTTCATGGTTTATTGTTTCATTGCATAATTTATTATAATTCTCATATAATGTTAATTAATCATCACCCTCATTTACCAATTTTCATTTTAATAATTAAAAGTTCCAAAAAAATGATTATGAAATTTATTCCGTTTAGAATAAAAAATTTTTTTTAAAGAAAAATACAGTGGTATAAGATTTTGAGTGATTGATCTTATGATTATGCCAAAACATTTATCAATATTTTTTATTAATTGTATAAGTATATTTTAGTTTCCACATACACCAAAAAATAGAAGTATAGAGTTTTATAAAGAATCACATAAAGTATGTTGTATTGGAAGGAAGATTAAACTTCCTACATAGAAAAAATAGGAGAAACACTGAAGGGAATTCCATAAAAGAATATTAATATTTATCATGTGTTGTATGACTAGGAATATATTTAATGATTTTTGAATAGAGATAATATGATATCCCAAAAAAAATTTGGGTATAAAATTCACAACTAATATCCCACTAATGTTTCAATTAATATAATTTAATGGGATTGGGAGTTATAAAAATTTATTCCATAAACATATACATTCGAGGAAAATAGGAATTGATGAAATCCTATAACTAGTGAACAAATATAATACAAAAAAATAGTTCATGGAAGAAATTGGTAAAATGTACACTCAATATCTACCTAAGATTTATGGGTATTAGAATTTGTTCTTACCACCTTATTTACTATGTTATGTTATACAAGATTA
The DNA here is from genome assembly GCA_963277665.1 of Viscum album. Taxonomy (NCBI): domain Eukaryota; kingdom Viridiplantae; phylum Streptophyta; class Magnoliopsida; order Santalales; family Viscaceae; genus Viscum; species Viscum album. The sequence goes on along the minus strand of OY728146.1, from coordinate 174,098,161 downwards.
CTAAATAATCAGCCAAATGACTCTCTTATCAAATAAAAATACTTATCTAATGAATATTTTGTTATATTTCAATGATGGTGAAATTGTGATTCATGAAAATATTATTATTCTACCATTAAATAAATTTAGTCTGATTTTGGAAGTTAAATTTTTAACTACACTTAATGTGAAAAATTATTTATAATAAAAAGTTCACAATTAATATGAAGATATGCTTGTTTATACAAGGATAAATAAAGACATACTTTTGAGATAAATTATAAAATCTGTGTCTTAATACTGATTAATAATAATCTCTTACAATAAATAGTTTTAGAAAAAACTCAATATTATGGAATATATTATTTTAAGGAATAATATATTTTTATTATTTTTGAAATTTCTATATCTCTATATAAATTAAATCATGATTAATGATTATAATAAAAAACTATTAAGTATTCTTATAAGTAATTGAAAAATCTAATTTAATTTTTTTAATTTATTTAAGGGGGATAATGTCACACCCCAATATATCAAAATATATATTTTCACAAAGTAAATATTATGCAAGATATCAGGATTTATATGAAATAATGAAAAAAATGAGCCAGTTAATATTATATGAACATTAATAAGTGATTATAAGATGAATAAATAAATTATTAAATTAAAAGATAAGTATTATTTAAAATTTCATATACTGAAAAGATATATAACTAAAATGAATTATTTGTTCTTTATCAAATAAGTATTTATATTTTTACTAATATATTTAGATTCATTTTAAATGATCATTAAAATAATATATGATATTAAAATATATGAAATAATATATAAACATCCCTTAAATTATAATTTGACATGGAATAATAGTAAGAACACTTAATTATTAGAAATGAAAAATTAAAATAACATATTTTTTCATTATATTTTTTTAATTTAATGTATATATTTTTCAGTTGTTTAAATTTAATTTTAGAAAATTAACTTAAAATTTTATGTAATTATTACTATATTATACTATGGTGAATTTATGACATTTTTTGGAAATAATTGTTTCAAAGTAAATTGGGAATATATGGTTCTTGATGAAAAATTATCATATATGACTATCAAGAAGTAAGTATGACATTAAAATTTGTAAATAATTTTTATGATCAACATAGTATTAGTGAGAACATTTATAAACTTTTAATTACAATAATTAATTTATAAAACATTTTTTTATAGATATAAGAAATATTTTTAAATTAAAAAACTATTTCATATATACTCTTTTGGTTAATTTATTTTTTGGAAAATGTTTTTAGGAATTATTTTAAAGGATTTTTTTTATTTTTTTAACTAATTATGAAATTTATATCGATAAAATCATTTACATTGATATTTTCTACAATGAATAATATTTACTCTTAAAAATTAATTTTTTTTCTCTAAAAATTGGTTTTTACACCATAATTTTATAAATTTTAATTATATTTTCTCTTACATAATTAAATTTTATCTAACAAAATATAATTCAAAATTCAATAATTATATACAATTTTTAATTTTTTGAATTGTTATTTTTTTATTCAATGGTAAATTACATAGGTAATAATTAGTTAGGATGAGAAAACAATAAAAGGTAAATGTGAAAAATTTTAGACTAAACACCTCAAAAAAATATTTAAACAATATCTCAAAATTAAAGGTTGAGTAATTCCCAACTACCCCATCCCCACTCTATTTTTAAATTTTTTTGGTACCCAAGTAATAATTAACATAGGCATCCCCAATATTAATTTTTCGTAATTTGAAAAATAACATTCTCAGCAGTTTTAAAAGGGGACTCTCACCATCCCTTCAATACCACTCTAAGAATTCAATTTCCACTTAATCCACATCCCATTTCCTTCATTTGAAATACTTATACTATTCCATTACCCTATAGTAATAATTTATTATATTAATATATCCATTTCAAGTAATCTTCAATAAAAAAACCATTTCCTTAACAAGATTCATCTCTTTAACATAAGTTATAAATTACGATAATGAGTTTATTTTCTTTAATATAATATATTGAGAAATATTTATTATTTTAAAATGCTAAATATTTTATGTGATTTTATTTATAATAAATAATTTTAATTTACTATATTCAATAATTGATGTTGTTCTAAAATCTATATGTTATTATCGCCTTAAATGGATTTTGTCTCAAATGATAGTAGAACTGTAATTATTTTTTTAAAAGAACACCCTTCATTGATTTATAATGATTCGTCTAGTAAATATTTATTTTAAAATGGGGTTTCCCCTAATATTATTTTAATACATTGTAAAATATATTACATCGTAGTGAAGATTAATCTTTTTTTAGAACATTCCCCATGATTAATTTATTCCTCATAAAATTATGACATTATTAAAGATAATCCCCATTCTCTATAATATTTATTTTTTCTGTCGATATATTACATTCAAAAAAAAAATCCATTATATTTTTAATACCAAATAATTATTATCCCAAGGAACCTTCACAGATAACTGATATATTAATTTAATCAGTCATTTTTAAAATCATTATAAAGTGGTGATAAGAAAACAAATGTATCACACAATAGAGGTTGTTTTCCATATGTACTCATTAGCGTTGGTTTATCTTACCCAAGAATGGAAATGAGGTTTGTAATTGTTTTTCCAATATAAGAATGAAAATTAAATAAATTAAATAAATGTTATTGATTATTTTAAAATTTGTAAAATTAATTTAGTGGAGGTAGAAGATGAAATTAAATATAAAGTACAGGGCTAGTTGTTATATATTATCATTGAAGTACCTCAATTATCATTCAAATTCAGACTTGAAAAAATGGTGTTATCACCATAAATAAGATATTTGAAATGGGTTTGGAAGATAAGAATGTATTAATACTAGATTAGGATTATATAGTAATCTCAAATGTAACAAATAAGGAGATGATGAGGCTCCATTTTTTGGTTTAGGGAATGATCACACTTCAAATTACTTAAATAATTTTAATATAACATATATCATAATAATTTCATTTTCATAAAATTAGAAAATATTATAATGGTGGTAAATGATATGTTAAAAATACTTGCATCTAATAATATTTAGATATGTATATGTTTCATATTAAACCATAACATTAGTTTGAACCCCCTCATTAACCTTTTTTAACATTAACTATGGCATCAAATGTTTTGGAATTTAAGAGTGAAATATTAAATCTAGGGTGAAATATCATTCCAAAATTGTCCATGGATGTATTTCCAACCATTAAAAACAAAGTTCTCTACCATAATGTTTTTTGGAATATTTATATAATTTATAAAAATTTATTTTAACAAAAAATATCAATAATTATATTTGGTGATTTTTCAAATAATTTGACTTCAATTCTCACGACCCCCTTGCCACAATGTGTACCCCTCAAAGGCCAGTATTGTGAAAAGAGAGATAGTGACCCATTAGTCTCTTCTCTAGTAGGCCTTGGGATAGTGACTATCACCGACAATATATTAAATATGATGATGTGAGGAATAACCCTCTAAGATAAACACATGAAAAAGAGATAGATAAGATAAACATAAACCAATATCTGTACATAATACATTAGAGAATAAAAATAAAATACTCATATATAATTTCATAAAAGAACTATAATAATTGAAATGGAAAACTATATTTACATAATGGAAGTAAAGACAGTAGAAACCACATATCCCAAATAGCTCCTGCAAAACCCCATTTAATAGTAACTGGCCAGATTTCCAACCATCACTAACTGACCTGAAAAATATTTTAAACATACTTATGGTGAGTATAATAGTATACTCAATAGGATCCTCCCAGAATCCTCTCAGAAAAGGTAACTAAATAATGCTAAGAACAGTGAACAATAAGTAAAACTAACTCGTAACGTAAATATGTACACAATGTTCACATCCTCAACATGGACACTCTCACCAATTATACCATACAAGAGAAAATAATATAATGAATAATATCATGGGTACCGTTCTACCACTTACCCATTAGTTTACTTCTTTTCCCAAACATCGCATGTCATTAGTATCTCTCTCCAAAAATGCTAACTCATAGAAACCTAGGGAAAGCACCACAACATGAATCTCGTGCAACACACAACCACATCCACATATCCTTGAGTAACCAAGAAGTTTCCAAGAACCACCACAACTCATATATCTTGTATCATACATTGAGTATTATGCCTCAATCCATCACATCCTATACACTGAGTAATGATCATCATTCCTTCATAGCCTATACATGATATACCTATAGTAGTCCTTAGGAAACTATATTCTGAATATTTATGTGTGTAATAACCACAAGCCATTACAGCCCGCTACACACATATATTGGGAAAACTAACTTCTATGCCTTCCATCACATGTAATTACCAAAATAATAGAGAGGGGTCAAAGAGGGTGTCCATTCATGAATCCTCCCACCAGGATGTTAAGGATAACCCCCCACCCCCCAAGGTACATAATTACTGAGGTGTCTGTTTCCCTGACTGACATGGTGGAGTTGTGTATAGAAACTCAAAAATTACAGGATATAAAATATCCCACAACCACACTATGGAAATATCCTTTTCTAAGGAACAACTATAGATAATTTTTCTCAAACTCCTAGTTTCCACAACTAAGACTACATATCCTATAATCACACAACCATTTAAAGAGAAATAGTAAATTTGCATATCCCTTTTTATCAGTTTTACTTTACGTTAATTAATTCCAAACCATTATCATTTCCACATCACATCACATTACAATTTCAAAAAAGATCCAGATCCCCCCAACATAAGAAAACTTAGTCCACAACTTCTCATAATTTCACATCAACATTTCAACCAAACAAGCTCTAACCCCTTGAGTTAAACATTTATTCATTTATTTAACGACATTATTTTCCCTACAACCAGGTACTCTAAGAAAACATTCTATCTCTCTATACACAAGGGGCTCAACAAGGTGAGTATATAAACTAACCCTTCAGTCTTCAACTGCTATTGCAAGAGGGTAAGCTCGTTCAACCATGAGGGGATAAACATAGAAATCACATGGCATACCCCTCACATATTTTCCTCCCATGGAAATAGAGTAACTGAAGAACATTTGTGTTCCTCAAGAAGTGGGGAAAAAAAAGTGGATTAATAGGAATCATATTCAAAAAATAATATAACTTTCATGATAATGGGTAAGACCTCCTTCAACCCATTCCATCATCTCTGGTGTCCTCCCTAACACCCAAATGCATTTACTGATGCATCTCTCTAATCCAGGCATCAAACTAAAACCACAACAACTAGTATTACCTACACCACGTACCACAAAAACACTCCTTACTCAGCCATCCCAGTCTCACATCAAATTTGGGCCTCTAATCCCCACATACCAATATTCTTGTATCCAGAGCACATCACAAATAGGAGGATCAGACATAGTAATGGGATTTCCTTCTAAATATCAAGGAATTCGTCCTTCACACATAATGAGGTTTCACGGGTCCAAATAATAAGGCGCATGGAGTTTATAAGCAAGAGGGAAACTTAGTCCCCAAAATTGAAATGTCTTTATCACCCAACCATTCTAATTCCAGCTTGAATTAACTGATTCATTATTCAATAGTTCTAAATACAAGAAACATAAACAAAAAGATATCCTAAGATATCACATAACTATAAAAAATTAATTAAATATTTAACTTAAGACGCCTTAATTTCGTTTATCACAAATAATCATCATTATTTAGGTTTATTAACCAATTCAATTAAAATTTAATATCTTCATCAATTTGATTAACATTAAATTATGTCAAAAAAACCAAATTTATTAAAAATTCATCTTTAAACTAGTAATAAAATAATTATCAATAAATTATATATTAACATTATTATAAAATTTCCATCAATAGAAACATTGTAAACCAATAAGGGAATAGATATCACGCTGTCATTTAAATATAGAAGAAAACCATTATCACGACACAAAGTAGAAAAATCGTTATATGATCAATTACAATTCTTTAATCTGGTTCAAGTATTTAATTAGTTCAATTTAATACAATAAAAGGGGATAAATCATGAAAAATATAAAATTACACATAAATACATATATAATCAATGAATCCCCTACCACAATAGGGTATCAATGTTCTTTACAGGATAACGAACCACACAACGGATTCATGATCACCTCTCTCACAAGAACTGCATCCACCTGAAGATGGTAGGTCACAACCTCAAGAACCAAAAATCCTATAAAACCCTATTATAATCATGCGAGATCATCCTCTATAGAATAGAGAGAATATAGGGGAGGAAAATGATTAAAGAACCCCAATAATGGAGGTATGACATACATTATACTAAATATGGATCTCTACAGGCTGAAGGAGGGACCTAAGAATCAACCTTGTCAAAGGAATTCCCAAAATGTCAAAGATGGGGGTAATTGGGTCACTTAGAATAAAGAGAGAGACACCAAATCCATAAGATTTAACAAACCCATGGGGATGGAAAAAAACATAATGCATTATAGCAACTGGGTATTACACGACATGTAATTCCCATTCACGTTGTGTAAAGAATCAGTTATAGTTTTCTCTAAAAACTATCATATTTAGATTTTATTTTAATTTTAAATACCTATAATATTAAACAATGTGAATTCCACTTTCATTCCATGAAATTATTTTGCAAATAGTGAAACCCACATTCACCTCATGAAGGTTCCTTACTCCCAGTTCTCAACAACTGAGTCCCTATGAACTTCTTTGAAGCCTTCTTTAATCTTAGAAATCCTTGGGAACATGTAAAGGGCTCATTCATGAGGATTAATGCCCACATAAGATACCAATAAAGACATGATAATCCTTGATAATCCAAAACCAACCTTGAATGAAAACAGAATAGGGGTCGTCTGAACATCCACCACACAAGATAACTCTCAATGAACTCGCCACCACAGGATCTCAACCGCTTTATCTATAGAACAACACAAATACCAATGATAACCTCAACCAACTCTTAAACACTCTCCAGGGGTGGATACCTATCAAAATAGAGAAAGACACAACATTAAACTAGACGAATCCATATCATAAATAGGAAGGGTGTACAACCACCAAACGGACAATGTTACAAGAGAAGAGAGAATCAACAAAAAGGTCGAGGTACTGAGCATTTATCTATAAATCATCTTCCTATGTACTCTCCTCCATGCCATTGCATCTCCATAAGACCCGAACCAATGGGATATCATTCCCACATAACACATTCTTCTAGAAGTCATTGATCTCTACAAGCCACTCCTCGAAGGTCGCATCATCGTCAAAATCGCTCTCACCCAAATGGATAACGTGAGAGTCATTAGGAAGATAACAACAAATCTATGACATGTGACAAACACTATGTATCTGGATCATCTAAGGGGGAAGTGCTACATGATACTTCATAGATCAAACATGAACCAAAACCTCTAATGTTCCATAAAAAATGGGAGAGGGATTACTCCCATTACCCAACCATCACCGCCCTCAATGGGGAGTCACATTCAAGAACACTTGATCTCCAACGTATTACTCCATAGGTATCCTCATATGATTGCTATAGGATTTGTTATTATCATGAACTACTTTCATCCTCTAACAAATCACCTAAACCATATCTATCATATTCTGTACTAGTTTCAGTCTATGAATTGCTGACTCTCTGACCCCATTCTTTCACAATAGAGAATGACAAGGAAAGAAATACATGGATTCAAATGGAACAAATCGATGGTGTAGTGAAAACTATTTTTTTTAAAGAACTCTACCTGGTCATGTTCCTCATCCTTGAACCTTTGAAATATAGGAAATAAGATCACCACACATCTTGAGGAGTCTGGAGAGTCCACTCTTTATGACCGTCCATCTATGGGTGGAAAGTATTTCTAATGCATAATTAAGAAGCATAATCATGCTAGATACCTCTCAACACCCTGGAAGTAAAATGGGGATCTCGATCACAAATGATCATTCTTGTAAATCTTTGGAGTCTCACCACCTCATCTAGATACCACCTTGACAAAAACTCAACTTATCTTGACTCATTGATCTCTATATAGTGGGATTATTTTGTCAAACAATCCACCATCACCCATATAGAATCATAGAATTCATGATCTCAAGGTTTACTAGTAACAAAGTCCATAGAGATGTCCTCCCACATCCACTGAGGAACATATAACTACTGTAGAAAACCACTAGGAACACAGTTCTCGGGCTTCACCAATGACAACTTGGTATCTCCACACCTCCACCTCAAGATACCCTAACTAGGACTCTTCATCCTACTACACCAAATATGACTGGACCATAATCTAAAAAATAAGACCTCTAACCCCAACTTCTCCCACATATAGATATAATGTTGATTATTCATCCATCACTTCTTAGGAATCACCAGATTCATGCAATGCATCACTATAAGACATTATACTCAATTCGTTGACCACAACATTCCCTTTTATAGATGTATATAAAATATCGATGTTGTAATCCTATAAGAACTCCATCCACCGATGTTGGAGCAAGTTCATTTCATGTTGGGAGAAAACACTCCTTAGTCTATTATGATCGATGAATTCGAAAAATGATCACGGATAAGGTAATGATTCCTCAAGTTCAAGGAAAACACCACTACTTCCAACTCGTGATCATGGGTGGCATAATTATGATTATGGTGACGTAACTGATGAGACCTATAATAAATGACTGATCATTACTACGTCATAACGTATCCCAGACATATATGTTATGTATTATAAAAAAATTCAAAATGAACTCCTTCATCTGATAGACAAAGGACAAGAGAACTAACCCAATTCTATTTTAAATACTCTAAAGCTACTTGGAATTGACCAGTCTACAAGAATTTTTAATCCATTAATTATAGTTATATTAGAGGATTCACAACCCATGATAAATTAGCTATGATCCTCCTCTAATATCCTTCAAGACAATGGAATGATCACACCTCTGCCCCTATATTTGGTGATTCTCAATACACAACTACCTCTATCATCGATGGATCCACATCTACATCTTGATGGGATATGACATGCCCTAATAAATGAACTTCTCAATCCAAAAACTCATACTTTGAAAACATACAAAATATCTATTGATGATGAAGAAATTTCATAATGGTATGCATATGCTCTATATTCTCCTCCTCAAATGTGGTGTACACAAGGAAGTCATCGATAAAAACCACCATGAACATATCCAGGAACTCCTAGAACAGAGTGCTCTTTAACCCCATGAACACATCTAGAAAATTCTTCACACTGGGAATCATCAAAATGATTTTTTAATTCCCATGTTGAAAACGAAAAGTGGTCTTTGGAATATACTAATCCTAGACACGCATAAGATGATATCTTGAGATTAAATCAATCTTTATAACCAACTTTAATGCTTTAGTAGATCGAATAAATCATAAATCTATAGAGGGGGATAATAGATCTTCATTGTCACTTTTTTCAAGAAAATATAATCTATACATAACCAAAAAATGACATCAAACATCTTCACAAATAAATTCATTGAAAACCAGGATGACAGAATTGTATGAATAAAACCACACAACAATAGACCAGTGAGCTGTATACACAACTATAAAGAACTCAGAAGGTTCCATCCTATACAGAGACACAATTATAGGAGATATGCCTAGTAGTATTTATATCCTGAACTCAATCTCTCATCGAGGGGGTAATGCTACAACCTCATTTGGAAAGACATCATGATGATTTTCTTCAACCCGTGGAAAAAATGACTGCAGAACCTCCAATGAATTCAGCATCAGATCATCTATCAAGGATGACAGGGATGTAATATGCTTCTGACCCATCCGAGTGTCTCACTCAAGAACAAACACTTTTAGATCTATATCATCATCGAAGAACAAAACATTCCTCTTGATATAAATAATGATAACCTACACAGAATACAACCAATCTGTGATGAGGATGATGTCATACAATTGTATCTGTAAATATAGGAAATCTCACCAAGAGCGGTGCTTCACTAGAACTATATCACGGGTTATACATAATTCAAACAAGTCAGATCAACCACCATCCAACATAGTCAACAAAAACGGAACTGGAATCTTATCTACCACAATTCTGAATGCATTGAAAAGGGTAGGTTATATGAATGAGTGTGTCACTCCTGGAGAAATCAAATCATGCACCCAAGTGGAAAACAAGAAAAGAGTACCTTGAAGGACGTCTAGATGACCTAGCGATGGTAATGCTAAAGCTTCATAATGACCACAACCTACTCCAGATCCTCTCTGAGCCTGATGAAGACCACCATAATTGCCGCACTCATCTCTCTATGTATAAGGAGAAAACTGGAGCTACCCTATGTCTACCCTATATTCTCTCTAATGATCAGAAAATAGAGAAACCTACTACTGCTACCTACTCTAGAATGACCTCAATGGAGGAACCATAAGAGGATCAACTGGAACACGGATACTTCATGGAATGTTCGAAGACTCTCTCCACTGATGAAATCATACTACAGAAGAAAAACAAGGGTATTATACCATCTCATAGGCTTGAGAGCTTCCACCCCATAGAAACCTGACATTGAGGTTTTGGACTTAACCCATGTCTAATTGGATTCTATTCTATCTTGGTATCAAGGAACCCCCAACCATAGATCTTCTTCATGAGTAATCATGATGACTCCCCTCTCATAACGATCTAGTAGAAAACGTCCTCTGGATGAAATCTTCTCTTTCCAGAACATCAAGGTACATATTCTATGAAAAACGGGGGACATAGAACTACATATTTGGATGAAAATACTCCTCGAAATACCTCACCATATCCTCCTCACATGGAAATAGGTCCAAATAATATTTGATGTTGTTCCTAAACCAAATTCCAAACTCACACACACTACACCCCCTATCAAAGGGTAAGAATCTTCTGGCCACCAGTCGCCTTCATGGTTCAAAAAAAATCTTGGCACTGAATTTGTCCTAGAATTCCTCCCAAGAGACTATCAACTCCTCATAATCCCCAACCTACAAGAACCACCAATGCCTCCCTACCCCATGAAACATCGTCAAATCCGACAAAACCTAGGGATCCATATGAGAATGGATCAAAATGACGGATATATCAACTTCCTCAAACTAGTCATCAATGAATTCATCTAAACTAGATCCTCATACCTCTACAGACATTGAGATTGATACTATTGGAGTGTCCTCCTCTAAGTGACGTCGTTTTCAACCTCTAACCTTGGGCAATCTGCGGGTGTAACCTACAGAACGTCTTCTGTGCAACCCTGATTAAGACGTCGACCTGAATACATACTTACAATCTGACAAACAATCATATCTTATAAACCTATAATACAGAAGAGATTAACATTTAATTAATTATTTTATTTTATTCATTTTAGGTTAAAATATCTCAATGTCTACCCATTAAATCATGGTTGTAGATAATAATGATGCATGATCCTTTCCTATGTCTATAAACCATAACCAACATCACTTAATTTAGTAGTCCTAGTAAGCTTAATGGTCTATGCATTGGATCATAGGTGGCCCAGAATACCCATGTCTCATCCGGTCTCCCTTGATTACAACACATGTTAAACATAGCTTCCACCGTTTCTCTACCAACCCATGAAACCTCACTTGTAACTAACTCAAAACTCAATCCTATCTCTCAACCTCCTTTTGATACAACTCTTTCATGAAACTCCTCCCACAAGGTGTAAACATCCTAGGATAGTAATGGGAGAAGTAATATTGTGACCCCCCGAGTCCCACCTCCAACAGGCCCCAGGATAGAGAATAGCACTATGAGTATAATAAACATGATGATGAGAGGCATTACCCTATGAGAGAAACACATACAAAATAGAGTGATAAGATAGACACCAACCAACTCATGAGGAGACTAAAATATAGATGAAAAGTCAAGTAATCATATCTAATGTCATGAAAAAAATAATAAAACTGAAATGGAAAACTACAAGTACCAAATAGAAGTAAATACGATAGTGACCATGAATAACAAAAACCTCATGAAAAAACCAAATCTATAAGTAAGCATCCCAATTTCTATCCTTCTACAACTAACCCAAAAAAGGCTATCCCACTGACACCTGAGAGAAGCACCATAACATGCACCTCATGCAACACACCACCACATCAACATAACAAAGTGTATCTAGGTCGTTTTTGAGATCCCCCACAACTTGAATAACATTTTTCATATGTCAGTTATTATGCCTCAAGATATCACAAACCATACAATGAGTAAGGATCCACAATCCATCACACCATATACACATTATACCTATAGTATTCCTTAAGAAACTATATCCATTATATATGTGTGTGAAATAATCACAATCCATTACTACCCTTTACACACATATATAGGGAAAACTGACTGGCATGGTGATCAGAACATGTTATGACCAAAATAATAGAGTGGGGCCAAATGGGGTAGTAAATTGTCTGTCCTTCCATTAGGTTGCTGGGGAAAACACCACCATGACATAGAATCATCAGGGTTTCAGTTTCCCTAACTAATAAGGTGGTGTAGAATATATAAACACAAAAAGTACCTGATTTAATATAGGTCACAACCAAACTATGGGCATATCCTAGTATCAAACAACACTACAACTAACATCTCTTGGACTCATGAATACCACTACTACGACCAGATATTATATATTTGCAAAACCATTTAAAGAGATACATTAATTTAATTTATTAATTTTTATTAGTTTAACTTTATTTTAATTAATTATAAACAATTTATTAACCATTATCATTTCCACAACACATCATATTACAATTTCAACAAAGATCCTTGCCCTCAATGCATAAGAAAATAGAGTCCATAGCTTCCTAGAATATCAACATCAACATTGCATACTAGCAATCTACAACCCCATTAGTTAATAATTTATTCATGTAATTAACAAAAATAATTTCCAAATCGCCTAGTAATCTAGGAAAACATTATAAGATACCCAAACAAAAGGTGTTCAACATGGTGGGTAGATGAACTACTTGTCTATTTTTCATCACCTATAACATGAGAGTATTCTCTTCCAATCACGAGGCGTTTAAATAAAGAAACCACATGAAATAACCCCACACATATTCCCTCCCATGGAAAGAGAGTGAGTCAAGAATATCTATCTACCTCAAGAAGTGGGTAAAGAAAATAAGCTAAATAAGTAAACAATTTAAATAAGAATCCATATTTCATAATAATGGGTAAGCCTAGGTTCAACCCGACTTATCATCCCTCGTGTCCTCCCTGACACCCAGATTCATATGTCGATGCATCTCTCTACTCTAGGCATCAATTGGGTCCACAAAAACCTAGCCTCCCTACCCCAAATAATAAAAAATACCTATAGTATCAGTCATCCTAGGATCACACCACATCTGGGCCTCCTTTCCCCACAAACTAGAAGTCGGGTATCCAGAGCACATATTAAGTAGTAAGAATAAACATATCAACAGATTATAAGCCCCAAAGAAAGGAATTCATCCATCACACACAATAATCTATCATGGATCCAAAGCAAATGTCACTTGGCCTTTCCATAAAAGTGGGGAAACACAGACCCTACAGAGGAATTATCTTTATCACTCAACTAGTTATTCGTCAATTTTAAATTAACCAATTCATTATTCATTTGTTCCAACTACAGGTAACGTAAACAACAGGCTATCAAAAGCTATCAAAAACTATCAAAAATCAATTAATCAATTAATATAAAATGACTTTAGTTCTTTTATCAACAATAATCAACATGCATTAGGTTCATTAACCAATTCAATTAAACATGTACATCATCATCAATTTGATTAACATAATATTATAACAACAACCTGATTTATTAAAAATGCCTCTTTAATCAATGAACAAATTAATTATCAATAAATTCTGGCATTATGTTATTTATAAATTTCCATCAATAGGAATATGTTAAACCAAGAAGGAAAAGGTATCACACTATCTAGAAAAGTAAGAGAAAACAAATTACCACAGTAAAAAGTATAAACATCTCTATAAGGTTGATACCAATTACTTAATCTGGTTAAATTATTTAATTAGGTTATTTCATTGTGATCCAAGCAGATAAAGCATGATAAATATACAATTTAATGTAAATTAAAAGATAAGAAATGAATCCCCTACCTCAAAATGTCATTGATGTTATTTTCATGATAATAGACCACACAATGGATCCCTAATCACCTCTCTCACAAGAATTTCATCCTCCTAAGGATGCCATGACATAACCTCACCAACCATCAATGAATGAAAAATTCAATTAGAATAATGGCATATCATCTTCTATAGTGTGTCGATAAGACATGGGAGTATACATATTGAACAACCATAGAAACGAAGGCAGAGAATGTATTTGAACGAATAAGGAACCCTATGGAATCAAATAGGGAGATAGGAAACAATACTTGTAGAATGAATTCGCAATACCTCACATAGGGGGTAGTCGCTTTACTAGGAGTTGAGAGAGAGCCGCCACAGTTTCATGTTTTAAAAAACCCGAGCAGATGTAAAACACATAAATCATTGTAGATGTGGAGAATTACATGATGTGTAATGTTATTTCATGTCATGTAATTCCTTGGGTTCATTTTCCACCAAAAAACCTCTACTTTTTTTATTGTATTTTCTTTTTCAATCCCTGAAATATTACACAATTTGAATCACACATTCACGTCATGAAATTAATCCACATGACATGAAACCCACTTTCACACAACAAATGTTCTCTTCTCCTAGTTCTCCACACTTGAGTCCCTCTAGATTTCTTATGAGCCTACATCGACCTCTACATGCCTTGGGAATAAAAAAAGTGTCGATTTACATGGATCTAGGACCATACATTAATTTTTTAAAGAAAAAACTTTAGGTGGAATATAATTTTTTTTAAAATATAATTAATAATTACCTATTGTATTCATGGAGTTCTACAATTCATTTAAAAAAAAAAAAAATTTATTTTTAATACCACTTAACTTTATTTTTCTACATCTGGAACAATCAATATAATGATATCATGTAAGAGTTCAAGATAATTCTATAATCAATAACAAGTAAAAATAAATTTATATAACAATAATACATTAATTATGTAGAAAAAATACTTTATATTAAACTTATTATGATACTAACAAATTGATAAGATATTCTGAAAAATATATATATATTTCCATACTAATATATTGTTTTCATAAGAGCTAGTTATTACAAAACATATCATTTTTACCTTTTTATTCATTAATAAATCTACAATAAATGAATTTATTAATTTAAATTATAAAAAATTAATCTCTTCCTAAATTATATAGTACTATTAAAACCCTCTAATTTAGTGTCTATGAGTTAAATCTCACATTATATAATAATATTTCAATATTATGTAGTGATCTGTTTATACATGAAATTTCATGTGATAAATACTATCAAACAATTCATTTTTATTTAAAGAAATATATTTCATAAAGTATTGTGGAAGTACATTCTACACCCCCATAAAAACCCCTCTCATGAAAATGCATCACTCTCTGATAATCCAGTAGGTGTATTTTTTACTTCATCTCATCATCTGGTTCCCACATAGATTCCAATAATTTATGGTTTTGACAAAAAAAATTAATCATGTGAGAAGTCGTTTTTCAAAGAACATTATCTATATGATCAAGAATCTATATTGGTTAGTCATTATATGTAGTACACATCTCTAGTGGTATGTCCTATTAGTTTAGAATATGAGGTGGATCATGTATGCACTCCCTTATGATAGATCAATGGAAAAAAACATGAACATGAGATAGATTATTTGGAAGTACCATGTGATACTTTACTATCCTTATATGAATATGAATTTAAAAGGAACTGATATACATATTTATCAAACTTTCCATTTTATCAACATCTAATTTTATAACAACCAATCCATTCAGTAATGTAAAAATAATTTTATTTCTCAGTTTTAATCATATATATTATATTTGTAAACGTTACTTATGGGATAAGGATGATTTGAGGAGCATTGACGGCTTTTTTGGAGCTCAAAACTCAAAAAATTGAAAAAATAATTGGATTTGAATGTTAAAACATAGTTCATGCTAACCATGAGAATCAACCATGAGGGGAAAAAGTGAAAAAAGAGTTTATAAAGTTTTTTTACAACCATGTTATTAGGGCTTCATTCAATGTAAAATTTCAAAAATCTTGATTATTGATTTTCACAGAACATGATTACAGTTAGTCAAACTATTCAGCAAGACAAATCAAAGCCTCTTCTAGGATGGTGGTTGTAGTATGGTTGGCACACTATTTTTCCAACCATATGGATAAACCCTAAAACATAGTTTTTAGTTCTGATTATATCATTTTCCCCATAATTTACTTTAATCAGTATCCCCTCCTTCCATCTTTCATTTCAGTGGACAACCCCTTTGTTTTTTCCCTCATGAAAAGACCTTCCTCCTCCTTCTCTAGGTTTTATTGATAACTCTTTCATCTGAACTCCAATTTAAATTCCATATATCATGATTTATCCTTCATGTTATGATATTTAATTCACATTCTTTATTTAGTAGATCATCTTACCTTCTATTAGAATATTTAGGTACAAGCTCATTTTCTCGATTTTTAGGGCATTTTCCTATTTTGGTATTGTCATCAATTCATATTTAAATCAAATTATGAAACATGATGAGTTATCATCCACATACCTAAGGTATGGGGTATTGAAATTTTCCTCAAGGTTTACATGTTTTAATATATTTTTATAATGTGTTTCATCCTGAAAAACTCTATGTAAAGCTTCAAATGACGTTATTCCTATTAAAATTAATCTAACCATCACATGATACAGCTGAACAACCCCAATAATCTATTAGAGGATATTAAACTCATTAATATCCAGCATTTTGGGTATGATTAATGGAATATACCACATTAATATAATTTATTAATGGACTATAAACTATTTTACTATTCTTCTTAACTCAAAAATGATTCTTCATTGCCTTGTAATTGGATGATATAAATTAATAAAATGGTAATGGGTGTCAAGTCCATTACAAGTGTTTCATTCTTACCTATATGTGGTTTAATTGATTTTACAACCCATGGTTAGTTGGGTTGAATTGTTAAAAATACATTAAATGTTAGTACACTTGTTAATTATGTTTATTATAATTATAATTCTATGGTTATTAGTTGTTGAACAATGGTAAATAGTTCTATTCAGAATGGAACTTCACACGACCTTATGTATGGGGATGAGCATAACATCTCCCACTATTATACATTTATATGGATGATGATAATGATGCCCCACAATCCATTTCTAAGGGTGTTTGGAATGACGACTCAACCAACCATATCAAGTAATGGAAAAGATGTATTACTTTCATAGGAGTTTCAGGACTTGTACCTATGATGGAGTCATTGGTTCATTAGACTTGTTATGTTTGGATGGGTTACATCCCTACTTTATCTAGTACATGAAATCCACATTTAAGACTTTAAAATTCTACTTGTATAGTGTTCATAAAAATATATACATATTATATATATAAGATTAATATATATGTGGTTAAAAATCAGATTCTTATGCTAGACTATATCGAAGTAGGTAAATCCAACCAGTTGTCCTAAGGAACCTAAGACAACTAGTATTTATTATTTAAAATAGTTTATTATTCATTATACTTGAACACTATGGTGCTATGTACACTGTCTGAATTATTTTTAGTCACCTTTGGTGGTGAATTATTATTTGTATCTCACACCCTACCTGGGCCGCCTTTGGTACCTGAGTCGACCTTGTAACTACAAGTGTGGATAAGTGCATGGACCCTAACATGGAGGCTGGATATATTTTTTTCATTGTATATGGGAGAAGAAGACCGATCATATTCTAATGATTATAGTGGATCTCTCTTTTGTTCTTTTGTACATTTTATATTGAATTTTGTGTATGCATGTTCCATATATCCCCTTATTTTATTTTCATATAAATAAATGGCCTTATATCATTATATATGAATCTTCCTATGGGTTTTTATGTAAATTCATGTTACTTGGTTGTTTTTACTTAATTTGTTCACTTTTATATCTATTTAAGATGTTCTATATGTTATATTATGCTTCTACTATTGCATATTTTTTTATTATATATGTTGTCACACTCTGTTATTGTTGTATAGTCTCCACACCATACCACATTGGATCATCAATTATAGTTGAAAACCTATGGAAGACAAGGAGGCATTCTTGATCTCATGTGACCCACCACCTCATGAAAATTGTTCAGGGGGATCATAGTTCAGAATCTTAAAAAGTAGTGTTAGTGGTGTTTCTTTTTATTTGTCTTATTGTTTGGGTATTAGGATGGAGACTATAATGTAATGGGATTTTTGAATGAGCATGTATCTTAGAGTAGCTAACCCAAGTATAGGGGAAACCAAAATTATCTGGGATTGGTTATTACAATTATTGACTTATTCTGGTTACAACATATATGATTTCACCATTGGGTGACATACATGTTTTGTAACATTATTAAAATTGATATTATTATTGTTATAGACTCAGTTCTCCTTGTCCTTCCATGTCAATGATTTATAAAATCATGCATCATTATAGGAACTTTATGACTGATATTCCAGGAATTTTTCAATGCCTCATTTATATTTTTCATGAATTTCCCTTTTTCATATATTTATTTCCTATATTATTATATGTGGAATTATACTAATGCTTCTTGCATGGAAAACATTAACTGGTTATCTAAGTTACATACAATAATTTAATTGATGCTTTCCGTCACATATTTTCAATGACACAATAATTGTACAATTATTCCATATTGTGGGGTTTGGACCTACTACTTCTATATACAACAATAACGTTAATTGATGGGGTTACAATAATTCCAAAGGTGATTTTTAGATCAAGTACTTCTATTAATATAGAATGCTAATTTAGGTAATAAAATAATTTATTTTGACATCTTAAAATCCAATTTCTAAATATAATTGTTAGGTTATGGTTAAATGACATGACAATTGTAGTTTATAAGGAGGTTGAGCCTTTTTAAATTTGAAATGACAACTCATATATACTGACGTTGTATATAAAAATACATTTATATAAAAGGATACATAAACAAATGAATTTAAATATTTAAATGAGATGTTTAAAAATAAATGGAATGAAAAATATATTTTAAAGGTTGTTTTTGTCTATACCATAAAATTAAAACAACATAGAATGGAACCTATGTTGTGAAATTCGAGACCTAGACCTTAACCCAACATTATTATAGGGTTTTTATGAGATTATCTTATGATCCTGATATCCTTTTATGGTGTTCCCTTACCACATAGACCTAGCTATTGGAACAGGAATAAAGGTGTTACCTTTTCTTTATGTGAGATGTGCACCCATTATATTATCCATCATCAATATTTTGAAATAATAGGTTCACTTATAATACATTCATTTGGAATTTTACAATGATGTCACAATGAAAACCTCAAGTGGTATACTAGGATGGTGGTGAAAACCATGCATTGAACGTGGTGAGACCTGAGACACCTGTGATCCCTCGGGTTGTGTCACTTATAGAACCACCTATTATTCTTTACATTGATGTTAAATCCAATTTTAGGGGTATTTATTCACATGGAAAATTCTATGCAAGGTGTGTGTCAACATGCACCATCTTTGTAAGAAATAAAATTAGAATTTCAACAGAATCATCCTCCCTCCTTCTCAGGGGATGGAAGACAACATGATACCGAGTCATAGCTAGAGGCCATGATTTATATAAGGAGACTCCTCTAGAGTGTAGGGTCAAAATTTATTCTTATATGATACATAGTTATACTAAAAGACGATACAGTTTCATTTCCCAGGAAGACCAACATCAATACATAATCTGGATGGTCTTGAAGATGATATTTTATGATTCCATATTTCTAGAAACATTGACTAATGAACGAGATAGAAAATTAATAATCCAACAGTAGGGAGCCTTGTCTATCATGGAGTATTCTAATTATTGTATTGAGTTAGAATGTTTCACACTGACTTTATCTATAAATTATCTTTTTAAATATAAAATATTCAAAGATGGGTTGGTATATTCCATAACATCATATGCCAATTTCATTTGAATGAAAAATATTATTAAGATAATAAAACAAGATAACATTTCTGAGCGGAATTTGTGGAATGATAACTGCATGAGTTAGGGTGCTCATGACCTATAAGTGGTTATTATACTGAGATAATGTAATTATTTGAGAATTATCACAAGTTTAGAATCAATTAGAGAGCTCATACTGACATCTGTCACTTTTGTGGGATACTGGGACATACCAAACCGTAACGTATGTGGGATCTAGTGGAATGCAGAGGCTAGGAAAAAATGGGTCATTTCTGGCAATTTTTCTAGAATTATCTCTAATTACCTAGTGGGAGAAGATATATAGATTCCCCTTATTCTAGAGAGGGATTAGTAGTATCTCACAAGGAAGATAGTTGGAATACCCCCTCTTCTCAGGTTTAGGTGGTGTTTGGGGAAGAGGTAATCAGGTTCATGATTTTTAGTTCTATAAAGTGGTCATTCTTAGTGTATTCATGCTGTGACTCAAAAATCGAGTACAATTCAGTTAGATGAAGTGCATATTATGCAATAGGATAAAATATCCAGACCTTCTAGAGCTCTAGGTTCTATTATAGTAGCCTCCACATTTGTGTCTTCTTTATTGGGAATATGCACATTGAACTATTTTATATTGAAGAAGACTTTGGAGATTATAGGGCTCGAGATGGGTTATTATTTTTGTATGAAGATTCTTGATACCCAGTTAGGTATCTTGTCTGATAGTGTTCACTGATGTAAGTATTGTCCCCATGATATAGGTATATGTCTCTTCTTAGGGAATATTTTCATCCTCAACATGAATGTGATTGATTTAATTATTTGGATGGATATGTTAGTTCTGTATCACACATATATTGACTTTAATCACCAACAAGTGATTTTTACATCACTAGAGTGTGGTAGACATGTTGACAAAAGAGAATTGGATGTCCAAGAATCTCGAGATGGACCTGAACATTTATGGTGAGGAATATTAAAATCCCATATTGATAGAATGTTTTTGAAGGAGTAGGCATTATGAAATGTAGTTTTCCCACCAATGGTGGATTTTTTTAGAGATTCTTTCCCTAATAAATTTTCATGGGTACCTCTATTGAGAGAGGTAGAAGTCACCATTGGGATAGTTTCTAGAGTGTCAACAATGTACATTCATCCTTAAAATATGTCACCTATAGAGATTATGGAACTTAATAAAATGTTGTTTGAACTAGATTATAAGGGTTTTATATAACACACAAAATCACCTTGAGGTTCGTTAGTAAATTTTTCCACAAAGTTAGATGATACCTAGAGGATCTTCTTGCATTATTGATGGTTGAACCTATATATTGTTAAGAATAAATATCTACTAACTCGAATAGACTACCTCCTTCATTATATTTAATGGGTGAGGGTGTTTTTTAATATTGATATGAGGAAATTCTATAATCAAGAGCGTGTCAAACCATCATTCATTCATCAATTTTTTTTGATAATATGTATGGTCTTTATGAGTACCTATTAATGTCATTATTCATTACAAACACATGTGTTATTTTCATGGAACAATGGAATTGGGTTTTCATCCCATATATTCATTAATTAATGGTGGTGTTTTTGGATGAAATCTTAGTGTATTTTCATTATCAACACAAACATGGAAAAAATATTGAGATAATTCTGAATACAAAATGGTAGAACATTCATTAAAAAAATAATAGAAAATTACACTTTTAGATTAATAATGTCCACTTCTTGGCTCCTATAAAATCAGAGTTTGGAGTCTTAGTAGACACAACAAATGTGAGAGATATAGTTTTCTAGGAGAATCAGAAGAAATTTTTTTATATAATTATTTTCCTAGGGATATTTGGGTATTATATATTCTTCATCAAGGATTTATGAAGACTAGAAGAACCTCTAACGAGCATGAATAACAAGGGTGTGAATTTTATAATCTAAAGAATCCTTTGAAAGATCTGTTTGGGAGTTGAAGGGATAATTGAATTAATCATTGATTCATATTATACTAGAAATATGTAGTCTCTAAAATTTATATTCTTCCACATTCAGTATTGATCGTGGTGCAGTTTCAGTGCAGGACATGTGAATCATTGTATATGTGTCACTTGAGTTGGGGCCTAATGAGAAGAATTACCTAACTCATGTCCATGAGCTGTTAGATATAGTTCAAGAGTTTTTTTGAGTAACTAATAAATAAGGGATCATTTTTTATATTACACTAATGAAAACATCCTAAATTAAACATTTACATATAAATATATAAATCTATGACAACATCGATGGGTAAAATACCTTGAGTTCATTGATTTCATACTTCTCTATAGGCCAAGAAAAGGAAATTAAGAAGATGATGCTATAATAAAGAAGTCTCAGATAATTTTAGTTGATGGGGATAGTGGGGAATATAAGATCATGGCATTGTTTTGAGAGATGCATGTTGATTTTTTAGAGCATCACGTTCAGATAGACCTCATGGTCTTTGTAGTGACACCTACCCATATAAAACGGGTGATAATAAGACATATCTCATATCATGAGGTCTTTTTACTACGGAAATTTATATTATAGGACCATTCATTTTCATTTTGGACCCTAGACAGGGATGATACATTATGATTTCATGAGACTATATGGGTTCTGACCAAAATTTGAGAGGATTTGATGCCTAAATTCCAATCCTTCATATGGGTGGTTTATCTGGTGTCTACAATATATCACGAACTATGTATCCTATATTAGTAGGCATGTATGAAATGAGAGGTAACAAGATTTATAAATTGGTGTTCAACTTTTCATCATGTGATAGAGTAACATTAGTGACATGTAGGAATTTTTTAGCCTTTTCCATTCCAAAGTGTAAATTAGATGATGTCTATATGGATTTTGTGAGAATTTTAACCTGATAATCCCATGTAAATGACACATTTTGGTTTTTAATTGATCAATTGATGAAGGTTTTACACTTCTTACCTAATAGAGAGAAATTATCAGTAGATGGGATAGAGAGACTATACGTCAGGGAGTTCGTATGTATTCATCAATCTCCATGATTTGTCATATATTCTAAGTATAAATGTTTCAAATCTTGGTTCTAGGAAGGGTTTCATATGGAATTGGATACACAGGTGATTCTGAGAAAAAACTATCACCCTCAAACTAACAAATAGATAGATTGCATGAATAAGGTGTTGGAGGAAATTATATGTGCATTTGACCTAGACAATGGGGGTTAATGGGAGAAAAAATACCCTATGTTTAGTTCACATACAATAACATTTTTCAAGATACCATTTAGATGGAACCTTATGAGACATTATATTATAGGGCATCCCAATCACCTATGTGATAGTCAACGGGAGGGGAGGAATCATTTCTAAGAACACGCCGCATCTACGTGACTTCAAAAAATGTATAGATGATAAGGAATAACATTTTGATAGTATATTATAGGATATAGTCATTTTCTTATCTATGATGATGACCTCTTCAGTTCACATTTGAGAATTAGTCTTTCTTGTGAGTTCTACCTAGGTTGGGTCATCGATGAATTAAAAATCAGGGTATGATTTCTCCTTAATCCATTTTCCATTTGGGGGACATGAAGTGAATCATAAAAATTGAATAAAAGTTTTAAATAACTCATAGAAACTATTATATGGATGATATTTTCACATATCTCTACTTAAATGGAACTATCCAAACTCATCCCAGGTTTTACAAACAGATGAAGTTGTATTTGATGTGGATTCCTTCTTTATGGAGTACCTAGGGTGTATCATGGATCAATGTTTGAAGACTCTCGAAGGTAGGTCAATAACTTTAGTATGGGTGTTAGAGAAGAACAATTGAGTATATTATGTGACCTAGGAGAAGATATATACTAATTAAACATAATGATATGATACCTTCTTAGATGAACTCTATTTTCCTCATAAAGAAAACTCAGGAATGAGATGCAATAAAAACAGGATCTTGTAATGTCCTAAACATTTCCAATATTATAACTGATTTATTTTTTGTTTAAATTCATTTCATTATCTAGATCGATAATACCTACATCATAAAGAATATTTAAAATCATCTAGGTATTTTTAAGATCCCAACACTCCAGAAATGTGATATACATAGTGGGCCACACTGTTTGTTCTAACTGTGTGCCATAACCATTGTGGAACATGTTTACAACATAAGGTCGAACATTTTTGAAATAAACTATGTGATCAAGGATGTGTTATCATGTAAAATTTCCAACATCTTGATAGTCTATTTTCTCATAGCTTGTACATGGTTAGTCAAACCATGTTCTGAGCCTCTATAAGGGGGATTATTGGGCATTGGGGTAGTATGGTTGGTTCATGATTTTTCTAACCTTGCATCTAATATTTTCTACCTAGTTTTGAGTGTTGATTTTCCCATTTTTACCTTATTGATATTAAATCCATCCCCCTATTTTTCCATTTCTTTCCAACAGAAAACCCCTTGTGTTTAATCTAATTAATGGATCATCCTTCTATATTGATATGTTTGTTGATAACTATTAGATACTACCATAGATTTAAACATCGTCAGTTTTGTCGGATCCCTCATGGAAATCTCTTTAATCTTGTTGCATCCTTTCATATGTTATCTTCCAGTATCCTAAACAATTTATAGGAATGATCATTTTCTCTATTTTTATGCCATATTTCAATTTTGGTGTTTTCTTCTTTTCTTCCACGAATCAAAGGTTGATTATTGATGAGTGGTATTCCATGGACCTATGGATAGAGGTATATTATTTATCCTTCAAGGTTTATCTATTTTAATAGATTTTCAGATGTTTTTCATGATAAATTTTTTTTTTGAAATTCTTTAAATGGAGTTCTTCATTCATTAAATAATTGAAAAATAATGTGGTACATATATAGGACACTATTAATTTATTAGAGGAATCAGAACTCATTGATAGCATCTCCATTGGCTGTGTTTAGTATAATTTACCAAATTTATATAATTAATTAAAGGAAAAAACATCATCTAAGTGTTCAACTTATGTCTACAATTATTTTTCCTTGATTTAAAATTGAATGGAAAAAATAAATTAACTCGAAAAGTGAGGAAATTCCACACCAAGTGTTTCATGATTAACTATACATGATTTAAATGTTTACAATACCCATTGATAGTTGGTTTTAATTATGATTAGATTAGTGATCATTGATATTTCTTGTTATTTTTATCATTATTATTACTATGACATAGTTATTAGATGTTGAATAATGGATACTGGTTATGTTGAGAATGGAGTGTCATTCTCCCTAATATTGGGTGCTAGGTATGGTGTATAACACATTTTTATATATATAGATGATGTGAATGAAAATACATGTCCACTTTATTTAGTTTTTGGGCATGGATACCCCCCGCCATCTAAATTGATGTGAAAGATTTCTCATATTAATATGAGATTTAGGGCATGTACACTGACTAGAGTCATTGTATAATGAGAATAGTTATTTAAGCCCAAGATACACCCCAAGTCGAGCTAGTATATATATTTTCTTTTGATAGGTGATTCCATGGTCAATAACCAAGTAAAAAATTATTATATTAAAAAGTGGTGGGGATTACAAAAGTCTAAAGGACAGAATATTTTTACGATAATTATCATAAATTAGAATAATATCATTAGGAAGGTCAAATAGCCAGGTAATTTCCATGTTAACTCCCATATTAGAAAGACCATACACCACCCTTTTGTCATGTAGAAGGTATGAGTGACAATGTTACTAATCTCTAGGAGTGAATGAAGACACATCATCCATCGGGTTTTATGAGGCCAAGCAAGATGCACCACTCTATCCCAAATGGATGGCACAATAGTGGTCAAATCACATTCAATCCAAATATTATTATAACTTTATTTCATACGAAAGTAAACAACATGGATCATACTTATAATTTCAACTTATAGAGACTAAGAGATTCCACATCTTCCATATAAACAACCTAGGCATTTCCCAAGGTGGTCTTTGAAGATATCAACACAACCAAAGCGACCAAGATTTCCCTTAGAGGCACCGTACACATTCAATTCAATCAAGAATTCGAATGGGGATTTACAAAACAATTGAAATGTATGCCTAGTCAGATGATATATTTATTCAATTAGACAACATCAAATCATCTCAATGTCTTTGATAGAGTTGTCATAATTAGCCTTCTGAATTGAGGAAACTTCTTGAATAGATACGAGGATCCACATCAGACCTGCATTTAGATCGAATGAGTAATTGTTATGAATGAGAGTATTTCTATCATAAAATATACCATGGATATTCTCATAAATATTAGCTAAGAAAAATTATTTGATTTAATGAGAGGTTTTAATTTCCACACAGAGATTTACTTACTGGATGAGAGAGTAAAGAAGAATCCATCTGTAAGAAAATATTTCAAAAATATAGTTCCAAAGAGTAGAAGTCATAGAAGAAGATAAGAAATATATGGTTAGTATCTTATCTATGTTGGTTACATAAGTTAAAATTAGAGTAAATTTGAATCCATTAATATTGAATACAAAAATCATTAGGGACTCTATTGTGCATGTTATTTCAAACAAGAGTAATCATTGAGGGAATAATCCATGGCTTATAAAAAATATTTAACAAACTGAATTTTTTATTCAAATTTTGAATGTTGTGATTGTAAATTTTTTTGGACTAAACAACACCATTATGAAAAGGTTATTAAATAATGAAGTAGTTTGAGTTTGTATATGGATAATTATCAATGATATAAATAATGTTATCCGGAAGGTTAGAGGCCTGAGAATTTAACACCTCCCTGATAGTACAATTAGTGCATTCCGGTAAATTATTTAGAGGCATAATAGAGATTAAAGGGGTAATATTACAATTTTCCAAGAAAAAATTCATGGAAGATTCATTTCTAACCATCCATCTTGAATTAATCACGACGCTGTCAAATGAATGTCTAATGGATGGCCAAATAGAAGAGTTAATATAGTTAGAATTGAATTTCTTTCACTTCTTGAGGAATTTTTTTAAGAAAGGAAATGAAGCCCAAGACATTGTGAAGGTGGTTCCAAATTAGTTTGGATTTTAAGGACTCATTGAAAAGATTATAGTTTTTTAATTCCTAGGTTTCCTTTATCCAAAGGCTTACAATAAGTACTCTATGGGATGGTGACAAGTTTTCATTCAAGCATCATCCTGATTTAAAAAAAATCATAATATAGAAATTTATTTTTTTGAGGAGACCAGAAAAACATTTGTATACCATCAATTAGTAAACCATTTTAGATAATTTTTTTGATTTAACTAGACAAATTCTTCCAGCCATAGAGAGGTATTTACCCTTCCAAGAGGAGAGCTGATTGCGAATTTGGTCTACAGTTTTGGAAATGTAACTAGCTTTAGGTATTGCCCAAAAAATGAGTAATCCAAGATAAGTTAAAGATAATTAACCTTATTTGATATCTATAAGATTGATAATGTTACCTTTTTCTTGTAGTGGGATAATTTTACCAAACAAGGAAAATGATTTGTTTAAGCTAATGTTTTGGCCAGAGATTTCATCATAATGAGAAAATGGATTTATGAGACTTTGAATGTTCTTTTTATTAAGTTGTGAGAATTTTATAATATCATTAGCATAGAGGAGATTCATGGGAACATTTATGTTTCTATAAGCATGAATAAGTTTGATCTTATTCTGATCGACAATGCGAGTAAGAAACCTACTGAGCAAATATTCTGTAATTTAGAAAAAATGGCAGATAGGGGATCAACATTACTAACTCCCTTAGTGAATTTAAAATAACCCTTAGAGGAACCATTTAAGAGGATGTAAATAGTATAAAAATTGAAAATATTCTGTATTCTATAAATTAATGAGTCATTGAATCCAAAACCGTGAAGTACTTTGAAAATAAAACTCTAATCAATGGAATCAGACACATTCCTAATATCAAGTTTAATGGAAATATTTCCCCCTAGTGGATCTATTTAATGTGTTAGTACATCAAGAGGTAATATAGATACAATATTTAATTTACCTACCCTTGATGAAGCCAAATTGATTCTGGGAAAAAATTATAATGCTTATCTCATTGAGTCTATTGGCAAGATGTTTGGTTGTAAATTTTTAAAGAGAATTAATGAGAATGATATGTCTAAAGAGGTTAATATCATATGAAGTTATCTCCTTGGGAATGAAAGTAACAAATTGTGCATTAAATCCATGGGGAATTTGACCATTGGAAAAAATGACTTTAAATTTTTTCAAACATCGTATTTAATGACCCCCTAAATTACTGATAGAATCCATTACTATGTCTATTGGGACCCAAAGCACTGTCCGGATTAAGACTAAAGAATGTCTATTTAATTTCATGGTTAAGAGTAATCCTTAAAAGATAAGCCTTATCTTCCTCATTTACCAATACTGGAATGACATTAACTAAAAGATCTTTATTTAAATTAGGATCATTGAAAAATATTTTCAAAATAAGAGACAACATGATTTTAATTACCTTTAGTAGTGTCAATGGGGTAGTCTCTGTATGTAATCAATGTGAGAGGTATACTATTTTTTTAATTATTTGAAGATAATTGTAGAATTTAGTGTTCCTATCACTATATGTGATCCATTTAGTATTGAGGAATTTTTTACGCATGTTATCCTTATGGAAAAGTAATGTATTAAACTTCATAAAAGTATTAATTTAATGTTGAGGATCCGTAGTGAAGTCAGAACTTGTGTCGGAGTTTTGAAGTTGGAAAAGTTCATTTTCAAAAGAGGTAATGTCATTGTCAATTTGTTGAGATTTTGAAATATAGCAAACTTTAAGGTATTTTTTGAGATGTTTAAGTTTGATAATATATGAAAAAGAGTCATTGTGATGATTCATTAACATATATAAATTTTTGATAATGCTTTAACACTTAGGATTAGAAGACCATGCATTATTAATTCTGAATGGTAGAGTATGTTTCATGCTATTAATATGAATATATAAAAGGATAAAATGATGATCAGAGTTCATCCTGGGAAGGGTTATGCTAGAGATGGTGTTCCAATTTTCCAAATAAGATTCATTTGTGAGAGATATATCTAATTAACTCGAAACAACCCTATTGTAGTTACTTCTATAACAAGTGAACATGACACATTTAAAGTTTATTTCCAAAAGATTATTATTCTAGGTCAAAGATTTAAACTCTCATGAAGAGATAAAAGAGTGAGTTAGGTGATTTTTCTCACTTGAGGTGAAGATGGAATTGAAGTCACCAATCAAAAACCAAGGATCGTGAATAATGTTTGAAAAGAATGAAAGGTCATTCCAAAGTGGTATTCTATTATGGTATCTATTTTTAGCATAGAAAATTTAACATAAAATGTGAAAATGATCAAATAGAAAATCATTAATATCCATATTCTCTGAAACATGGAAAATATTCACATTTTGAAGTGACGAGTGATAAAAAACCATAGGATTTCAACAACAATACACTCTTTGCAGCCACCTAGATTATTATAACTGTAACATCCCAGGTAAATTAAGAATAAGAGATTTTCATATTTATTAATATTTATTAATTAAATATTAATTTTAGTTTAAAAGGATTTCTATGTTCGATAGCGTACCCAATACGCAACAACAGTTTTTTTTTGAAATCTTATGTTGCACACTAATAATATAATATTATTATTTTAAATGGTAGTTAACTCCTAGCCGTTGTATTGAAGGGAATGAAAAAAACTAACTAAAATATGATTATACATGTTTGTTAAATGTATTTACATTTATCCAATAAAATTTAGAGGCTTAAAATGTGAATGAATCTAATTTTAAGCATAATTTATATTAAAAGGTCGATTTACCGCCTTTTAATGGAGAACCCTCTTTAAATATAGTTTTTGTCACTTTAATAAATTCTAATAGAACAAATAAAATCATTTTTTAGAATGGGGACATCAAATTTTACTTTGGGTAATTTTTTGTTGGTATTTTTTCTGATAAAGTTCATTTTTAATGAATAGTGAAAAATATTGTATTTTAATACAAAACTTCCTTTTAATATAATTTATTTATATGGTTAGATTATCTTTTTAATTGGTTTTAAAGTGAAATTATAATATATTTTTACCATTTAATCTAATTTTGGTCACTAAAATTAATTTCACTTTGATATTGGACATAAACAAGTATCAATCTTTTGATAGTTATTGTTTCTTAAAAACACGCTATTTATTTTGATAATGGAAATTAATTTTAAAATTAATTAATGCTACTTTTATATTTTTAATTTATAAAAATAGACAACATTTTTGAATTCGGAATATCAAATATAGCTTATGCTGAATTTTTGGTATTTTTCTGAAAAACGTCAATTTTTGATGAATAGTGAAACCACTTAGTAGCAGTTAAAAAAACTAACTTTTTCATTTAAATGAAATTCTACCATTTTTGTGAATTGAATTTTGAAAATCCGACATACGTGGTTGTTATCAAGAAGTAATATATGGTTCAATAATATGAAAATAATTTTTGGTGAATAGTAACTTTTGACTTTTATTTACCGCGGTTAAAGGTAAATAAGGTAATTCAAGGTTATAAATAATATTATAATAATTCAAAATTACCTTAACACTTGTCTTAACATTATTGGATGAGTAATTTCTGACCATGGGTATCTTTGGGACTATTTTGGGACCCCGTGGATCCACTTATGAAAGATAATGACACTTTAGATTAATTAATTTAATGTAAAGGCAAAAATGACATAAACAAAAATATTTTTGTAAATTAATTTTTATATGGTGTTATATAATTAATATTTTTGACTATAAATATTCATTGTAATGATAAAAATATTTCCGAAATGTTAGTATTTTTTTTATAATTTTTAGACATTGAATAAATTAAATTATTCATGACATAAAAATGATGCAGTATTTACCTCATTAAAAAATGATTTCAATAAATAAGATTATAAAGATTAAAATAGTATCCAAAACCTATCCAATATCTATTGGATGATTTTATTTCAACCATGAGTCATCTTTTCTTTGACTTTAATTATTTTTTTACTTTTTGAAACTGAAGATACGTTTATAATAAAATAATGTTTTCACACTTTCCTAAAGAGCCCCTCTTCTCCCCTATAAAAGGAGACTACTTCTAACCAATTTTAAACACATCTAAAGCCTTTTTTTCTCATCAAAACTCTACCAAATTAATCTCCCTACATCCCTCCATTCAACCTAAGAAACCTTAAGTTAGGAATAAGGTAGTTCAATACGTCCTTTGGTTCAAAC
The DNA here is from genome assembly GCA_963277665.1 of Viscum album. Classification (NCBI taxonomy): domain Eukaryota; kingdom Viridiplantae; phylum Streptophyta; class Magnoliopsida; order Santalales; family Viscaceae; genus Viscum; species Viscum album. The sequence continues at coordinate 174,066,531 of OY728146.1, read as the reverse complement.
CAAAGGGAGTTACCCAAATTAAAGGTAACAATCTCTATTAAATTGGTTTCTTTTATTTTACTTATCCAACCCCTAAAATCTTTTTATTCATTTATTTTGTAACAACACAAATATCCTCAATATACTAGGATGTTTTTATGAGAATTATTATAACTACACTTACACATACCTCCATCTAATGGATGAAGAACATAATGTTTTTGTGGATGGCAAACTAACACCTCACGAAACGATGATTATTTGATTATCTGCTACCACCTCTCATGGTGGACATTATGATGGAACTTTATTTATATACGATATATATTATGTTTATGTTTTTATTATTCTTCTTTAATTTCCATTTATAGCATGCCATTATGGATTCCATTATGGGTAAACACGATAATCTTATTAGAGGAAGTGCGGACTACGACCCCCTCAAAGTGATATGACTCGTTAATTCCATATGTGGGACATATAAAAGATGGAGTTAATGATTTTATATATGATATTATATATAAAATTATACTGGAATTATAATATACCTATGTATCATTATGTGTTAATTCCATTAAAATAAGAAATAGAAATGAAAGTAGCGTTCATGCGTACGTATGACATACCGTCTCCATGAACAGTGCATTTCATTTAATACCTCCAAATATTATGTACTATTATAATCACATGTATATAATAGATATATATGATATATATGATATCTAAATCATGAATATCATTCTTGATATAATGGACTATTAACCACATGGACAACTTGTAAATATAAGGTGTTCATTTTTGACTCAAGTGCCAAATATCGACAAAATGAACGTTATTAACTTAAATGAATATATAATGTTTATAACATGGTAATAAGTGATATAAAAGGAATAATAAACTTGAAAAAGGTTCTTAATAAATTATAAATTAAGTTTATTTTATTATTCCGGAGATTAAAGAACGATCAAGTCATGTCAGACATGAGGTAAGGGGACTTTTTAACCCAATTTCCGTTTTTTGGGATGATCTTCTCTTTCTTGTTTATGTCATTCTTCGGTTATGAGAGAAATGAATTTTTATGTATTTATACTTTCTTTATAAGTTCTTATATTGAATACACATAATAGATCTATTTTATTTACAAAATTATCTTCGTAAGGTACTTCATCTCAATCTCCTTTCATTGAGGTATATTTTGTTTTAATACACAACTTTCGTTTATACGCTGTATAAACACCCTTGAATTTTCAAAGGGAATCCTTTTCTATGAAGCGTTTACTAAACAACAAAAAGAATGTTCTTTTTAATGTAAGTGGTGACACTGAACTTTTCCGCCGCTGTGAGTATTTTTTGATCTTTGGCTTCCTCAACAAGACATAATGTTTTTAATAGAAAATAAATTCCACATAATCTTTTACGTATTTTGGTATTGAAAATGGTTTTGATAAAGGATTCTTTTATGTCAATATATTTAAATGATATTTTTTGATTGAAATGTGGAAATGTTATCATTCCTTTATATTGGTTTTATGTGTTATTATTTTATAATTGTACTTTGACATTTGACAGGTGGTTACGTGATAAACCAAATGATGAGTGGTGCCGTGAAAACCAGGATGGGTGGTTACATTATAACCTCCAATGCATTGGGTATGGAAGTCGGCCGTATGGCTATTTCATTTAGTGATATGTGTGGAAGTCGACCGTAGAGTTATTCCATTTATGTATGTTTATGTCCCAAGTTATATTTATATGTTATGTTTTCTTTATATGGGTATTATAGAAATCTTATGGTTACAAAAGGGTAAGTAATGATATTTTATTTAGTGAAGAGTATTTACTACTTCATAAAGGTGAAAAGTATTACTTATGATAAATTATTCATGGTTTACCTGTTGTTTTAAAAAAACTAACAGTTTTCCTTCTTTGTGTATCCCTTACTGAGCTTTTTATGCTCATTCCAAGTTTGTGAAATGTTTTTCACAGGACATAATGTGGAATAGGGTCAAGGATGGGATCAAGGAAAAGTCATGCTGTCTTAAACATGGAACTAGACATGACTCCTTTTTTCAAGAGTTCATGTTTTGTAAAAAAAATGGAAACTGTGTAGAAGTGTTTACTTTTTAATCTTATGAGATTTAATAGTTATGTCCAAATTCTCTAAAACACTAAACCTAAAAAGATTCTCAATGTGAATTATTCATTTAATTAAATATTATGTATGTTTTAAGGCAGTGTCTTTATAGTTGGTATCAGAGGTCGGTTTAGACAATTTTAGGAGTAAGGGTATTGTTAAATAAATGTCCATAAAGTAGTTTATGATAATATTGAAATGATATAGAATATACAGATTACCATGTTGCTTCGCCTAAGATAATTTTGTGTTAAGAAAGGTTTTTCTTAAAGGAAACAGAGCAGCTTTCTTGGGAAGGCATACAGGGGGAAATGAACTTCCAAATTAGCATGCTGAGATGGCCAGAATCAGAATTAAAAAGTTTTTGTAACAATGGATCAGTTGACTGAGGTGATAAATGTTGGTTGTGTTCTTTGATGATATTTTGGTATATTCCAAAAGCAAGGAGGAACCTGAAACTCATTTAAGGGTCATCCTTCAAACTTTAAAAGAAAATAAACTTAATTGGAAATTCAGCAAATGTGAGTTTTGGTTACAACAAATTTCATTCCTTGGTCACATTGTTTGAAAAACAATGGCATAAATATTGATCTTTCTAAAACAAAAGTTGTTGAAGAATGGCCAAGACCCACAAATATAACCTAGATCCATAGTTTTCTTGGTTTGGAAGGTTATTACCGGAGGTTTGTTGAAATTTTTTCACGGTTATCTAGTCCAATTACTATGTTAACTCAAAAAGGTGTTAAGTTTATTTGGAAAAAAGAATGTGATGATTGTTTTCAGGAATTGAAAAGAAGATTAGTGAATGCTCCAGTTTTGGAATTGCCTTCCAGAAATGGTGAGTTTTTTATCTACAGTGATGCTTCGTTGAAAGGACTTGGTTGTGTCCTTATGCAGAATGATCAGGTAATTGCTTATGCTTCACATCAGTTGAAACCCCATGAGTTAAATTACCCTACACATGATTTGGAATTAGCTGCTGTTGTTTTTGATTTAAAAATTTTGAGGTATCATTTGTATGGAGTAAAATGTGAAATATATACTTACCAAAAAAGTTTAAAGAATATATTCACTCAAAAATAATTGAACATGAGATAGAGGAGATGACTATAATTAATCAAGGATTATGATTTCACGATCCTTTATTATATGGGAATAGAAAATAAAGTGTCTAATGCTTTGAGTCGAAAAAGTAATACTTCATTAAGTATGTTACATTTGGAACAAGATCCTTTGGTTTTTGATTTGATGGACTTTGGCATAGAAGTTGTTGGTGCTCGAAATTATTCTGTTTTGTATCAAGTGTCATTGAGATCATCTCTATCAGACAGAATAAAGAAAGCGCAGAAAAAATATAGTGAGTTACAGAAAAAGTTAGAGTTGGTACAGAAGGGTAAGTTGCTTGATTGTAACGTTGATAATGATTGTGTTTTGATATTTGGGAAGCAATTATGTGTGCCTTGTGATTCACAGTTGGAGAATTAGTTGTTATGTGAAGCTCATTGTTCCCCGTTTTCTGTTCATCCTAGTAGTACTAAGATGTACATAGATATTCGAGAGTATTACTATTGGGATGGAATGAAAAGGGATATTTCTGATTTTACTGTGAAGTGTTTGACTTGTTAGCAGGTTAAAGCAGAGTGGCAGTAACCGAAAGGGATGCTTCAGCCTTTACTAGTGCTAGAGTAGAAATGAGAAAATATATCCATAGGATTTATCGTGGGATTACCGAAGACATCACGAAGTAATAAAGCAATCTGGGTTATTGTTGATTGATTGAATAAATCTACTCATTTCCTTCCTATTCAAGATACTTTGTCTCTAGATCACCTTTCTCAGTTTTATGTTAAAGAGATAGTCAGGTTGCATAGAGTTCCACTTTCCATTTTGTCTGATCGTGATCACAGGTTTACTTCTATATTTTGGAAAGGACTTCAAAAGTTGTTGGGTTCTGAATTAAATTTTAGTATAGCTTTTCATCCTCAATCAGATGGGCAGTTAGAATGAACAATTCAGACCATGGAGAATATTCTATGTGCTTGTTCACTGGATTATCAGGGAAGTTGGGACCAACATCTTTCTTTGGTTGAATTATTATATTATAACAGTTTTCATTCCAGTATACAGATGGATCCATTTAAGGAATTATATGCAAATCATTGTCAAACTCTAGCTTTTTGGGATGAAGTAGGTGAAAGGAAGCTGATGGGACTAGAATTGGTAGAAGAGATGGTATAGAAATTTCAGTTGATTCATAAGAACATGAGAACATCGTAGAGAAGACAGAAAAGTTATGCAGGGAACTGGAGGAAGGATCTTTATTTTGAGGTAGGCGATCATGTCTTTCTCAAAGTTTCTCTATGGAAAAGTGTGATGCGTTTTGGTAAGAAGGGAAATATGAGTCTGAGGTTCATTGGACCTTATGAAATTCTAGAGAAAGTTGGATCAGCTGTGTACAGAGTGGCTTTACCTCCATGCTTATCCCAGGTACACAATGGTTTTCATGTTTCGATGCTGAGAAAGTATATACCAGATCCATCTCATGTTTTATGCCTAGAGGTAGTTCAGTTGGAAGAGAATATCTCTTATGAAGAACAACCAGTCCAGATTCTTGACCGTAGAGAACAAGTTTTTCGGAATAAGATAATTCACCAGGTAATGGGTTTGTGTAAAAACCATATGATTGAAGAGGAAACGTGGGAATCTGAAAATTCTATGAGAGATAAATACCCCCACTTATTTTGATAAGTGAATAAAAATTGCGAGGACGCAATTTCCAAAAGGGAGGAAGGATGTAACATCCCAAGTAAATGAAGAATAAGATATTTTCATATTTATAATTATTTGTGAATTAAATATTAATTTCACTTTAAGGGGGTTTCTATGTTCGATAGCGTACCCAATACGCAACAACGAGTTTCTATGAAATCTTACGTTGCACACTAATAACATAATATTATTATTTTAAATGGTTGTTAACTTATAGCCGTTGTATTGGCGGGAATGAACAAAACTAACTACAATATGATTATACATGTTTGTTAAATATATTTACATTTATCCAATAATAGTTAGATGCTTAAAATGTGAATGAATCTAATTTTAAGAATAATTTACATTAAAAGGTCGATTTACCACCTTTTAATGGAGAACCCTCTTTAAATATAGTTTTGGTCACTTTAATACATTATAATTGACCAAATAAAATCCTTCTTTAGAATGGGGACATAAAATTTTAGTTTGGGTATTTTTTTTGGTATTTTTCTGAAAAAGTTCATTTTTAATGAATAGTGAAAAATATTGTATTTTAATTCAAAAATTCATTTTAACATAATTTATTTATATGGTTATATTATCTTTTTAATTGGTTTTAAAGTGAAATTAAAATATATTTTTACCATTTAATCCAATGTTGGTCATTGGAATTAATTTCACTTTGAAATTGGACAAAAACAAGTATGAATCTTTTGATAGTTATTGTTTCTTAAAAACACGCTATTTGTTCTGATAACGGGAATTAATTTTAAAATTAATTAATGTCACTTATATGTTTTGAATTTGGAAAATAGACATCATTTTTGAATTCGGAATATCAAATATAGCTTAGGTTGAATTTTTGGTATTTTTCTGAAAAACTTCAATTTTTGATGAATAGTGAAACCACTTAATAGTAGTTAAAAAACTGAATTTTTTCATTTAAATGAAATTTTAATGCTTCTATGAATTGAATTTCTAAAATACGACATACATGGTTGTTATCAAGAAGTAAAATGTGGTTCAATAATATGAAAATAATTTTTGTTGAATAGTAACTTTTGACTTTTATTTATCGCGGTTAAATGTAAATAGGGTAATTCAAGGTTAAAAAGAATATTATAATAATTCAAAATTACCTTAATACTTGTCCTAACCTTATTGGATGAGTAATGTCCAGCCATGGGCATATTTGGGTCTATTTTTGGACCCCATGGATCCACTTATGAATGATAATGACACTTTTGATTAATTAATTTAATGTAAAGGAAAAAATGACATAAACAAAAATCCTTTAGTCAAAGGATTTTTATATGGTGTCATATAAGTAATATTTTTTACTATAAATATTCATTGAAAATATCAAACTAATTCTGACATGATAGTATTTTTTTATAATTTTTAGACATCGAATAAATTAAATTATTCGTGACACAATAATGATGCAGTATTTACCTCATTAATAAATGATTTAAATAAATAATATTATAATAATTAAATTACTATCAAAAACCTGTCCAATTTCTATTGGATGATTTTATTTTGACCAGGAGTCATCTTATATTTGTCTTTATAGATTTTTGGACCTTTTGAAAGAGAAGATATGTTTATAATAAAATAATGTTTTCACACTTTCCTAAAGAGCCCCTCCTCTCCCTTATAGAAGGAGACCACTTCTAACCAATTCTACACACCTCTCATGCCTTTTGTCTCATCCAAAATCTTCCCAATTAATATTCCTACATCCCTCTCTTCCACCTAGAAGCCTTACCATAGGCATAAGGCACTTCAAGAGGTCTTTTGGTTCAAACCGAAGGGAGTTACCCAAATTAAAGGTAACCGTTTCTCTTAAATTGTTTTCTTTTATTTTACTTATCCAACCCCTAAACTCTTTTTATTCCTTTATTTTTAACTAAACCAGTATCCTCAATATACTAGGATGTTTTTATGAGAAATATTAGAACTGCACTTACACACACCTCCATCTAATGGATGAAGAACATAATGTTTCTGTGGATGGAAAACTAACGCCTCACGAAATGATGATTGTTCGATTATCTCCTACCGCCTCTCATGGTGGAAATTATGATAGAACTATATTTATATATGATATATATTATGTTTATGTTTTATTTATACTTCTGTAATTTCCATTTATAGCATTCCATTATGGTTTCCATTATGGGTAAACGCGATAATCTCATTAGAGGAAGTGCGGACTACCGCCCCCTCAAAGTGATATGACTCGTTAATTCCATATGTAGGACATATAAAGGATGGAGTTAATGATATTATATATGATATTATATATGAAATTATATTGTAATTATAATATACCCATGTATCATTATATTTTAATTGCATTAAAATAATAAATAGAAATGAAAGTAGCGTTAATGCGTACGTACGACTTACCGTCTCCATGAACGATGCATTTAATTTCTTACCTCCAAATGTTATGTACTATTATAAATACATGAATATACTAGATATATATGATATCTAAATCATGAATATCATTCTGGATATAATGGACTATTAACCACATGGACAACTTGTAAATATAAGGTGTTCATTTTTTACTCAAGTACCAAATATCGACAAAATGAACGTTATTAACTTAAATGAATACATAGTGTTTATAACATGGTAATAAGTGAAATAAAAGGAATAATAAACTTTTAAAAGGTTCTTAAGCAAGTAGAAATTAACTGTAGTTTATTATTCAGGAGATTAAAGAACAATCGGGTCAAGTCAGACACGAGGTAAGGGAACTTCTTAACCCAATTTCCGTTATTTGCGTTGATCTTATTTTTCTTGTTTATGTCATTCTTTGATTATACAAGACATGAATTTTTATGTATTTATAATTTATTTATGAGTTCATATATTGAATACACATAATATATATATTTTATTTTTAAAATGATCTTTGTAAGGGAATTCATCTCAATCTCCTTTCATTGAGGCATATTTTGTTTTAATACACGACTTTCTTTTATACATTTTATAAACACACTTAACTTTTCAAAGGGAGTCATTTTATATGAATAATTTTACTAAATGAAAAAAATAATGTTCATTTTTAATGTAAGATGTGACAACAAACTTTTCCACTTTCGTGAGTATTTTTTGATCTTTGGCTTCTCAACAAGCCGTATTGTTTTTAATAGAAAATAAATACCATATACTCTTTTACGTATTTTGGTATTGAAAATGGTTTTGATAAATGATTATTTTATATCAATATATTTAAATGATATTTTGTGATTGAAATGTGGAAATGTTATCATTCCTTCATATTGTTTTTATGTGTTATGATTTTATAATGGTACTTGGACATTTGACGGGTGGTTACATGATAAACCAAATAACGGGTGGTGCCGTGAAAACTAGGACGGGAGGTTACATTATAACATCCAATGCATTGGGTATGGAATTCAGACGCATGGATATTCCATTTAGTGATATGTGTGGAAGTTGACAGTAAGATTATTCCATTTATGTATGTTTATGTCCCAATTTACCTTTATATGTTATGTGTTATTTATATGGGTACTATGGTAATCTTTTGCTTACAAAAGGGTAAGTAATGATCTTTTATTTAGTGAAGAGTATTTACTACTTCATAAAGGTGAAAAGTATTACTTATAATAAATTATTCATGGTTTACCTGTTGTTTTAAAAAAAACTAACTGTTTTCCTTCTTTGGGTATCCCTTACTGCGCTTTTTATGCTCATCCCAATTTTTTTAAATGTTTTTTCATAGGAAATAATGTGGAATATTGTCAAGGATAGATCAAGGAAAAGTCATGATGTATTAAACATGTAACAATACATGACTCCTTTTTTCAAGAGTTCATGTTTTTTAAAAAAAATGGAAACTGTATAGAAGTGTCTAATTTGTAATCTTTTGAGATGTAATAGTTATTTCCTAATTCTCTAGAACTCTAAACCTGAAAAGATCTGCAATTTTAATTATTCATTTAATTCAGTATTATGTATGTTTTAAGGCTGGGTCCTAATAATAACCACAAGAGAGAAGGTGAAATATTTTTATGAGAAATTAACTACAGGTTTAGAAATAGAAAATATCTTAGGATGATGTGTGTTAATAAATATTTTAAGAACAATAAAAGTGCCAAGGTTTGTAATCCCCAGACAGTTACAAAATAAAATATTCATTTGAACCTAGATTTAGAGAAACCCCTTTTTTTACATCCAGATCCCTTCTGTCTAAAGGATCCTCTAACATTTTGGGATGAGGCCAGACTAGTTTTCTTGTCATATTTACCCTTATAAGAAATAGGTAGAACATTATCATCATCTATATTAATATCCATATCAGTTAAATTAAGTGAAGTAGCCTTCGATGATGTAATCATTGTGATGCCACTTAATGAAATTGGGTGATTTTCATTAGAATTCTAAACATAAATAATTCTGTGTGTGCATACTGCCTTAGGAAAAATCTCATGAAAACATTAGCTGGGGTTGGCACCGTAATAGAACACGAATATGAATTAATCAAACCTGTTCCATCAAACACATGAGCCAACATATTAGCACTGTTTTTGTCAACTAGTTTCGAGGGGGAAGATGGGTTTCTACCTCGATAATGATCAACTCCATAAGACTTCCTTCCCATTTGATATGAGAGACACCATTTAGGGAAGAACTAGGTGCATAAAGTACCAATTGAACCAAGGATTTCATAGAATACTTGAGGGATTTGAGACCCTTAACCTACTATACTGTAGATGAGATACCACAAATCTCTAAAGGGATTTTGGTATGCTTTTTCATTGGATATTCCAATAGTAGAAAGAGTAAAAGATTCTACTACATTTTCATTCACCAATGAATCCTTATCACATTAATCTAAATTATCCTTATCAACAGTATCCATTGTTCATTCATACTTACATTGGTTTTTAATAGTGTGTGCCCTAGTGGAATCTATGAAAACAATACATTGCTGTCCAGGTTCTCTAGATAAGTCCTTGTGGGGTCCTCAATTAACTTTTCAGATTGGGATTGTTCAATGGACATCATTACTAGTTTTTAAATGTATTCTAAGATATCCAATTCTTAATTTGAATTATCCCCATCTTTTATAAGTTTAGACCAAGTTATACCTGAGAAATGTTTCTGATTGGTTTGAGTAAATTTATTTATTTACCCAAACTTCATTCCTCTTTCTCGGAGGCTTGGGATTATCTATAACATTTTACTTGTCTATCTTTCTTCTTCTAACCTCAGTCCATTCATTATCCTTTAGATGGAAAGGTTGTTTTTTTCGACACCCTACAGTTAGGATGGAATGTCCCACTATCTTATATAGCTCAAAACATGGTGGAATTAGTTCATATTTAGTTGTAACATCCATTTTATAATCATTTTCATTAAATATAACTATAATCAATAGATTAGAGTGTCTGTTGACTTCCACCAGGACTTATGAAAAAAACATAATTATGCATTTAGGGAATGTTGATCTATCTTAAGGGGGTACCTATATAGGATTCTATATCATTTATTATCTTAGGGTTCCATAAGAACCAATTAAGACTGTGAAAATCAAACCCATACACATGCACCATTGTATTATTGTGTGTATGAGGATTAAAAGCACATTCCCATTCTGAAATTTGAAGTAGACCAGGTGTAAGATGAATATTCCTTAATTTCCAGACATAGTATAATTACTCATGTGATTTCAATAAAATTTTATAATAACCACAACCTATTAGAAACAATTTCTAATAAGAGAAACCCCAACAGTGAGAGATTCTCAATTTAAGATCAGTATACAGTCATGGTTTATCTCCCTTAAGGAATGAACTATGACCCATAACAGAAAATTTACACATTTTTGCTTGCTATTGAAGGGACTCCAGATCAGCCTCTAGTGAGAAATGACCATAATACAATTTCTTTCATAAAGGTGGTTTAGTAAGGATAGTTTTGGGTCGATCCATACCATTAAGAATATAAAGCAATGAAATCCATCTTGGTATATTGGTTTATGAGCAGAAATTGGAATCTTCCGAATGGGTTTCTTCCTTTTGAATTTTTTCCCAACCTCTTTGAAAAGTTCACTTCCATTTTGGGTCAAATGGCACCATTTTCTTCTAGATCCATAGCATTTAGACATATACACCAACTTATGTTGAAGTAGGTAGAGCCATCTAGGTGTTTTGTAGGTACATGATCTAATTGGTATTTATTATTCAGCATTATCAATCATTCATTATACATGCACAATGATATCATATGTACACAATATAGATTATCTCTATGAACCATTGGTGGTGGCATAATATGTTTATATCACACTTACTTGGGATTCCTTTGGTACTTGAGTAAGCTGAATGATAGATGGTGTGGATATGGTCATGAACCATATCAAAGATGTTTGATCAATTTTCTTTTTTATGATGGAGAATGTGAGCATAGGACCAAGCATATTCTTGTGATGCTAGTGGATATGTATTTGTTTTTTAATTTTTTACTTTTTTATAGAATGTATTCTTTTCAGGTCCTTTTTACCCCATATTCCCTTTTTACAATATCAGCATGAAATTCCATCATTATATATGATGTAACCTATATTTTTTGGTAGTTATTCTTATTTATTGGGTTTTTATGATTTTAAAGTTTATTATTTTACATGTTTCTCGTGTAACATCTATTATGTTGGTTTTCAGAAATATCTCATTTATATATTACAAATATTGTGCCTCTCTGATATGATGTTATTGTCTCCCCACTATAAAAACACGTACAATCATTACTAGCTGGAATCCTCTAGCTTATGGAGAGATGTACATGGGGCAATGTGACCCACTAGCATGGGTCCTAGATTTTAGGTCCATATTATTCTTTATGGACCTGGTTTCATGTCCATAATATTATACAAGTTTTTTATTTCACATTCTTATATTTATGAGTGAAATCATTTTTTTATACATCGTCAAAAAGTAACAAGTTTATGTTTATGAGAAAATATTATGTATTATTTCATTTTTATCATTTATTTTCTTATAATATTTTATTCTATTATGATTCATATCTTATGAACAACCAATATTTATGCCATGAATCAACTTTAAAAACAACTTACCACATGGTATATGTTTATAAAAATAACCCTGAATGAAATAATTTGATTTGAAACATTATATAACATGAATTATTAAGGATTAATCATATATAATTTAAAAGTAAACTATATAAACTATGTAAATTAAATAGGTCCATAACATTAAAATATTTCCTAATGAAATGAAATTGTGTCATAATATCTTACCTCAGGTCTGAATTGTCACATAAAATCTTTATCTTTTTGAATAATAAATATATTTTACTAAATTACTCAATTAATAATATTTTTAATAATTTATATTAATTTGTTTATATTTATAATAATTTAATATTTATTTAGTAAATCAATTAAATTCACTTGGGATAATTTGAATATATTCGGTTCACATGTGAAAAATGAAAACAGTAGGTTGACTATTTATAAAAGTTTATTATTACATCTATAGAACTATAATCTAGAAATAATTATAATATTTATGAATGGATTATAAATTTTAAACCAACCATGGTACATGGTTAGAAGAAATGAACTATGTTGGAATCATGGATATAGTAATCCATAAGTACGAGTGAGTAACTTATCCATTTTAAAACGATCGTTTTGAAAAGATTAAAAGTATTTTTTTATTTTTCAATAAATTTTAATTAAATCCTAAATATCATATTTTTTATTTAAATATAATTATATATATTATTTTATATATCATCCATGTGATGTGATTATGAAAATAAATCACATTTCATTATGGAGGTGGTATCCCACATGTTTGCACAAACGACATTGTTATTTTTCATATAATATGAAAGAAAGAATATAAATTATGTATTACTTATTAATATTGATAAATATGTATTTAATTTAATAAAAATAGATTAAATCCATTTTTTAACCTATCTTTGTTTTAAGGTGATGGAAAATTAATTACATTGGTCCACCAGTGGGTGGTCCGCCATATACACAAATGAACATTTTGTTCCCCATATCATGAAAGTGGAGATGTATATATCTTCTTCCATTAAAATAATATAATCTCTATATGGTAGATTCTTATTTTATTATATCATCATGGTTGAATAATATTTTATGTATATGGAATAATAAATAAAACAATATTTCTTAGTTTAAGATGAAATCTCTTCTTCAGAAAACATATTTAGGTTTAATCCTAATACTTTAATTTAGATTTTTTAAGATAATAGTATACACTATATGTTATGATCTCAAATATTAGGAATTTATTTTGAATGTTAATGTAAAAAAATAAATTGATCATCAACTCTAATGAACATATGAGAGGTGGTGAACTTTTTTATGTGGGGGGAGGGGTACATTTAGAATATTTTAATGTATTTAGTCATAATGAGGAAATATTCAATTAAAATACATTTAAATGGAAAACGATTATAATTTAGAATATGATAATCTTTTAATATGTCTACAAATTAGTTTCTTTACATTTTTTATTAGATTATTTACCCTTATATCTTTTTTTGACCCCATGTTAAAGTTTTTTCAACTTAATCGCGGTAATTTTTTTTCTTCAAAATCAATGTTTTATAATTTTAATTATAAAAATATAATCATAAATAGAAAATGGGTGATTTTTATATTTATTATGTTAATTTTACTCATTCATTAGTTTTATGATTTGATAATTATTTATAATAAAATATTATTTAGCCTAAATAATAATTGATGTCATTTTTAACTATTCATCTAATTTGAATTTAATGTAATGGAGATAATAATTAATTTATAATATAATAAATTTATAAAACCAAAAAAAAATTATCAAAAATAAAATTAATTTTTAATTCAAAAATATCTTATATACATTACTTTTAATCATTTTAAAATCATTTAACTTTATTTTTTCCATTATTTGTACAAGTGTTGTAGTAGCGTAAAATAACAATTTAATATAACAATATAATAAATGAAACTTAATAATAAACTAACATAATGAAAATAATTTAAACAAAAAAATATCATTTAATATTCTTCTTTCACATACTTTTTATCACTATATAAACATATAAGAGATATTTAATAGAAATAGAGATTTATTTTCAATTTTTTCTTTAAAAAATTATTATATTTGTCACATTCATAGAGAGGTGTACCTTTAAAAATTTATTCAATCTAAATAGATGAAAATGGAAGAAATAAATTCATCCAATAATAATTAAGTGGAAAATTGAGGCCTTATCACATTGCTTTAAACTAGCATTACTCGATTTACCCTTTTAACATGGTGATTTGTTTTTCTTATTTTATTCAATATGCCCAGAAATTTATTTTAAATTATTAGATAATGTTATTATTTATCATAAAATATATGGGATCCTTGATGTCAATTTGAATTAATATAATAAGAAGTTATTTTTTAAAAATTTAATCTTGAAAAATTTATCAAAGAACCCCTTTTCAAGAAATATATTTTTCAAGCAGAAGACAATGTTACACTAAATAAAAAATAATAATAATTAAATTACTTTTAAATAATAATATATGAATATTTTTTCATTTAAATTACCTAATTTAATCAATATATGTGACCATATTACAAAAAGAGATATTTACCAATATTCACTAAAAATTACTATTTTCCTAAAAACTACCAAATTACACTCTAAAATTATTTTAATATGAATATTTCGAAAAAAATTATATTTTTAAAATATAAAATATATTTTTTAATAAATTATTTATAATTACAAAACCAAAAATAAAATATAAAATCATTTCTAAAGAAAATGTATTATTTAAGCATAACACGATTTTATTAAGAATTATATACATATTTATTTTAATAACTAACTTATAAAATTTTTTTTAACTGTTTTCATAATTTTTTTCCTCTATTAATTCAATCCAACAAAACATATATGTTTTAAAATTTACATTAAATAATAGTATGTTAGTAGTATATAATTGTTCACATAATGAACAATGTTTTATGTTGAGATATATATCGACACTTTCATTCATTTAAACCACATTTTTAGGGTGTTAAATTAAATTAATAATTAATTTTTATTCTTAAAAATAAATTTTTAACAATATGTTCATGGATTAAAATAATTTTTAAAAGAAATATTTAAAATATTTAAAATGTGAATTTAATGTTAATGTTTTCTTTACCTTGTGCCCAACTGATCAAATATTTTAATTATGTCGTATATATTACTATTTATGGCTTACTAAGTTTCATAATAAAAATTTTATGACATCCTCACTTGGGTTCCACTAAACAGTGCACTGAGCTGGTTGACCACATGCCATCATGTGTGCCTCCCCATACGCCAGAGGGTGCTGACCAGCAGTGAGGGTCTGGTAAGTCGGTCTTAGGGAGACAATACACTCTGTTATCAGAATAAAATTCTAACCGAAGAAAACAACAATAAAAAATTGTAGAAGAATATAAATTACCAGAAAAATACGATGTCATTTGATATTCAAAACAAGATAATACAATACTCAACTAAAAGGTAAACCATTATTTGACAATGCAATAGTCGAGTGTCTATAATGAAACTAAAATTAAATACCCTATGACTCGTATGTGGGTCCCGAACCACATTCAATTTCCTCTCCCATACTCCAATCCCAAATTGAAACCATTCCCAATGTCTTTCCCTTATCCATTACTGCAACAAAAAAGTCTACTTGGGTTTCGATCAGGTGGGAAGAATAGGGTGTGAGTACAACTCAGTTGGCCACCACCAATAGTGCCTAAAATGAGTCTAGTAAAGAGATGGTGTATGCTGTTTTATGAATCAATAAATATAATGCATAATTAAATACTTATCACATTTTCATTTTATTTTTAATAATCACATTAGGAATAGTTTCAATTCACGTTTTCCATTGGAATCATCATTCAATATTATTATTCATTTCATGTTGAACATCTTGTAAAGCACACCAAATCTCATTGGGTGTAGGTCATCATGCATAACCCTCCATATCCCATTATGTGTAGGTCATCAAGTCTACCACCCCATAATATCAATCTTGGATAACTATTGGGGAGGATTGCCATATACATGTTCCAACTTCTAATCGGTCATGAACTCCATGTCTAGAACAACAAAAATGTAATCCATTTAACCATTATTTAATTCATAAGAATTATACACATCATTCCATTGCTAATACAAATATTAGTTAAACATTTCAAATTCCATTAGTTAACTCAACAATTAACTAAGATTATAACCAATTAATTAATTCATCAATTAATTAATCAATCAACACAATTCTCTTTCCATAATTAATTATTCATGATTAATTATCCTTATCAAATCTCAACATATCATAATTGATTATCACAATTAATTGTCTTTGATCAACCTCATGGTACATAAATAATTCTCACAATCAATTATATACCCAAAGTTCTAGGATCCAGCCAGAACTGGTCCTAACAAATTTATTAAGAAAAATAAATATGAGTAAGACAAACAATGGGTTATTACAAAATCGAGAATACTTAACACCACACATATTTGCTTCCACCAGTGAGGAGTAGTAGTCAGGGGTCATGAAGAGCACATCATATACATTGCAAGTATTACTTTTTTGGAAAAATAATCTACCACCTGATTGGCCTCTCTATTAGCATGTGAGACAATCATATTTAAATGAGTTACCTGATTGTGACAATCACCCCATTCAGGGAGCACTTTGCAAGGTAAATTCAAGCATTCTTTTCTCAAGGCTTGGACCGCAAGTTGAGAGTATGATTCAATCCATAATATATTCCAATTATTGTCTCAAAATAAATTATCTATATCATATCTAAACATTTCATAACTTATTCTCACAATAAATTATCTTTAACCAACATCAAGGCATATAATTAATATTTAGAGTTAATTATCATACATAGCCCAAAAATAATTTCATACTTAATTTCCCCAAATTAATTATCACAAAAAAATCAATTAAATATCTCAATTAAAATATCTAAACCTATAACCAATCTCCAAAGTAAATATCTATTTGGGAAACCCCCTTCATTTATTCCACGATTCAATTATCAATTAATCACTAAGGAAAACACAATTCAATTCCACATTCCTAATTACTCCAATTTAGGAAATAAATTATCATGGAAAGATATAAAATCAATGTAATCACATTCACATATCAAATCCATGACAATAAGAGTTTTATTTAGACCACCTACCTCAGTTTATTGATAGATGATAGCTTGACAGAAATCCAAAAAATGTGAACAGGATAATGTTTTCGACCAAACCCTGGATCTAATTCCCAAAAAAAAATTAAGATCAAAGGCATAAAGATCATGAAAATTTATTTATAGATATACATTCCTAGATCTAGATCTCAACTCATAATATTAGATCCATGGAAATGGTGGATATCTTGCAAGAAAATAACATGAAAAGATAGAGTAAAGAATGGGAGAAGCAATGTGATGAAATCCACATACCAGGAAGAGAGTAGATCTTTAATTTGGGATTTCAATCTCTAATAATGATGTTAGAATCACCTTTTAATCCCTCCATAAGGATCTATTATCACCTAGACTTTGTAAATCGCATTCCAAGGTTGAAATATGGGAGTCTTTGGGGTTCAGGTGGTTTTAAAAAAGGATTTTGAGATAATTAAATCCCACATGCATAGTTTCTTGGGCATGGTCTCATAGTTAGGGAAAACCATGTGCCAACCGTGTGGACCTCTATATCAAGGTTCACAGGGTTGGAATGGTTTTGTCACACATTTTTTCAAACTTTGCGCAAACCGTGCAGACCTCTCTGTCCAGGTTTTCACAGTTTAGTCACACGGTTTTTCAAATCGTGCACAAATTGTGAACAACCCATTGTCTGTTATATTTTCTTAAACACTCACACAAACATACCCCAAGAAACTATTACTAAACAAAGGTACATAAACTCTTAAAAATTTACCTGGAAACATGCTTGATATGACTTTAAAAAATGATGGGATATTACAACATGACCACCTTATAACAGATCATCCTCGAGATGCACTCCAAAACTTCTCTATGATTCTGAGAAAAATAGATATGGCCATTGATCCCTCATTTCTGCTTCCCATTCCCATGTTACCTCTTGAAAAACTTCATGTTTCCATAACACATGAACTAATATCATGGTCATTCCCAATAACAATTTATCACTATGACCCAGTGCATATATCAGATGCTCCTTAAAGGGTGCATCTATTTTGTGGTAATCATATTTTACATAAATCACTTGATAAGGGTCGGGGTGATACCTATTTAGTTTTTACACATGTAAAAAATCATGCATAGAACTAAAATTCTATTGAATGGAAAATTGGTACAATACTTTCCTGATTCTCTGTAGCACCTAAAATGGTCCTACAAACATGGGCACCAACTTTCCCAACCTCCTTATCTTGTAGTGACCCAACCAAGGAAACACCCAAAGGAATACACGATCTTTCTATATAAACTCTAGGGGTCATCTCCGTCTATCAACATATGACTTATTCTGAATCTATGTTGTCTTTATTCATCTCCCAATCAATTATACATGCTCTGATGTCTCCTGAACGAGACTCAATCCCAACAGCACTGAGTCACCCACCTCTAACAAACATAGCGGTGATTTAAATGGTCTATCATAAAGTTCCTCATATATTTCCATCTGTATAGTTAATTTATAACTATTTTAATAGTTGAAGTCCATTAAATATGAGCGATTCTCCCCAGAACCAACAAAATAAAGCACACATGCTCACAGCATATCCTCTAACACTAGTATGATATGCTCAGACTTCCCATCTTTCTATGCGTGGAAGGCCATACTTAAAAAAACATGTATACAAAGAACTTTCTGTAATCACTTCTAGAAGTGTGATGTAAGAAGATAATAATTATCTAAAACTATATTTCATGACACCCCATGAAAATGAACTATCTCTCATACATACAGTTCTCCCAACTTTTCTACTCTAATGTTTTCCTTGATAGAAAAGAAGTGTGCTACCTTTGTTTGTTGATCCAAAACAACCCAAATAACATCACTCTTAATAAGATTCCTTGGAATTCCTACCACAAAATACATAGTCATGTCATCCCACTTCCATTCTGGAATAAGAAATGGCTATAATAGACCTCCAGGTCATTGATGCACTGCATTCAACTACTAATAGGTGAATCACCTAGTTACAAACCCTACTATCTTCTTTTTTCATTCTTGGCCACCGAAACAGTCGCCGTAGGTCAGGATACATTTTTTCTACCCTAGGATGTTTGTATTGACCCAAAAATTTATTAATAAAAATTACTCATGATATAATTAAATGTCTTATTATGTAATATTATTATATAACATAAGCACTTCATTGGTTTTATTTTTTTGTATTTTAAAATACCATTATGAATTGTGACTTTTTCTAATATAGACATTAAACAGTGATCACATGATTAGTATAAATATAAGGCTTTAACAAATATAATTTACTTAGACAAAGGAAGTGATGGCCTCTTCCAGTAGACGTGCTCTATATGAATCCCATTTGTTAGATCTAATAAAGGAGGTGGAGTCACTAGGATTCTATCTTTACCAAGACCAAGCTGAGCTTTAACATGTTATACTCGAGTAGAACCTCATACGGGAGAAGTATAAGTTAATAGAGATTATCACCTGATCGATGTTATCCAAGACACCCCAAGAGTCTGTCACCATCGCAAACCTTACCCTTCAGTCTTATGTAAATTTTATAAGGGGTTATGTAATGGGACACTAGTACGATGATTATGTACATTATTGTTTTATAGAGAATATACATTTATTTTATTATTTATACTTTGTAAATAGTTTTGACAGAAAAATAACTTTTTTAGTCTATTTTGATGAATTAATGGATTTTTGAATTAAATAATATTTTAATAAAATATTTACACTAAATTACATTTTATTAAATATAAATGACCTTCTAATTATTATGAATACAATTGTGATTTTTATTATGGTTTGAAAACTATTTTTGTCCAAACCCATGAATTTTATATAAATGTTGGTTTTTATTTTAATAGTAAAAATTAATCTATTTAGAAAATTATTTAGATAAAATGAATATTATTTTTGGAATCAGGACTTCGAAATTATCCAATGGTTAATTTTTCATAATTTTATGAGGCAATCGAATTTTTAGGTAAAACTTAAATACCGTTTAAATATATAATGTGTTTTATGACATCATAATGACCCCATAGTGATGTAATAAAATACTATAAACATTATGTTCATCCAATATATGTTTTCCCATTAAAATAATTTGATTTTAGGTTTTTTTGATTTATTTTACAAAGCTTTAGTGGACCCTTCAAGACTTATAAAATATTTTAACTTTTTGAATTGATTTCATTGAGTGTGTGACTCACCTGCACATAAGGAAGCTTAATATATTAAATATTTCGTCCATTGGCCTAATAAAATAATTTTTTCCACTCCCCATTGGAAAACATCATGTTAAAAAACCACGGGTTGGTTTTTGGTTTTGTTTAGTCTAATGTGTGGTGGACAAAACCTAAATAATAAAGAATTCCCTCCCTTTTCCTATATAAACTCACACACGCTCCCACTTCCTCTTCACTATTAGAATTTGGAGCTTGACCAAATTCTGCTCTGTTCTATCTATAATTCAAACAAGGTTCCCCAAACTCTCAAGAGGCCTCTCTCAAGCCCCTCCCAAGCCTTTGGGATCACACTTACAAGTAAGGGATTTCTTCCTTTCTCACTTTTGTCAAAATTTCATTATGTTGTTATACCATTTTGTTTTCAATTAAAAATGGTTGGGGTATGATTTCTCACCTCCCCCATACCCCCCTCCTTATGTTTGAATGAATAGACACCGTTTTGTCTCCCATTAATGCATGTCAAGTACACCCATTACTATTCTAAAATTCCGTAAAAAAATCCTCTCCTCTCATTTAAATTTAAGCAATTCTTTTGTATTATGAATATAAATTGCATAAAATATGTTGGTACAAGTATCTATATGACCCCCTTACTATCCATTTCATGCACATATGATGAGATTCCACTTTCTCTCTAATAAACCATTTTTATTAATTCTTCTATCATGTCATTATGCTGCTGAAATTGCATCACGATTTTCCAAGCCTAGGTCATTGTGTAGTGAATACCATGACCATTTCTCTATCAAGGGTATTGAATTTGATGAAAATTTACTTATTTATTATAAATATTCATGTATTAATTACACATTACTTTATCTTGGAATAAATTATGATGTTTAATGAATCCATGTTGTATGATCCATGTGGCACACTTATGTATGAAATGAAATGATTAAGAAAGGTGCACCCTGATAGCACTCCAATGCATTGGGTAAAGACTACTATCATGATATGTCAAGTTAAATTAGGGTTACTCATGATAATTTAAGTGCAATTAGGGCTTACTCATGCTCCATGTTCAATGAGTCTTCGCTCATGCTAATACCATGTTATGTGTTTTTGCCACATTTTCATGTTATGATAATAATGTGATATCAAGAATTTATGTTCATGTTTCTCTTATGCTCTATTGATATGCCTATTTACAAATAGGTATTGTATTATTCATGTTATTCCTTGTCTACTTTATTATTGGGCTTTATATCTCACCATTTTCTTATGCATGTCCTTAGGTTATCCCATGCAATGCTTAGTATGAAGGAATGTAGTGGTCATGTAATGGATGTTTTAATAAAGATGTTGTGTTTCATGTTTAAGTCATTATGTAATGTTACTAAGCCCCAAATCCACTATACCTATTGATCTTATATGTTGTATCAAGTGAATATTTTATGTAATAAATCATGTTTAAGTGTGTAATAAAAAGTAGGGCTGTTATAGTTGGTATCAAATGATAGGTTTAGTTATTTTTGGGATTAGGATTTGAAAAGACTAGTCAAGTATTAGAGATAAGAATAATTATAATAAAAACATCCCTAAAATTTGGTGAGTATTGAGTAAGTCTTTTATCAAGAAAATACATCCCTATCAGGATATGAGCAGTTAGAGGCGGCTTTGGCACAAGTGTATCTTGGAGTGAAAACTCTGACAAGGAGTTTCGAGCTGGACCTAGGGAATCATGGTACATGAAAACATGCCTTACTTCACTCTTGGTTATGAAACACATGGAGGATATGATTTGGTAAATTCATAAGATTAGTATAAACCATTATTAAGGGAATAAAAAAAATCCCCTAAGAGTATATGTTGGGAAGTATATCATGGATAACATAGATTGAAGCGTATAGATTCATAAGTTAAGGAAATAAAAGTTATTTATAAGTTATCCATTTTTTTCATTGGATTAACCTTTATGTGTTACCCCTAACTTTTATTTTATTCCATATAATGGTCAATAATAAGAGGACTTGAGCTATCAACCGATGCGAAGATCAATGTGATGATTGTTCAAACGAGATGCCCAATCCAATTGGAGTTGGAATCTTGAACCTTTTCACGATACTATCTCAGTTAACTAATTATTTTAATAGAAACATGGGTTAAGAGGAACATTCACCCCCCCAATAAAGAACAAGTCTCAATTGAGAACTTCATGAGACAAAGGTCTCATACTTTTAATGGACCAAATGACACCTCAATTACGAACAATGGATCAACTCCATTGAAAATATATTCTCCATCCTTCAATTTTCTGAACAAGAGAAGGTTCCCTTGGCTACTTATCATATGGAGGGTACAACTGATCAATGGTGGAAATTGATAAAAAATACGAGTCCTGAGGAAAAGGTTGAGGCGTTGTAATGGAAGGATTTCTGAAAAAAAATCGATAAATATTTTCCTCGCACCCTCTGACTTAATATAGAAAGGGACTTCCTTGCCCTAAATAAAAAAGATAATGAATCTGTTTGAGCGTATGAGGAAAAATTCTCAAATATTTCACAGTATACCCTCGGTTTTGTCGGTACCCCCGAAAACAAGGTTTCCCTTTTCGTTGGTGGGATGAAACCTAGCCTACAGATATCCCTAGAGATCTGAGACTTCAATAGCTCTGAAGAAATTCTCCGATGTTCCCTCAAGGTTGAAATGGAGATCAGTGAATCTTAGGGGATCATGGGGATAAGAAGTGTAATGTGGACTACAATTCTGGTGGTCCGATGGATAAATCCAATGGTGATAAGAAGATCCAGCACCGCACTTGCCAAAGGTGCAGAAAAAAGCACCCTAGAGATTGCCTGAAGGGGATGAGGAAATGATTTAGGTGTGGAAGAGAAGGTCACCTAGCCATTAACTGCCTAAAATAAAAACTTGCGGCCATGACAGAAGAGAGGAATGATCTGTTCGACTCTCAACGCAATGTTCATTTCTGAAACTGCAAAGAACCAGGGAACCTTACAAACCAATGCCCTAAGCTAAGGGTTTTCAAAGGCAACCAAAAACCTCTAAGACAGCAAGGGAAATATTTTTCTATCACGACCACTGAAGTGAACCCCGATAATGAAGTGGTGATAGATACTCTAGTTATTCATTCAATAATAGTGAACGTACTTTTTTATTCTAGTTCTACACTTTATTTTTTATCCTGAACGTTTAGTGGAACAATCCCAACACCACCAAAAATAATGGAAGTAAAGATGTCGGTGAGTATGAAAAATGGGTAAATCCTTGAAACCCATTAATATAACACCCCACCCATCACAATTTGTGGTATAAACTTCTGGGAAAACCTCTTCATACTCCCTCTAGTGAAATTTGATGCAATTCTCAGCATGAATTGGCTTTCCTTATATAGAGTAAACATAAATTATTGTGAGAGGGAAATCACTCTCTATATTGATAATCGACCCCGATTATATAGAAGTGTAAGGAGGAAGATGAATATTCTTTAGAACCATCATATTAAGAATTGATATTTCCTCCCTATGAGCATGTGTATCTGGCTCAGCCTATTGATTATAAGGAAGAAACCATCCTTGAAGACATTCCTATTGTGAGGGAATTTGCTGATGTGTTTCCTGAGGAATTTTCTGTTCTTCCTCCTAAAAGAGATGTTGAATTCTCAATTGAACTTATACCTGGGGCATTGGTAATATCCCAGACTCCATATAGAATGGCTGTTGTGGAGCTTGAGGCATTGAAAAAAAAAACAACTACAGGAGAATATGGATAAAGGGTTTATATGCCAAAGTGCTTCACCATGGGGTGAACCATTCCTCTTCATCAAGAAGAAGGATGTGTCAATGCACCTTTTCATTGATTATCACAAGATCAACAAAATCACAATAA
Organism: Viscum album; assembly: GCA_963277665.1. Lineage (NCBI taxonomy): Eukaryota > Viridiplantae > Streptophyta > Magnoliopsida > Santalales > Viscaceae > Viscum > Viscum album. The sequence continues at coordinate 174,042,267 of OY728146.1, read as the reverse complement.
AGAACAAGTATCCTCTACCATGAATTGATGATTGTTCAATCAGCAACATGGATCACAATACTTCTCCAAGGTTGATTTGTGGTTGGGATATTACCAAATAAGGGTGAAGAAGGAGGATATCCCCAACAATGTTTTTTATACAAGATATGGGAACTATAAATTCATAGTAATTCCTTTTGGATACTCTAATGCTCCATAAATCTTTGTTGACTCGATGGATAGACTTTTAAGAGATCACCTTGAAAAATTTATGGTAGTCCTTATAGATGATTTTCTAATATACACCAAAACCAAGGAGGATTATGAGGAGTATATGAAAACTATACTAGAGACCTTGTAAAAGTAGAAACTCTATGAAAAGTAAAACAAGTGTGAGTTATGGTTGAATGAGGTCTCATTCTTGGGTCATATCATCACAAAAAATGGGATATCTATGGATCTATCCAAAAAATATGCAATTGAGGGATGGTCGAGGACAACATCAGGGACAAATATCCGTAGCTTCCTTGGGTTAGCTGGATATTATCGCCGATTTGTGAGAAATTTCCTAGGATTGTACAACCCTCTTACCAAGCCAACACAGAAGGGAGTCAAGTTTTCTTGGAGTGGTGAATGAAAAGACAATTTAAAAGAGTTAAAAAGGAGTATTATCACTATGACCATGATCACACTACCCAAAAGCAGAGAACTTTTTGTGATATTTAGTGATGCTTAGAAGAAGGGCCTGGGTTGTGTCTTGATTCAAAATGAAAAAGTAATTACATATTCTTCAAGGAAATTGAATGTTCATTAGAAAAACTATCTAACACATGATCTAGAGATGGATACAGTGATCTTCGCTTTAAATGTTTTTTGGAATTACCTCTTTGGGGAGAAGTGTGAAATATATACGGACCACAAAATCCTCAAGTATATATTCAAATAGAAAGAGTTGAACATTTTCCAATGAATATGGTTAGAGATGATCAATGACTATGACTGCACAATCCATTACCACCCTGGGAAAGAAAAAGAGGTGGAAGATTATCTAAGTAAAAAGGGCCCAGTGCTTCTATAATTAATGAGAAATGAAAAGGATCCAATATTCTTAGATTTGATGAAGATGGACATGGGAATCATAAATAAGGTAACATCATCAATACTTTAACAAATTATTTCTTAACCATCTCTTTTGGAAAGGTTAACAGAGGCTCAAAAGGATGATGTGGGAATTCAGAAGAAGGTGGAAACTATCAAAAAGGGAAATCATCAGAGTTCAATGTCAATGAAGAAGGAATTTTGAGATTTGGGTCAAGGCTATGTGTTCCATCGAATCTGGAGTTAAAGAAGGAACTTTTGGTTGATGCACATGGTTCAAATTTCTCCATTCATCTTGGAAAACAAGATGTATTGAGATCCTTAGTGAATTATTAGTGGGATAACATGAATAAAGAGATCACATAGTATATATAAAAGTTCCTGGTATGTCATAAAGTGAATATTGAGATGAATAAGTATAAGGGGATGATGTAAGAATTAACCATACCAGCATGGAAATGGGAGAACATCACCATAGACTTTGTTACCGGAATTTTAGAGACATACAAAGGAAACAATGCTATCCAGGTTGTTGTAGATTGTCTTATAAAGACTGCACACTTCATTGTAATTTGGGTGGATTTCTCACTGGATCCACTGGAATGGATACACATCAGAGATTTGGTAATGCTGCATGTAGTACCACTATCTATTGTATCTGATTGAGATCCAAGATTCAACTCTATGTTTTGGAAGATTCTTCAACATGCTCTGGATACTGAGCTGAAATTCAGTATGAATTATTATCCTAAAACAAATGGTCAATCTGAGAGGACTATACAAACACTTGAGGACATGTTGAGAGTATTCTCAATGGACTTTAAAGGAGGGAGGGATCAACATCTTCCTCTTGTTGAGTTCTCATACAATAAAAATTTACACTCAGGAATCCAAATGGAACCTTATAAAGCCCTATATGGGAAGAGGTGCAGAACCCCGACATGTTGGGATGAAGTTGGGGAGAGAAAACTCTTAGGTCCAGAAATGGTCGACGAAATGTTGGATAAGGACAAGACAATCAAGTAGCACATTAAAGCTGCTTAGAGTCGACAAAAGAGCTATGCTGATAATCTTCAACGAGACCTAGAGTTTGATGGTAGAGATATGGTATTCCTATTCATATAACCATGGAATAGAGTTATGAGATTTGGTAATAAGGGAAAGCTTAGTCCAAGGTACATCAACCCTTTTGGTATCTGTGATTTAATTAGGGAAGTGACCTATCAACTAACACTCCCACCGAACATTTCTCAAGTACATGATGTATTCTATATATCACTTTTGAGGAAGTACATGCCTGGCCAATCACAAGTACTCAATCCAAAGGTGGTACCATTGGATAATGACCTCTCATATGAAGAGACTTTAGTGAATATCATAGATTATATAGAAAAAGTTCTTCGAAATAAGACAATCCCCTTCATTAAGGTGTTGCCGAGAAACCACATGTTTGAATTGGAAACCTCGGAATCAGAGGAAGTGATGAAACAGAGTTATCCACATCTGTTTTAGTGTGGGAAAAATAAATTTTGAGGGCCAAATTTCTTAAGGGGGAAGATTGTAACTACCCAAACTTTTATTAATGAAAATTACTCTTGATCTAATTAAATGTCTTATTATGTAAGATGGTTATATAAAATATAAACTTATTTGGTTTTATGTTTTTTATTTTAAAATACCATTACAAATAATGACCATTTCTAATATAGCCGTTAAACAGTGATCACATGATTAGTATAAATATAGGGATTTAACAAATCCAATTTACTCAGACAAAGGAAGCGATAGACTAATCCAGTAGAATTGTTCCATTCAAGGACCATTTTTTTGAGCATTGAAAGGAAGTGGATTCACTAAGCTTCACTCTTGACCAAGACCAAGCCGAGCTTCAACACATTAAGCTCGAGTAGAACCACCTACGGGAGAAGTGGAAGTTTATAGAGATTACCACCCGAGCGATGTTATCTGAGCCACCCTAAGAATCTATCTCTATATAACACCTTACCATTAGGTCTTATGTGGGTGTTATAAGGGTTTATGTAATGAGACCCAAGTACTATGAATATGTACATTATTTTGTTATAGAGAATATAAATTCAATTTATTATTGTTACTTTGTAAATAGTTTTAAAGAAAAAATAACAATTTTATTCTATTATGAAGAATTAATGTATTTTTTAATTAAATAATAATTTAATAAAATACTTTCACTTATTTTCTTTTGTTAAATATAAATGACTATTTAATTATTATGAATAAAATTGTGATTTTTATTATGGTTTGAAAGCTATTTCTGTCAAAACCCATGAATTTTTTATAAATGTCAGTTTTTTATATTAAAAGTAAAAATTCACATATATAAAAAATTATTTAGATTAAATAAATATCATTTTTAGAATCCATGCATTGAAATTATCCATCGGTGAATTTTTGGTAATTTTTTGAGACAGTCGAATTTTTGTGTAAAAATTAAATATCGTTTAAATATATAATGGGTTTTATGACATCATAATGACACAATAGTGATGTAATAAAATACTATAAACCTTATGTTCGACCAATATATGTTTTACCATTAATATAATGTGATTTTAGGTTTGTTCTATTTATTTTACAATGTTTTAGTGGACCCTTCTAGAATTATAAAATATTTTATCTTTTTAAATTGATTTCCTTGAGAGTGTGACTCACCTCCACAAAAGCAAGCCTAATATTTTAAGAAGTTATTACATTGGACTTATAAAATAATGTTTTAATATCCCCTTAGGCAAAAACTAGGGGTAAATTCCATGGGTTAGTTTGTGGTATTGTTTAGTATAATGTCTAGTGGCCAAAACCTAAATAATAAATAATTACCTCCCTTTTCCTATATAAACCCACCCAAGCTCCAACTTTCTCTTCACTAAAATCCTTTGGAGCTCGACCCACCTCTTAAATCCTCTCTCTATAATCTTCCCAATTCAACCCAAGCTCTCAATAATCCTCTTTCAACCCCCTCCTAAGCCTTTGGGATCACTCTTCCATGTAAGTGATTTCTTCCATTCTCACTTTTCTCCAAATTTTATTATGATTTTATACCATATTGTTTTCAATTGAAAATGTGGGGGTATAATTTTTCACCTAATCATACTTCCCTTCTTATGTTTTAGTGATGATATACCCCTTTTTATTTCATTAATTCCTCCCAAGTACACCTGTTACTATGCGGAAATTCCTTAAGGAATTTCAATCTTCTCATTTACATTCAAGAAATTCTTTTGTATTATGAATCTAAATTACATTAAATATGTTGGGAAATGTATCTATATGACCCCCTTACTTTACATTTCATATGAATATTATGATATACCCATTTCCCTCTCATAAATCATTTTTATGAATTCTTATGTCATGACGTTATGCAGGTGAATTTGTACCGCGATTTTCCAAGCCAAGGTCACTGTGTAGTGAATACCATGCCCATTTCTCTGTCTAGGGTATTCACCTTCACACACATTTAATTATTGATTATATAGTTTCATGTATGAATTCCACATTCCTTTATCATTGAATAAATGATAATGTTTAATGAATCCATGTCATATGATCCATGTGGCACACTTATGCATGAAATGAAATGATTAAGAAGGGTGCGTGATGATAGCGCTCCCATACATTGGGTAAAGATTTGTATCATAATACATCAAATGAAATTAGGGTTTACTAATGGTAATTCATGTGAAATTAGGGTTTAATCATGCTCAATGTGAAATGAGCCTTGTATTATGCCAATACCATGTTATGTGTTGTTTCCACATTTCAATGTTATGATAATCCTGATATATCATGCCTTTATGTTCATGTTTATCTTATGATCCATTGAAATTACTATTGCCTAACTGTTATTTTATTCTTCATGTTATGCATTTTTTACTCCCTTACTGATCTTTATAGATCACCCCTTTCTTATGCATGTCCTCATGTTATCCCATGCAATTAAAAGTACTAGGGAATGTATTGGTCATGTAAGGGATGTTTTCAATAAAGATGTTGTGTTTCATGTTTTAAGTCATTATGTAATGTTAATAATCCCCAAAGACACTAGGCCTATAAATATTATATGTTGTATAAAGTGAATATTTTATGTAATAAATATTGTTTATATGTGTAATAAAATTTAGTGCTATTATAATGTACAACCCACTTTGAGGAATGTAATTCTCGCATGAGGTCATCTCTCATACTTGTAGGCACCAAAACCTGATTTTTCACATAAATGATCTCACTCTCATCTATTATCTAGTCTAAAGGTGTACCCCATCCTTCAGGTCTTTACCTTAAGGGTAGACACTCTGGATCCTTATACTGACTATCCCTGATCCATCTCAAGAGTGTAAACTCCACCACTACAGAAACCAGAGTCATCCTCTACTAACACTCCTGAACTAAAACATGAATTTCTTCCAGAAAAGTCATCATCTTACACTCTTCACTTGACTCATATACCTACTGATTTTGAGTTTTCCTGATCAAGGAATCAGCCACACTATTCCCCTTTTCGTGTGTGTATGCCGGTTCAAAATCAAAGGAATGCATATACTCTAACCATATTAACTGCCAAAGATTCAAGTCACAGTATGAACAGATATAATTCAAGATTTTGTGACCTGTAAAAATTGATAAATTTTTACCCAAAAGATAGTGTCACCAAAACATAAGAGAATAAACCAATACTGCTAACTTAAGGTCATGCAAAGGGTAATTCAGTTCATGTGGCCTCAACAGCCAAGACCTGTAAGCAAAAACTCAATCCACTTGCATCAACATAGCTCCAAGTCCAATCTCGTAAGTGTCACAATACACCATTTACTCCTTACCTGACTTAGGTAAGATCAAAATTGGTGTTGATGTCATGCATGTCTTCAACTCATGGAAAGCATTCTCGCATGCTTATGTCCAATAAAACATTATCCCATTGTTTATCAAACCTAAAAGAGGTGATTACAATCAGGAAAAGTCTTGGATGATACTCCTATAATAATTAGCTAAACCCAAAAATTATCAGATATCAAAATCATTCTTGGGATTCTCCCAAGAAAAGATTTCTGGCACTTTTTCTAGGTCCACTACCACAACTTCTTCCAAGATTATATTCCCAAAAAGTGTACCCTGTCAATCCAAAAATGGTATTTAGATATCTTGGCATATAGAAGATTCTCCCTCAGTGTACCCATTATGATTTCAAGATGTTGGGAGTGATCTTTATGAGTCTTAGAGTACACCAAACAAAATTATAAGAAACTCATAAAGGCTATAAATGGTTCAAAAAGAAGTTCTTGGTATATCTGAGGTCCGAACACTCACCTAATGATACCCTGATTTCACATCAATCTTTGAGAACACACAATCACCCTTTTTCTAGTCAAACATATAATCAATACACAGAAGAGGATATCAGTTCTTCACTGTAATTTTATTTATCTTCTGGTAATTGGAACACATGCTTAAACTCCCATCGTCCATCTTGTAAACAAAACTGGTGATCCACAAGGCGATGTACTTGGACAGATAAACCCTTTGTCCTCCAACTCATCCAACTGTGTTTTGAGCTCTTGAAGTTTAGTTGGTTCCACTCTGTAAGGTGGAATAGATACCAGCTCAGCCCTCAACATGAGATCAAGAGTGAATTCTATATCCCTCTCAGGTTGAAACCCTAAAAAATCATCAGGAAAAACATCCTAAAACAATTCTACTACTCGATGAAGGAAGTCATTCCTACCAAGATTGTAATTCCCCGACACTAGTTACCCAGAGTTGGTGCATTATTACATAATATTGGCATGATCACAAAAGATCAAGTCTCAAAAGACCGATTAGTTGAGTATCTTTAGAATAACTAGATACATTCATAAAGTTTACAATACATTATAAAGTGAAAAGTACTACATAAACATATTGTCTTCATATCCCCTCATACTATCCCTACAGGTCATTCATAAATTACTTCTTCACATCCTGGAAAAAATAAAACATTGAAAGGGGTGAGCTTAGATGCTCAGTAATGATAACAATATAGCAAAAACTTTCATAAATAAGCATAATCATTTAAGTCAATGTATAACTAAAACAAAAGCCTTTTAAACTCAAACATCAGCATAATATAGCAAAGATAAAATGAAATAATTCCATTTACTTATTCACATGGATATTCTACTAGTCGAATAATCACATGCAATATCAATAACCACTTTCATAATGATGAAATCCATAATGCCAGACTATCATAACCACATAGTCAAGGCCTCGTGCCAAGACTACAAATAAGATTTTGTCAAGGCCTTGTTCCAAGACACTAGTTTGTCTCATGAGACCTACTGATGCTTCTAGGAGCTATAGCTGGCTCCACCCATCACATATTAAGTCCAATGCATTCCTCATATGAATAGGTTTAAACATAACATTAACATTCGTATTAAAACTAGCATACGAAATGTTAATACTTTCTCCACAGATCATTAATGGTATAAAAATAACACATCCACAGTCAAACATATCACAAAACCTTAAATACAATATGGAAGTTTTTTATCATAATAATAAAATTCAAATAAGCTTAAAATCCATCAAAGGATTTTGACATAGATGAAATCAAAACTATTTGAGAGAAATATCACTTTTTTTTGAAATCATTTAAAATTCACATAATTATAAAACATTTACATTGAAAATATTCTTATAATATTGTAAGGTAAGATTCAATTATTTTATAATAGCGGAAAATAGCTTCACCTACCATATAAGTTAAAAAAGTCATCCTTACCTTAATTCTGTCGAAAAGGTTAAAAAGGACCTTGTTTGGAAAACGACAGAAAGATTACTTTATAAACTTCTTATAAAAAGTCAACAAGGGTATATATGACTTTACCTAATAGTTTTTAAAATAGTAAGAATGATTTTAAATACATTTTTAAGAAACATGGACGTGGATGAGAAATAGGTCCCAGTATATAATCATGTATAAACGACCTCGGATAATGAAGAGATTGTGAAACAAACCCTCAACTTGTACTTTTCCTTAGTTGATGGTATGGTAAACTCCTGTATAATAGTTAAAAAATTGTTATTAAATTATACAAGAACCATATACAAGATTATGATATCATATATGATCTTCTAATAATGCTTTGTTAATAATATTTTAGTATTATCGTCGTTTCGGGTGTTAACTTACTGATTTTCTTTTATATGTTTTGTTACATAAGTCATGTTTTTTATGGATAGGTTGTATCTTATTCATGTAAAGAATTATATAAAGCTCTTAAAAATAAATTTTAATCAACAAATGAGAATTAGTCTTGAATGGATACGATGGGGAATGAATCTCATCGCGTTCGTGGAGACAGTAGTCCGTACGTACTCACGAGTGACAATATCACTATTTTGATATTAAAATAATATATAATTTGATATTATATCATATATAAAGAATAATTATCATGTTATATTTATTATTTACTTTAATTAAACATCATTATTATACCCATCCAAATAATAATATCTTGAATGACAATTACACCACGACGTGGAGACGGTAAGCCATAGGTATGCACGTATGGTGACATGTCATTCAAAGGATGGATGGAATACTGAATATGGTTGTACCATATTTATAATAACATTTCAGTATATAGAATATAATGGAGTTATTTTTTTATAATGGGAATAAAAAAGAAAGAAGAATTTGAAGAAAGAAAGGAACTTGAAAAAGGGTGGTGAAAACATTACCTCTTCTCCGGGTTCTTCCTTTTGATTTGATCAAAATGGATCCTTAGGATGGCTTTATAATCAAAATAAGGCCTCTAGGTTGAATTGAGGGAAGTTGATAGAATATTTGGGTAGGGATTGGCCGATCCAAAAGGCTTTGAAGGTGTGAAATTGAGAGAAGAGGGAGTACCCTTTTATAAGAGGGGTGAGGGGCACCATTGGAAAAGATAGAAATATTATTCTATAAAAAATTCATATTCAGTTTTTAATGGCTCCAAAGTAGATTATTTAAGGTGTATATCAGTCGAAAAAAACTCAACCAATAGGTTTTAGACAGGTTTGGGTCACTTTATTAACCTTATCTTTTAGTTTTAACTCTTAGTTAATTAGTTTGACACTTACAATGCCTTTTTGTATGTTTATATTTTATAGTCAATAAACTTACTATAAACTTCCAAGAGACCCCCAAGTGGTCCATTAATGATACACCTATCATAATATAAGTCTCTTGGAGGAACCTTAGATTTTTAGGAATATAATATAAATTAATAATATAATATTTTTTTTAAAAACTCTTTTATGTCAATTTTAACACTATTGGGTATTTTGTTTTTGATAATTCATAAAAGAATTATTAATTCTAAAAAATTTATATAACCAGTACTAATATTTCATATTCACCTAGAAAGTTAGTTTAATTCGTAAAACTTCTCAAATTTATTTATTTTGATATTTATAATAACAATTATTTTAATATTTCATTAATTAGGTAATTACTGCATCACCATTGTGTCATAAATAACTTAACTTATTTAATGTCTAAAAATTTAAAATAAAATACCGTTATGTAATAAATGTTTTTATCTTTCTAATGAATATTTATAATCCAATTTATACTATGTATAACTTTATATTAAAAATGTTTTAGTAATTAAACTTTGATTTTAACTCTTTTAACTATTCTTTGAATTAAATAATAATAAATATCCTAATCTAATCCAAGTGGACCTAAATGATAGTATTTTATTCCTAAGGTTTTTTTGGTCGAGATACACTTTTCCAATAGAATTAGGACATGTGGTAGGGTAATATTAATATCATTTTTACCCTTAATTACCCTATTTACTTTTAACCGTTGTAAATAAAAGTAAAAAGTTACTATTCACCAAAAATTATTTTTATATTATTGAACCACATTTTACTCCTTGATATTAACCGTGTCTCTCATATTTTTGAAATTACACTCACAAAAGTAGTAAAATTAAGTTTTATGTGAATTTTCAGATTCTTCTAGGAGATGGGTAAAAGACAGTGAAAAGTTGAATAAAATTTTTATATGTCTAAAATTATTATAAACAAACTCCAATGAATTAAATTGAACTTATATAGGTATTACGAATCTATTTTGACTGAAAATAAATTTAAATAAAATAAATATTTATTTAAATAAAAATTCAGTTTTAACCAATAACTTAGTTTTTTTCACTATTCTTCAAAAATTGAATGTTTTCAGAAAAATACCAAAAATTCACCCTAGGATAATTTTGATATTCTGAATCAAAAAATGAAGTCCATTTTGAAAGATAAAATTTATAAATTTTCAAAAAGTGTGTATTACAATTCATAACAGCTAGTTTGATTGGTTGTGGTGTGTGTTAGAACTCGAAGTTGTGTTCAACACACGCTAATGTATTATTCAAAGGGAAGCATACCGTGGAAGCTTGGGGTGTTAAATTATCCCATCCTTCAAATAATTTCTTCCTCAAAATTTCTAGAATACTACTGCCTGAAAAGACTCATGTGTTTTTTCATCATATATTCCTCATGTTCCCACATTGCTTCTTCCATCTTATGGTTTCTCCACAAAACTTTTACCAGACGAGTCGTCCGGTTTCTCAGTACTTGTTCTCCCATATCATGAATCCTGACTAGATCTTCACAATAAGACAGATCGGGTTCCAGTTCTAATTCCTCATCAGTGAGTACATGCATTGGGTCAGACATGTATTTCCTCAACAGTGATATGTGGAACACATCGTGAACTTTGGAGCGACTTGGCGGCATTGCCAAACAGTAAGATACAACCCCAATTAATTCTAGAATTTCGAAAGGTTCGATGTAACTGGGACTCAATTTACCCTTCTTACCAAAAAGTATAACTCCTCTCCATAGAGATTCCTTCAAGAAAACATGATCTCATACCTGAAATTCCAAATCCTTCCTTCGTTTATCGATATAGCTCTTCTGCCTACTTTGAGCTGCTTTGATGTGGTTTTGGATTACCTTTACTTTTTCCATTGTTTACTCCACCAGTTCTGGGCCTACAAGTTTTCTTTCACCAATGTCATCCCAACAGGTTGGTGTGCGACATCTCTTTCCATATAACACTTCATATGGTTTCATCTGAATACTTGAATGGAAGCTATTGTTATAAGAAAATTCTACCAGAGGTAAATATTGATCCCACATACCCTGAAAGTCAAGTGAGTAGGATCTCAACATGTCTTCTAAGGTTTGAATAGTCCGTTCTTATTGTCCATATGTTTGAGGGTGGTAGGCAGTGCTCAAATGAAGTTCAGTATCCAAGGGCTTCTTAATACTTTTCCAGAACCTTGAAGTAAAACTAGGATCATGATCCAGAACAATTGATAGGGGTACTCCATGAAGTCTCAAAACTTCATTAATATATAGTCTTGCTAAATGTTCAAGTGGTAGATCTTCTCTTATAGAAAGAAAATGTGCTGACTTGTTAAGATGATCAACAATTACCCATATTACATTGTTCCTTCTAGGAGTCTTTGGTAGTCCCATGAAAAAGTCCATCGTGATAGTATCCCATTTCTACTTAGGTATGGGAAGAGGTTGCATGACTCCTCCAGGCTGTTGCCTTCCAGCTTTAACTTATTGAAAACCCATACATCTTGACACAAAATCAGCAATCTCCCTCTTCATGTTGTCCCACAAAAAATGTTCTTTTAAATATATATACATTTTAGTGCTTCCAAGGTGTATAGAGAAATTAGAACTATGAGCATCATCTAACAATTCCCTTTTTAGATCAGGTATATCGGGAACACAAAGTCTCTTCCCGAATTTCCAAATTCCATATTCATACAAAAAGTCACTCAATCTCACATCATTCATGGCTTTAATCTTCTTTTGAAACTCTTCATCATCGGTCTGAGAACTCTTATTCCTTTCTAGTAAAGATGGTTTGGAAACCATTTGAAAAAGCATTGATGATTCACCTTCCATGGTTATTCCCATGTCCATCTTCACTAAATCCATGAAAATAGGATCCCTTTCAATTCTCATATTGTTCAAAAATCCATGATATTGTATGCTCAAAGAATCTGCCACCTTATTTGCCTTCCCCTAGTGGTAGTGTATCGTATAATCATAATCCTTGAGTAATTCCAGCCATCTCCTTTGCCTCATGTTGAGTTCTTTTTGTGAGAAAATATACTTCAAACTCTTGTGATCAGTATAAATCTCACATTTTTCACCATAGAGGTAGTGTCTCCATATCTTCAAAGCAAAGATCACAACTTCTAACTCGAGATCATGAGTAGGATAGTTTTGCTCATGAATTTTAAACTGTCGTGATGCATAGGCAATAACTCTATCATTCTGCATAAGGACACAACTAAGTCCTTTCTTCGATGCATCACTATAAATAACGAACCCATCATTCCCCGATGGTAGAGTCAATATAGGAGCATTGACTAATCTTCTCTTCAGTTCTTCGAAACATTCTTCACACCCTTTTTTCAAAACAAATTTAACCCCTTTAAGTGTGAGATTTGTTAATGGGTTAGCCAACCGGGCAAAATTCTAGACGAAACGTCGATAATAACCTACCAAACCAATAAAACTGCATACCTCGGTTATACTCATCTGTGCATGCCATTCTTGGATTGCCTTGGTCATATAAGGATCAACAGAGATTCCATCTTTAGAGACAATATGGCCAAGAAAATAAATCTCCTAAAGCTATAATTCACACTTACTAAACTTCCCATATAATTCATGTCTTCTCAGAGTCTTTAGGATAATGCGCAAGTGATTTTCATTATCTTCGTAGCTTTTGGAGTATTCCAAGATATCATCAATAAATACCACCGCAAAATCATCGAGATATTCCTTGAAAACTCTATTCATTAGATCCATGAATACAGAGAGTGCATTAGTCAGCCCAAAAGGCATTACTGTAAACTCGTAATGCCCGTACCTGGTTTGAAATATTGTCTTCGAAATGTCTTCCTTATTTACACACAACTGATGGTATCCAGATCGAAGGTCAATCTTTGAAAAGTATTTATCTCCATGCATTTGGTCAAATAAATCATCAATGTGAGGTAGGGGATACTTGTTCTTTATTGTTATAGTATTGATTTCCATGTAGTCGATACATAACATCATAGATCCATCTTTCTTTTTAACAAAAAGAACAGGGGATCCCCATGGAGAAACACTAGGGAGAATAAATCCCTTATTACTCAACTACTCTAGTTGTTTCTTTAGTTCCACTAATTCTACAGTGGTCATTCTATAAGGGGTCTTCGATATAGGCCTTGATCCAAGAATTAAATCAAGTGAAAACTCAACTTCTCGTTCTGGAGGATGTCCAGGTAAATCTTCCAAAAACACATCTACATATTCTTTCACAATAGGTACATCCTCTATTTTAATATTCCTTTCCTCACCCACAATCATTTCATTCGCTTCCTCCCCAATAATTGAATTTAGTTGAGCTACTGGGGGTGGATCTAGATAAGAATTATGTGGTGACGATTCTGCTCTAAAGATAAGGTGTTTTTTATCATCATCATCAAAAATCATAACCTCATTCTTCTTATAATAAATCTCCGCATCAGTGTCCGAAATCCAATCCATACCAAGGATTATATCAAACTCAATCATAGGTATGACGATGAGATCAGCAGATAAAGAACATTTATGTGCTCTAATGGGGACTGATTCACAAAACTTTGTTGCAACGATACTTCCCTTCGGAGTTTTAACAGAAAACTCCCTTATTAAATCAAATTGGAAATGTCTATTTTTCTTAGAAAACTGGGAAGATATGAAACAATGTGATGATCCAGAATCAAATAAAGCATTTTCTAAACTTGAGGAAACCATTAAATTACCTTCCACCATGTCTTTCAGAGCTTCTAACTCAGCAGTAGTGATAGCATAAGCTTGGCATTGATCCCTTGGAATTTTCTGAGGTAAGTTCCCCTAACACTTAGGACATTCATTTTCATAATGTCCCATCTCCCTGCAATTGTAGCATTGGAAATCGGTAGATTCCTTCTTCCCCTTGCAATCACGAACTTGGTGGCCTTTTTCACCACACTTGTAACAGACTCCCATCCCCTTCAAGAAATTACCAGGGTGTTTATTCCCACATTTACTGCAAGATGTATATTAAACTTTTCCCTTATTCCCCTTATTTCCATTCCCATATTGATCAGCAGATCTCTTCTTCTCTTGCTTTGCTTTAAAGTCATAAGACTTAGAGAATTCCCTTTCTGTCTTGATAGCACATGAGACAATGTCTTCTTATGGCGAGAAGGATTGTGAGAATAATGCTCGACGTAGAAATGGTTTTAACCCATCAAATAAATGATAAATATTACTTCTTGGGTTATATATATAATCTCCAACATACCTTGCTAACCTTGTAAAGTTATCCTCATACTTTGCGACATTCTCATCCTCCTTTTGTCTCAGACTCGGAAATTGCCTTTCCATATCTGCTCGATGGTCACGAGGAAAGTGTTTTTCTAAAAACAGATCTTTGAACTCCCTCCATTCCATATTTGATAGTTCATCATCTTCCTTTGTGTTTTGAATCAATGACCACCATTGATCAGCATCTCCAGTGTGGTGGTAAACTGCCATGATAACTTTTCCCCTTTCACTAATCCCCAAAGCCTGAAATATTTTCTCTAGGGAACTTATCCATTGCTCAGCTACCAATGGATTTGTACTCCCATTGAATGTTGGTGGTTGTTGCCTCAGGAATCGATCTAACATTGATCCTTAATGCTGCGGATCAGGGTGCTCCATACGGGCAAGGTTATTATTCAAAACCTGAGTGAGTTGTCCCAGTATGGTGATTAGCTGATCAGAACCAGTTGTATCACTACCTCCACTATAATTATCTTGAGCAGGAGGGAAATCCCTACATGGAGTGCGTGCATTGATACAGTTTCCATTTCTTCCACTATGTTCCATTTCTAAAAAATGGCATAAACTAGATCAGTTTATGAATCAAAATACATAATTCCATACTTATAAAACACTTAACATAAGTTGAACAATTTATGGATACAATCCATAATCATAAAAATGTTTTATTTTAGGAAGTATATACTCATAAACCCTTCATAATGGTTTGTAAAGAAAATGAGAGTTATCCTAAGCATATCTCTCGAGAGTGTCGTAACCAAGAGTGCATCAAGGCCCGTTGTCATGCACCAGTTCCCGTTCGAGTCTAGCTCAAAGCGGTGTTTTCAAGTTTTATCCCTAGGTACATCTGTTCCAGAGCCGCCTCTATCTGATCATATCCATACAGATATGTATTGCTAGGAAAACTCACAAAATCTCTACAACACCAAAATTCTAGGAATTTATTCTATACTCATCCACGAAGTATATCTTAGGGCTATGTGCTCTAATCAGAGTTTATCTAAATCTAGCTTACAAGGTTTGTACTAAACTTCCTATGATACAAACTGTAATTCCCCGAACCGAGTTACCCTGAGTCGGTGCATTATTACATAATATTGGCAAGATCACAAAAGATCAAGTCATGAAAGACTGATTAGTTTAGTAGCATTAGAATAACTAGATGCATTCATAAAGTTTACATTACACCATAAAGTGAAAACTACTACAAAAACATATTGTCTTCATATCCCCTCATACTATCCCTACAGGTCATTCATAAATTACTTCTTCACATCCTGGAAAAAATAAAACATTGAAAGGGGTGAGCTCAGATGCTCAGTAATGATAACAATATAGCATAAACTTTCATAAATAAGCATAATCATTTAAGGCAATGTATAACTAAAACAAAAACCTTTTAAACTCGAACATCAACATAATATGGAAAAGATAAAATGAAATAATTCCATTTACTTATTCACATGGATATTCTACTAGTCGAATAATCACATGCAATATCAATAACCACTTTCATAATGATGGAATTCATAATGCCAGACTATCATAACCACATAGTCAAGGTCTCGTGACAAGACTACAAATAAGATTTTTTAAGGCATTGTGCCAAGACACTAGTTTATCTCATGATACCTACCGATGCATCTAGGAGCTATAGCTGGCTCCACCCGTCACATATTAAGTATAATGCATTCCTCATATGAACAGGTTTAAACATAACATTAACATTCGTATTAAAACTAGAATACTAAATGTCAATACATTCTCCACAGATCATTAATGGTATAAAAATAACACATCTATAGTCAAACATATCACAAAACCTTCAATACAATATGGAAGTTTTTTATCATAATAATAAAATTCAAATAAGCTTAAAATCCATCAAAGGATGTTGACATAGATGAAATCAAAACTATTTGAGAGAAATATCACTTTTTTTTGAAATCATTTAAAATTCAAATAATTATAAAACATTTACTTTGAAAAGATTATTATAAGATTGTAAGGGAATCTTCGACGATTTTATAATAGTGTAAAATAGCTGCACCTGCCGTATAAGTTAAAAAAGTCATCCTTACCTTAATTCTGTTGAAAAGGTTAAAAAGGACCTTATTTGGAAAACGACAGAAAGATTCCTTTATAAAGTTCTTATAAAAAGTCAATAAGGGTATATATTACTTTACCTAATTGTCTATAAAATAGTAAGAATTATTTGAAATATATTTTTAAGAAACATGGACGTGGATGATAAAGAGGTCCCAGTAGATAATCACGTATAAACAACCTTAGATAATGAAGAGATTGTGAAAGAAACCCTCAAATTGTACTTTTACTTAGTTGATGGTATGTTAAACTTGTGTATAATAGTTAAAAAAATTGTTATTAAATTATACAAGAACCATATACATGATTATGATATCATATATGATTTTCTAATAATGCTTTGTTAATAATATTTTAGTATTATCGTCGTTTCGGGTGTTAACTTACTCATTTTCTTTTATATGTTTTGTTACATAAGTCGTGTTTGTTATGGATAGGTTGTATCTTATTAATTTCAATAATGATATAAAGTTCTTAAAAATAAATTTTAATCAACAAATGAGAATTAGTCTTGAATGCATACGATGGGGAATGAATCTCATCGCGTTCGTGGAGACGGTAGTCCGTACATTCGCACGAGCGACAATATCACTCTTATAATTGGATATTATATCATATATAAAGAATCATTATCATGTTATATTAATTATTTACTTTAATTAAACATCATTATTATACCCATCCAAATAATAATATCTTGAATGACAATTACACCACGACGTGGAGACGGTAAACCGTAGGTATGCACGTATGGTGACATGTCATTCAAAGGATGGATGGAATACTGAATATGGTTGTACCATATTTATAGTAAAATTTAATTATATAGAATATAATAGAGTTATTATTTTATAATGGGAATAAAAAAGAAAGAATAATTTGAAGAAGAAAGGAACTTGAAAAAGGCTGGTGAAAACATTACCTCTTCTTCGGGTTATTCCTTTTGATTTGATCAAAAGGGATCCTTAGGATGGATTTATAATCAAACTAAGGCCTCTAGGTTGAATTGAGGGAAGTTGAGAGAATATTTGGGCAGGGATTGGACAAGCCAAAAGGCTTTTAAGGTGTGAAATTGAGAGAAGGGGGAGTGCCCTTTTATAAGAGGAGTGAGGGGCACCTTTGGAAAAGCTAGAAATATTATTTTATAAAAAATTCATATTCGGTTTATAATGGCTCAAAAGTGGATTATTTAAAGGTTATGGTGGGTATAGGTCTAAAAACACTCAACCAATATGTTTTAGATAGGTTTGGGTCTCTTTATTAACCTTATCTTTTAGTTTTAACTCTTAGTTAATTAGTTTCACACTTACCATATCTCTTTTTATGTTTATATTATATAATCAATAAACTTACTATAAACTTCCAAGAGACCCACAAGTGGTCCATTAATGATACAAATATCATAATATAAGTCTCTTGGCCGAACCTTAGATTTTTAGGAATATAATATAAATTAATAATATAATATTTGTTTTAAAAACTCTTTTATGTCAATTTTGACACTATTGGGTATTTTGTTTTTGATAAATTCATAAAAACATTATTATTTCGAAAAAATTTATATAACCAGTCCTAATATGTCATATTAACCTATAAAATTAGTTTAATTCATAAAAAGTCTAAAATTAAATTTATTTATATATTTATAATATCAATTATTTTAATATTTCATTAATTAGGTTATTACTGCATCACCATTGTTTCATAAATAACATAAATTATTTAATGTCTAAAAATTATAAATAAAATTCCATTATGTAGGAAATATTTTTATTTTTATAATGAATATTTATAATCCAATTTATCTTATGTATAACCCTATATTAAAAAAGGTTTTAGTTATTAAACTTTGATTTTAACTCTTTTAACTCTTCTTTGAATTAAATAATAATAAATGTCCTAATCTAATAGAAGTGAACCTAAATGATAATATTTTATTCCTAAGGTTGTTTTTGGTCGAGATAAATTTGTCCAATAGAATTAGGGCATGTGTTAGGGTAATATTAAAATCATTTTTACCCTTAATTACCCAATTTACTTTTAATCGTGGTAAATAAAAGTAAAAAGTTACTATTCACCAAAAATTATTTTTATCTTATTGAATCACATTTTACTCCTTGATATTAACCTTACCTCTCAGATTTTTAAAATTCCACTCACAAAAGTTGTAAATTTATGTTTTATGTGAATTTTTAAATTCTCCTAGGAGATGGGTAAAAGATGGTGAAAAGTTCAATAAATTTTTTATATGTCTAAAATTATTATAAACTAACTCCAATGAATTACATTGAACTTATATAGGTATTACATATCTATTTTGACCTAAACTAAATTTAAATAAAATAAATATTTATTTAAATAAAAAGTCGGTTTTAACCAATAACTCAGTGTTTTTCACTATTCATCAAAAATTGAAAGTTTTCAGAAAAATACCAAAAATTCACCCTAGGATAATTTTGATATTCCGAATCAAAAAATGAAGTCCATTTTGAAAGATAAAATTTATAAAATTTCAAAAAGTGGGTATTAATATTCATAATGGCTAGTTTGATTGGTTTTGGTGTGTGTTAGAACTTGAAGTTTCGTACAACACAAACTAATGTATTATTCAAAGAGAAGTGTACCGTGGAAGCTTGGGGTGTTAAAACTGCCATCATATAGAAAAAGTCTAGAAACTTGGGCTATGATCTCTCATAGTTGTTGATTAATTGACCCAGCTCAACCTGCATTGATATCCCATTCTCCAAAATGAACATACAGGTCACCATTATAAGACACAAAGGTCACTCTCTTGTGATAATAATCTATGTAGCCTTAGTATGTGAATATCCAGTCCATACCTATAATCATGTCAAATAAAATTATATAAAATACATAGATATACCAAAAAAATGATACTATCTAATCTTTAGTGAGTATTCCTTGAATAAACATATATCCCTAGACCGTGTTCCCAATGATGTATAAATATTCATCACCCCCTTACAGACTCCACCTATGGATCAAACAATTAACATTATTTGTAGATATAAAGGAATGAGAGGCACCAGTATCAAACAAAAAGTAGCTAATGTATAAGAAAATAGAATAGTACCTATCACTGTCGATGGACCAGCCTCTCTCTCCACAAGTGTCGGTGACACTACATGTAACTGTCATGTCATTCTTCCCTATGGTGTCGTCTAACTCCCTTGAGTAGCACCACTCTTATGATACATATTACCATAAATTGAAGCACCATGTACAATAAATCTACCTCCTATTCTATTAGAATTTCAGTTTCTAGAACTATATGGTGTAGAAGACCCCCTTCCCACACTCTGGTTCTGATCAAGTGCTCCATTATCACCATCTTGTTGCTGCTTCCTGAAAAACTTCTATAGGTTCCCCATATGTCTACAAAACCAGCACTCCACTAGTGGTTGAGGAAAATGTGTACTATAGTGTCCCTTCTTACTGCATCTGATGAAAAGAACAAGTATAATATTTGGTGAAATTGTTCCCCCTGATTTCCCACCTTGATCTCCACTGTCCTAACTAATGTTCTTGTAATGGTGCTTCCTGCTCTCGGAATACACACTCCTTAATCATCTAGTGACAACTACCTATCTAGTATGGGAAGCCTCTTTTATGTTCCCCTATGAAATGAGATCCTGATTAACTAATTCTAAGAATTTATTCAGCCTAATGATATTTACATGGGACTTAATTTCACACCTAAGTCCGTCATGAAATTGTTTTGCTGAAGAAACCTCATCTTTCGCCAAAACTTCATAAAGAAACATGTAAATCTATAAAATGTTCACGGTAATCCATTAGGTACATACTTATTTGGGTCATATTCATAAACTATAAAGCCTTATATTGTCCCACCATCTCTGGATAGACGTGCTCCAAAAACTTATCCAAAAAGTCCTTCTATAACATATCATCGGTTGGTCCAGATCATACCTGAATACCCAACCAGGGCTTCGTTGACCCCCATAGCATATAAGAAGCCAACTTGACCTTCCACCCATCCAGAGTCTCCAAAAGGTCAAGTACCATATCTATCAATTCAATCCAGATTCAAATCCCTCAGGTCCACCCTATACAATAAAAGTAGGAGGGTGTTGCTGCTAAAACTACCTTATCAACTTAAACATGATTTTACAAATACACCCTAGGTATCTCTCCATGAATTTCATGAAACAAGAAAAGTTTCCTCGGAACTGTTCCCCTTACTCCTCAACATCCACCAATGGTGACTCATGTTCCCTATCTGGAAGCTCGTTCCAGTCCATTCCCCTCAGTCTCCCACTTAATAGCATCATGGAGGCATATATCTAAAAGGCCAAACACACATATTAGGTCTCATAACACAACCTTAAAATATTTATGTAAGTGAAGAAACTAACACACCAAATTTCAACATATCCATCCCACCTTTTCTCACCAAATAGTCAACACTGATGCCATATCACTACCCTTAACAATCCTACTCCTTGGTCATGATTTAAAAGGGTACATAAATTCTCCATCATTAATTCAACCATTAATTAATCACATTATCTCAAATTAATTAATTCAAAATTTAATTAATTAATCACCATCATTTAATCAATCAAGGTTTTCATTAGACAAACATTTATTTTCATTTTGTATAATTATTTAAATCTTTCAATAAGGAAGAACAATGCATGTTCAATAACAAACCCATAACCCATTTTCCTATGAGTTCCTAGAATGATTCATGTCACAATAATCTTGAGTTCCTAGAATGATGAATAAAAAATAAAGTATCATTACTCTTTTGGCCATGAATCAAAATTAAATAACTGACAAAAAAATATCACATCACACAAAATCTGCATCAACAAAGGATAAATAATATACAACTGTAACAACAGACAAAAATCACAACTATCCTACCCTGAGCAATCAGATTTTACCTTGTACATGGATTTTCAAATCCCACACATGAGATCATTACGGAGACTCGACTCTTCCAGTCTTATATCAACATTTTCCAAAATATAAAGAAAAAATATGAATAATGAAAGGAAAAATCATCTGATACCACTTTGTGATGTCCCGATATGAGTTCCACTAAACAGTGCCCCGAGCCGGTTGGCCACATGCCCTTAAGCGCACATCCCCATACGCCAGAGGGTTATGACTAGTAGTGATGGTCTGGTAAGTCAGTCTTGGGGAGACATTACCCTCTTTTATCAAAATAAATCACCAATGGAATTAAAAAACAATAAAAATGGTGGAAGTGTATCAATAACTAGAACAATACCATGAAATATGATATTCAAAACAAAAGAATACAATACTTAACTGAAAGGTAAAACATTATATGAAAATGTAAATGTTAATTGTCTATAATTCAACTAAAATAAAAATACAACGACTCCCAAGAGGTCCCCAGACCACGTCTGGTTCCCTATCCCATGTTCGAATCCTAAATAACAGTCTATCCTAGGGCATTTCCCTTATGCTGTCCTCCAACAAAAAAGTCTACTCTGGTGACGATCAGGCAGCCCAAATATGGTGTGAGTACAACTCAGTATGCCACCCCCAACGGTGTCTAAAACAAGTCCTTTCAAGAGATAGTGTATGTAGATTTATGAAGCAATAAATATAATTCACAATTAAATAGTTATCACATTTTCATTTGATCTTTAATCATCACATTTGGCCCCGTTTCAATTCACATTTTCCATTTGAATCATCATTAAATATTATCATTCATTTGGTGTTGAACGTTATGTCAAGATCCCAAATCTCATTGAGTATAGGTAGTCATACCTAACAATCCATATCTCATTCAGTGTGGGTCATCATGCCTAGCACCCCACAATCTCATGATGGGATAACTATTGTGGAGGAATGACATGTCCATGTACCAATTTATAATTAGTCTAGAATTCCATGTCTAGAACCACTATAATCTCATCCATTTAATCATTCTTTAATTCATAATAATTAGCCACATCATTCTATTACTAATTAAATGACTAGTTAAACATTTAAAAGGCTATTAGTTTTCTCAACAATTAACTAAGCACATAACCCATTAATTAATTAATCTACACAATTCTCATTACATAATTAAATCTTCATTATTAATTATCCATATCAAATGTCAACTTATTCTAATTAATTATCATAATTAATTATCATTTATCATAATCTTAGAACATAATTAATTGTCACAATTATTTATCTATATCAAATGTCAACATTTCATAATTAGTTCTCACACTTAATTATCTTTAATCAACATCATGACCTATAATTAATTATAACCATTAATTATCTTACACATCCAAACATTATTTTGTAATTAATTTCCCATAATTAATTTTTTCAACACAATAAATTCAATATCTCAATTAAAATATCTCAACTCATAACCAAAATCTAAAGAAAATATCTATTTGTGAACCCCCACTTCATTTGTTTTGTGAGTCCATTATCAATTAATCACCAAGGAAAACAAAATTCAATTCCACATTCATAATTACTCCAATTTTGGAAATAAATTATCAAGGAAAGCTAGAAAATCCCTAAAATCACATTCACATATCATGTCCACAACTATGGGTGTTCTATTTAGACCACATACCTCGGTTTATTGATGAATGTTATCCTAAAAGAAATACCTAAAATCTTTGTGGTACAACATCGTCAATCATGACTTGGATCTAAATATCTAAACCAAACTTAAGATCAAAGGCATCAAGATCTTGAAAATAAATATCTAGATATAAAATCCTAGATCTATATCTCAACTCATAGGTTTAGATTCATTGAAATAGTGTAGATCATCCATGAAAATATCATGGAATGATATAGTAATGTACGGGAGATGCAACAGGTTGAAATCCTCTTACCGGGAAGAGAAAAGATCTTCAATCCGGGATTTAGATCTCAAAGAACGATGTTTGAATCACCTTTGAATCCCTCTAGAATGCTCTATGATCACATAGAATTTGGAATGTCTGATCCAAGGCCTACATATCGGGGTCTTAGGGGTTTAAGTGGTTTTAAAAAGGATTTTCAGATAATTAAATCTTACGGGAATGTTTTCCTAGGTAGAGGCACATGGCTAGGGAAAACTATGCACCGACCTTGCAGACCACTCTGTCCAAGTTTGCACAGTTGGCACAGTTTAATCACATGGTTTATCAAACCAGGCGTAAAACTTGGGGACATCTCTGTCTAGGTTTTCATGTTTGGAATAGTTTAGCCACACAGTTTTTCAATCCATGTGCAAACTGTGAACATCCAACTTTCTGTTGGTATTTCTTAAAAATTCACCCAAACGTACCCCAAGACACTACTCCTAAACAATGGTACATAAAAAGAACAAAAAGTACATAAAAAATTTTCCAATTTTACGAAAAATTTGGTTGGGATATTACACATCTTTAGGTTTAATCCAATACGATTAAAAATTTTATTTTAGTTATCTCATAAGTACATGACCTTTAAAAATAAAAAAATTGAATCTATAAAAAATATTTCACTTCCTATAATTTTAATAATTATTTGAGTTTATAGTTTTACAGAATTATGGTATAAATATCACATAACAATCCCATATGTCAAAAAATTTAAATCTTCACACATTATCATTTTTTTAAAAATATAATAATTTTATAATGAAATAACTTTTTCTGGAAAAACATTTATTACTATAAACATGAAATCTTCATTTTTCATATTCATCCATAATAGCCATGGAAAAATATAAAGCTTTGTATTAGAATGAAAATATTATAAATGGAAATAAAACAAATAAATCAATTATTCCGTCTTAAAACAATTATATCATAAAAGGGAATTTTTTAATAAAATAATAAACATTGAGCATAAATATTTGTTTAATTACTCATAAAATAAAATTTACTAACAAATTCTTTTAATATAAAAATTTATAATAACACAAAAGAAAAATAAATATCTTGAGGTATTATTCAAGAAAATAGAAACCAAATAAATTATTTTTTTAAAACAAATACATTTCTACATTCACATTGGAATATTCATTGCAATAATACAAAATTTCATTGTCTGACCTTTTGAAAAAAAACCTTAATACTATTAATAATTGGTATATAAGTCTTATAGTATACATTAGAAATCAATTTTATAGAACCCTTACAATAAAACATTCATGAACATTGAAACATTGAAAAAAATATAAAGTCAGCTTCCAAAATAATTCTTTAGATAACATAATCATTACATAATGCATTGGATAACTATACAGGGGACACCTGATTATAAAAAATGCTCAGAGGAAATAAAATTCACAGAACACATGAAATAATTCATTTACATCATTAATATCATAAATAAATTCTTTTAATCTTGTAATTCAAACATTTTCATATATTAATATATCCCTTCCATGAAAAAAGAATTGTTGAAAACTAAAATACACATAAAAAATAAAAGGATGGTTTTTCATTTATGAAAATATTAAATTTTCTAAAAGAATCAAAATATAATTTAATTTTTTAGTGGTGGTAAAATAAGATGATAAAATATATGTTAAAGTAGTACATTATTTCCTTCTTTTAAGAAGATATTGAAACTATTTTCTGAATAAGTAGTAATAAATATTTCCATATAGAAACAATTAGATGAAATTAAATAAAGGAATAATATACCCTTTAAAAATAAATTTTTCCATATAAAAGTATCCATATATTACATTCAATAATGTGGAAAAGGATTAAAATTTATTTGGAAATAAATCATTAATACATTAAAAAATGCGGTTCTTAAAGAAAATTTACACTTATCTCTAGTCTAACTCATCACATACGTTTTGTATTATCCTGAATAATAAAAATACATTAATTGTAAAATTTAATAAAAAAATATCTCATTTTTATTCTTCCTTTTATTTTATTTATTACCATTTTATATACATTTAATTAATTAATTATGTTCACGTCAGATGTTTTGAATATATTCATTAAATATGTATGAAATGAATTTTCTATAATTAATATGTTCAATTATTTCATTAATCCATCATATAATAAATAATAGTCCTGAAAAATTATATTTTTATTATATGATATAAGAAGGGTAATGAAATTGGTTAATCGATGAACATTATTAAATATTAGAAATGGGAGATACTATTGTTATTATATGAGTTGTTTTGAATAAGATTTAGAGGATGAATAAGAATAAATAAAACTAAAACATTTGGTAAAAATCTATAGTTATTAATTCTATAAAATACTTTAATTTAGTACTTATGAACACTAAAAATATTATAATTTTAATAAAATGACTAATATATTTATCATATATATTTTAGAAAGGTATTTAAAATGTATTTTATGAATAATATGAATTCTTAATCGTGGAGAGGAATTGAGAGTGTGCCCTTTTATAAATGATATAAGGGGAATTCATAAAATTTAAAAATTTATTAAATTAATATAAATAAATTTTCATTATGTATTTGATTCTAATTAACAAAATTTAATATAAGATTGAATATGAGTCAAAATACTCTTGTCCAATTTTTTTTAACAACCCAAGATTTCATAGTATGTTATTTTCTTTAAAGTAATTCAATATCTTGCGCTACACGCAACACCGAGTTCGAGCGCACAATGACTTACCAAACTAGCCGTTCAAAAAACGTGTATGAATAGTAATAACTAAATTATGAATTTTATATACTCCATATAATTTTTTCATCCATATTATGGGTTTCATAAATATAATATAAGAACAAATTCAATTTATCGAATGAAAGAAGTATTTTTCAAAAAAATGAAATTGTACCACCTTTTAATGGTGAGCCCTTTTCAAATACAATATTTGAAACTTTTATATATTAAATTTGATAAAATTAACTTTTTCTTTAGAAGTGGGACATAATAATATATTTTGGATAACTTTTTGGTGCTTTTCTGATAACTTTCATATTTTGATGAATAGTGAAAAATAATAAATTTTAATTGAAAAAATGTTTTTTAATAAAAATAATTTAGAGTTTTAAATTATAAATTTGAATGGTTTTTAATTATAATTATATTAAATTTTTATCATTTAATCTAATTTTGGTCATTGGATGTAATTTTACATTTATATTGGACGTATACACATATCAGTCTTTTGATAGTTTTTACTCCTCAAAAATCATCTTTCTGGTTTTGGCAACAAGAATATTTTTTAAAATTAATAAATACAACTTCTATATTTTTAATTTGTTAAAATAGACATCATTTTCGAATCTGAAATATCAAAATTATTTTTGGGTGAATTTTAGTTATTTTTCTAAAAACTTAAAATTTCGATGAATAGTGAAAACACTACGTTATTGTTTAAAACCTAATTTTTATTTCAATAATTATTTATTTTATTTACATTTATTTTAAGCCAAAGTAGATACATAATAAAAATATAATTTCAATGTAATTTATTGGAGAAATTGTATAATAAAATTAGATTTATAAAATTTTATCGAACTTTTTAATGTCTTTTACCCACCTTCTAGGCACATTTGAAAATTTTCATAAAAAGTAATTTTATCACTTATGTGAATTAAATTTCAAAAATAAGAGAGACATGGTTGACATCAGTAAGTAAAATTTGGTTCAATAGTATGAAAATAATTTTTGGTGAATAGTAACTGTTCAATTCTATTTATCACGGTTAAAAGTAAATATGGTTATTAATGGTAATAATGATATTATATTTAACATAAAACA
Organism: Viscum album; assembly: GCA_963277665.1. Classification (NCBI taxonomy): domain Eukaryota; kingdom Viridiplantae; phylum Streptophyta; class Magnoliopsida; order Santalales; family Viscaceae; genus Viscum; species Viscum album. The sequence continues at coordinate 174,014,905 of OY728146.1, read as the reverse complement.
TGACCAAATTCTATTGAATAAGTGTATTTAGACCAAAATAAACCTTAGGAATAGAAAATGATCCTTTTTATCTACTTGGATTAGATTAGGGAATTTATTATTATTTTATTTAAAGAAGAGTTAAAAGTGTTAAATTAAATGTTTAATAACGAAACCATTTTTAATATAGGGTTATATATAAAATAAACTAGAAAATAAATATTAATTAGAAAGAAAATTATTTACTACATAATGGTATTTTATTTATAAATTTTAGACATTAAAAAATTAAATTTATTTATGACACAGTGATGATGCAGTAATTACCTTATTAATGAAAGACTAAAATAATTGATATTATAAATATCCAAATAAATTTAAATTGAGACTTTTGATGAATTAAACAAATTTTCTAGGTTAATATGACATTTTAGGATTGATATAATATATTTTTTCTAAGTAATCATGTTTTTTTGACATTCCAAATAACCAAATACTAAATAGTGTCAAAATTGACATAAATGAGTTTTTAATACAAATACTATATTATTAAATGATATAATATTATTAAAAATGTAAGGTTAGGCCAAAGTACTAATATAATGATAGATATGTCATCAATTAACCACTTGGGGTTATCTTGAATTTTTATAGTACGTTTGTTAATCATTTATTATAATAATACAAGAATACATGGTAAAAGTTAAACTATTTAACTATGAGTTAAATTTAATCGATAAGGTTAATATGGTGAACTAAACCTGTCTAAAACAAATTTTTTAGAGGTTTTAAACCCATACCCACATTATACTCTAAATAAATCCTATTGGATCCATTATAAACCGAATATGATTGTATTATAAATTAATATTTCAAGCTTTTCCTAAAGTGACCCTCACCTCTCTTATAAAAGGGAACTTCCACTTCTCTCAAAATAACACCTCCAAATCCATTTGTCTCGGCCAACAGATGCTCCAATATCTTTCCAACTATACTCACATGAGCCTAGATTCCTTAATTTGATCATAAATCTAACCTAAGGATCCCTTTTGATCAAATCAAAAGGAAGAATTCGAAGAAGAGGTAATAATTTCGTCACTTCATTCAATGTTCTTTTATTATTCCACATCCTCTTTCATTGTTGTTTCCATACCAAAACAATAACCCAATAAACTTCTACATACGGTGTTGTTATTATAAATATAGTACAACCATATTCATTATTCGATCCATCCTATGGAGGACAAAGTCACTATACGTGTGTACGTATGGCTTACCGTCTCCACGTTGTGGTGTAGTTTGTTATTCAACACTTCATTATTTGTATGGGTATAATAATGAATATAAATGATGTAAATAATAAATATAAAATGTTAATTATTCTTCATGTATAATATACCATCCAATTAAAAATTATTTCACCACTAATAGAATGATATTATCGCTCGTGTGTACGTTCGGCTTACCGTCTCTACGACGCGATGAGATTTTGTTCCCCATCGTAACAATTCAAGATAATTTTAATTTAATGATTAAAAATAATTTTTATGAACTTTATATCATTATGGATATTAATCAAATACAACCTATCCATAACAAACAAGAGTTACATAACAAAATATATAAAGGAAAACGATTCAGTTAACACCCAAAACAATGATAGTACTAAAACATGATTAACAAAGAAATATTAGAAGATCATATATGATATCATATTTAAGAATGTGGTTATTTTATATTTTAATAATAATTATTTCCCCATTATAAAGGAGCTTAACCTACCCTCTAATAAGGAAAATTACAAGGTAAGGGGTTTTCATCACACTTTTTATTTCCGTGAGATTCATGCAATATTTTCCACCATTTCCTTTTGTGTAGTGTATGTACTACCCATGATTGTATTATTTGTGTAATATAATTTAATTTATTGGTATTTACATCATCATTTCATGATCCTTCTTTCATGGAGTGTATTTTTTGTAAGTTACAAAATTAGTAAGGGAATTTATACTTTCCATTTCCACTCATGGGTTTTTTATACTTTATTTATTAGTTTAATCCAAGATTATGTGTGGAATAACTATTTGTTTATTTATTTAGTAATTTACACTCCCATTTGTGTAGATATAATTTTAATACACATAATCACTCCATTGATAAATTCTTAATTCATCGATATTAACTTGATAAGAGTAATCTTAACTCAATTTCTATTCATTGAGTTAAACATCCAAGTCATTAGTGTTGTTTTTACAAGAATATGTGTGAATGTACTCTGATTGATTAACACTGAATATCCAATCATATTGGATGTATTTATATTTTTCACACATAATTATTACATTGATTTATCCATAAACTAAGGATACAATCTTTATAAGGGATTTCGTCTCAATTTACATTCCATTGAGACTTCTTTGTTGTTAAGCACCAATTCACATTTATATAGTGTATATACCGTCCATTGAAATATTATATCATAAATACCTTTATTCCCATTATATTATAATGATTCGATTAATTTTATTGATCAATTATGTGTATTCAGTCATCTTTCATTTTTTTAGGAACTCTTTAACTAAAATTTCATTTTAAATGTTTTAAAGATTTATTCCCATAAATATTTCTCATTAATGTCCATGGTTTTAAGGATTTATTTATATGGACAAGAATGTTTTAAAATTAAAATTCATTTAAAAATTTTCAAAGTGGTATGGGGCACTTTGATTCAAAAATCTATTCAAACCGACTTCTTTGATAAATAACGCGACTTTTAAATGTATTCAAGAAAAAAGGGATATTTCTCTTAAATAGTTTTACTGATTATTTTCATCTATTTAAATATCCTCCAGGGTATTTTATTCTTGTTTTAGGTTTATTTATTATATTACAGTCTTCTATATTGTATTGAATGAATTATTTTTGACTCAGGATGCTCTTTCTTTATTCCATTCATGGTTTGTGGTTAAAATATTCACATTTCGTATGCTAGTTTTAATACTAATGTTCAGATTATGTTTCATCCTTTTTATATGATTAATGCATTGGACTTTGTATGTGACGGGAGGAGCATGATATAACTCCTTGATGCATCAGTAGGTCTCATGAGACAATCTAGTGTCTTAGCACAAGGCCTTGGCAAAATCTTATTATTAGTCTTGGCACGATACCTTTACTATGTGGTTCTAATGTCTTACATTATGAATTATATCATTATTAAATTAGATATTGATATTAGATGTGATTATTTTACTTTTAGAATATCCATTTGAACATGTAAATGGAATTATTTGATTTATATTTGCCATAATATGTTGAAGTTTATGTTTAAAAGGATTTTGTTTTAGTCTTCTACATTGCCTTAAATGTTTATGCTTATTTTGATAGTCTCTACTATATTGATATCTTTAATAAGCATCTGAACTCACCCCTTTCTATGTTTTATTATTCCGAGGATGTGAATAAGTATATTATGATTAACCTGCAGGAATATGCCGAGGGATATGCGTGTGTTCAAAGGGGACACAATATTTTTGTTTTCCTATTTCATGATGTAATGTAAAAATTATGTATGTATCTAGTAATTCCAAGGCTACTAAAATAATTGGTCATTCGAGACTAGGTCTCTTGTGATCATTCCAATGATATATAATAATGCACTGACTCTGGGTAACTAGTGTCTGGGTGTTAGAGTTGGTATCAGAGGAAGTTTAATATAAACATTAAAAGCTATATTTAGAAAAACTCTGAATAGAAAGCAATACAATAAGATAGAATTTGAGGATTAGTATAGAAGAACATCCCAAAATTTTGGTAATGTAAATATTATGTGCGTTTTCCAAGATATGAATCCCTGTATGGATACGAGTAGGTAGAGGCAGCTCTGGTACATATGTACCTAGGGGAAAACCCCGAAAAAACCTCTTTTATCTAGACTGTAACGGGAATTGGTGCACGAAAATAGGCCATTCTACACTCTTGGTTAAGACACTCTTGGGGGATATGCTTAGGATAATTAACATTTTATTTTAAAACCAATTTGAATGATTTTAAAATAAGATGATAATAAATAATCTAAGTTAATCCTAAGGTGTTTTAGATTGAAAATAAGGTGTCATTATATTCTCTAAATGATTTTATGACTATTTTTACTCACACTATGCTTTATTGTTTTAGTCAATGGATGGATTCCAAGGAATTCATAGTAAAAATGAACATGGTGTACAAGGTAGGAATAATAGTGGAGATGAGAAACTAAATTGAATGTTGATAGGAAAAAAATATATCGTATTCATGCCAAATCAAGTTTCCAAAAATATGATAAAAAATATATACATTGACCAAATCACAAACTCAAAAAATAATTGAATGATGAAGAATGATAAGATCTTCAGTAGTGGAGACGGTGGAGAAAAGAAATCTCAATTTACATCATGTCGAAAATGTGGAAGGAGACACCTAGGAAAGCATCTCAATGGATCAAATAAATGCTTTATGTGTGGGAAATGAGGACATAATGTAAATAATTACTGAGGGAAAATGAAGAGTACTATATGAGAAAATAAAAATGATTCTAAGATTCCATTTAATTCCATTTTCCCTAAATTTAGGGGATCTAGTCATTACCCAAGTCAATACCCTATTCTATAGGATAACCACTAGGTCAAGTAAGAACCTATGTGGAAATAAATGGATGGATAAATGTTTAAAAGTATTAATGATATTTGTTGATGGGATTAAATTGGTATAATTTTATCTTGTATGTGTAACCCTACAATTTTTTATGTGAAAATTCTATTTGAGGAAGAATTATCTTTTATTTTGTATATATAGTTATAATGAACCATTTGGGTTTATATGAACCTTGAATTTGAGGCAATTACAAGTTATTAATTTTTTGGATGAAAATGAGAGGTATGATATAATTTTTTTGTTTAAATTATGTTATGTTCATTTAAGTAATTTATCTCATTTTGGGAATGTTATAAAATATAGTTTTTAAAAAAGCACAACACGCAGACTGTGTGACAACCCATCACGTCGAACAAAGTAGTGAGAATCGAACACACAACCAAAGTGTGACTATGATTTATCTCTTACCACTGGACTACCTGAATTCCATGGTTAGTGTAACTAATTATTTTTAGTTAAATGATTTTATTGACTGATAATAAGTTGATTTGGGAGATTATTTTTTATCAAATGAATATCCTTATTATAGGAAAATGATTTGGTGATTAAGTGATAAATGTTATTTTGGAAGACGTTTGCTCTGTTGGGAACACTATATACCTATAGAAAATAGAATAATAAGGGATTTAATTTGAGGAGTAATGGTGGATTTTTTTTGAAAGAATCTATGTTTTTATATAGATTGAAGTTATTAATGGAAATTACTAACCAATCATAGAGAATATGTGATTTGGTTAGTTAAACTTTTGTATGATACTCTAAGAGTAGTTGATGTTTGTTGGAGATAAATGTTAAGATATACTATGAAAGACTATGTGATTAAATTTTTCTAAGTTTTTGGTTTAAATAATATTTTGGATTATATTGAAAGATTTTAAGGACAATTGATTATTGAATGGTCTTTATTAAACTTTGTTTATAGTTTTTTTAATTTTGGAAATTAAGATTAGTATTCTTTCTATAAAGGACTATCCATTTCTGGGATCACCTGATATTGTTATAACAATTTTGATTTGAATAATCTATAAAGGAAAGGGAAATATATTTTTCATCTTTTGTGGAATATGTGATTCTCTAGATGTTGATTCTATAACTTCAGGTATGAACAAGTCCTCTTGAATACTCATAATTTAGAGAAAAGATGATTTAGTGATAGAAATTTATTAAAGGATAAATCTTTACTTAAAAATTAAGTATATATCTTCATGTTCTTATTCAATCTCATAAATAAATTCCAAAAATTTGTGAAATGGAACTTAAAACAAAAAACGTTGTCCGTTTACTTTTCCTACTGGGAAACTAATGACTGTTTAACTCATCGCAAGTTTGTGGTTTTCATTTTGTTAAATTTCTCCTGATCATGTTTTCTATCACTCTCCATCATAACATCACACTTATTTAATCTTGCATATCTTTGTTTTCTTACATGGAATCCTAGTATGGGTTTTCTCAGGTGCCATTTGTACTTCTCTTTCTTTCTTTTAAAGTGATAGTTTTATTGACCCTTTTTCTGACATGGGACATTCAATGAAGTTACCATGCCTAATTTTAAAATTTCAAGGACTCAATTTCAAAAATGGGGGAATAATGTAACACCCCAAGATTTCATAGCAAGCTATTTTCTTTAAAGTAACTCAATATCTTGCGCTACACGCAACACTGAGTTCGAGAACACCACAAATTTCCAAACTAACCATTCAAAAAACTTTTATGAATAGAATCAACTGAATTTTTAATTTCACATACTCCATATATTTTTTAAATCCATATTATGTGTTTTTAGACATAATATATGAACAAAATCAACTTTTTAGATAAAAGAAGCATTTTTCAAAAAATGCAATTTTACCGCCTTTTAATGGAGAACCCTTATTAAATCCAATATTTGACACTTTTATATATTCAATTTGATAAAATAATCTTCTTATTTATAATTTTTACATAAAAATTTAGTCTGGATAAATTTTCGGTTCTTTTTCGATAACTTTCATATTTTGATGAAAAGTGAAAAATACAAAATTTTAATTGAAAATTTTTTTTTTAATAAAAATAATTTATAGTGTTAAATTATACATTTGAATATTTTTGAATTATAATTATATTATATTTATAACATTTAATCCAATTTTGGTCATTGGAAGTAATTTTACATTTAAATTGAACATAAACACATATCAATCTTTTGATAGTTTTTACCTCTCAAAAACCCACTTTCTGGTCTGGGCAAAGGGAATATTTTTTTTTAAATAATTTATACAAATTCTATGTTTTTGAATTTGGTAAAATAGACAAATTTTTTTAATTTAGAATGTCAAAATTAGTATTGGGTGAATTTTTGGTTTTTTTCTAAAAGCATTTAATTTTTTATGAATAATGAAGAACACTGCGTTATTATTTAAAACCTAATTTATATTTAAATAATTATTTATTTTATTTAAATTTATTTTAAGTCAAAATAGATACATAATACTGATATATGTTCAATGTAATTCATTGGAGTCATTTTCTGAAAAAATTAGATAAATAAAATTTTATTGAATTTTTTAACGTCTTTTACCCACCTTATAGAAACATTTGCAATTTGTATAAAATGTAATTTTACCTCTTCTATGAGTTGAATTTCAAAACTAATAGAGAAATGGTTGACATCAATATGTAATTTTTGGTTCAATAGGATGAAAATAGTATTTGGTGAATAGTAACTTTTTAATTTTATTTACCATGCTTAAAAGTAAATAGGGTAATTAAAGGTAAAAATGATACTATAATTACTCTAAAACATATCCTAATTCTATTGGATAAGTTTATTTCGACTAAAATATACCTTAGAAATAAAACATGATCCTTTTTATCCACATGGATTAGATCAGGACATTTATTATTATTATATTTAAAGAAGTGTAAAAAGTGTTAAATTAAATGTTTAATGACTAAAACATTTTTAATATTTGGTTATAAATTAGATTTTATGAGTTAAAATAATTTTATAGATTAATATGAAATTTTATTATTGTTTTAATTTATTTGTTTCTAAGTAATCATGTTTTTTTGACTTTCACAAAAACCAAATACTAAATTGTGTCAAAATTGATATAAATGAGTTTTTAAAACATATACAATATTATTAAATTCTATAATATTCTCAAAAATATAAGGTTTGACATAAGGACTCATATAATGATATATATGTCATTAATGAACCACTTGGGGTTCTATTGTCTTTCTATAGTATTTTTATTATCCATTGTTTTTATAAGAATACAAGAATACATGGTAAAAGATAAACTATTTAACTAAGAGTTAAATCTAAAAAATAAGGTTAATCCGGTAACCTAAACCTATCTAAAACATATTGATTGATAGTTTTTCAACCCATACCTACATTATACTAGAAATAAATCATTTTTGAGCCATTATAAATCGAATATGATTGAATAATAAATGAATATTTCAAGATTTTCCTAAAGTGACCCTCACCTCTCTTATAAAAGGGTACTTCCCCTTCTTTCAAAATCACACATCCAAAGCCATTTGGATCATCCAAACCAGAATCAATTATATTCATAACTACCCTCACTTGAACTTATAGGCCCTACTTTTATCATAAAGGAAACCTACGGAACCATTTTGAACAATCAAAAGGATGCACCGAAGAAGAGGTAATAATTTCAACACATCTTTCAAAGTTCCTTTCTTATTCCACTTCCTATTTCATTGTTTTTTCCATACCAAAATAATAAATCCAGTACCTTATACATAATGTGATTTTATTATAAATATGGTACAACCATATTCATTATTCTACCCATCCATTGAATGAAAATGTCACCATACGTGCGTACGTACGACTTACCGTCTCCACAACATAGTGTAGTTTGTTATTCAACACTTCATTATTTGGATGGGTATAATAATGAGTATAAATGATGAAAATAATAAATATAAAATTTTAATGATTATTTATATATAATATACCATCCAATTACATATGATTTCACCACTAATAGAATGATATTGTCTCAATTAATTTCCACTTCAAATATTACTCTATATAATAAAGATGACTTATTAATTCCTGATCCACCAGTGTATCCTTTGATCCTTAAATAAAAATAATTCATTCCTTATATCTTTAGTTCTAACAAAAAAAAAGGTCAACCCATGTTATTAAATATTAATGAATCTTCATATAAATAAATAATACATTAATCATTGAAACCTCAACCATTGATCAATATAAACCATTTTGTAAATGGTTAAACATATGACCGATACAAAATATTAAAATCCAAAATGTGAGAAATATATTGACTAAATTTCTCAAAATTTTCATTACATTGATTATCACATACAAAACATGAGAATACCATTATCATATATTCTCTTATAACATGGTAATGACTAGAATTACCAAAAAACCATATTGAAAACATTCATTCTTCTTACTTCCTTATATAGTAAATACCTTCATCATGTATTCTATTGAAGAAATAAATTACTCATAATTCGTTATAATATATGAATGAATCATAATATATATAAAAAAGTTTTATCTCTTGATTATCACATAGAAAACATGATGATACCCTCATCATGTATTCTCTTGAAATATGGTAATGACCACAATTACTAAAACACATATTGAAAACATACATTCCTCTTAATTACTTATATATTAAATAGTTTATTGGATATATTAATTAAATAAAAACATGTTGTAAACTCCATCAATGATAGAATATACAATTTTTTAAACAAATCATTAATCTATTACAAGGTAAGAAGTTATATCTAGTTTAGTTTAATCTTATCCAACATCCCTATATCCAACCAAAACACTCTTTTCTCAATAAAAGGAACATATTAAAGGTTACTATTCCTTAATAATGTGTTTTACATAAAATATAACGTTAACAATAAATCATTTTTTTTTCTAATCAATATGATTCAACATAAAGTTTCAAATCCATAACAAAAATATATAAAACAATAATTATATATTTCATAATTCATGATTCCCAATCCACAAATACTTAAATGATACAACTTTATTCTTGATCTATTAACATTTAATAATAAATTTATTCATTAATACATATTTCTTATTTTATTTTTCTCAAATTATATTCATCATATACTACAAAAGTATTACTCGTACATCATTATTGATTCTCTTCATGATAAATTCCCATCAAACATTGTTTGGAATAATGAAAAAAAATTCACTTGAATGACTTGATTATAGGTGGTGAATTAAATAGTTTCCTCTTTTCATTAATTGTACTTACTATCTCATTAGTCTAATTTCTAAATTGTTAAGATTTATAACATTCCATTCCACATTTAACGAACCTACTGATTCTATTTATATAGTTCAATTGTTGCTTCATTACACTTTCCATTCATTTAGGAATCTCAAATTTCATTCTTCCATGGTCTACATTACCCACACTCCCAATGAAATCTATTATTCCTTTATTTGATGGTTTCAAGATTTAGTTCAATTGAATTTGGTTTATCACGATATGTCATAACTGATTGGGGATAGACAAAATATCAATTAGTTTTGCCAATAACAAATTTTGATTCTTATAATTAATTTTTCCATCACATTCAATGTTAAACCAATTTATTCATGTTCCTACCATTGAATGAATCAACAAATCATTGTGTAATATACATTATTAATAGTGGAAAAAACATAATTATGAAAAATATCTTATAGTATTTCTAAATTAGGACACCATCATTAATCAATGAATCCTTAGGATTATCCTATATCATTCATTGTAATCTTATCTTTAAATACTTACTGATTATTTGAAATGAGTTTTTGAATTTGGAAATCATATTCGTGAGTGTCAAACCCATTTCACAGTGAGGCCCATTTTCAGGCACTAGTTCATGATTTATTCTAGATCAATATAGGGTATTATGGGAAGTTAACCCTAGTTATATCTGATCTATAACCACATCCACTTGTAGTATCAATATAGGGATGTAATTTATTAGAAACCACTATCTATATCATTTTCCAAAATTCGAATACATTTTACTACGCATTGAAAATCCTTATACGTCTACTTAGATAAATCCCTAAAAATATCCAAATAAATATCCATTGGGATGTTACTAATGTTTTCTCATTATAGTTTTCAATGTTTAACTAAACTAGTTATTTGATAAAAAATAAATTTACCCAGGCTTCTCAAACATTGTTATTATATCCTTATAGATGAATATTCCAAAAATTATACAAACACATACCTAATAACCATTACTGTTTAGTTCCTTTGGAAACTAAGAACACAATCTTATAATATAGTGGTATATATTCAACAATAACCACAATGATCTTCCATGTTAGTATTCTTTACATACATACCCTACAAAAAAAATTCTTAATATCATTAAGAAATGATACATAATAATTACAGAGACCAGATGACCAATAATGTTAAAACGTTAGGTAAATAATAAAATCATGAACATAATTATATGAGATTAGGAGAATAACATAAGAAATCCATGTGTATCATTGATCATAATAATGATTCATGGAAACAAGCATTGGATGTTCATATGACATGACTCATTATTAAATTAAAGATCATGATTCATGATAGAATAACATTGGAATAAGGCATATAATAATGGAATATAAGTAATCATAAGAAAAAATTTCTTTTATAGTAAATGGTAATTTCAAAATATTATTAGGGGACTACATATGAGTATACACTTCCTAGGAGGGACACAAAACCATCACATGTGGCATTCCATTCCACATAGTAGAATGGGTTCACTCCCCAAACCATAGTAGTAGTCATGGTTCAATCCAAATAACTTAATAGAATATAAATTCCCTACACTACTTAAAAAATGACCTATAGCCACGGACCTATAGCCATAATTTATAAATCTGTGGCTATAGGTTAATTTATTGCCATGCGTAACATAAAACCCGTGTCAATTAAGGTTTGATCCTCGGGCGTTTCCTCTTCTCTACACGACCCCCTCACATTACCCTCACCTCTGCGAGGCCCTCCTTCATCGACAGTGGCCCTCGCGAGCTCTCTTCTCCTCTAACCCTCCTCCCCCAACGGTGCCCTCACAATCTCTCTTCTCCCCCAACCCTCCTCCTCCGATGGTTCCCTCACGATGCTGCCCCTCGTTGCAACCCCACCATGAACTCTCATCTCTGACCGTCCTCCCCGGACGCTGCCACTGAATGTGTACACCACACCTCTCCCTACCAACGCTTCTCCTAGGTTTCCACCCCACCTCCTCCTCCTGCGCGCCTCCAACACGGCCACCCCCTCTTAGAGACACTCTTCCTTCTTTCGGATCTTGGCTAGTCACAGCTCCTAAATTCGCTTACCCACAAAGGTATTTAGGGTTCTATCTTCTATGTTGGGTGCCTTAGATCTCAATATATCTTTTGATTTATCTTCTCACAAGTCATACTCATGTAAATAAGAAGAGATGAGTCATCTTAGAGAACCCTTGGTTTTGGGGAAGATACTTCCTGCTAATTTCCACAATGGAATATTGAAACCAAATAAGGAATATGTATAATAACATTGTGCGAGAAGTTTAAACCACATGGTAGAGATTAAACAATGTAATGAAGTAGCATGAGGATATCTGTGTGATGATATGATTATGTGACCTCATGATACAACCATATTTCAACAGCAAACGATGAAAGTATAATGTGAATGTGTGATTATCATTCAGATATGATCACACCGACTGGTCCTATTGGAATATATCATGTGTATGTCTTTTGTATAATTACTTTACATGGAATTTTCATATATAATTTCTTATATATCGTATGTTATGATTGAAAAACCATTTTAAAATATTAAAAATTAATATATTGATTTGTTTTGAAGGCTTTGTTTCACATGATTACATAAATTAGTTGAAGTTTTTAAATGTTGATAATTATGTAAGACTTGAATGATGATCTGGGTGATAACTACTAGAATTTTGAGATATAGCCATGGATTTATTTCCATGTTTTATACAAACTGTGGCTATATCGAACCTAATGTCACGATGTCCGTGGCTGTACCCTACCCCCTCACGATTATCCCCCTCCCTCAATCACGATTCTCCCCTCCCACAATCCCTATTCTGCTTCCCTCCGTCACCATTCTTCCCATCAGTCTCCCGCTCCTCCTCTCTTGATTCTCCACCTTCCGGCCTCCTCCGAGACTCCCCTTCCCGAATCCACATAACCACCTCCTCCTCTTCTCACCGGGTCACTACATCCACCTTCGACTTCCGGTATCCCCGCCTCTCCCTTCTTGCATCCGCATCCGCACATCTCCATCCCGTGTTTCCCGCATCTCTGCCTCGCCACCTCCTTGACTCCCTGCCTCCCTGCCTCCCCGCCTCCCTGTCTCCCCGCATCCATCGGTTCTCCCTTCCCTTCTCGGCTCAAATTTTGGCTCCACCTTGCAGATCGAGCTCCCTCAAAGATTCCCTCCCTCATGGATTGCACACATCACCTCCCTCATGGATCCCATAACCTGTTTCCACCATCTTCTTGCATGCTCTTATCCCAAAAAATTGATGGAAGGTATTTATTTTATTATCCCCTCATTTAATATATATTTTCAACTTCTACATTTATGATATTTTCAATCCCTCCCCACTAAACGTATGGATATATTTATGGTTTGGCCTCCAACATTGTTAAGGAGGGTTTAAAAGGGATGGTTTTAGTCTTAGACACCTTTAAACCTGAAAGAACAACCATAGACTAGGTGGGTGTCACCCAGAAAATATGTTAATGTACTAGTCAGGTGAAAGGCATGCTATAGGTGTCATAAGGTAAATTTTATCTTGATTTAGTTGATGGATCTTCACTATGGTTTCCTATAAAAAGGCTTCTAGATATAATCCATCTAAGGAATCCCCCTTTGTTTTGGAAATATATTCCAATAAATTTAGTCTCATATTTTGAAAAAGTTGGGAAAATGAAATTGATGAATAAGAAAAATTCTAAAAGAAGGAAAACCAAATTGGGTGCACTGACCAGAAAGAAAATAGTCAAGGAAAAGAGAAAGAATCCATTAGTGGAGGTGGAAAAGAAAATCTTTCCCCCAAATAGGGGAAGATTATTATCAAAATGATTATCTTGTTCTAAAAATTACAAGGCCTCAAAAATACAAAGACTTCACTTTCCCTTAGGTAATTCATTTCACAACATCAGCCTAGGTTGATTGGTATCATGGAACCCATAGTGTAGTTTTATTGTTTTAAAATTTTTTGACCATAATTAAACCGAATATGTTAAGATGATAAATAATATTAAGATGGAAAATGTGGAAACCCTTGGGGTGCTTAAAAGTAAGGATGTTCAGTATAATATTTTCTAAATTGGGCATCATCATATTATAATTAGTCTTGACTTAGGTAACTCCTCTTGTCTAGTCTCTTTTATATATATTCCTTTAACTGCTATATCAAAATAAGAGGCCTATGAAAGGAATTGTATTTAATATCAACTCAGGTCAATGTGAACAGAGTCTTCATAAAAGAATTTAACTTTGTTCTACACACAAATGAAAATATTAGAGGAAACCTTATTGGAGTAGCCTCTATAGATATCCAAAGATTCACTGATCGGTTCTTTTTGAATGATATAATACTATTATAAGATGAGTTTACTTTGTTTTATAACACTATCAATAAGAGGAAATATGTAAAAAATAATAGGTTATTTCATGATCTTGAGATAAACTCTTTTTCTTTCTTAATGGTTCCCTAAAAGGCTACATCAATTACCCTAGGGAGTTAAGGCAAGGGGATACCATTTATACCCTCCTATTTATTTTAATTGGGGATTAACTCAGTAGATGTTTACTACAAGTTATTTATCAAAGGAAAATTATACATATTATGTTTTCTCAAAACATCAAAGTTCCAATGCACATCCTTTAAGCCAATGATATTATCCACTTCTGTGAGGCAAAAAATGGATGTACAAACTTCATTAGAGAAATATTGTCCTATTATGAATAGGTATATGATTAATCTATTTCAAGGAACAAATCAATGGTTATTTTTGGGAAGGGAATTTAAATTAGTAAAAAGGATCCATCATCAATATCTTGAAGGTCAAGCAAGGGGATCTAAAATTCAACTATCTTGGAGGACTACTCTTTTATGGAAGACTTGGAGTAAGATATCATGAAGGAATTTCCAATAAAATATAATCACAACTCTCTTGTGGGGAATGTAAGACCTTATATCAAGATAGAAGGATATTAATTCTGAATTCTCTCATTACATATTTTTTTGTATATTTCTTTCATCTCTATAAATGGAAAAGGCAGCAACTTAAATAGTGGACACTGAAATCTATAATTTTGTGTGGTCGAGTAATATCCATGAAAGAAAAATTGTAGCTATGGATTTGAGGAAATTTTTGAATCCTATTGATATGAGAGGTATTGGTATAAAAAATCTCAAATTCTTTAACAAGTCCCTTGTAGATATCTATATCCATAATTTGTTAAATTCAAACCAAGATTCAACTAAATTAATTAGGAAAATAATAGATTTGTTTGCATATGGGTAAACAATTTTACTTGGGATTCTTAGTTTGGCCACCCATAAGAGATGATTATACTAAGATAATGATGCACACACTTTGGAAGTATATGTTCTCTAAAATTTTGGAACTCCAATAGGAATAGTTATCCAATTTTTGAAAAATTTTATCTTCCCTCTAACCTAAATAGAATCTCCATTTACAAGGAACCCGAACATCTTGAGTAGATGAATTATCTCCTCCGCACTGGTATCAAATAGGAAATTTCTTCTTTCATTTTTTTGAGTAGGATAAGGCCTTATGAAGAACATCTATACTAGGTACTCTCAAACTAAAGCTACACTATCATTATCAGTGTGGTATTGATGAAGGCCCACGCATTGGATGTAGTTCTTTTGGAAATATTTTGTCCCTACCACTAGAAAACTATTTATTTGGAATGTGTTGATCAACAGGATTATAACAGATGATAGGATTGAAATGGTTGGATTATAGGTGGGATCCTACTACTTTACCTATCTTAATAGTTGTGAGAGTTTTCACCATGTTTTATTGGAATGCGTGTCTAATAAAAAGATATGGAATCGCTTTGAGTCTATGTTTCATTATAAGTTAAAAACTGATAAAATTTTCGATTCCTTCATAAGCTACCTGATAAGTTTGGATATGAGTTTTCAACACAATAAATTTAACTGAACTTTTATTGTTGTTGGTTTTCAATATATATGACAATCAAGAAATCATATCAGATTTAAAGGGGATAAGCTTCCCATTAAAAACATTATTTCAGGTATTATGGTAGACATAAAAGTGAAATATGAACTATAAGTGGGATACATAAATAACAATATGGAGACCTCATCATTACTAAACTTATTGGGTTCATTGTTATGATTAGAAATCCTTCTTAACCAAAATTCATGAAATGGATTCCTCTAATCCCATCACGAATGAAAATCAATGTTGATAGTGATGCATTAGGAGAACCAGTCCCTCAAGTTATGGTGGAATTTTCAAAACCAGTAGAGGATTCATCAAGGGATGATTCTAACAATTGGTTGGAAGCTTTATTACTCTTGAAGTTGAACTTTGGGCGATAATTCATGTAGTTAAATATGTAAGCATTATGGATGGAATAAGTTATGGATTGAAATTGGCTTCTTTTTGGTGGTCAACATACTCAGGTGTAAATATACATTGTTCCCACTGCAACTCTACAAGGAATGGATGGATTATTATTGTTATTGAGAGAAGATAAACTTCATGGAATCTCACATATTTAGGGAGGCTAATAAAGTGTTCGATGCACTATCTAAGAATGTTTTAGAGAATGGGACTTTATTTTGGTTTTTTATCTCAATGAATAATTTCGTCACCTCTATCACTCTAATGTAAAGGGTGATGTCTACACATATCTCTAAATATGTTAGTGTTTTCAATATCTCTATCTAGATATTTACTTGCAACTTTAACATTTATGGAACAAATACTTTCTTCTACTTTGTCAATTCTAAAAATAAATATCAAGAAATTAGAACTATTTGGAATGATATCTCATCCCTAGGCACTAACATAACTACCCCTGGTTTCTAATTGGCGACTTTAATGCCATTCTTAACTCAAGCGAGAAAATTGGACCTTCTCATGCTTCAATTTCAATGAAATAATTTAAATACTCGATTGAAGACACTAATATCATTTAAATTAATCTCACCGGTGTAAAATACACATGGTATAGAAGACATTACAACAAAATGGTTTCCTCCAAATTGAATAGAGACTTCATGAATGTCCCTACTATAGATTTATGGGACACTATCTCCAGCACCACTCTTCACAAGATGAATTTTGATCATCATACCATCTTGGTCAATGTTTTCTCTAATGTCATGAAACCCCGATTGGATCATTATTAATTTTGAAAACTGTAGAATCTCCTTAAAGGATAGAAAAGCAGAGAAGGTTTTGAAGAATCTTCTACAATTATCACTTCATCAAAATATGAATTCTGGAAGGTGATTGAAAAAGGTATTATTGCAAGGTTATGATTTTATAATATTTAATTCTTGATTAAAACAATAAAATACTTCTATACGGGGGTATAATATTTTTAAATTATTGGAGTTTATATGAAATATTGAATAAGTTTTGGGGCTGTTTTCTAAAATTAAAACATGCTACTTATTTAATGTTTTGGAATTTTAACAACAAAGACTAACAATATGTCATGTCACACTGTAAAATATTTTAAACAATTTTAATTTCATTTTCTTTTAAGAGACCATTCTTGTGGTGCTTTATTTTGGTTGATATGCAATTTATTTTTTGGATTTAAATACATTTTAGGGCTTAATTATTTATTTGGAAGTGTTTTTTTATCATTGCTCATGTTTTCCTACGTGGAAGCCCTCTCTTGGAGTGTTATAATTTGCAAATGAAAATGTTATCACATATAGAATGTTTTAGACATGTATGTTTTAGTTTAGTTTTTATTTTATTTTCTTTATCGCATTAGACACTTAGGTCTTTTACTTCTTTCTGTGGATAAAGGGTAATTAGATTCTGCGAAGGGGGGAAAATGAGGTTCAGATTGATTCAGTCTGCTGGCTTTGATCCGAGGTAAGATTATATGGTTACTACTTGTCTCGCACATCATGTATTTTGAGATTTCAGTGTTTTTGACTCCATATTATGTTTTCAGTGGGGGAGCATCAACTTTTAGTTAGAAAACTCCAAGAGCTGAAGTGGATGGTTTGGTTCCACCTTGAGATAGGACCCCTCTTCTAGCCTCTTTAATTCAAAAAATGCTTTAAATTGAATTTAGATTCTTACTAATTTATGCTTAATTATATTGAATTTCATATCTTGAATAAGTGTTCTTTAATATAATTATTTCATTTGATAAATAAAGTCATGTTTTTATAATAAAACCCCTCCAATGGAGGTGTGCTGTCTGCAAAAACTCACAGTGATAGTTATGTTGACCTAGTTGCTTAAATTATTGCATTTGATTTGTGCTGAATATGTTTTAGAATAAATTTTAAATATAATTAAATGACTTGTGTGATAATGCAATGCCATGATTTTATAATAAAACCCCTCCAATAGAGGTGCACTGTCTTCTAAACCAAAGAGTAGTGATAGTTATTTGTATCTTGTTTATATTTTGTTTGAGTCTTTCATATGTCTCTTGTTGGTGTTTGTTTTGTGGCAAGTTAGTTTTTTTCCTTTAATAATATAAACTAGCTTATCATACTAGTTTAACTCAAATGACATTGCCCAATTAGGCATATTCCTTGACCATGACACTTTCCATTTCATGCTTTGAATATTACAAATAAAATTTCCATGTTTAGGCAAAGTGAATGAATTTGTAAATGGTTTGTGTAGGGTGTATGATTATTTTCCATCATTTTGTTTCCCTTTAGACGTTGTGTCATTGTGCCGCTCGCTACAACCTTATCTGGCAATCCCGTGTTATAGCATATTAAATAGTTGATCTATTCTATCATTTGTCGGCGGGGAGATGATAGGAATGTTGTCCCGCCTCCTCCTGCTCCCATCGCTCCTGGATGGAAGATTCTACCCCGCAGATGTCACTGGACCAGGCCAACACGTCGTGGTCACGCCGTGGTCACACCGCGGTCACACCACGGTCACACCGAGGTCACGACTTGGTAATGCCGCGATTTGGCCCAGCTCCAGCCACATCCAGCCCACACCACCCCCCTTCCACCTTCATTTCAGCCCACTTCCACCAACATTCCAGCCCACAATAACCCCCCCCTTCCACCTTCGAATTAGCCCGCACAATCCCCCCAGCACCTGCAACCAGCCCCCTTCCACTAGCATTCCAGCCTCATCCCGCACCCTTCGCTCCTTGATGGAAGATGCTTCCCAACAGATGTCACTGGATTGGGCCAACACGGCGTGGTCAAACCACGGTCACGCCGCGGTCATGCCACGATAACGCCGTGGTAATTCCGTGATTTGGCCCCGCTCCAGCCACATCCAGCCCACACCACCCCCCTTCCACCTTCATTTCAGCCCACTGCCACCAACATTCTAGCCCGCAACAGCCCCCCTACCACCTTCGAATCATCCCACACCATCCCCCCAACACCTGCAACCAGCCCCCTTCCACTAGAATTCCAGTCTCCTCCCACTCACTTTGCTCCTGGACAAAAGATGTTGCCCCACATATGTCGTTCGACCGGGCCAACACGCCACGGTCATGCTGCAGTCACGCCCTCATCAAGCCGCGGTCACGCTGCGGTAATTCCGTGATTTGGCCCTGCTTGATCCACATACAGCCCACACCACCCCCTTCCAACTTCATTTGAGCCCGCTGTCACCAACATTCCAGCCCACAACAGCCCCCCTGCCACCTTCGAATTAGCCCGCACCATCCCCCCAACACCTGCAACCAGCCCCCTTCCACCAGCATTCCAGCCTCCTCCTGCTCCCTTCGCTCCTGGCCGGAAGATGCTTCCCCACAGATGTCCACTACTAAAAAAATGACATATAGCCACACATTTATAGCCACAGTATAAATGGTCCATGGCTATAGATTAGATATAGGCATGAGCAGATCATTCCCTGTGGGAATAGATTCTTCGTTTTTTATCCTACATCGAGGCTTTCTTCCCCACTCACCCACTCCCCAATATCTCCCTTGAAACCGTTCTCCTTCGATCATCTCCCGAGTGATTTCCCCCTCATCCGATCCTCACCAGATTCTACTTCACCCCCACTGTCTTCTATGTTCACAACTCATCCATTCGCGACATCTCCATTCACGGTTCCTCCACCCCTCATGCGTTCCTCTCCTCCCACATACCATTCTTAGGGTGTACCTTCTCTATCCGGTGCATCAGCCGATGCTTCCCCTCTCCAAGATTGAGCTCCTTGTCCTCCGCTCAACTGAACTACCCTTCCCTGCCTCCTACTCTTGTAAAGGACTCGATTGAATCCCTGATCTCATGACATTGGCTCACACAATGGAACCCTACCTGCTCCATCGCTCCCTACTCTCGTTACATCGACTCAGGCGAAGAAACACTACCCTATCCAGATGTGTCAAAGGATCCCTACCCGCTCCCTATTATAGTTTCATATCATATCACATCACATCTAAAACCAATAAAATAAACTTTTTTGTAAACTAAAATGGCAATTGGGGTTTTTCATCTAAGAGATTAAACAAAGACATAGCACATCTGTCTAAGAAGAATAGAAAGGCTATCATTCTAAGATCATTCTCACTCATGCAATGAAGAGGAAACTATTGAACCAAAATGTAAAATTATCTAATGAATAAAAATTGTCTAATTAGGAAATCTAGAAAAATTTGGCAATATTGAAAGGTATACTTTCTAGAATTCTAGCTTGTTATTTAATGATTCCTTCTAATCTTTCATCATTTTAATGAAAAATATTTTTCTCAATCTCATAGCCTCGTAAACCACCTTAAAACTACACACCTCAACATCCTCTCCATGGAAGTCTTAACTAGGAACTCTTACTATCATGTGACAAGAACTCACCCCTACTAACTAAATGAAAAAAACCCATTTTCTGCTGGCTGAGTCATTGTGTCTGATATACCTGGATAAAATTTTGTCTTAATTCACACTTCTTTTACTTCTACAAAAAATTCCAGAAACTTCTCCTACTACTAATGATCAAAATTCCAAGTATCACTAAACAATAAACATGTAAGATTCTTTCAGCCATAGAATACTTCATTAAGCACATAACCAAGTCCATGATTATTCATCCAACCAGATCTCAATCGTGACTTACCATGCCCAAAACATTCTATAGGGAACTCAAGAAATCTCTATAATCATTAAAGAGATACACTCACTAGCTCAAGATCAAAAGCATTGCCTCAAAATTAACTTTTCAATTATAAATTAGGGGTTTTTTTTTGTTTTCAAATCATTTTTTGTACCCTTCGATAGTGCCCTTGAAACATGGGTTACCGTGATTAACGTGACGTATCTCACTTACGCAAGTCATCTTAATCATCCAAAACCTTATTTCCAACCTATGTCAGCATCATACATGAATTCAAGCTTCTCCACATTTCAATATACATTCTTTCAAAAGACAAAAAAACCAAAAACCCACTTTATTAATATCCATCAACCATTTGAACTCAAAACCAATCATATTTTTTTGGTGAATACATCTCGGACAACAACATTTGAATTGACATACCGCTACCTTGCTTCGACACCACTCTACTCATCCTTAAAAAAACATAAGAATATCATTTGTTAAATATTCTATATTTATGAAACCAAAATAATAAGGAAATTGGAGGCTCCAAGATTACATTTTTATTCAACCAGAATAGGGAACACTATCCATTGAATAAAAAACATTGTCTTTAATAGCCTCATAATGGAATGATGCTTGCCTTCAATTACGTATCCATGGAAATTTACTTAAAAACGTTCTTTGGAAATCGCTTCAATCCTATCACTTTATTCATTCATCATTGTTCCCATTTTATTTATGCTGAAATTCAAGGTATCTTCTCTATTCCGTTTTTTGTTCTCCAAGTCATCATCTTCGATCATCACATTTAAAAGTCTTGCATGAAATCCCATTGTTCTACAATCTCTTATAAGTCTGGGATATCTTCGTTTAAATGGGATGAACACATACTTGATTGGAACTTGACGTTTTTCCACCTGTTCACAATAAATTCTTTTTAGCTCCATAATAGTCTAAAGAACCACTTCCTTTCTAAAAACCAATGTTATAATCATGTGAATTTAAATGGGTTTCAATATCTATTTTGGTGAAAAATATTTCTACACCAGCATTATATTTACAAATACTAATCCATTAATAACTAGTAACTACATTGATATATATGTAATTATTATCTATATAGCTACATATTTTTATCTATTTTCCAGTATACATATTTAGGTATGCACTTATTTCCAGGATTCATTACCAGTTTTCACTCACATAGAAAATAAGTGTGACATAGCTACTGTATGCATTGATTTTTCACTATGGAGTACTAGTATGCACTTATATAGAGAATAAGCGCATTAATATTAGTGCCTTCCTATTTCAACTTGTTTTCCAAGAATTTATATTTGAAAAAATCCAATATATGTGTAAGTGAATTTATAGTAGACAATTATTTTAAAGCTTACATAGAAATAGAAGAGAGAAAAATATAGAGGAGAAAGAGTTTCGAGAGAAATAATATATATATATATAATCATATGTATTTATTATGATGTACTGTTAGTATATTATTTCCATACTTATGATATATAGTTTGTATCTTAAATAAATCATCAGATGTACATCTAGAGAAGAAATCCGAATCAATTAGGATGAAATACTCTTCATATTACATTCATAGTTATGTTAATATACCAACACTACATCATAATTAAATAAAATAGTACATTTTGAAATGAATCAATTTCAATTCAAGAATATTATCAGTTTGAAAATGTTAACATATTTTAAGGGAATCTGTTAGGATGTATTAATACTTGAGTTTGTATGTTAACAAATTATAATGTATAATTGATGAAATCATAAAAATACATTGTGATTAATATACAATGATGTATTTTAAACTATTTTTATAACATCAATTATACATAGAATGTAATAATTAGATATATTTATAATAACCAAGGATGTGTTATTTCTTCAATTAGAGGAGTTGATTAGAGTTTCTTTAGAAAAAACCAACTTAAAATCAAGTTTGTTAACACAACAATTGTAAACTACAATTGAAATTTTAATCATAAGAGACCCAACTCAATTATGTTGGTATATTTATTATTATGTATTGTTGTTTTTTTATGAACAATACATCACAATTATACATTGATTTAATAACATAATTGATCCAACTCATTTATGATCACATCCAATAATTGATGTTATCTTAATAAATACATCTGATTATTATACATTGCTTTTTTTTATATTCTTAGTATAATAAACTTTAGGAATACATTATTAAACACCGTTTTGCATATAATGAATCATTATTTTTGTGGTCTGAATATAAATTTCATTGTATTACAGGTTGTTCCTTCTGATGCAACCTCTCGACAATCTGTTTCAAGTACTATAGCAATGCCATCTTCATACTCAATAGTATGAACTATTTAATTTTCTTTCTGTTTCAAGTTTATATTGAAAACACAATTTTTTTATGTAAACCTTCACATTTTATTGGTGAAACTCCTTTTTCATTCTATGAAATCTATTTTTGAAAAATACTTAAGCTACTATTTTTCTACAACTTCTAAAAAAAATAGATTTTCAATATGTTATGTATTATCCTCTTCTTTTCTATAGCTGCTGCTATATCAGTTTTATATATTCCAGCAACATACACCTTTCATTCAAGGTTTGATAATTAATCTCCTATTCTAATTTTTCCACACTCATTATTGGTGTGGAAGAGTGTATTATTTTTTTCAAGACATTTCTTGTTAATTCATATAAATTCTCAGGATATTGTTCCATGATATGCTCATTATTCATATTAGTGTTATGATGTCTGTTATTGTGTGGTCTTATAAAATGGTTTAGCTATCTCCCCAAACTCCATGCCCTTTGTTCTTTATTTTGATCATTACCCATATCTAGAATTATGGAATGTTTATTACTCTTCATGGAATGGATCTTTGTTAATAACTATTTCCCTTAATATCCAACCATTTCCATCTCCAAAATTTTTCAGTCTCATTCACCATGGAAAGGGGGCATGCTGTTGTGAAATTTTCATTCACCATATCACTTTTATTTTGCTCCCGATAATTCATTGTAAGCTCCAAATCCTTCCAAATACTGATTATTCTTTAATAAACATAACATACAACATCAAACACTATTTGAATTTCCACCTCCACATGCGCATCCATATAATTCCATGTGATCCAATTCTCTATATCTCCTTAGATAATTCTATTTTTATAATGTCATTAATATATTACTATGCTTTAAACATTTTACATCATTTTTGATTTTTTAAAAACCAACACACAAGCTCTTTGGTTACAAAATTCCCCCTATTTGGTGTTCATTATCAGCTCTACTCCCCCTTTCTCAAGAAACTTCTTTCACAAGATATATGATGTAAAAAACATCTTTTCATGCCTCCAAATATGAATTTCATACCTTAGTCCCCTTGTTAGATAGAATAATTCTAGATTTTTTTATTTTTAATCTTAGAACTACTTTCTTTAAACCCACCTATACTTTCCACAGTAAATTACAATTACTGAATTCTACAATTTTAATTGAGTTGTATAAAAATCCTCTAGGCCTTGTGAGTTGTATATTCATGTATGAAATGATATTTTAAGCCAACAAACTTGTTTGTTATGTGTCACTCACCTCTTTGACCTACCACATGATTAAATGGCCTATTATGTAAGTGTTTATGCCTCTTTTTTTCCATAATTTTCTTCAACCATTCAAGTATTATTATAATATTTAGTTATGAATTGTCTAGTTATTAAGTAGTTTATGGTATTGCAGAAGTGAAGGGCTACACTCATCATCGGTTTTAGGAACGTTCCTGATTGAGGATGGTCCCTATTATTTTTTCATGCTGCAAATCCTTCTTGGGAAGCTCTCTAAAAGTCTATATAGTCAGTTATGTCATGTAATTGCAGGCTGTTCAATGCAGTAGCTTCAAGAATCCATTTTTCATTATTTTTTAAGATGATTTTGATGTGGAAGTAGGCATGGGGCATGGGTCCTGTCCGGGTTTGGGGGGGATCTGTCCGTGGGGGGGGGGGGGGGAACTGGCAGTGGGGGAGGGTGAGGGAGGGAAGTGGGGAGGAGGGCAGTGTGGGGGAGGGTGCAGGAGGGGTGCAGGAGGGGGGGGGGGGGTCTGTAGGGAGAGGTGCAGGAGGGCAGGGGGGAACTGGTAGGGGGAGCTGGTGCAGTAGGGTAGGGGGGGGGTGTCTACAGGGTAGGGGGAGGAGGGCAGGGGGAGTGTGGGGGGGTCTACAGGGTAGAGGTGTAGGAGGGAAGGGGGGGAACTGGCAGGGGGAGAGGGTGCAGGGGGGGGGGGGTGTTTGCAGGGCAGTGGGGAGGAGGGCGGGGGGGGGGGGGGGGGTCTGCAGGGGCAGTGGGGAGGGGTGGAAGGGGGGAGGTTCTGTAGGGCATAGGGGAGGGATGCAGGAGGTCATGGGGGGTATGTATGGGAGAGGTGAAGGAGGGAAGAGGGGAGTAGGGGGTGTCCAGGGTCTGTAGAGGGGAATTTTCAAAGGCAGGGGGGACTGGCAGGGGTGGGGGGATGGCAGGGGGAATGGGCAGGGGGAGAGGGTGCAGGGGGCAGGGGGTGTGCTGGGGGCAGGGTGTGTGTGCGGGGGGGGGGGGTGCAGTGGGCTGGTGGTAGGTGCAGTGTGTAGGGGGCAGGGGTGTGTGTAGTGGACTGTGGGGGAAGTGCAGTGGGCAGGGGGGAGTGCAGGGGGCAGTGCTGGGGAAGGGGGCAGGGGGGGGGGGCTTTTTTTATGTAATGGGGGGACATATAGCCATAGATTTAAACCGTGGCTATAGGTATATAGCCACAGTTTAAAGACGTAGAAAAAAGCCTATAAACACTGTTTTAAACCATGGATATATATATTGCCAGACTTAGTATTCTTCCATGGTTTGAAAACCGTGGCTATAGGGTGTTGCCACGGTATAAAACCGCGGCTATAGGTTTTTCCCTATAGTGAAGCCAATACTAGCCATGGTTTATAAAACCTTGTTTATAATCTATAGCCATGGTTTTTGGGCCTATATCCACGGTTCCAAACCCTGGCTATAGCCTTATTTTGTAATAGTGCTAACTAAACTAAGTTCAATAAAATTTCATGTCCTATCTACCAAATGAGATTAAAATAATTTCGCATTTAATTAGAGGGAGATATAAGTACGACCTATCTTTGTTTATAACATAACCACAATCAGAAAATGAAAATCAAACTTATGATTGACATAAGACCATTAAAAATTAATTATATAATAATCCATGTGATGAAAATGGTTTCATAAAAATTTCACCAAATATTAAACTATTTAAAAGATATACGTTTCAGATTTATTTTCTCAATTCATCATATCATAATCCGTGAAAAGAAGTGGGTTTTACAATAATTTTTCCATGGTATAACCCATGATTGAGAGACAAGTTTTATAATGAACATTGTAAAAAAACATTCAATGAATGAGTAATAATGTTATACTTGGTTCATATCCCCAATAAATCATAGGTAATATCAATATAGGTTATCATTGATAGAACTTTTTTTGAATAATTTATTTGGAGAATTCATGAGGAAAATAGGGTTTCATTAACTTTTTTAAACCTAAATCATATTAAAAAACCTCTTCAATGAAAATATACATGAAATCAATGAAATAAATTTATAAAAATAATTTCAAACACTTTTTGAAGGAATTTGTTTTCAAATAAAAAACACTTTTCAAAACATAAATCAATTTTTAAATCCTTTTTGTTTTGAAATCATGTTAAAAAAATTAAAAAATTTCCAAAAAGGTTAAGAAAAATATTTTTATTGTAAATAACATTGAATAATTTTAAGGTATTTTTGAAATCATTTCGTGGTCATGAAAGTTGAAAATACCATTTATATCGTTCATTTTAAAAATAATGATTTTTTTTCAAATTTTTGGTAATCTCCAAAAGTGGTTTATTTTAAAAAAACATGAAGATTCCATTAAAAATATTTTTTAAAATGTTATAAATGCGTCATAATGGCTTTTAACAATCTTAGTATAGTAATCATAAATTTTTAAAACATTTTTATAAATTATTGTTTTTGATGAAAATGATTTTCAAATCGAGGATATAAATAAATTTTGGTTTATTCAAAAACTTTCTATAAACTATTTCAAGTTAAAAATAGTGCTAAAATGATATATTACTTGGAATTAACCTCAAAAACTGGAATATTAGAAAATTAAAGAGTTTAATTATAGTAGGATTATAATATTTTTTTTATCTAAACATAATATTAAACAATTCTAATAAACGATAAGATTTTTACATAAAATCTCTACCACATTGATATCATTGAAACATAATCCCCATAAAAGAATAACATAAAATTAAGCATTAAATATCATTAGGATAAATATATTGATTATATTATATTTAAAATTGGATATTTATATACCTTATAAAGGATGACATGTGTATAACATGACCTATATATCAAATAAAGAATGTTGAGACACAAATACATTTATGATATGATTACTTTTAATCTATAAAAACCATGAAAGAGAGGTCGTAAAAAGGATATTTAAATAAAATAAATTTTATATATAAGTGTAATATAATACATTAATAGGAATTAAATGCACCATATATATGAAACATGCAGTAAATATATAATTTCTCTTATAGAATTTAAAAGGGAGATGAAAACACCATACATTAGGTCTTGACATAAATCGTACTCTTTAAATCCACATATATAATAAATATAATTTTATGATAAATATATTTTAGAAAAAAATAAATATATTTCATACCAAATATTTTTTTAATGTCATTTTATTTCCTATTTATTGACAATTTCATGTTATAGTCACATTTTGGGTAATAATCACATTATTTTTCGTATTTTTTTTTTATTTTCAATACTTTTTATTATCTTACATTGATCCTGAAGACATAACTATTAAAATTATAACTATGATATTAATGTAATATATAATCAGTATATGTGTATTCATTATCTTCCATGAAATCTAGTCAATGAATATTAAGTACAATGTTCATGGAGATGGTAGGCCATATGTACACATTAAACACTATTTACATTTTTTTGTTAAAAAAAGAAAGAAATTTTAATGATATATTATCATTAAAAGATAACTTTTATCTCATATATATAACATATGGTTATTAAAACCAACCTTAATTCCTTCTTTGTAAATCATGAACCAACTGCATCGCTTCGTGAGGATGTACTCTTCTGTACACACGAGCGATAATATCGTATTGAAAAAATAAAGAAATCATGATGTTATTTATGATACAATAACCTAAAAAGCATAAAAATTTAAAACCTATCATATATAAACAACAAATACATCATTATTAAAAAAATTTAGAGGTGTTAATGGAAAAGAAAACAACATCAATTCATGAGGTGGTAGTTCACCATACAAAAGAATGATGATTTAATAACCCATTTAATGGAAGTGGATATTATTATGGGTAATTACCATTACATAAAAACACAAAAATATATTTATGACCATTAATTTTTTTTTATAATAATGATATAATAATAATTTAATTCTGAGGAAGAAGAAATAAATTAGAAAGGCTCATTGATGAATGTTATCTCTTGTTTAGGTATGTTCATTATAATTACACTAAAATTATTTATATAATGTATTTTTACCAAAAATAAGGTCTATATGATGAGGATATGTTTGGATTTATGTGATTTGGGATGGTCTTGTATGAACTATAATGGTTTTATTGTGCGAATAAGATAAGATATGGAGTGGAATTTTATAACTGAGAAAGAGGTCACAATTGATATATATGAGATTAATTGAGTGATCCCACATTTTCTATATCACAAGGGTCCAAAATGGACCATTATAGAACCTTATTAGTTTAATGGAATCAATATAGCTATAAAATCGTTTTTTGATATTTTTATAGGTTAATTTTACCCATATCCTTCTTGTTTAAGCACTGATAAACAAATTTGTTTACTTTATCCACAATAATTATTTTGTACTATATTCAATATTAATTTTGGTAAAAAAATATAGTTTAAAACTTAATATATTTTAAATTATTCTTTTTATAAATTTGGAATAATTTATTAATAATTATATTCATAGAAGTTGAAGATTTTAATTTTTAATCAATCCTGTAAATTTAATGAGAATGTGGGTTTTAAAGAGAAAAAGTTAAAAAGGATACAAATATTGCATACTGAAATTCAATATAAAATTTATTCCATTGACCTAAATTAGATTAATGGATATATAATTGATATAAATTAATATTAAAACCAATATCAAATATTATTTTTCTTTATTAATAAATAAGATGGAAATACAGTTTTTATTTAGAAGTAATCAATTTTTAATTTTCATCAAAAATTAGTCCACTCAGAAAACTATCCAAAATTACACCTAATATAATTTGGATATAATTATTTAAAATTCTATGTTTTTTTCTAATAATTTTCTAATGGTAGAAAAATTAAATTTAAATCAAAACCTTTAGAAGGGAAAAAAAGTTAGTTTTAGAGAAGTTTAATTTTTTTATGAATAAGATGATTATATATTAACTATATGTTAAATAATAATCATTTTGTGAATAATAACCATTTATGAGTAAAAAATAAAAATTAATTGTTATATAATATTTAAATTTAATATAAAAAAAATAACTAATTAGGGATTATTTTTGTAGATTAATACGAGGAATCATTATGAGAATTAAAACTTCTTTCAAAAACCCATTTTAAAACATATAAATAAACATATACTAAATTACAATATAAATTTGATTGAATAGTAATTAAGTGTGTTAAATATAATTAAATAAAAAATATATTACATTAAAACAGACTGGGAATTTTAATTAACTTGTTTATTGAAAAAAAAAACTTATTTTTTTAAATTCGGTATTAAAAACAATTCAATTAAAAACACATTTCCATTCGAAAAATATCAAAATTTCACCAAAGGATAATTTTTATATGATGATTCTGAAATTGGATTTTATTTTAACAACGAATTTTTCTAATGTATATATTAAAATATTTTCCAACAAAACCAAAAAAATAATCTTTATATATTAGAAAACATATTTATAATGAATATAATTAATTTACTAAAAATTTATGGATTATTTTATAATTTTTTTAAATAAAATTATATTGAGTTGGAAATTGTTATGTATATATCATAAAGTAGTTAACATTATTCAAATATTCATATTTAATTGCTAGGATATGATGGTCATATATAAAATAATATTACTTCATAGTTCTCTAAAAATTGTTAACATGGGTCATGCATGGAAATGATGAAACTAGTTTTTTATGAAATAGAAGGTATCTAAAAATTTAAAAAAATTTAAAACAAACTTATTTCCTAACATATCATGGGTTTACATAAACCATTAACCATTAGGGTATTTAATTGGGATGATATATCTATTTACTTTTTCATTGTTATACCATAGAATCATGTTATGAAGGACATGATTTGGGTGACCATTACTCGACTCACAAAATCAGTGCATTTCTTTAATATAAAAGACATGATTAATGTGGATAAGCATGGGGACTTGTGTGTCTAAGAGATGATAATAATTCATTCAATTCCATCTATATTTTCTCTCTCACTAGAACTCATGGTTCACAAGTTGGATCTAGAAATTTTTCCAATAGGTGTTCGATTCCAAGTTAAAATTTATCACATATTATCATCCATAGAGTGATGGACAGATAGAGAGAGATAACCATGTTCTTGAGGATATGTGACAGGATGTAGTTCTTTAATTTTGAGGATATTAGGAAAATGGTCTTATTTTGGTTTAATTTTCATATAACAATAGTAAACCAAATTTGATACATATAGTACCCTTTGAAGAATTGTATGAGAGTCCATATAGATATCCCTTATAGTTAGTAGATTCGGGAGAGAGGTTAGTGTTTTGGCTGAGTCTCATTTTATAGATGAAAGAAAAGGATCATTTTATTTGGAAGAGGTTAGTCTCAGTAGAGAGGTATCATAAATATTATGAACATAATTATAGTCAGTAGATATATTTTGAAGATGGTGGCTAGGTTTTCCTCAAATTTTGACCTCGCATTGAACATCATCAGGTGGGTAAGAAAGGTAATTTTTTACTAAGGTTTGTTGGACCTTATGATATCAGAGAGAGAATTAGAATAATATAATAACTAATGGACTTACAATCTCATTTTTTCTTGATAAAAAACATGTTCATGGTACCAAGATGAGGTGGTATCACAAAGATCCTTCCCATGGGATTAGATGAGTGGATGTTGAACTTGATCCCGATACCAACATTTTTATGTTTTCGATCTAGATTAAGGATCACTAGGATAAGGTAAAGTGTGATGAAATTAATTCCTTATTTAACATACTATTGAATTTTTGAAATGATAGAAATTACATTTGGGAGAGGGATTCAATGAGGAAGTAGTAGTGAGCCTTTATTATTTTGGATCAATAATCTTGAATACTTTATAGGGAATGAAAGATCTTACATTGGGGATAATTTTGACACCATCTAGGTCGTAGGAATAAATTAGTCCAAACCTCGTTTTTCTCTTTTAGGATTTAAGAAGATTTATGGGATCAGAGTTTGAAAATAAGGGTTTATGGAGTAATCTAGTTAGGTGAAAAATTAGTTTACCTATGTTGTAACTGTGCAGTAGGCCTTTTCAGTTTCATGTAGAAATTTTCATGGATTACACATGCTTAAAAAATACGTGACATGCGTAGGAAATATTGAAAGGGATAGTGTTTATCAAGTAGTGACACCAGGTTATGGTGAACTATTAGATTAAGCATGATGCCTATGTGAAAACTATTTGATCACCCATAAAAAATGGACATTAGGGGAACATAGTTAAGTCACACAATATGTTTAATTATGTAGCCTCCTCCACGAAACCATGAAACACACATCTAAATTAGTCAGAAATGAAAATCAACCATTTTTACAACATTTTTAAGCCTATTAATCCCATGATATCATATTTTTCATCATTTTTCATCGTTATCAATTTATAGTTCTCTCGGTTTGGAATCTATGAAGAAATACTTTCCTCTTGAAAGATCACATTGAGGTATGTTAGATTTTTATTTGATTTCTCTTCCTATTTTTGATTATTTGTTATATCTATTTTTATATAAAATTATGAAACCATAATGGTATCTATTTGTTATATATATGGGGTATTAATGTATAATAAAATATATTATTATGGATCATGGATTATGAGCACCCAATATATCTTTCCACGATATCTATTTTATAGGGTAGTTTGTGATAAATCATTTTTAAGGTATGTGTTTCTTTAATTTTTTTTAGTTCTATGAATTTATTAACATTATTATAAATTTCATTTGGGTTTTTCATTTATTTGATGTGATTGATGGTTTGGAGGGATTTTTTTAAAGTTAAATGTTTTTACAATATTTTTTCATTAAACATTAGTTTATGAACACCAAGTGTTTCATTTAATTATTATGTGGTGGTTTTTATTTGGATAATTGGTTTCAAACATCAATGTTTATTTTTCACATATTTTCTTAAATATTGGGAATGGTTTTGAAATGGTTAGTTTGAACAAACATGGAATGTGGGGAACTATAGGTATTTTGGGAAAGACTTATGGGTAGCCTTAATGAGTGTGGCACCACAAGGTGGCCACCATTGAGATATTAATGTATTGCAGTTGGAATCAGTATTGGTTTTTACTTATGTAATTAATTTTTATGATCTATTATGTTTAGTATGTATTAACAGAGGCTAGGGACCAATACAATGTTCTTTTTAATAATTTTTTTTTATTTATCCCCATATTATTTTTTTCATGGATATATGGTCATATTTTTTCACATGATGTTGTATCACATGGTTTTTCATGATGGGTTGTTTCATGGATATGTGTTTTTTAGAGTACATTATGTTCTCTTTTTGTGTGGATATTAATACATATTTTGTCCCATATACTTGTCACATTATATTATTGTGTGTACAGATGGATTTTTTAAAACAAAAGAAAAAATATTTACATTTGGATTTGGATTTAATAAATTGATTTTAGAAACTATATATTTTTAATCTAGAAATTTCGTATTCTTAATATTAGTCCCTGTATATACAATATAGGTTAATTTTAAATGGATTTGTGGTCACATCCAAAATTTTCTTTTGATTGGTTGAAGATGTTTTCTTTTAGGATCTTTGTAAAGGGATATAATATGGTAGTATGATGAATTTAATAGTTGTCAATATCTTTAGTATGATATTGCTTGTACATAATGGTTAGTCAAATTGAGAATAGTTTTTCTTGTCTGATTTATAATTATCCGGTTTAGCCTATTTTTCTTGGGTTTTTTGGTCCAGTTATAGATTTTTCTTATGTGATGTACTATGGTTATGTCTAGATATATTTTATATGAGACTTTCTTCAATTTTATTGTTTCCTATTTGTTATAACTCACAATGTGATTGGCCGACATAGGTGGAATGCCTAGTTGACTCAGTTTAGTCTATTAAATTTCACCATCCATCTCATATTTAACTCTCTGAAAAAGATTCTATAGAACTGTTTCCCCATCTTGGTATTATTGATATCCTATGGTACCGCTCACAACATACAAGGGGATACTGACTGGTGTAAACTGACTTTGAGATTACCATGGGATAACTATTCTCTCATTATCATAGTTTTCAAAAAATAAAAGAATAAAATAGATAAAAAATAGTCACTATAATGTACTACTATTCTAAAAATATAAAAACAACATTGTAGGAAATAATGAATGGATGTGTCATATATACAAAACAGATCCTTCATGGGAGTATCATATACATATAATACTACTTCCTTATAATTAAAATTATAACAATATTATTATCCTGAAATTGGATAATTTCTTTATTTATCATATCATTTGACTACAATATAGAATTCTGATTATTAATCATCCACATAAAGTCTTTCATGGAACCCAATACTACGATTACTTATAATGTTAGCTCATATCCCCAAGTATTACGGTTGATATAATAGTGTTTTTATAAAACTAACTAATCCATGGGTAATGGTATATCTAAAGTAAATGCTCTATTGTACAAGTGAATGTGGAAGTTAATCTAACAATTGGATACCACCTAGGATAATATTTATTCTATATATAAAATAAAACCTCTGATCCTAGGCCCTTTTGTTACACCCAATGTTAGAACAAAATTCTTTGGATATAATAGGTGTATCTACAATTGTAAATCTGGTTCTAATAAATTATTTCATTTGCAAGGTTCATGAAAAATGAATCCATTTATATGAAAACATATGGTAATTTATAGGTAACCACCAATAATTCCACTCTTACAAAGTCAATCTGGTTTATGAGGAAGTCATCCATGATTTTATACCTCAATGTAAACCATGAGAATTCAATGAATCCAACCATCGAATAAAATAAGACAAATACAAGGGACTTCTAGTATAATTAATTCATATTAATTAGATTGAACAAAATACCTATCTTGAACAATGACATTTTATACTGTATTATCAAGATGAATATGATGATCTCATAATGAGAAATTCATAGGGGAAACCAAAGAGAATTGAAAACTATAAACTTTTGAATTATATATATAATAAAACAATTAATTCAATGGAGATCCATACCTAGATATTAATTTTGATGAATCCGTGTGGAATCCAATGTATCTCATGGTGTTCCTTATATTGGGATGACCTTGAATAGAATAAGGATTCTTCCTATGTTTTTTAAGAGATTAACCTAATGGAATCCAAAATAAATCATGTTATTAATATCCATTATTGAATCCAAGGTTTGAAACCATCAAAATTTGACCAATAAAAATAATTTACACAAGGATAAAGTCATTATCTTGAAATTTTTCACCAACCCTTTCCATGATGCAATTTCTCATTTCATTTCAAACGAGCTTTCTGATTTTAAAACATATTGGTAAAGAAGATATCATTAAAAACATATTATGGTAAATTATTTATAGGATTAATTAAATCATTATATATAATTAACACAATGATATAGAAATTCACTAGAATTTATATTTTATTTCAAAATTTAAAATCCCATTCCAAAACTTCCATTTTTTAAATACCAATTCAAAACAAGAAATGTGACCTTACACACAATTTCATATCTCCCTTTCCCAAAATGAAATCTCTATTAAAAACATGTCTAATTTGTGTATTACAATTTCCATATTATTACCATAAAATCTTATGAGTAACATATTCCCAATAATACTCAAGTGATGTCAAAGGATGTTCACTATGGAAAACCCAATTTTATCGATAATTAATAATTTCATGAATCTATTACTCACAAATCATGTCCGATGAAAATTAAATTCATATAGAAAAAATATGATATTTGGTAAATTTAGAGACCACATACATTAATTTTATTAGGTCAATTATATTATTAAGGGGTTGTAGTAGCTATTAAGTATCACCTTACCACTTTCAGGGATAGTGATGTCTATTTTCACAACATATCTATATCAAATATTTTAACTCACACCCATTCACCAAAATTTATTTATAATAATGAGTTTTTAATTAATTATTAATTAAAAATTATCCAAATAATTTAATTCAATATGGAATAATGGTTTATCATCTCACCAGGAATATATAAATTGTTAAATCTAAAAGAAATCACTAATGTGGTGTCATATCATTCCACCAACACCATTCAATAGATAACATAGAAATCAGAATTAAAACTGAAAAATATTAAATTAAATTTAAATAAAAACATTATTTTTTATAAAATGTGACTTATCATTGAAAAAATGACTACCAGTGGTAGGTAGACATTATATTTAGATGTTCTATTTAAAGGCTGAGGGAATTCCTTTTCCACATTTGGTTGATTACACTATGATTCAGTGAAATTATAATTCAAACAGTACTGTTATGTAAAACAAATTAGTAATGAAGGTAGTGGAAGTTGATATTATGGAATCATAAAAGGGGGGATTTTCCCTAAATCAAATAAATCACCATTGGAATCACCAAAAAATGAAGAGTAATGATAAAGGTAGGTGGATCTCATCCAGATATGGTGTTTTCAACAAAGGGAGAATGAAAATGGGCTATGATGTTATAGATCAAATGAGGAATATAATAAAAATCCACCATTAATGAGAATCATGGTTTGGACACTTGATATTATAAATTGTGGGGCATCAATGTGGTAAGAAATGTAAAGTCATACCCCTATCACATGGTTTTTCTCCACTAGTTTCCATATCATACCTTAGTTGAATAGAAAGATTTTCCTTCGTATTTTCCTTATCCATTTGTTTTTCTACATCGATGGCCAAATTCTGTTCCTTTTCTAGGACCCAAACCATGCCATGATGTTTCCCACATATTTTTTTATGTTTTCCTAAAAATTGTGAATTAGCTATAAATAAATAATGGTTTCATGAAAATGAATGAAAACTGTTCTATCATTAGGGTGTCTCATAGTTTTTCAACAACTATTTCTAGAAAACATCATCCATAGTTGGAACCATAAAAAACTATATTTACATACCCTAAAGCATTCATGATATTCCTGAAAGCATAAACCACCTCGTGAGCCCAATTCTTGTCAATATAAATCATTTTATGGTGTTCCAATCCTTATAATTGCACTAAGAATCTATTTTCAAATTTAAAATCATGTAGTAATAATAATTAAAATTCATATTGAATTTAGAATATCCTTATGTTCTAGAGTTATTTTAAACTACCAAGAATAACACTTATTTTCCCTATGAATATTTATAGTTCATATATCTTTATATCCCGACATATATGGTTCATCAAATATCTTAATATCAGATATGTTATACCTTTGATCACTCAGTGAATTCTTGAGTGTACCTCTATAATCATGTAAATGATCTAGAAAAACATTATTCAATGATGAAATTCAATTCCAAACAATGATATGGAATTTACACAAGCATGTCCATCTAAGAAAACCATTCAAAATATATTCCAATAAATCTCTTATACTATGTTTTCCCTTTAGATAACCATATTTTGCGATAATATTTTGACATATAATGTATTTATTTTACAACATTATTAATTAATTCTAAATATATTTAATTTATTATGTAATTTATGGAAGGTATGAGGAAATCACCCTAAACGTGTTTAGTGTTGATGACTTATGATAACAATTATGACATGTGATAAAGCATAATTCAATGGAAAAGCTCAGATCTCGATAGGGAATATCAAGAGGGAAACAATGAAAAAAGCATGGAATTGGTAATTTACTATGTAAATTTGACATTTATTACATGATATACATCAGATATTATATGGGGAATAAAGACGATAAAAAAGAGTCACGAGGATTGGTAATATGTTTCTTGACCTGATACATATATGTTACACCATGACACACACTTTATCATTATCATGGTGGAAATTCTATGCCAAAACACTCCCAAGGATATGTATTGATTATATAATGTTGTAAAACACATATTTACATTGTAATTATTATTTTAAAGATCTAGAAATAGCCAGACTGACAATATTAATACCAGATCCCACAATTAATTCAAAATTATCACCCAAGACGAATTTTACCAATTTAGTTTCCCATTTTTGATGTCCCGGGGTTTATTTAAATTATATAAATTTATGTTCAAGTATATTATAATGTATTAGAAACTCTAGGCTATGTCCATTTCATTTTTAATTTTGTATTATGTTATTTAGGTATTCCTTTCATTTTTTATTTTTCTAATCATTTTTCAATGTAGTTTGTATTCATTATTTTATGTCATGAATTTTGATTTTTTATCCCAATACGAAGTTCATTCCCTATGTATATTTAATTATTATACCATTATATATTTCACTTATAAATGTAATGTGACTAAATTTATACTTTTCCTTGAGCTTGGTATCATAATTTTCTTAATTATGGGTATTTAAATTCGAAAATCTTTAATCTATTTTTGTGGGGACCGAGAGATAAGTGAACATGTTCGATGATCATAAACCACATCATGGATCTTAGATTCATTATTTTTATTTTATTTAATTAGTTCCCATATCATACCATATGAATACTCTTTATATGCTAGAGTTGAGGATAGCCTAAACGATGGAACAATATACAATGGAGTCATGTCATTTGGGAATTACATTCTTGGTTGAGGTGTTAGAAAACATGGATATGATAGGAGGTTTTTATTGGTGTGAGAAATAGTTTTCTAATCCATAATAAAATTCCATTTTCAATATATTATTTTAGATAATATTTTTTATATAGTTCATACATGAATTATCAAATTGATTTTAAAAAATTATAAACAATGTAAGAACTCAGGTAAAAAAAATGTTAGACCAAGAATATTATTCTATCCTAAATTCATTCACATATATCTACCAATAGGTTGTATTTTTGTTGCATCATTTTTAATTTCATTAAAAATTCCATTTTCACAGAAAGAAAAAAAAATCATTCTTTTAATGAAATAAAAAAATGTAGTAGTTATAGTGATGTAGAATTAGATATTGATTAACTGCATATCTCCTCACCTGAGATGAACCAACATAACTAATATATTCCACTTGGAAAATAAATATTCATTTGTACCACCCTATGAAAAGTTTGTTAAAACATACTATTTTCCCAAGGAGTTTACTATTCAGTCATTCATTACTTTTTTATCCAAAAATATTTACTATTCAATTATTATTTTAATAATTAATTTTATGAGTCACCCCATTCGATGGAGTATAGTTCTTTTATTTATTTATGAATGCATGATTAAATTTTCATTCAAAATGTTAGGAGTAGTCCTTTATAGAATTTATAAAGTTTCTTAGGAAGAATATGTAAGGTCCTAATTTTGAATCCACGTTCTTGGATCTTATTAAGTTCTCCTATTTTCATAAATATTTACATAAAATGGATGAGGAAAACAAAGGTTCCCCTATGTATTTTCCTATTTTTATAATGAAATACTAGTTCATGATGGTTTACATGGAGAATATTTGAAACCCAACCATATGTAGTTCCGGATTCAAGATTACCATTCAACCACCATCAATTTTAGGTACATGGACCTTAATTCATGTATTTTACATCTATAAAGAGTTAGAGTTACATTTAAGGTGGGTTTGAGGGATTTTCCATGTTTTGGATGCAATTTTAAAGGTTCATGATTTGATCATGGTAAGTAGAAACAATGAAATATCTTTAAGAAATAGTGTAAGGGAAGAAATTGGTCACTAGGAAGGAGAATGGTCAGCACGTTTTTGTCCAAACCATGTTAGTACACAAGGTAAAATTTCCATAATGAAATTGATGAAAAATTATATTGAGAATATGTTATATTTAAATTATTTATCAAACAATGTGAGGGATGTCATTAAGGAAGTATTACCACATGATTGGCTCATGGTTTTTGAAACTATGTACCATAACCATGAATCATATAGTTTGAACCCCTAAAATTGAGTATGTATTCAAAATTAACTCTTCATACCTAATTAAATATCTACTAATCCAATATATTGATTAAAGTTTTCTCCCAATGTTTGAGATATGATCCCCTTAAATATAAAAGAGAGTCTTAGTTGAATCAAATTGGGTTGGAGATTCATATTTCTCAATAAGTATCCATTCTTCCTTGTTCTTCATAGATAATTGGTTCTTCTATCTCGCATAATCATCACTATATTACTTTATGTGTTTACCATTTTTGTGTTATATTAATATTTATGAGATATTGTTGGATATAATATATGTATTGTCGGTTGTGATTAGATCTATAAGGTTTAAGAACCGTTCTCCTTTCTCAACAACCATAGAGAAGTTATTGGATTCCCTCTGAACCATGTATTTTATTGGTATTGAACAATAATATTTCATTAAATTAATTTCTTTTATTTTTTTTTAAATATATGTTTAATTATTTATGGAATACTATTTTGATTTATGGAATGGAAATTGTAAAAATTTTACGATACTTTGAAATTATGTTTAGTAATAATTTAATAATAATGATTTTAAAATTAATATTTTTCTTGAACATAATGAATTATTTTTAGAAATGATTTAAATAAATTATATTTATAAGTTAAATTCTATGACACTTAATTTTGAATACGTTTTATGTGTTATTCTATTTATATAAATGAACCTATTAATGTGGCTTATTCCATTGGGAAACATCGTATTAGTCACACTCTGATGACATGGTGGATCGAAGAGAGACCACTCAGGTGTATAGAATTGTTGCCTGATCATGCATGTGTTAGTATGGAGACATGGTTATATGTATGAAAAATAATTGAGAAAGGATTTATGATCATTTAAAATGTTTTCCTTAGTTTTCTTATTCTATTTTTTATAAGAAAATTTACCTACATTAAAATTTGATTTATATAAAATATGGTAACCAAATGTTTTCCTTATTGTATGAGTTGATATTTCATTGGGGGAAATACTAATGATTTAATTCTCACCCCTAACTATAAAGTGGTTTGAGATTTTAGGTTTCATAAATCAATAAAAAATTAATTGAATGGTATCTTAGTTATCTAGTGGAGCTTCTTGATATTGCAACAATAACATCTGAAGTTGGAGATTAGTTCTTCTTAGGAGTTTGTTTTAATGAGTCTTGTTTTCAAATATATTTTTTATCTTCTATTTCTATTGTAACAAAAATATGTTAAAATAATTTTTGGTATGATTTATGTTCTATTTTTGTTCATGAATTGTATAGAGGATTGGATGTTTATTTTTATGTTTTTTTGTTATTGTCATGAATGTTTTATTTCTATAGGTAAAATCATCTACCAATTTCATTTTAATCCCTTAGAATTTATTTCCATACATTAATCTCTTGGGGATTTCACCTAAGGCCTAGTAATACCTCCACATCATCTCATTACAATTATTAGGTTTGGGAATTTAAAATTATATCAGTCTTTCCAAGTCTATCATTATTTTTGGACAATTAAGTTAAACATCATGTGTCCATGTGTTAGAAATGGTATCCTCCATTCATTTGGATGGTGTAAAGGATATAATACTGGTGGAACCTAAAATATATAGCATAAAAGGATTTATTTATCATTTATATGTTGATCATAAGTTTACCATGGTGTTTGGGTATATATGTTTTTCAAACAACTTTAAGGTAGTGGATCCTCATCACCATTGGTTCTCCCAGTGACATTTTGATGACATGAATTGTTATTATGACGCTGTAATATGAAATAAATATTACTTAAATGTTTATTAGATTAAAATATTGTTAAATAATTTTAATTATTTGAAAATGTTTAAATGGTTTAATTTTTAAAATAATGTTTTTGTATATTGATAAATGATTAAAATGGCGACTATTGTTGGATTATAGAAATGGATGATTAAGACATCTGTTGATCTGGTAAATTTAATTTGATAAGACCTATGTTTCTAATGAGTGAGACTAAATACATTTTTTTTCTAGTTATAGTGAATGAAACAAATAACGACTCATATAAATCAACCAAAATATGTTACTGAAAATGTT
This sequence comes from Viscum album, assembly GCA_963277665.1. Taxonomy (NCBI): domain Eukaryota; kingdom Viridiplantae; phylum Streptophyta; class Magnoliopsida; order Santalales; family Viscaceae; genus Viscum; species Viscum album. Next base: position 173,973,266 of record OY728146.1, on the reverse strand, counting down.
ATTTTACATGAGCCACAGGTGAGCCAACCATTTTACTAATTTAATACCATATCATCCCAGGCGTAATATACATTGATATTACATCATTAGAGATGAATATTATTAAAATTAAAAATGCACATTCCCAAGACCATAATAGTTTTGTTTATTTTGAAACATTGTAACGTAATCTTCCATCTTGGTGAATGATATTTAATATTACCCATAAATAAAATTCCACTATGTACTCCTACTTAAAAATTTTCTTCGTAACTTGGGGAGAGGGTACATAAAAAATTGTGAGCTCAGATAATCATTAAGGTTAAATAAAGGAGAAAAGTTTGTATAAAATTATAATAAGGGTAGAAAACATTTGAATAACATTTTAATATCATTCCCTACATATCGAAGATAATAAACTTGTATCATATCATACTGATTTTTCTTTCATAAAATATGAATCATATGGGTGATAAATCATCATAAATCAATCATAAACCATAATCTACTATCATAAAAGCATTGAACCATCATAAATAGAGAAAAAATATCACATATCATGATTAAATACCAAGTCCATCAACATAGTGGATTTAGAAACACAATTTTACCATAGTGTATTATGACTCGCATGTTTCCCAATGTGGATCAGGACCCACTTATTTACCATTTGGGTCTGGAAACACCTATTTCCCAATGTGGATCCTGACACACATGTTTCTAATTGTGGATTGAAACAGATATGTTTCCCATTTTGGATCAATCCAATCAACATGTTTCCCATCATTATCACATGTGATATAATTCATTACACATTTCATTGGAGGGTGAAATTGGTTCCACCAGTAACATAATGAAATCATATGTATATTTTCTACAAGATGACAAAAATTCATTATATCATAACCCATGAAATGAAATGGGTATCATAAACATTTCATCATATCATAATATATGGAAATGTGACATGTTTAATAATCATTTCATTATAGAATAACCCATGAAAAGAAGATGGTTCAAAAATAATTTTATCATGGCATAACCTGTGGAAGTGAAACATGTTTTATAAACAACATGACATATCAAACATAAAACACTCAAATAATCAAAATGGGAAATTATTACTTAGATAATATCCCATGTAAATCATAAACTCTATCAATGGATTTCATCTTACAAAGATAAGTATTTTTAATAATAACATAGCTCATTTCTTAAAGAAAATAACTTTTATTCGAAAATAACAATTTAAGGAACACACAAACATCAAAATACCTGTCTTTGAAAACCAATATTAGAACATATAAAATATTTTTTCAAATCATTTAAAATATTTTAAGATAATAATATCTATTCCACTTTGAAAAACACTTTTTAAAATATATAACATTTCAAAAACCTTATTCTTTGAAAATAACAATGAAAACACATATTAAAGGTTTTTAAAACCATTTTCAACAATTTTTAAAACATAAAATATTTTTGAAATAATTTTTGATGAAAATTATTTTCAAAAAACAACTAAAATAAAATTTTAAAATATTTTTAAGAAGTATATTTTTTAATGAAACAAATTTTCGACCAAAGACTAATGTAAGGTCAGTTTAAAAAAACATTTTAAATTATATTAATTACCAGAGAGTTGAAAGGGAGTATCAATGCAAGAATATATCAGGAAAAACCAAAGGATAATATAAATTATGATAATTAATGAGATATTGTTCATAATATTTCATCAATGGAAGTATAATCATAAAAAATTCCAATAAAATATGAGATTGTATCAATAAACTCTTACTACCATAGAATCATTGAATACTAATACCAATGAAATAATAACATTACAAGAATCATAAAATATCATTAAAGGAAGTATATTCATGATATAAAATGTAAAATAGATGAATATACACCACATAAAATAATACACGTTCATAAAATAATTTTTCTCAAAGAAGGAAAATTGAGACAAAATTACCCTATCGATTTGGTAAATTTTGAACAATAAAAAAACATGAAATAGAGAACCTTAAATGGAAAAGAAGATAACAATAAATATAAGTATATTTATCATGGAATAAATTCATGTGAATTATATACACCACTCAAAAGAAATAAGTGGTGTATAATTCATATGTATCACACAAATAAAATTGAGACTATAAATCACATTTCTACATGAGTAACGTGTGAATCGTGAGATACATGAAATAATAAAATCAATTAAAAAATTTAAAATAATAAAATAAAAAAAATTCATAATATAAAATGTCATAGGTTATCATATACACCCCAAAATAAGAAGAACAGGTGAATATATTGTATATCTTAACAAAATAAAAGTGAGACAAGAGAACCCTTACAATAATTATTGACTTTCATTATACACATTAAAACCACCAGTATAATAAATATATTATTATTATTATACATATATAAAAAACCATATTCTTATATTTCATAAAATATATGATTGAATTATGACTTTATATTACCTATTTATAAACAATTTGAAGTTAATGTTATTTTTGGGTATTAACTACATTGTTTTTCGTATATTTTTTGACTTGTTATTCTTGATCCAGTTACATGGATCATGATTTATTATTTATAGATTTTTAAAAATTATATAAATATAATATATATTCAGAATATAAGTATATATAATAATATATAAAATATTCAAATATGAAATATAATGAACATTCATGGAGATGTTAGGTCATAAGTACACATGAACGATGTTTCCGTATTTTTCATATTGAATGAAATCATGTAAATCAAATATATGTAAATATATATATATATATATGTATATAAATTTATATAAATAATAATTATAGTATAATAATTATTTCTTATATAATATATAATTTTACAAATCTCATCCTAAATACATTCTGTGTAATGTGTGAATGAATCACATCGCTTTCTAGACACAGTTGTCTACACATCCACAAACAAAGTTGTTGTATTTATAGAAAATAGAATCCATGAATATATGTTTCATATAATAATTTAAAACTCTTATATAAATACTAAATATCATATATATAATATAAAATCATATTTTCATTCATTATACCCAAAATTTAAATGTAGGAATGGAAGAATAAACGATATCGATTCACAAAGTGGTAGTCCACCATATACACGAAATTAGATTGTCTGTACCATTTCATTGAAGTGTGTGCAAGTGTAAATTAAAACCATATCATAAAAAATATCATTATATTGTGGATTAAAATGTTATTATATAATTATAGAATAAGAAGAATAAAAGGGGTGGAGAAAAAAATAAAATAAAAGTGACTGTTGAAAGATGTAACCTCTTCTTTGAGAAACTCCTAATGATTTATTAAAATGGATTCCTTGTTTGGTTTCATTCCAAAATTGACTCCTCTAGGATGAGGGGAGTTAATTTGGAAGTATATTTTTTAGTGACTCTCTAAACCAAATGGGATTGTGGGGTGTGATTAAGGAGGAGGAGAGGAGAACTTTTACAATTGGGAAGAAGGACACATTTCGTATTCTAGAAATGATTGGAGTGCTACTCATGTTTTATTTATACCCCAAGGGCAAAAAATTGACCATTAGATATTATTATAGGTTTAATGGACTAAATATTTCCATCCAATAATTTTTAAACAAGCTTGGTTTCATTTTACACATCATAATCTATGATTAATCATTAAGTAAGCTTGTTTTCCGTAATCACTATAATTAATATTAATTACATTCACTAATATTTATGTAAAAAACTATGTTGAACTTATTAATTTTTTTTAATAATTTTTATTCCAAATTTTTAATCTATTATGAACAATTCTAAAACCAGAATTGACAAAATTAAATTTAAATTCCATCTCGCAAACAGGACGAGGCAACAAGTTTTTAAATTGAAAAATGTTCAAAATAATTGCTATGTTTTATATATAAATTCAATAAAAAAACATACCAATGACCTAAAATGGATTAATAAATTTATAATTTAAATAATTATAATTTGAAAAGTAAATTAGAAACATAATTTTTCGTTATAAATAAATTAGATGAAAAAGATGTTTTGCATTAAAAATTTGTATTTTAACTTCTCATCATAACATGAAACATCTCATAAAAATAATAAAAATTTATTAAATTTCAATTTTGAAACTATTATTTTAAATAATAATTTTATTTTTATCATATTAAAATTTTAAATGTGAAAAAAATTATATTTAAAATGAATCACCAGTAAAATGTGGAAAAAGAACCCTTTTGAAAAAAATATATTTTATATATAAAATTGGATTTATTATTATCTTAGGCCTATCAAATTTTATGGATGAGTGTGAAAAACTTTTTATTTAAAATTATATTTATAATTTTTATTAAAAATATTCATAAAAAATGGATTGTTTAATTTATTGGGACAAAATGGTGTTTGTGTGTAGAAAAATAGTTTTATTTGAAGAGGAATTTATTTATTCTGAAGTTGTAATTAAATTCCATTATAAATAAATTATAACCAAATGATCTATACTATATACATTTTTAAATAGTTGTTTTATAAATTATTCAAACTCATTCATGTATTCCATTCTAATATCTAGGTTTAATTATAATAATATTTTAAAAATAATATTAATAAAATATTGTAGTTTGGTAAAACTCAATCTTATATATGACACATGTTGAAAAAGTTACTCTCTATTATTTTTAGCATAATAAAAAAAAATATTATTATGTGTAGCAAAATATATTCTATGTGATGCATATAGTTCAATATGAACTTATTGTTTCATATTACTCAATCGAAACATAGTCATATCATATAAAATTTATATTCAATGTTTTGAGAAATTAAATATATCAAAATCTGTAAATAAATTTGAAAACAAATCACAAAATCTCTTGGTGTTATATTCTACAAACCATAAAATGAATTTCCCCCAAAAATTCATATGTGTTATCAATGGGGTAAAATATGAATGTTACTTGCATTGAAACCCAAATAAAAAAAATCAATACTAAAGGTAAAGTTATAAAAATAATGGTTACGAAACGGAACTCATAACAAGTATTTCACATAGGAAAACATAGGTGGGATGAAAAAATATTTAAATGGAATAGAATTATAACTATAAATTTCCAATGGTGAGTGGTTGAGGGAATATTTGGTGAATTTTAATGTTCATAGAGACATAATTCCATGAGGATCTAAGGGACCATTTGATTCATCAGAAATTAAAGTACTAGGATAACATACTTTATTTCATGATAATTTTCATAAATTTGAATAATATTCAAAAGAATAACAAGTTACATGATTTAATCACAATCTCACACTTTGTTTTTTCCTTAACTAATTTCAATATCGTCACTTGTTCACAAATAATAAGTTGAATATGTATTGCCTGAAGCACCGATGAATGATATTATTCACAAAGGATGCCAAATATTTTCATCTCTATTTACTTATAATCATATTAAAATGGTTAGAACATGTTATCCAACATGGTTATATCCTCATATCATGAGATAATACATTAAACTCACAAAAATATTTTTATGTTTAATATAAACATTCCATAAATGGTGAAACATTTATCATTTCAAAAAGATGAAATGAAAAAAAATTATAAATAATGTCTTTAATTTTTACAATGTATCTTATCATTTATCCCTAAAATATTGTTTGTCACATACCAAACATGTGAATACCTTCATCATGTATTCTCTTAAATCACTGTAATAACCCAAATTACCCAAATTATTTTTTTGAAATCATGCATGTTCTATTATTCAAATGATCATTGGATGTGCACCTTAAATCCAAATATTTTATAATCTACATCCATGATTGTACAAATTCCTTCAAAAAATAATTATCAATTCTATTTTTATCAATAATATCTAATTTAAATTATCCATATCAATCATCTCCTTTCTAAACACTATTTTCTCAATATCAAGAAAACATTAAGGGTTACATTCCCCTAATAAAAATACCACCATTCAATTAAATCACATTTATTGGTCATTAAATCCATTCAAGACATTTTTAAAAATACATAATTGAAATTACATACTTTGAGATTCATATATAATTATTCTTGGATTCTAATTCCTACGCACATCAGCTGTCCATATTTTTGAAAAAACACTACATAGGATTCATTATATTATTTCATAATATACCATTATTTTAATTTTGAAATGTTAATCATTTAATAAGGTCCCTCAATATAAATTTAATAATTATTATTATGTTTTTTTTCTAAAAAATATAGTTATAAAGTTCCATATGATTGACATGTTGTTTGTTGCCTCTTTATGTTTAATAGTATAACCAGTGCTCTGAACACCTTCATGATTTTGTTCATAAGAGTCCCACTTAGGACATCTAGTGGTATAATTATCATACTTTCCACATCTAAATCATTTAATGTTAACCAAGTCCCTTGTAGTTCTTAATATTGACTAAGACCAAAATACATGGTTTAATCAACACTAAGCACATAAGAAAACCACATAATCAGGAAAAGTTACCTATAATATTGATAATAATGACACCTAAATTAAAATATATAATACATTTGGATTATCCTAAAATATATTCCAATGAATATACTTATTAATATCCCTTGGGATGTCACTAAAATTTTATTATCCTACTTTTTAATGGTTGAATATATCATTACTTTGATACCAACTATATAGACCCCATATTAACATACATGGATAATATATCATTTTAGATGAATATTCAACCAATTTAAAAAGAACATGCGCTGGGACAATAATGGTTTACTTAGTTTTGAAACATGTAATCATAATCATATATCTTGATGAAAGATCATTAATTTTTGTCAAAAAGATATTCCCATTTAGTACACCCACTTAAAACCCTTTTCATAAAATAGGGGAAGGAAACATAGAAAAGTATGAGATAAGATGATCAGTAATGGTAAATAAAGGAGATATTTAAGTAAAACATGAGAATATGGGTAATGTAACATGAAAATAACAGTTTAATATCATAGTCTATATAACAAATATCGTATACCTGAGTCATTTCATAAATATTGGAAGTTCATTAGACATGAATCATTTGGGTTTCAAATCAACATAAATCAATAATGAAAAACAAGATGATGTCATTTAAGTGTGGATACATAATAAATATATAATACCATTTCATGTGTTAATGTTAAATAACAAAACCATCAACATAGTGGATCAGAAAACACCTATTTCCCATAGTGGATCAGGACACACCTAATTTCCATTATGGATTAGAAGCCACCTGTTTCCGGCTGTGGATCACGAGACACCTTATTCCCATTGTGGATAATGGCACACCTACTTACCATTGTGGATAAGGGCACACCTACTTCCCATTTTGGAAAAGGACACGCCTTTTTTCCACTATGTATCAATCCCATTGACTTATTTCCCATCATTATCTCATGAGAGATAAATATTTATCCAATTCATTGGATGGATATATATATCCCTCTCACCACATAACGAAATCATACATTCATATGCCATAATATCATAAACAATCATCATATAATAACCCCTAAAATTAAATGGCTGTCATAAACATTTCAACATATCATAACAAATTGAAAATTGAAATTCTGTATAATCATTTTGTCATAGAATAAACCATGAATGTCTGGGCGTTTCATAAATTTTTTATCATGTAATAACCTATGGAAGTGAAATTGGTTTCATAAACAACAAGGAATATAGAAAACAAAAAATTGAGATAAAAATGGATAATTGTTTCCTCAAATCATATCCTTAGTAAATCATAATCTATATCCAATGATTGCAAAATTTCTGGAAATTGATTTTGAAAGACAACATGGATTAATTTTTAAAGGAAATAACTTTTCATTTATAATCACATTTTAGGTCATAAAAAATTTTCCCAATAAATTTCCTTGTCAAACTCATTGAGAAGTTATAAAAGATTCATTAAAAATAATTTAAAGTCCATAATGAGGAAAATATAATTTCTCCTTTGAAAAATTCATTATATATCATTAGATTTTCTGAAAAACATATTCATTGAAAATAACCTTGGAAGCATATAAATGATATTTTGAAAACCATGTTGAAAACATTTTAAAAAATATTTTTTAGATATGTTTCCTTGAAAATGAGATTAAAATTTGACATAAAAATATTTTCTAATTTTTTTTATAAAATATGGTTTTTTATTATAAAGAATTTCTGACCAAATAGATAAATAAGATCATAATTTCTTAACAACACATTTATAATAATGTTAAGTAACTATGAGATAAAAATTGATACCAATATATAAAAATATAAATAATTAATATAAAAGAATAAAGAAATTAAAATTATTGATAGATGGATCATAATATTTAGTCAATGTTTGTATAATCATAATCTATCCCAATAAATGAGAAGATTGAAGCAATAAACTCTTACTACATAAGAAACATTGAACTGTAATACACATGAAAGAATAAAATTACATGAAGATTAATATATTATGAAATGAATTATATTCATTATATAACATTTTAAATGGTTTTATATAAACCTTTTAAAAAATATAGGTAAAAAAACATGTGTACTAAAGAAGAAAAGATGAGACAAAATTACCATACCAATTTTGTAAATTTTGAACTGTAAAAAACCGTGAAATAATGTTCATCAAATTTATATGTATATACCAATAAAATTAAAGATATTTATAATATAATAAATTCATGGGGATTATATACAACATAAAAAAGTGTGGTGTATAAGTCATAAGTCTAGCATAAATAAATATAAGACAAGAAATCCCATTACTACTTGATTAACTTTTGAATCACATGATCGGTGAAATAATAATATAAATTGAAAAATTTAATATCAATAAATGACAAAAATTAATGATATATCATTTATTTTCATAGTATATACACAAAACAACATAATACATCATTCATATGGAATTTATCTCACATAAATAAATGTGACATGAGAAAACCATGTTCTCATGTCTTGAATTTCATTATACACATTCAAACCTCATCTAAAATAAAAATAAGTATATTATAAATCTAACACAGAAACATATTACTATATATCATACCATATATTATTTTATTAGAAATTTATATTACCCCTTAATTAACAGTTACATTTTAATGTAATGTTCCAAATAATAACCACTTTGTTTTTCATATATTTTATGACTTGTTATTCATGATAAACACAATAATATCATGATCCAATTTTTTCTAGAATGTAAAAATGATATATATATCATATATATATTTTCATTATATAATTATTCCTAATAATCAATAAAATATAAAAATATTAAATTTGAAATAGAATTCATGGTGACGGTAGGTCATACGTATACATGAACACTGTATTAGTGTTCTTGTCATATTGAATGAAATAAATTAATTCAAATAGTTATATATATATATATATAATATTATCATTAAAGTATCAATTTTATTTCATATATATTATATTATTTTACTAAAACAATCCTTCAAATATCCCTTGTAAAGTGTGAATCAATCCTATCACTTTGAGGATGCGGTAGTCCACACATCCACTATCAAAGTTATTGTACTAACAATAAATAGAAATCCTGAAGTTATGTGTTATAAAATAAATTTAGAATATTAAATACATCACTAATATAATATATATTATATAAAAATATAAATTCAATCATTATTATCAACCTTTAAAGGTGGTAATGAAAAAACAAACGATGTCAGTTCATAAGGCGGTAGTCTTCCACACACATAAACAATGATTGAATATCCCATTTTGCAGAAGTGGAAATGAGTTTTGGTTTTACCATTACAAGAAAACAACTCAGTATATTTAGGATATTGATTTTATCATATAATCATTGAATTTTTATAATTTACGGGGTGGAGAGATAAATGAAACAAAAGTACTTGTTGTAGGATGTTGTCTATCCTTTTGGTAACTCCTTTTGATTGTCACCAAAGGGACTCCTTTGATAAATTTATTCCCAATTTCAGGACTCTCATATGATGGTATGGAAAATTTTAGGGTATTTTCAGGGTTTATCCTAGAAAAAAGGGCATGTGTGGTGTGATGAAAGTTAGAGGAGATGATGCATTTTATAAGTGGGGAAAAGGACACATTGCACATTCTTGAAAAGATCTGTGTGGTCCCTACATTTTAGTTAATCCCAAAGGTCCCCAAATAGACCAATATAAATCATAATGGATTTAACTGTATAAATAATTAAGTAAAATATTTTTTAGATAGGTTTAGTGTCATTTTTACACCTTATATTTTTTGATTAATCATTAAGTAATCATCTTTTTACCTTAATCACTATAATTAATTTTAATTACATTAACCTATATTTTTTGTCAAAAAATAAGTTCAACATAATTGAAATAATTAATTATTTTGATTCCAAATATGGTATCCATTTAAAAAAAATCAATCATATATGTAGAAAAAATTATTTTGAAATTAATCTTGCTGACGGGATGATAAAACCGGTTTTAAAGTGAAAAAAATGATCAAACATTTTCAATGTTTTTATAAATAAATTCATTATAATAATTATCAAAATTAAATAATTGGATAAATATATTTACAATTTATCTAATTATTATTTAATAAAAATTAGAAACATATTTTAACTATATAAATAATTTATATGAAAAATTATTTTTACATTAAAATTTAATATTTTTAGTATTCATGAAAACATTAAACTTATCATAATAACAATAAAAATTCACCCAAAGTAATGTTTGATAATAATATTTCAAAAATAATGTTTATTTTTTTATTTAAAATTTATAAAAGAGTCAAAAATTCTATTTAAAATTTTTATCCATTAAAAGGCGGTAAAAGTAGCCTTTTGGAAATATCCTCTTTTTATTCTTAAAATTTGATATATTTTTATCTAATGTTTATCAAATAAGTTGGATGAGGGTAAAATTATTTTTTAATATGTAATATATAAATTTTATTATAAAAATAATCAAATGTGGTTTCATTAATTTATTGAGATAAAATGATCTTTATATGTTGAAAAATCGTTACAATTGAATTTGAATTTCATTACTCGCAACTATTTTTTACTTTCATTTATAAACAATTGATAAACAAATGATTAATTTTATATAGATGTGTAAACCACAGTTTCATTATTTTTTCATAATCATTCATATCATCCATTCTAATTAAATGGTGATAACTATAATAATGTATTATTAATAAAATTAATAATATATCGTTGTTCGGTAAAACTCAGTCTTCCATATAACACATGTTATCGAAGGGACTCAGTATTAAGTGTAGTAGCACAATAAAACAATAGTTTTTTGTGTACTGTATACTAATATAATTTTTTTTGTAGTGATAGATTAACTTGGTGTTTTGTATAACACAATAAAAACATGGTTCATTCATGTAAACACTATATCCAATATTGTGTAAAATAAAAAATATTGAAATGAATAAGTTAATTCAGAAAGAAAACTCTCAAAATATAGGGGTGATACAAACAACAATAGATTTAGTGAATTATTTTTCAAAAAAAATTAAATATTTTTTTGTTACATCCTACACTAAGTTTACCTATTTATAAAACATAACACTAAATATTTATTATGTTACACATTACACTGAGTTTTAACAAAATGTGATATATTATTAATACTATTAATAATAGGGAAACTAGTTTTGTTGATTTTACATCACTACATATCAAGGAAAGATATAATGGCGGATTTAATTTTTTAAATGTTATTTATGATATTAGTAAGTTTCTATAATCATTATATCACATGAACCTTCATACATTTCATTTAATGGAACTATGATAGGATTGTTTGTGTGTATGGTGTACTATCACCTCAAAAAGTAATGTGATTCATTCACACAATACTGGGATGTAAGAACGATATTATTATTGATTATATATGATATATATGACATAAATAAATTTCTATACTTGTAATATATTATTTACCGTAATTTTTTTCAATCTTTCATGAATATGGAAACCACTTTCATGATTACGTATGGTCTACCATCTCCATGAATGGTGTAATTCATTTTCTACATCTATATTCCATGGATGACTATAAATAAATATATATTCGATATATTTCCTTTTATATCATTTTTATCATTGTATAGATAATTTTACTATGATATTTTTAATAAGACCAAAAAATAACAACTCAAAACAATCATGAAAAATAATGATATTATTTCCCAAAACATTTTTTAATGAAGAGAATTTAATAATATAGTAATAAAATGTCATAATTAAATCATATATGGTATTATATATATATATTATTTTTTTTGTTTAATATATAAAATTAAATTTAGTATAAATGATGTTCAAATGTGTACGAGATAAGTAAATACCTAAAGTAAGAATCATATATTCTATCCTATTTTAGGGAGACAGATGAATATTCACCACTTTTTAATTTTTTATTGTCTATATACAACCCCTTTGACATGTTATGTAATTAATATAATCAATTAATTATATATAATGTTTTCATTGTTTGTTTTTGATTTATGATTTCTTATTATTTAAAAGATTACTATTTTGGACGTGGATTTTTATATCCCTTTTTTTCTATTGTGAGACACATTATAAATTCACCTCCTATTTATTTAATTTTTTCTATATAATAACAAAAAATTTATTTTATTATTGTATAATGAAAATTATTGGTATTTACATATCGATTTTAGGATATCTATTTCACGGGATTATGATTATAAAGGTACCAAAGTGGTAATATATGTATCTTTACAATTTGTATTCTTTGAGGCCTATGTTATGTTATGAATATGAAATCTTATATGGGGTTTATATACATCCCCATTGATAATTAATATCCCTAATTTATTTATTCTAATTATATTATATTTTTTATTTAATATAATTTCATTCTTTGGGATTACAATTCAATGTTTCCGAAGTAGTAATGATTTTATATTTTAATCTCATTTTTTATGAAGACTATTTGTGATTAAGTTTATAATTAAAAATTATTATGACCTATCTCTCATGAAAATAATAGCATTTCATATCCTGAGATTTCTTATTAATAAAAAATTCTTTCCTTTCATTATCCTCTATTTAAGTATAGAAGAGTTTAAAAGAATCTATTTTTATGAAAATTCATCTTTATTTATCTCTTAGGTCGATAAATTATTTTCATAGAAATTAAAAAAAATTTAAAACAAGTGTTCAAAATTAAAGAAATGTTTTTTTACATATATATTTTCCCATTTTATAATTTTTACAAAAGAATTATAAAATGATTTTTCATGTGATTTTCTGACCAATGCCCATTTTTCATTTACCAAATTTGTGAAATGAATATATGTTTTAATACGTATGGAATGAACATAATTTCTATCTACCATGATCATTATTTTCATATAATATTCCTTTATATTTATTCATGATTATTTTAAAATAAATGTATTTTAAATTATTTATACATTTTAAAATTTTATTTCTAAAAGGCGATGGATATTTTATGGAAGATTTATTTTAAAATATTTGTAAAAAAATACATTATAAGTTCACATGTTTCTTTTCAATAAAAATGGGTTCCAAAATGTTTTATGAATTATTTATTTAAAAAATTTATTTCATTGATTCATTATTTTCTTTAGGAAATATTCCATGTTTCATTTCAATATCATTTTCCATCTAACCTAATATTCGTTGATGTAACTTATGACTTACTGAGGATATGATCCATGGATACCACTATAATTATTTATTTATATAGATTATGCTTCAGATGGAATTATGTTTGTGAATCACATTTCTCTTTTGTGGTTTATTTCATTAGAAAATTCATATGAAACCTACTTCTTTTCCCATTTTTTCTATAATATTATGATGAACATATATGAAATGTGTCTCTTTTCCATATGTGATTATATGATGAACTATTTGTAAAATCCATTTCATTTCTTATGTTATGATATGAATAAGGTTTTATTATCTTTTGGCACACATATGTATGATTATAATTTTATAATTAGTGGGACCTATACATCTCTCCAATGAATTGCATAAAAATTTATATCTCATGAGATTGATAGTACTAGAATGGGATGTGAACTTAGTTCTCTAAGGGAATTTGTCAATTATGATGATCTTGGGAGTGGTCCATGAATAATATGATGGTTTTAAGAGTGATCTCATTCCACTATTATATTAATGGGTGTGAACCATGACTACTAAATAAATGATTTTCAATTCATATATATATATATATTAAAATAATTTGTCTTAATAAAAGATTATTCTCTCATGGATACTATTATTTTATCCCCATATGATTTATTTTTTATGAACTTATAATATTTTTTAAGACTCAAAATTATGATCATTGATATGCATGGTATGGTTTTTTAATGTTATGATCATGTCTTGAATACCTTGTTTACATTTTCTGCTTATGTATATCCCTGGTTTACCCTTACTATGTATCTGAGCCCACAACATTATTATGTTTAGTTTCCCCAGGTTATGATGAAATATATTATGTATCACATGTATAATAAGGGTTTTAAATATGAAAAAATAGCAGGTGATGACATTCCTAACTTATGAACCCTTTTTATGTGTCCATGTTTACAAGGAACTTATCTTTATGATCCTTATTCATTTGTTTGTGTAATGTTTAGAATATGAATCTAAAAAGGTGTAATATCTATGTATAATAATATGTGGTATTTACTATTGGTATTGGTGGAATGTTTTAAAAATTAATCATACATGTTTTTTGGTATTCTTTTACACATATTTTTTTATTACTTTGGTTGAGGCTTGACCCAGTTGTTCATTGGTGAGTTTGGGAACTGTTAGGAGGGGTTTTGGGTAGTGCACGACCGACACACTATTTTCCCAAACAATTTTCCTACCCCTAGAAGAACATGCATCCCATCCATATTGGAATTTCATGGTTGGAAAACATTTTATAAAATAATGTGACACATAGTAGAATAAACACACCAAAGAAAGTAGTGATGCATGGTTAGGGTATATTGACTGGAAAATGGTGTTCCCTAAACTAGGAAATTATCCTTGTTGTATTTTAACCCACTTAATTTTTTAAAACACTCTATTATCCACCTATTCATTATTCCTAACCTTCTGAGCTCGACCTACTATGATTTTCATTGTTCTTGGAGGTTCTCAGAAGGATTTTGAGGCTTTAAAACCCCTTTTAATGTGAATAAATGATTAGGTTGAATTATTATACCCCTCTTATTGTATGATATCTCTTATTTTTTGGTTTTATCTACCTCTCATGTATTATTATGTTATTTTGGATGGTTTATTTATCCAAATTTTGATTTTTTTAGATCGAGGTTTTGAATGATCATGTTTAATTGGATACTGGCCTTCAGATTTTATTTTAGATCTCCTCTACCATTATGATTGTGATCATTCAACATCCAAATTGAGGGATTTAGTTTGGTGAGAGTTCATCAAAGATCTTGTGGTAGGTGGTCTATTTTCTTATTATTATAGTATTTATTATGATTGTGTGAATGTAATTGTAATATTTCAAATTCTATTTTGTCAAATTTTAATTGAAGTTGAATTAATTTATTGACCACATTGTATTTTGAATACCATCATAGATATTGTTGGTCCATTGGAGTTTTTTAACGACTGTTAATGGAAACCCATGGGGTGCTAATTTCATTAAAATGATGATATATAGTATTATGAGAGTTGTTGAGTAATGGATTATGAAAAATGATGATAAATGGGATTCTGTATTCAACTCAATAATGGATTATGAATTTGGTTGATAAATTAGATAGTGAATTTGGTTGAACAATGGATTATAGAAATGGTTAATTTATGGTTAATGAATTTGAAATAGTGATATACAGTTGATACATGTGATATTTGTGAAACACGTGAACACTGATTTGTGAGATATAGAATTTTACTCCAAATACCCATGTGGATCTAAACAGAATCTATTGGACCTCATGATATATACATTTATTGTATTCGATTACACTATTCTGGAATAGAGAATGATGCACAAAATTCACACAGGGTGCCATAATATTTCTCTAGGACCCGTAATGTATAGAGGTAAAATTGTAAATTAAATCATTACTAAAATACCATCAAATAATTAAATGTGAAATATATTTTGAAGATAGTTAAAATCTTTCTCTAGCTAAAGCATGTATTATTGGTTCGGTTGTCACTATGAAATAGAGGGAATATACTATGGATTATTGAGAAATTATATCTGAAGCATGTTATCTTTTTTTACTTGTTCTTTATTATTTTTACTACATTATAAATTTTAATATACATGGTATTCCTTTAGAAACCCTTTTTTATGGCAATTGAGTTTTACTAACACCCTAATCAGGCTAGCTGATCAGTTCACAAATACACTTCACGATTTTGGGACACGATATGGGTAATAGACCAACATTAATAAAATGAGTTGGGATTGGGTATGGATCATGGATAAAGGAACCAAAAATGTCTTCAGGGACTGACTTGAGAGTTTTCAGTTTGCTTTTATTCTAGTTATTCATTTATTACATTATATTTTTATGGTATTATATGACTACTACTTTGATTATGGACAATTTCTATGTTTTGAGGTTATCATATGATGTTGGTCTTTATTGATTATGGTATCATCATGGTTATTTTTATTATCATTTGGATATTTTTCATTGATTAAAAAATATTTTATTCTTTTATTTGAGGGTATAGTCTCCCATGTTACATACAAGACCCTCTCTACTAGTCGGAAGCCTCTGGAATATAGAAAGGCATGCATGAAGTCACATCATGAACCTGTTTGGTGAATCAGTCTGTGCTACCCCATTTGGGATGTTACAAAGTCATACCAATGAGATTTATTTTCTTTTCATTAGTCATAAAATTTTAGAAATGTAGATAAGAGACCAGCACAAGTCGATCATTGGTCATGAGCTCGTGCATGGGAGCATCGAACCCATGTGTAAGAGAAAACCCAAGTATGTAGGGTGGGATTATTTTTCATGATTTTTGTTGTTACAAATAAATTTTATTTCACATGGATTAATTTACTTGTTTGGTGATGTTATTATATTTCTATGATTTTTACAGTGTCCTAAAATGGAATGCGAGTTGGTGTATGCATATATCATACTAATAACTCATGATTTATTGTTGAATGAATCAATATTGGAATGCATAGAAAAGTAGGTTTTCTATGAGTAGATTGAATGGATATTTTTTCCTTTACTTGGGTGATATAAAATAAATGGTGTCTAATGACAAATTTCAATGGTGAAAATAATTCTATATATTTGATTTTTTAAAACTACTAAAATTATTTTCTAATGTGAAACATAAAATATGGATGTGTTTACACGATGTTGGCCATTACCCATCTGAGGGGTGGATGATCATAGAGATAGTGCATCATTTTTGACATTATGGTGGGGTATGGGGGATGGCCTATTATGTAATTATGTGAATAAATCTTGTTTAAATGTGATAATGATGTATTTCGTGTCATAAGATGTGTGTTTGGAATTATAGAGTTGTTCCTCCATAACGATTCTTGTTAATAGGATGAAATGAGGACATAACTAGAATTGATCCTCCTATATAGAAATATGAGGCACAAATAGTTCATTATGAGGGGATGTGAGAGAAAGTTAATGTGATATTTCTTTGATATATACTGTATATATAGAGAGACTTAGGGAGGTCTGTATAGAATTTTTCAGACATGACATTAGAGTTTTAGTTGCAACATCCTACAACCATCAGTAGATAGGGTATACTAGAGGATGTTGACCTCTTGATTGAGTTTATCCATGTGATCCTTGACCATTTAGAGACTCCTACAGAGAATATAATAAAATTGGATACTTATATATTTTGAGGGTTAGTGAAGCACATGTGGGATATGAAAATTCGGCCTGGTAATCAATATGACATTGTTTGAAAATACTTTTAGGAGAATTTATTGGAACACTTTTAAATAGAGACACACAGGTATGAGAGAGTAGTGAAATTTATGTGGTTTTCCTTGGAGAGTATGTCCATGATGAAATATTCTACTCAAATAACTAACTTGTGAAACATTGTCCAATCACTTTTATTTTATGAAGAATATGAAAAGGAGTGTTTTTAGGATAGAGTTAAATGTTATATTAAGTCCTAGGTTAACATATTTAGGTTGAATATATATTCTAAGGTGGTGAATTACAATTTTATTTAGGAGGGGTACCTGAATGTGGATTCCATTGGATGATTTGTAGTTTCATCTTGATACTTGGAGATACATTTTCTTAATAATGAAAGAACTTATATGAAAATATTAGAAAGCGAAATGAAAAAAACATATCCTAGTAGAATGATCTATTACCTAGAGCAGTATCCATGTATACAACCACCAGTGTCATAGGTCAGGTCACTTTTGTAGTCACCGTCCTTGACCACTAGTGGAGTGTTGATCCTATGAAATGATGGTTCACATATAAATGGATTGTAGAATCGATCGACCAATGTGAAATGGTATAGGAGTTAGGACAAGTTAGAATAATAGAAGGGGATCATATATCCTACATCATTTGGGAAGTTGGATTTCTTGTATTCTTAGAGGTTGAGGAGTTGTATTTTTTACTTTGGGTCAATAGTAATCATATCATCTGTTTGGTGCATCTTAGGGGACTCAGACTATGAAAAAGGTAATAGGGAAAGGCTATTTTAGTAGTCTAGCATGCAGTTGTTGATAGCGAGGTGAGGAAATCAATAGTAAGAGATATTGTTCTTATATATTTTATGATTTTTAGTTCCTTATTTTATATATATTCCTCTCATTTTTTTATTTCTTATCAACATGTAAATGCCTTGAGTTTGATGGAAGAGTTTGTGAGTTGGGTTATGTAGATCAACACACAATTTTGAGTATGGTAGAGGGAAATTTTTTTGGATAATGGGTGTTCTCTCTATATTGAAGAGTATCATTTCTATTGGGATATTTGTAAACAATAAATATATTTTTAACTTGATTTTGGGTATGGACTAGTTAGTAACATATTAATCCCACATAGAATGTTACAGAATGAGAGTGACCTCATATCCACTGATGGTGACAATTATCTTCTTCTTTTGGAATGAAATATCTAGGAAATACATATAGGGAATGTTCATAAAAACTTGGGGAGCTCACCACCCAGGTTTGAAGTATTTTTTTGGATGAAGTGGTTATGAATAATGATTTCATTAAAAAATAGTGGACTGGTTATAAGATGTGATTCTTGAAGAATTAATAGGGCTACAACCTAACAGTTAAATTGAGATTAAAATTGATCCCATGATGGGATCAGAACCAACCTACATTCAAACCTATATAATGGAACCAAAATTGCTTCAAAAAATTAAGACTCAACTCAATGTATTGATGGATAATGGATTTATCCAACAAAGTATTTTACCTTGGTTTTGTCTAGTTTTTCTTTTAAGAATGATGATAATCTGTTGGGTTTATGTGTTGAATAATAGATTTTGAACAATATGATAGTGAAGAACCAATATTATATTCAATGTATCGATGATATCTATGACCAATTGAGAAGATCTTATGTTTTAAAAAATATAGACTATAAATTGGTGTATCATTAGATATGAGTTTGACGTTCTGATATGCCAATGATTTCTTTATGAAGTAGGTATTGCCTATATGAGTTCTTCACTATGATGTTTGGTCTAAAAAATTCTCCAGCTATGTTTATGGCCTTAATGAACTGATTCTTTCACCCATACCCTATGTGAAGACCCAGAAAGTCCATGGAAAACTTTTTTCTTAAATACATGGGAATTTTATTAGTCCGTAGTTTCTGACGGGGCATGATTCCGAGGCCCGGTGTTCTCGGAATCAATTTCAGACGTTTTGTTTGCATACGTTCAGTAAAAGTACGTGCAAGATTTTATATCTTTTGAACTGGTGCTCGGAATTGAAATCTGATGACACTGTTGAACTCACAGCGCCGATATTTTATTAAGGGGATCTTTACCACAATTGCGTTTTATAGAGGATGGATGTTAATTTTTGGGGGTTTTCTAAATAAATTAAATAAAAATATATACAATATATTTTTTATTTGTGGCGGTTTAGTCCTCCAAGGGGAGGTTGGAGGTGGGGTCCACCCATTCATAACCTCCCTTGGGAGGATATAACTTGGTGGGACCCACACGAGTATAAACCCTCTTTAACCCCCATGTAACTCTCATTAAATTGGGGGAAGTCTCTTAAAATTCCCTTGAGTTTATTAAAGCCATCCCTCCCTTATTTATTTTAAAACATTCTACCATCCCCATAATGGTGCCTATTCACCCATTAATTAAGTGAGGTAGATTATTTTAATTAACTTTTCAAAAACATTTGAATTCTTTTTTAAATTCCTAGAAAAAATAAAATATTAGGGAGATATTATTTTATTTTGGGGGGGGGGTGGGGGTTGGTGATTCTATTTAGTGGAGATTTGGAGTTCTTGGAGAAATGAATTCTTCCAACGAAGAACAACATCCTCTCCAATGGAGAACGCTCCTCATCTCTAAAGAATGACGAACACCGTCCTCGATATTCGACCAAGCTATAAGATATGGAGCCACCCACAAAGAACGCCGACGACGCTTCTTCCTCAGATGCTCCTCGACGTCAACGAATTAACACCTCCTCTTCCGCCACTCATCAACATTCAACAAAAAAATATGAGTTAGAGGTTTGAGTTGAATTATTTTCTTGTTCTGCATCATTCAACCTCGGTTTATTTGTTGGAAAATTTTTATCACCAAACACGGAGGGTGTGGGCCAAACAAACACGACCCGACGTCCCTCCATTGGTTCTTGATTGGTTGACGATGAAGGTGGCACAACGACGCCACCGGAAGAGATAACCGCGGTTGAGCATCAGCTGCCGGTGACAACCCAGCCGCGAGTAAACTTGCAGCGCAAGGCCACTAGAAAAAGAAGTGGCACTGTCGTTCCGTGAGGAGTAGCCACGGGCCGCGGAAAAACTGGGCTGTGGTGGAGGAGGCGCGGCGCCGCAGTGCTGCGCGGTGGAGCGGAAGGCCGCAGCCAGGTCGGTCGACGGTGGTGGAGGCGCGACATCGTTGTGCCCCATGGAGAGTAGAATGACCACGGCACCGTCACGCCGCGTTGGAGGACCGGTGGTGGCTGGTCGGGCCGACCACTGTGGAGCCGAACGAGCGGGACCAGCTGGGTCCCGCGACCCCTGAACCAGTGCAGTGCGCCGATTTTGTTCGACAAACTGGGGAGGGGCTCGGAACCCCCCTCCCTTGCGTGGTTAGCCGGGCCACCACGGGCTGGGCTGCCACAGTCGGGCCGCCCCAGGCTGGGCCTCCGTCGGGACGGGTTGTCCCCTCGGATTGGTTCACTTCCTCAAACCAGGTCGGACCCACAGACCAGGTCAAACCTTGGTTCAGACCGAGTAGGGTCGGGTCAGTCTGACTGGGCTGGACTGGACACAGACCTGCTATGGCCGTTGACACCATTTAGCCCGCATCTAGGGCTACGACTGTCTGATTGACGTACCACCTACGGTGATTGAATTCTTGGAGCAAGAATATTCTTTTTGCATACTCCACTTGAGGTTTGGATGTATTTGTGGTACGGCCGGGTTGTTTTGAGCCTAAAAACCAACTGGGCCCCTGGAAAGGAAATGTCAATAACTCTCAGACCGGGCGCCTGATTGACGTGTTGTCTGTCAAGTTGGGTTTCTTATGATGAGACAGAACTACGAGATACATCCACTCGGGACTTTGTGATAGTTGATGTATCGAAACTTGGCTTGAGGAGTGGACCCTCTCAGAATCGAGCATGCTGTGGGCGGGAACCTTAGGGATGGCTGTGACGATACTGTACCAGGATCCTCTGTGGGTTCGACAACGATGAATACTATACCATAATCCTCTGTGGGTTCGACAATGATTACTACTGTTCTGGGATCCTCTGTGGGTCCGAAAGTTCTGACTTTTGTTCCTTTATCTAGTGTGGATCTGACAGAATAACTGGTCATGTATCCTGTGTGGGTCCGACAGCTTAGCTGGTCCTGTATCCTTTGTGGGTCTGACAGCTTAGATGAATCAGTGACTACATATAATCATCTATATCACACTACAAAAGATGTATACCTGTGTGAGCTGAGTTATGTCTTTCAACCATTGTCATTGTGGTGAATGACATTACTTCATTTGTGGAATGGTTTGTGCTTGAGCTCGAGAGTTGGAGCCGGACTGTGATTGATAACTTAGGTATATGTATGGAAATATACCTAAGTAGGGATGGTTGATACCTCATGATTGTATCTTTCTACTATGGTTTATCCTTTTTGGATTCTAAGAGACCTTCGGGGGTCTCATGGACCCCTACTGAGTATTGTTATACTCACCCCTGCACGGGCTTCGCCTGCACATTGTTGTGTTCTGTGCAGACGATGGTCAGTAGTGATCGAGGCTGAGGGTGAAAAATGGGAGGCTACTCGGAGCTGGACTAGACGAGACGTACTGCAGGGATGAGTTGTTTGAGTTCTATACATATCCTTCAGGTAGGATTCCCCAGTGGACGATCCAAGATCTATTTTCCCTTTTTTACTTGTACTTGTTGTTTAGTTGGGTTTGTATACTTACCCACTTCCTTTTAGCACACTTTTCTTTTCTATATTAGTACATGTTTCTTCTACAGTTTGTCTTCAGACTATTTGTGTAATAGGTATAAAGGAAATTCATTCCCTTTTTATCAGGATTATGCCTTTGGTGCTAGTCTCCAGCCCCTGGCCTATGGAAGGTGGGCTTGGGGTAGTCACGACATGGGCCCCGAGGATGGGTCGTGACAAATTGGTATCAAAGGGGTCGGTTCTACCGAATAACTTAGACTCTGATTCTTTTAAGTGGCAATAGTGTTAAGTGTTTTGGGTGTGGTTATCAGTTTAGGGAAACTGGTGTTGGTGCGGCAGCCTACGTATCTATACACAAGGACTCTGGGTTCTGATTTCCGACTCAGTGCATGAAAACACTGATTGCGTGTGTTTCCTTTAAAAAGTTTTCTTCATGATTACTTTGTGTTAGCTCACCAGGTATATTGTTTTGACCATGGAACACCTGTTTCTTTCAGGATGGCCTCATTAAGGTAGTCAGTTAGGGTTCTGAATTTCATACGAGATGGTAGCCCACCGAGCGAAAAGGCCTCGATACAGGGCACCATCACAGCAGAGGTAGCAGCGGTACCACTACCCGCTGGGCCACCGATAACACCATATCCAGTAGTAGAGAGTGAACTCCATCTGAGTGCGTTGCATGAGTTCTAGCATAAGAGGCCACCCAGGTTCCAAGGAGATATGGACCCACATGAAGCTAAGGATTGGTTGGAGGCTGTCGTGAGAGTTTTCAGATTGGTAGGGACACCAGCCTACCTCATAGTGATCCTTGTCGCGAGTCTCTTACATGAAGTAATAGGCAGATGGTGGAGCTTGATTCCCCAGGTGCATGATGAGGCCTCATTACTCTGGACAGACTTCGAGAGTCTCTTTCACTCAAAGTTTTTTCCAGACACCCTTCGTGTGGTGTGGAATCAAGAGTTATTTCATCTGCAGTAGGGAAGCATGAAAGTACCTCAGTATTCAGTGAGGTTCTCTGACCTCTTGCGCAACTCCACGGATATGGTGCGGGACCTATTCTTCAGGGCTTGGACCATCGAGCAAGCACTCAGGCATGAACTTAGGGCTTCTATGATCCCCCCCAGCATCCCGATACAGGCAGGGGTGCTGGAGCGAGCCCTTCTAGTGGAGAGTTTTCTTGCTGAGCAGTCACCAGTAGAGAGACCCACCATAGGGCGACATGTAGCAGAGTCTTCTATAGTCGATAGTATACATATGTCGCAGAAGTCCAAGCGAACTAGGCCATCAGGTGGGCAACCACAAGATACAGGTTCGGTTGTGCAGGGCACACGAGATAGAGCCAGTTATACGAGGGTCATGTAGTGGTATGAATGCGACGGGCATGGTCACATGGCTCATGACTACTTGACCCACCATGTTGATGAGTAGCAGATAGTAAAGAGACCTTCTAGGCAGAGGCAAAGGTTCGACCACGGTGGTCCGCTGGGAGTAGGCGGATGTGGCAGAGGAGCTGGCCGAGCAGCGAGTGGTGGACGACGTTTCATATAACGACCCATACTTTACATACATTGTTATTTCTTCAAAATTGAAGCGTACTTATTACAACATATAACGAAACCATGAAAGGACCGTATAGTTATAGTGTCTTTAGAAACTGGGAAACATAAATAACTGGTTCATAAAGCGTCTACACTATCTCATATTTATTTCATCATATCTATAGTCCCTTTTGGCATATATTACTTAATAACCTTCTTCCTGACCTGGGGAAATAAAACATACAAAAGGGTGAGCTCAAATTCTCAGTAAGGGTAAACATAAGAAATATCAATCACATCATATACATAAGAACATAACTATTGGAAATCTTAACCTGCAAAAGAGATCATAATTTCATAACATGGGATAAATCATAGTAGTGAAATGAAATCCCAATAATCATAACTTAAAACATGAAACTTTGTGTCATACACACATAATAATAGAGAATCATTTCTTATTAGTCAAGACTCATTGCCAAGACTATCTTAGTGGACAAAGTCCAATTCTGAACCGAGTTCATTCCTCGTTTCAGTCCTGTTTTACTGAACCGGTTTAACCTGCCATTCCAGCCATGTCTATCTCATGAGATATAAAATCATTACCCAATGCATTGGAGGGAGATATAGGTCCCACCCATCTCATAATGATACCATTCTTATGTGTGCCACAAAATCAAAAATCATACATCATTGCATAACCCATGTAATAAAAATGGGATTCTTAATCGTCATGGCATCATAAAACAATTCATATAAGATAAAGGAATTCATAAAAATAATTTCATCACAACATAATCAAAGCAATGTAATAATAGGGATATAAATAGAACCCTATATTATCTTAGATGGAAAATAATTTTGATAAAACACTTAAACTCCATTCTTGAGGAAAATATCCTTTCTACTTCAAAAACATTTTTCATTTCTTAACATGTCATACAATTTTATTCTAAAAGAAGTTGATTAAAAATAAACTTGAAAACTTGTAAATTAATCTTCTTGGAAATAATTTTTTAAAAATCCATTCATGCTGTATAAGTTAAAAAAACATTCTTCTCGTACTTTTGTCGGAAAAGTCAAAAATTACCTCGTACGAAAAATGACAAAAGATTCCTTTCATATCTTTTACTAAAAACTCACCGAAGGGTAAAATTGGATATAAACTATTTTAGAAGGATATAAATATTACATATTTAGGAAACATGGATTTGGATGATAAAATACACCCCATTAAATTCCAAAGTATAAACAATCTCGGATAAAAATGAGATTGTGATATTTCCCTTACCTTAGGTCCGATATGCTTCGTAAGTGTCCAGACCTCCTGTATAATGATTTAAATAATGTTATTGACTTATTACAGAATCATACTTATTGTTATGATATCATATATGGTCATATTCTTAGCTTATTATTAGTAATATTTCATTACTACTTGTTATTCAGGTGTTTATTACTTTTTGTTCTTATGCGTGTTTGTCGAATAAATTCTTATTATTCTCTTTAAGTTGTAGATACCTCATTTCCAGAATGGTATTAGTGTAATATATATCATATTAATTCATTATATTCATTTATATAATCATTAGGCAAATGAAGATCATGTAGAATGAATCGTATCACATCATGGAGACGGTATTCCGTACGTACGCACGAGCGATGATATCGTTCCCATGATCATGGAATTGTATTGGAGTGTATGTATACTATTTCAGAATCAATAACACTTTATAATAATCATATATATTCATTACTTTCACCCTTATACCCATCCAAGTAAGGTGGTGGTGTAAAATATATTACACCACGGCGTGGAGACGGTATTCCGTACGTACGCACGCGCGGTGATTTCGTTTTCCTTAGGATGGATAAGAGGTGAAATATGGATGTTTCATATTAATAATAACATATCAGTATATGAGTTATACTGATGTTATTACCTCATAATGAAACAACTAAAGAAGAGGGAGTAGAATAAGAATGGAACTTGAAGAAAACAGTAGAAGGTATTACCTCTTTCTCGAAGTGCCTCCTTTAAACCTTCTCTTAAGGCACTAGAGTTGGTCTTTTAATAAAACCAGTACCTCTAGTATGTTTCTAAGGTAGTGGGGAAGTGAAATGGTCAGGGTTTGGACGATATTTAAGGCTCAAATGGGTGTGAGGAAGAGAGGGAGGAGGAGCCCTTTTATAAGGGAGGAGAGGGGCACCTTTGGAAATATAAGAAATATTAGTTTATATTAAATCCCAACCCCACATAAAAACATCCAAAATGACTCATATCTGAATCTTAGATGAGATAGGGTTGTAATCGCATCAACCAATAAAATTTAGACATGTTATAAAATTATTTTAAACATTATCAACTTGATTTATCATTATTTATCAATTTAATTTTATTTGTGGTAATAATATTCTAAATTTTAAATTATTATAAATAATTACATATGTGTTGTGAATTTTACATAATTTGAAACTTTATGACATTTTAGACCATATAAATTTTAATTTATAATTTTTAAATATTTTTGTGATTTTTAAACAATTTTATAATATGTTATCTTTATAAAATAACAATAGTGTCAATTTTGAAACTATTCATTTATTTGAATTTAAATAAAATATATACAGAAGATATGTTCAAACTAAAAGATTTAATAGATTCATAAAATGTCATATGTATCTAGAAAATTATTTTAGCACATTAAATAGTTCATATAATATTTATTTTAACATTTCTAAAAAAAATTATTTGATATTTTAATTAATAAAATAATTTCAACATCACTATTGTGTCATAATTAATGAAAATTATTTAATCCCTAAAAATTATAAATAAATTCTTATGATTTATATAATTGTATTAGCTTTCTTTAGACTATTCATGTTCGAATTTTCATTAAGTTTATCACCAAATTAAAATTATTATAATTATAAGATTTAAGAAAGTGACATGTTGTCACATTCTTTGGTTTTAATAATAATTAAATTATTTTCATGGAACAAAGTCCATTAAATGAATCTAATCCGACCCTTAGGTGATATGGGTCTACTTTTAGTCATCCAATTGGATTTTGGCAGGTGTTAGGCTAATTTTATAATCTTATATTTACCCTTAATTACCCGATTTACCTTTAACTATGGTAAATAAAATTTAACGTAGTTACTATTCATAATGCCCAAAAATAAAAAGTAGTATATTAACATAATTTGGACCCTATGATTCTGAATATGGAATCCATTTTTCAAAATTCAAAACATAGAATTTTCAGTAATTAATTTAAAATAAATCCCGTTGTTAAGAAAACGGGTTTTAGAAGTTAAAACATTGCCAAAGATTGAAATGTTTTTACCTATGAATTCAATGTGAAATTAATGATAATGACATAGATTATATTAAATGGTTAAAATATATTCTATTTATACTTTAAATCCATTAAATATTATAATTTATCCATATAAATTATCTCAATGGAAAAAGTTGTTTTTAATTAAAAAATAGCATATTTTTACTATTCCTCAAAATATGAAAGTAATAAGAAAAATATCAAAAGTTTATCCAAAGTAAATTTTTATACCCTGATTCAATAGAAAAATTTTATTTTGTCAAATTGAACTTATAAAAATTTCAAAAACTAGATTTAATGTGGATGCACCATCAAAAGGCGTCAAAACTGTATTTTTTGAAAAATATTTCTTTTATCCAAAAAAACTGATTTTGATTTTATACCTCATTCTAGAAAATGTATAAGTTGAATTAAAATGTTATAAAATTAAAAATTCAGTTAGTACAATTCATAATGGCTAGTTTTAATAATATTTTAATAGCATATCATTGTTTAGTGAAACTCGGTATTGTGTACGACGCAAGCTATCGAGGAAGGCCGCGATTGCGTGTAAAGCAAGCCAAGCTAGTGTTGTGTGTAACAAAATATTTCTCATAAAAGTCTCGGGTGTTACATTCTACCCCCCATAAAATGAATTTCACCCTCAAAATTCTTCACTTTGAAACAGATAGATGAGGATACCTCTCCCTCATCATATCCTCAAGCTCCCATGTAGCTTCTTCTAATTGGTGGTTCCTCCATAAAACTTTCACCAAGCGAGTGGTCTTGTTCCGTTGGAATTTTTCGCTACGATCCAGAATCACTATCAGCTGTTCTTCATAAGAAAGATCTTTCTCTAGTGGTACAACTTATGAGCTGAGTACATGTGAAGGATCAGGTATGTACTTTCTCAGGAGAGATACATGGAACACATCGTGTACTTGAGAGAGATTCGGTGGAAGCGCCAATCGATAAGCTACCTTTCCAACATGATCCAGAATTTCAAAAGGACCGATATATCTAGGGCTCAACTTTCCCTTCTTTCCAAATCTCATGACCCTTTTCCAGGGAGATATTCATAAGAACACTTTATCACCCACTTCAAACTCTAGGTCTTTTCTTCGGTTGTCGGCATAACTTTTCTGTAAACTCTGAGCTGCTCTTATGTGTTGTTGAATAAATCTGACCTTTTCTGCCATTTCATCAATGAGATCAGGGCCTAATAGCTTTCTTTCCCCAACTTCATCCCAGCAAGTTGGAGTCATGCATTTATTTCCATAGAGAGCTTCATAAGGAGCCATATGAATACTAGAGTGAAAGCTATTATTATAAGAAAATTCCACCAAAGGTAGGTGTTGATCCCAACCACCTTTGAAATCCATAGAGCAAGATCTCAACATATCTTCTAGAGTTTGAATTGTTCTCTCAGACTGACTGTCTGTCTGTGGATGATAAGCAGTGCTGAAACTCTACTCTGTATCCAGAGTATGCTGAAGACTTCTCCAGAACTTTGAGGTAAACCTCAGATCCTGATCAGATATAATAGAAAGTGGTACTCCATGCAATCTTACCACTTCATTTACATATATCCTGGCAAGCTGATCCAGAGAGAAATTCTCTATAATAGAAATGAAGTGTGCAGACTTTGTAAGACGATCAACTATGACCCAGATAGAATTATTGCCTTTGGATGTTTTAGGAAGTCCTGTGACAAAGTCCATAGTGATGTTTTCCTATTTCCATTCGGGTATGGGTAATGGTTGTAACATCCCCTTAGAATTCTGTCTCTCAGCTTTAACTTGCTGACAAACTAAGCATCGAGAGAAATATTCAGCAACATATCTTTTAATGCCATCCCACCAGAAGTACTCTTTCAGGTCCCTATACATCTTCGTGCTTCCATGATGAATAGAGAATGGTGAACTATGAGCCTCATCCAGCATCTCCTTCTTTAATTCGGGGATGGAAGGAACACAAACCCGATTCCTGAACATTATTATCCCATCACAATCAAGGTTGAACTCAGGAATATTTCTCACCTTCTTTGGTAACTCTACATCTTCTTTCTGTGCCTCTTTAATCTTCACATGTATAGATGGTTGAACATTCATTTGAGAAAGATACGATTTCCCCCTTCCATTATAATTCTAAGATCCATCCTTTGGAAATCCATAAATATTGGATCTTTTGTGATCCTCATAATGGATAAACTGGCATGGTCTTGTCGACTTAATACATCTTCCACCTTGTTTACTTTCATAGGGTGGTAATGAATTGAGCAGTCGTAATCCTTAATCAGCTCCAACCATCTTCTTTGACACATATTCAGCTCCTTTTGTGTGAAAATATACTTTAAACTTTTATGATCAGTATAAATATCACACCTTTCACCATAAAGGTAATGCCTCCAAATCTTTAATGCAAAGATTACCGCAACTAACTCCAAATCATGAGTTGGGTAATTTTGCTCATGGATTTTCAACTGGCATGAGGAATAAGCTCTCACCATATCATTTTTCATGAGAACACATCTCAGTCCCTTCTTGGATGCATCACTGTAGATCACAAACCTTTCTCCACTACAAGGAAGTGTGAGTACAGGTGCACTAGATAACCTTCTTTTCAACTCCTTGAAATTCTCTTCACATTCGTCCGTCCACATGAACATAACTCCTTTTCGAGTCAACCTAGTGAGTGGATTAGATAATCGTGAAAAATATTACACAAAACGTCGATAATATCCAGCCAAACCAAGAAAACTTCGGATCTAAGTTACTGTTGTTGGTCTCGACCATCTTTCGATAACCTCTGTTTTTGCTGGATCCACAGATATCCCCTCTTTTTAGATTATGTGACCCAAAAATGCAACTTTTTGAAGCCAAAATTCACACTTTGTAAATTTGGCATAAAGCTTCTCCTTTCTCAAGGTCTTCAATATAATTCTCAAGTGATCTTTATGTTCTTCCTTTCTCTTTGAACAGACAAGAATATCGTCTATAAAGACTACCAAAAATTGATCAAGGTAGTCTCTAAAGACTCTATTCATCAGATCCATGAAGATATCAGGGGCATTAGTAAGACCAAATGGCATCACTATAAATTCATATTTTCCATACCTTGTACGGAAATCCGTCTTTGGTATATCCTCCCTTTTGACCCTTAATTAATGATACCCTGAATGAAGATCAATCTTGGAAAAGTATTGAGCTCCGCGTAGTTGGTCAAATAGGTCATCAATGCGTGGGAGAGGATATTTGTTCTTGAGAGTGATCTTGTTAAGTTCTCGATAATCAATGCAGAGTCTCATTGATCCATCTTTCTTCTTAACAAACAGAATAGGTGCTCCCCAAGGTGACGCACTAGGGCGTATGAATCCCTTATCAAGATTCTCTTGGAGTGGCTTCTTCAATTCCTGCAACTCAATTGGGGTCATTCTATAAGGTGTCTTTGAAATAGGCAAAGCATCTGGTACGAGTTCTATTGAAAACTCAACTTCACGATTTGGTGGAAGACCTGACAATTCCTCCGGAAAGACATCATCAAACTTCCGTACAATGGGAATATTCTTAATTGTGAGTTTCTCACCAACCATTTGAGATAAATAACCTTCATTAAGTGGAATCAAGACCCATAAGATGGAAGAAATTTCCACTGGAAGGTTATGTTCATCCTTGCATCGATAGATGATCATAGATTGATCTGGAATATGAAATGTGACTTCCCTTAATTGGCAATTGATATGAGCTCCATATAAAGAAAGACAATCCATGCCAAGAATCACATCAAATTCAACTATAGGAAGGATCACAAGATTTACAGGAAGCACTTTCCCACAAACTTCAATCGGGGAAGAATTATAAACTTTTGATGCGACTGTTGTTCCATTAGGTGTTGTTATAGCTAACTAAACATCTAAATGTTGAGGTAAAACGGTGATACCCTTAGAAAAATCTTCAGAAATAAAATAGTGGGTGGATCTAGAATCAAATAAAACATTTTCTACTTTAGAGTGGATGGTAAGTGTACCTTTCACCACATCGTTATCGTACTCCACATCGCTGATAGAAATTGCATGTGACTTTACTTTGTATTTAGCCTTAAGATTTTGTTGATGTTGGTCATCATCAACAACCCTTGGATTAGGGCATTTATTGGAATAATACCCCATCTCCTTGCACTTGAAACATTGAAGTGTAGTAGGTTCATTCTGTGTGTCCCTTTCTTTGTTTGCATCATTAGACATCTTCTTCCCATTATTGCGGCATTCAAAAGCCCGATGACCTTCCTTTCCACATTTGAAACATTTACTTGTCCCTTTAAGACAACTCCCTCCATGTTTCTTTCCACACTTTGAGCATAAGGAAAAGCTCATCTTCTTTTCAGTGTGCTCTTTAGATTTTCCTTTGAATTCCATTTTCCTCTTCTTATCAAACCCATATGACTGATGGGTTACTCTAATTTTCATCTCGACTTTGAGAGCACATCGAATTATTTCCTCATAGCTATTGAAGTCCCTTATGGCTAACGCCCTTCGAAGACTTGGTTTTAAGCCACTAAAGAATCGATAGATCTTACTCTCAAGTTGGATAATAATACCAGAAGCATACCTTGCAAGTCTTGTAAAATTTTCTTCATAGGTACCAACAGATTCATCATCCTTTTGCTTCAGTTCAAGAAACTCTTTCTCCATCTTTGTTCGGAGAATACGAGGGAAGTACTTATTGAAAAATAAGTTCCTGAACTCGTCCCATTCCGTGGAATCAATTTCATCCCTTTGCCTCGTATTATTAATAATATTCCACCATTGATCAGCATCTCCTTACAAACGATACACTGCTAGGATGACATTGTCATGTTCAGAACATTGAAGAACTGAAAATATCTTTTCAGTGGTACTAATCCATTGTTCAGAAACTAATGGATCAGTAGACCCGCTGAAAGAAGGTGGACACTGCCTCATGAAGGATTCAATAGAATGTTGCTCCTTACTTTTCTCGTTTGGAAGTCCTGCATGATTCAAAGCTTGAGAAAGTTGTGTGAGCATGGATACAAGATTTTTCATTCCATCTCCCATAAAGTTTGGTTGCTCAGGGGGAGAATCATTGCATTGCCCATCGCATTCCGCATTAACACGGTTCCTTCAGGTTCCAGCCATTGACTAAAACCAAGAAGAATAGTGTGATCAACAATAATTATAATAGGAAAACCACATAATCAAGAATAAAATTTCACACTTAAGGTATTATCCTAGGTTATTCATGGTCATTTCTAAAACACTAATACTGTGTTCTATGCTTAAACTTTTCCTTAGGGTTCTTACTAAGGCTTTCACATCCTAGTTTCCAAAGGTTGACTATACCTTTCCTCTGATACCAACTATAACGACCCATACATTACATACATTGTTATTTCTTGAAAATTGAAGCGTACTTATTACAACATATAACAAAACCATGAAAGGATCGTATAGGTATAGTGTCTTTAGAAACTGGGAAACATAAACAACTGGTTCATAAAGCATCTACACTGTCTCCCATTTATTTCATCATATCTATAGTCCCTTTTAGCATATCTTACTTAATAACCTTCTTCCTAGCCTGGGGAAATAAAACATACAAAAGGGTGAGCTCAAATTCTAAGTAAGGGTAAACATAAGAAATATCAATCACATCATATACATAAGAACATAACTGTTGGAAATCTTAACCTGCAAAAGAGATCATAATTTCATAACATGGGATAAATCATAGTAGTGAAATGAAATCCAAATAATCATAACTTAAAATATGAAACTTTGTGCCATTCACACATAATCATAGAGAATCATTTCTTATTAGTCAAGACTCATTGCCAAGAGTATCTTAGTGGACAAAGTCCAATTATGAACCGTGTTCATTCCTCGTTTCAGTCCTGTTTTACTGAACCGGTTTAACCTGCCGTTCCAGCCATGTCTATCTCATGAGATATAAAATCTTTACCCAATGCATTGGAGGGAGATATAGGTCCCACCCATCTCATAATGATACCATTCTTATGTGTGCCACAAAATCAAAAATCATACATCATTGCATAACCCATGTAATAAAAATGGGATTTTAAACATCATGACATCATAAAACAATTCATATAAGATAAAGGAATTCATAAAAATAATTCCATCACAACATAATCAAAGCAATGTAATAATAGGGATATAAATAGAACCCTATGTTATCTTAGATGGAAAATAATTTTGATAAAACACTTAAACTCCATTCTTGAGGAAAATATCCTTTCTACTTCAAAAACAATTTTACTTTCTTAACATGTCATACAATTTTAATCTAAAAGAAGTAAATTAAAAATAAACTTGAAAACTTGTAATGGAAGCTTCTTGGAAATAATGTTTTAAAAATTCATTCATGCTGTATAAGTTAAAAAAACATTCTTCTCGTACTTTTGTCGGAAAAGTCAAAAAGTACCTCATACGAAAAACGACAAAAGATTCCTATCATATCTTTTACTAAAAACTCACCGAAGGTTAAAATTGGATATAAGCTATTGTAGAAGGATATAAATATTACATATTGAGGAAACATGGATGTGGATGATAAAATACACCCCAGTAAATTCAAAAGTATAAACAATCTCAGATAAAAATGTGATTGTGATATTTCCCTTACCTTAGGTCTGATATGCTTCGTAAGTATCCGAACCTCCTGTATAATGATTTAAATAATGTTATTGACTTATTCCAGAATCATACGTAATGTTATGATATCTTATATGTTCATATTCTTAGCTTTGTTTTAGTAATATTTCATTACTACTTGTTATTCGGGTGTTTATTACTTTTTGTTCTTATGCGTGTTTATCGAATAAATTCTTATTATTCTCTTTAGGTTGTAGATACCTCATTTCCAGAATGTTATTAGTGTTATATATATCATATTAATTCATTATATTCATTTATATAATCATTAGGAAAATGAAGATCATGTAGAACGAATCGAATCACATCGTGGAGACGGTATTCCGTACATACGCACGAGCGATGATATCATTCCCATGATCGTGGAATTGTATTGGAGTGTATGTATAGTATTTAAGAATCAATACCACTTTACAATAATCATATATATTCATTACTTTCACCCTTATACCCATCCAAGTAAGGTGGTGGTGGAAAATAGATTACACCACGGCGTGGAGACGGTATTCCGTACGTACGCAAGCGAGGTGATTTCGTTTTCCTTAGGATGGATAAGAGGTGAAGTAGGTTTGTTTCATATTTATAATAACATATCAGTATATGAGTAATACTTATTTTATTACCTCATAATTAAACAACTAAAGAAGATGGATTAGAAGAAGAATGGAACTTGAAGAAAACGATAGAAGGTATTACCTCTTTCTCGAAGTGCCTCCTTTAAACCTTTTCTTAAGGAACTAGAGTTAATCTTTTGATAAGACCAGTACCTCTAGTAGGTTTCTAAGGAAGTGGGGAAGTGAAATGGGCAGGGGTTGGCCGAGCTTGAAGGCTCAAATGGGTGTGAGGAAGAGATGGAAGAGGTTCCCTTTTATAAGGGATGAGAGGGGCACCTTTGGAAATATAAGAAATATTAGTTTATATTAAATCCCAAACCCACTTAAAAACTTCCAAAATGACTCATATCCAAAGCATAGATGAGATAGGGTTGTAATCACATCAACCAATAAAATTTAGACATGTTAGGAATTTATTTTAAACATTATCAACTTGATTTATCCTTATTTATCAATTTAATTTTATTTGTGGTAATAATATTATAAATTTTAAATTATTATAAATAATTACATATGTGTTGTGAATTTTCCATAATTTGAAACTTTATGAAATTTTAGACCATATAAATTTTAATTTATAATTTTTAAATATTTTTGTGATTTTTAAACAATTTTATAATATGTTATCTTTATAAAATAACAATAGTGTCAATTTTGACACAATTCATTTATTTGAATTTAAATAAAATATATACAGAATATATGTTCAAAATAAAAGCTTTAATAGATTCCTAAAATGTCATATGTATCTATAAAATTAGTTTATCTCATTAAATAGTTCATATAATATTTATTTTAATATTTCTAAAATAATTTATTTGATATTTTAATTAATAAAATAATTTCAACAACACTATTGTGTCATAATTAATGATAATTATTTAATCCCTGAAAA
Organism: Viscum album; assembly: GCA_963277665.1. Taxonomy (NCBI): domain Eukaryota; kingdom Viridiplantae; phylum Streptophyta; class Magnoliopsida; order Santalales; family Viscaceae; genus Viscum; species Viscum album. The sequence goes on along the minus strand of OY728146.1, from coordinate 173,937,501 downwards.
TTCTAAATAAACTCCTATGATGTATATAATTGTATTAGATTCTTGGAGACTATTCATGTTCAAAGTTTCATTAAGTTTATCACCAAATTAAAATTATTATACTTATAAGATTTAAGAAAGTGACATGTTGTCACATTCTTTGGTTTTAATAATAATTAAATTATTTTCATGGAAAAAAGTCCATTAAATGAATCTAATCAGACCCTATGGTGATATGGGTCGACTTTTAGTCATCCAATAGGATTTTGGCAGGTGTTAGGGTAATTTTATAATCTTATATTTACCCTTAATTACCCGATTTACCTTTAACTATGGTAAATAAAATATTCCGTAGTTACTATTCATAATGCCCAAAAATAAAAAGTAGTATATTAACATAATTTGGACCCTCTGATTATGAATATGGAATCCATTTTTCAAAATTCAAAACATATAAGTTGCAGTAATTAATTTAAAATAAATCTCATTGTTAAGAAAACGTGTTTTAGAAGTTAAAACATTGCCAAAGATTGAAATGTTTTTACCTATGAATTGAATGTGAAATTAATACTAATGACATACATTATATTAAATGGTAAAAATCTATTCTATTTATACTTTAAAACCATTAAATATTATAATTTATCCATATAAATTATCTCAATGAAAAAAAGTTGTTTTTAATTAAAAATTAGCGTATTTTTACTATTCCTCAAAATATGAAAGTTATCAGAAAATATCAAAAGTTTATCCAAAGTAAATTTTTATACCCTGATTCAAAATAAGAATTTTATTTTGTCAAATTGAACTTATAAACATGTCAAAAACTAGATTTAATGTGGATGCGCCATCAAAAGGTGGCAAAACTATATTTTTTTGAAAAATATTTCTTTTATCCAAAAAAACTAATTTTGATTTAATACCTCATTATAGAAAATGTATAAGTTGAAGTAAAATGTTATAAAATTCAAAATTCAGTTAGTACTATTCATAACATCTTGTTTTAATAATATTTTAATAGCATATCATTGTTTAGTGAAACTCGGTATTGCGTACGACACAAGCTATCGAGGAAGGTCGCGGTTGCGTGTAAAGCAAGCCAAGCTAGTGTTGTGTGTAAAAAAATATTTCTCATAAAAGTCTCGAGTGTTACATTTCAAGGCCCTACCACCACCACCACGAGGAGGTCCACCCTGCCCACAGGGAGCTGGCAGACAGAGGTGGGCTCAGCTCCAGGCAGTTGTGGCCTATGACCACGGTGCTCCTGAGATAATTTGAGGTACTATCTGTGTATACTCCACCCTTTCTGCAGTACTTATAGACACAGGTGAGAGTCATTATTTTATTGCCACTTTCCTTGTTCGGAGCTCAAATATTCCGACGGAGCCATTGGATCGATTGTTACGACTAGATACTTTTACGGGAGCAGAATCAATGATTACGCATTGGTGCCAGTAGTGTCAGATTACTCTAGGAGGCGATAGCTTCAGCTAGAATATCCTTGTAGCAGCGTCGAGGCCTTACGACGTCATCTTGGGTATGGACTGGTTATCCACAGTTCATGCTTAGATTGACTGTATTAGGTGTAAAGTGCATTGTATCCGTATGGATGGGACCAGGTTCAACTTCACCGGCGAGAAGGGAGCCTTTGCAGTACAGGATGGAATTACACAAAAGAGGGGGCAGCCGATCACACATCAGTTGGCTAGTCTAATCCTATGAGCGGTTTATGTGCGGAGTCTGAGTTTTCCTCTTTTGGTGGATCAATACGCGGATTTTTTCCCTAACGATGTTCCAGGACTGCCTCCTCATAGAGAGGTTGACTTCTACATTGACCTGTACCCTAGTATGGCACCAATATCTACTCCATCATATTGGATGGCTCCCGCTGAGCTTCATGAGTTGCGGGTACAACTGGTGGACTTGCAGGGGAAGAGATTTATCCGACCTAGTGTTTCACCTTAGGCATCCCTGATTTTGTTCGCCAGGAAGTCGGATGGGATCTTGGGTCTGTGTGTTGACTACCAACACCTGAATCAGGTGACCATGAAGAACAAGTACCGACTTTCAAGGATTCAAAACCTCTTTTATCAGCTTAAGGGAGCACGGTGGTTCTTGAAGATAGACCTCAAGTTAGTCTATCACAAGCTCAAAGTTTGAGATGAAGATGTGCAGAAGATAGACTTCAGGTGTCGGTATGGACACTACGACTTCTTGGTTATGCCCTTCAGCGTAGCCAATGCTCCAGCAGTGTTCATGAGTCTCCTGAACATGATATTCTAGCCCTACCTCGATCGCTTTATCCTAGTCTTCATTGATGACATACTGATCTACTCGACTACTGAGGAGGAGCATGATTACCATTTGTAGGTAGTAATGGATACACTCTGAGAGCACTAGTATTATGGTAACCTCTTGAAGTGCTAGTTTTGGATTCGAGAGGTTCACTTCTTGGGACACGTCATCTCAGAGGCTGGAGTTGTAGTGGATCCATCAAAGATTGAGGTCGTACATTCTTGAGAGCCACCCAGGAGTGTGGCGGAGGTACACAGTTTTTTTGGACTGGATGGGTACTATCGGAGGTTTGTGCCAAACTTCTCCAGATTTGCATCACCGCTTTCAACATTGACGAAGAAGGGGAAACCCTTCATGTGGTCAGAGAGATTCCAGCAAAGCTTTCAGGAGACGAGGTATAGGTTTACTAGTGCGCCCATCTTGAGGCTTCCAGAGGAGGGTGTAGGGTACGTAGTATACTATGATGCATCAGGGTCCGGACTCGGGTGTGTCCTAATGCCGGAGTGAGCAGTGATCACGTATATATCTCGGCAGTTGAGACTGAATGAGAATAACTATGCTATTCATGACCTGGAGTTAGTAGTAGTGGTCTTTTCCTTGAAGATGTGGCGGCACTATCTGATGGGCGAGCGTTTTACAGTTTACTCTAACCACCAGAGTCTCTGGTACATCTTCTTGCAGAAGGACCTAAACCTGAGATAGAGACGATGGCTCGAGTTCCTCCAGAACTATAACTTTGAGATATTCTATACTCCTGGGAAGGGGAACATTGTATCAAATGCTCTCAACAGGAGATCAAAAATTCAGCTGCTAGGAGAGGAGACTGAGTAGTTGGCCGCATTGCATATATCCTTTGTGGATAGAAATGGATTTGCCTTTCTGCAGTCTCTCACAGTCACTCCTACACTTTTTCAAGGAGTCAGGGAGGCACAACGTGTTGATGTTGACTACGAGGCTCAACGTACTCAGATATCTATAGGACAGACACCTGATGGATTTTCTAACGGTGGGGAGCATGTCATTCTCTTTAGAGGATGTACCATGGCTACAGTTACACTTCAACAGTAAGTGTTGCGAGTGTTCCATAGATATCCTTTAGTGGTACATCCAGGAGTGGAGAAGATGTATCAGGACCTCCGACGATAACACTGGTGACCAAGTATGAAGAATGTAGTAGTAGAGTTTGTCTCACGATGCCTCACTTGTTAGAAAGTGAAGGCAAAGCCCCAGGTTCTAGTGGGCTTGGTTCAGCCCTTAGAGGTCCCAAAGTGGAAGTGGGATGGGATATCCATGGATTTTTTTATAAGACTTCCATGTACATCCAGAGGACATGACTCTATCTGGGTGATTGTCAACTGAATCACCAAGTCAGCCCACTTCCTACCAATCAGAGAGCAGGGTTCATTAGAGATCATGGGAAGCCTCTACGTTCAGAAGATCGTACGGCTTCAGGGCGTGCCATCGACGATCATCTCTAATCGTGATACTTGTTTCACTTCCCGACTATGGAAGGGGTTGCATGAGGCTTTCGGGATGCAACTTCATTTGAGCACCACCTTCCATCCTTAGACGGATGGTCAGACTAAGAGGACCATTCAGACTCTCGAGGACATGCTATGTGAATGCGTCCTCAACTTTGGTTAGAACTGGGAGGATCACTTACCCTTGGTAGGGTTTGTGTATAAAAACAGCTACCACTCCACCATCGAGATGACACCTTACGAGGCACTTTATGGCCAAACTTGCAGACCGCCTCTGTGCTGGACTGACCCAGGGGAGTCAGCATTTGTAGGACTAGAGATGCTTTAGGCTACGACGGAGATGGTGCAGATCATCCAGGAGTGGATGAAGACTACACATAGTAGGCATAAGTACTATGTTGATATGAGACAAAAACCACTAGAGTTCGAGGATGGAGACAACATCTTTCTACGGGTTTCACCTCGATGTGGTCTACAGATGATTTGGCTAAGGCAGAAAATTATCTCACCGATTCATCGGACCTTTCCAGGTACTTAGTAGGGTAGGCAAGTTGGCTTATCTCTTGGCTCTTCCACCTCAGTTGCACCGGGTTCACGACATCTTCCACGTATCTCAGCTGAGGAGATACATGCACGACCTGTCCCACATCATCGACCATGGGGATATGGATATCGATGATGGGGAGACATTCATGGAAGTTCTAGTGGATATTGAGGATCGACAGGAGCGGGTCCTTCCTGGATGGTCGATACCTCTGGTGCGTGTCCGCTAGCAGCACGAGAACCTCCATGAGAGCACATGGGAGCGGGAGGCTCAGATGTGTGCTCAGTACCCCCATTTGTTTCCTTAGCATGAGTTGTAGCTTATGGGGACCTAAATCCCTGAGTTGGGGAGAATGTAAAGACCCATAAATTCTGTGGAATTTTTTTTTCTTAAATACATGTGAATTTTATGAGTTCGAAGTTTTTTACGGCACCTGATTATGAGGCTCAGTGTGCCTGAAATCAATTTCAGAAGTTTTTTTCAGGTACGTTCAGTAAACGAACGTGCGGGATATTATATCTTTTAAACTGGTGCTCGGAATTGAAATTTGAGGACACCGTTGAACTCACAGTTTCGGTATTCACTTAAGGGGACCTTTTCCACAGTTGCATTTTATAGAGGTTGAAGTTAATTTTTGGGGGTTTTCTAAATAAATTAAATAAAAATATGTACAAAATATTTTTTTATTTATGGCGGTTTAATCCTCCAAGGGGAGGTTGGAGGTGGGGCCCACACGCGAATAACCTCTCTTGGGAGGATATAACTAGGTGGGACCCACACGAGTATAATCCCCCTTTAATCCCCATGTAACTCTCATTAAATTGGGGGAAGTATCTTAAATTTCCCTTGTGTTTATTAAAGCCATGTCTCCCTTATTTATTTTAAAACTTTCCAACCTCCCCATAATGGTGCCAATTCACCCATTAATGAAGTGAGGTACCTATTTTAATTATCTTTTCAAAAACTTTTGAATTATTTTTGGAATTCTTTGAAACAATAAAATAATAGGGAGATATTGTTTTATTTTGGGGGGGTTAGTGATTCTCTTTGGTGGAGATTTGGAGTTATTAGAAAAACAACTTCTTCCAACGAAGAACGAAATCCTCTCCAACGAAGAATGCTCCTCATCTCGGAAGAATGACGAACACCATCCTCAATCTTTGACCATGATATAAGATAAGGAGCTGCCCGCGAAGAACGTCGATAACGCTTCTTCCTCGGACGCTCCCCGACGTCAACGAATTGACGCCTCCTCCTCCATGAGTCGTCAAATTTAAATGAAAAATACGAGGTTGGGGTTTGAGTTGAATTCTTTTCTTGTTCTTAATCATTTAACCTTGGTTTATTTGTTGGCCAATTTTTATCACTAAACGCGGAGGGCGTGGGCCGAACAAACACAGCACGACATCCCTCAGTTGGTTTATGATTGGTTGACGACGACGGTGGCACAAAGGCGCCACCGAAAGAGAGAACCATAGTGGAGCATCGGTGGCTAGAGATGGGCCGGCCGGGAGGAAACCAAAAGATCAAGGCCACCGGAAAAAGGTACGGCACCATCATGCTGCGCGGAGGAGCTGCGGGCTGTGGCCAAACCAGGTCGCGGCGGAGGAGGCGCGATGCCGTCATGCCACGCGGTTGAGCCGAAGGCTGTGTCCAGGTCGGGCCGCGGTGGTGGAGGAATGGCGTCGTCATGCCGCGTGGAGAGTAGGAGGACCGGGGAGCCGTTGTTCCATGGTAGGGGAGCGGTGGTGGCCGGCCGGGCCGACCGCCATGGTGCCAGATGAGTGGGACCAGCCGAGTCCTGTGGCCCCTAAACCAGTGTAGCGTGACAGTTCTGTTTGACAAACCAGGGAGGGGCGCGGCACACCCCTCCCTCGTGTTGCTGGCCGGGCCTCCACGGGCCAGGCCGCCCCTCGGCCGGGCCACCCTCGGCCGGGCCGCCCAAGGCCGGGTCGCCTTTGGTCGTGTCGCCCTCGGCCGGGCCACCCTTGGGTTGGGCCGTCTCTTCGGGTCGGGTCATCCCCTCAGCTGGTGTCTCATCCTCAGATCAGGTTAGAACCGCAGACCGGGTCATACCCCGATTCAGACCAGGTCGTGCTGGGTCAGTCCGACTAGGTTGGACCAGACCCGGACCTACTATGGTCGTTTACACCATTTAGCCCGCATTTAGGGCTACGGGTGTCCGATTGACGTAACTCCTACGACGATGAAATTCTTGGAGCCAGATTATTATTTTGGAATACTCCACTTGATGTTTGGATGCATTTGGTGTACGGTCGGGTTGGTTTGATCCTAAAAACCAACTGAGCCCCTAGAATGGAAATGCCAATAACTCTTAGACATGGTGTCTGATTGATGCGTCGTCTGTCACATTGGGTTTCTTATGATGAGAGGGAACTATGGGATAAATCAACTCAAGACTTTGTGATAGTTGATGTATCGACACCTGGCTCGAGGATCGGACCCTCTTGGAATGGAGCGTGCTGTGTGTGAGAACCCTAGGGCTAGCTATGACGATACTGTACCAGGATCCTCCGTGGGTTCGACAATGATGACTACTGTACCAGAATACTCCAAGGGTTCGACATCGATGACTATTATACTGGGATCCTTTGTGGGTCTGACAGTTTTAACTTCTATTCCTATATCATGTGTGGGTCTGACAAAATAGCTGGTCCTATATCATGTGTGGGTCTGACAGCTTAGCTGGTCCTATATCCTACGGGGGTCCGACAACTTAGATGAATTAGTGACTACATCTGATCATCTCCATCACTCTAAAAAATATGTATACCTGTGTGAGATGAGTTAGGTATTTCAACAATTATCATCATGGTGAATGAATTTAATTCATTTTTGGAATGGTTTGTGCTTGGTCTAGAGAGTTGGAGCCAGACTATGATTGATATCTTAGGTATATGTATGGGAATATACCTAATTAGGGATGTTTTATACTTCATGATTGTATATTTCGAATTTGGTTTATGATTTGTGGATTCTGGGAGACCTTCAGGGGTCTCAGGGTCTCCTACTGAGTATTGTTATACTCACCCCTGCATGGGCTTCACCCTCACCATCTTGTGTTCTGTGCAGATGACGGTCAGCAGTGATCGAGGCCGAGGGTGATAGACGGGAGGCTCCTCGAAGCTGGACTAGATGGGACTCACCATAAGGAAAAGTTGTTCGAGTTCTGTACCTACCCTTTAGGTAGGATTCCCTGGTGGATGATCCAGGATCTGTTTCCCTTTGCACTTGTATTTGTTGTTCAGTTGGGTTTGTATACTATCCCACTTACTTTCAGCACACTTTTCTTTTATATATTAGTACATATTGCCTCTACATATTGTGTTCAGACTGTGTGTGTTACAGGTTTAAAGGCAATGCCTTCCCTTTTTATCAGAATTACGCCTTTGGTGCTAGTCACCAGCCCCTGACCTATGAAATACGGGCTTGGGGTAGTCACAACATGGGCCCCAAGGATGGGTCGTGACACCCTATTCAGTTTATAGTTGTTTTTGTAGATTAAATTATGATGTATTCCGAGATTCATAATGATCATGACCAACACATTAATATCTTCTTGAGGAGACTAAGAGAGAATAAACTATATGTCATGCTATAAAATTGTAAATTCTTGATCAACTTGGTACATTTATTGGGCCAAATCATCTCTAATAAAGGTGTGTTAGTTGAAATAATGAAGGTGTTGTGAGTAGTTTCTTTGGACCATTATATTTTTTTAAATGTTCGTAGCATTATGGGGTTGGAAGTTTATTATTAGTTATTTCTCCATGAAAGTTCTTATTTGTAAGAACCACCTTGGAGAATAACAATGAATGGGATCAAATTTGATTGATCTCTATAGTCTGATAATTCCTTCCATGATTTGAATAAAAATTTAAATATTGCACCAATTTTGATCTTACCAAAGTTGGGTGATATGTATTTTTTGTATTGTAATTTGTCCAATACCAGTTATAGAGCTCTATTAATATATGAAGATCTTGTTTTGGAATATGTATAATTAATTTCTAGGCTATAAGAATGGAATTATCTTATAAAATATAATGAGGTTGACATGATTTTTTATTCCTTAATGTGTTGGTGGCATTACCTATTGGGAGAAATGTTTAATGTGCAATCATATCACGAGATCTTAAAGTTCATCCTCTCATAATGATATTTGAATAATCAATAGTAGAGATGGGATGATTATATGATGTCTTTAAATATTGAGCTATCATATATGACTAGTAAAGAAAACCATTTTGCAGAAGCTTTTATCATGAAGAAACAGAATATGGTAGTTAATGAGTCTACTTCATAGTGGAAGATGGAGACCTTGCAGGATGAGATGAATATTGATGTTTAGGAGGGATATAAGTAGATTTCATGTGTATCCTTATATGTGTTGTCCAAACATTTTTGTTCGATCAAGGAGTATAATTATGTAGATCTTGGGTGTTTTTCATTGAGGTAAATCCATGAGTTTGGGGTGTCACCTTCAGATTTTATAATAGATGAAGAAGAGATCATCAATGTATAGAGTCATGTTTGTGTATATAATAGAATTAGTGAGAATATGATGAGTGAGTATCATAACCCAAAGTTGGTGGGGCCTCCTAGTTTTACCAAAATATATCATAGACTATGTTTACAGTATTGGAGTCTATGAATGAAAATTAAGATTTTAGGTTTCGTGAAACGATGATAAATATGTCAACAGGTGAGGGATGGTAATCAATTACTAGGTGGTTTGTTACAGCCATTTCCAATTTTGAAAATGTTTTGGTATGACATCACCATGGAATTTATGATGGTTATTTTGAGGATCCCTTAAAATAATGACATTATATTGTTAATTTTGGACCATTTGAAAACATTATCCCATTACTTTCCTTTCTGGGAGACATTTTCTGTTGACTAATTGGATGAAATGTCTTTTTAATAGATAATAAATCTTCATGGGATTCCGTGGATCATAGTTTCAAATTGTGTATTGTGTTTTACTTTAAGCATTATTTATGGATTTTACAAGGCACTTGGTAGGCAAGTGCTTCTTAGTAAATCTTTTTACACAAAATAGGTAAGAAATCCAAATTTATTGTTATGTATTTGAGGATATGATATCAGTGTGATTTCTAAATTTTGGTGGTTCATAGAGAAGAACTTTGTGGTTGTGTTTGAATATAAAAATATTTTTAAGGTTAATATTCAGATGTTATCATATGAATCTCTTTATAATAGGCCATACAGATCACCTCTATGCTATATAGAGATGAGAAACTCATAGTTTTTGGGAATGACCCTCTTGTAAGAGACATTACAGCATGTATAGTTCACTCAGAAACCCATCGAATATGTACCATATTATGAGAAAGAAATATTTTTATTGGAGTTTTCAACCCGTTCATTTTATAATGGGTGATAATGCATTCATTAAGTTGTCTCATAGATTGGGTCATCAAATGAATTAGATGAAGGGATTATCGGTTCATAGGTTTATTGGAAATAATAAAATTATGGAGAGGATCAGACTAGTGTCATATATATTATCTTTTCCAAAGTGGTATAGTTTTATGCATGATGATTTTAATGTGTCATAGCTCCAAGAGTATCAACATGACCCTTAAAATGTGATTGAAATTGATTTCATTTAGCTTAAGGATGATGAATCCTTTAATGATAATCAGATTCATGTTATGGATTATAGTGAGAATGCATTCTAGGGAATGATTATGATAATAATCATAGTATTGTGGAATCATGGCTACACTCAAGAGGAACAATGTAATAGTGAAGAATTTATGTGGTCTTTATGGACCAACCATTTTATCATTTTATCTTATAAAATCATTGGAGTATATCTCAAGGACAGGCTATTATACTGAGGGGAGATTATAAGACCATGACATTTTTTAAATTCCTCATACTTTCCTTCAGGTATTTTTTATCATTATTTTAATATATCATCTCATGAGTCTTTTATTAATTGTGTTATGTTGAGTTTTCAAAACAATGGGATTGGTATTGGGGAGTGCATAGTTTTCACATAGTTTGACCAAATTGTTTTCCTACCCTAGAAACCTATAGATCCTAGATAATGTGTAATTACATAGTTGATGCATATATTGTGAAACATTGAACCACTTTAGATAAATTGTTCACCCTAGATAGTAGAGTATCAGGGTTAGGCTGAACATTTTTGATAATTTTGTGGCTTTATCAAGGAAACCATGCTCATGGAATATAAACCAACGTTTTAAAAAAAAATTTAAATCACCCAGTGATTATTTCTAATCCTATTGAATCAACCTAATACCATTAAATTTTTTCATGGTGGTTCCCATAAGGATACGAGGTCCCCAAAAATACATTTCTATGTGAATTAATGATCCAGTAAAAATATTATACCACTCCTCATGTATGTGATATCTTTTTGTTTTGTTATCTCCTTCTATCTCCCTCCTTTATCTATATTTTGGAAGTATTATTTCTTATGTTTATGCTATATTTTTATCTACATATTGAATGATCCTGTTTCCTTGGATCTTTGTCCTTGTTTTTGATTCTAGGACTCTTTCACAGTTATGATTTTGATAATTTAACATCTAATTGGGTGTTGTTTTTGGAGAGCACTCATCAATGATCATGAAGTATGTTTTATAATTTGTAATTTCCATAGTCTTGATAATAATCTTTTAATGTATTTATGAAATTGGAATTTAAATATAGCTCAACTTCATTTAATATTTAATTTAATCATTGACCCACTTTAATTGAAAAACCCTTTGTGGATCCCATTTGACTATTGTAGTTTTGAGATAGGACTCGATGGAAACCCATGGGTTGTGATCATATGAGTAAAATGATGAGTTATGGAATAATGAAATTTTTTTAATAAATTATAATGAAACATTATAGTAAATTATATTATGAATTTCTTTGAATAAAGGATAATGAAAATGGTTGATAAATCAGATTATGAATTCGGTCAAAAATTGATTATGGAAATGTTTATAAATGGGTTCTAAATTTGGGTCATTGATATTCAAATGATACATGTGATATTTGTGAAATATATGATTACTAAGTTGTGGGATAGTTATAAATTCTATAATTACCCATGGGGTTCAAACTAATACTCTAGGTCCCCAAGATATATATATTTATTGCAATTAATAAGTGATTTTTTGGAAGGGTATTGATGATCCAAATGCAAATGGATTCTAAAATGTTGAATTAGGCCCCCATTGTATGAATGTGGAATTTTAAAATAAAATATTAATGAGAGTCCATTAAATAATGAAATTTGATAAAACATTGGTGGATGGTTTAGAATTAAGCTCTGGATGAAGTAGTTATTATTGGTTGGGGTACTACCACGAACCATGAGACATATATGGTTGATTAAAGAATAATTAAATTTGAGAAATTTTTTACTTTTTTTATTTTTTTATTTATTAATTTTAATAATAAATAAAATTTTATAGAATATATATTTTTCTAGGAAATACTTGTGGTGTACCACTGTTTTATTATCACACCATTCTTAGACTTCCTGATCGGTACTCGAATAGACTTTAGGATTGTAGGATTTTATAAGGGAAATATCCCAATGTTAGGTGGCTGATTTGGGATTTAGGGCGAGGGGGAATGGATAAAGTGACTACACATGAATTTAGGACCCTCTTGAGTGTAATTAGTGTGTATTTATTTTGGGTTTTCATTTTAAACATTATACTTATAAGCGATGACACATCTACTGATTTAATTATGATCATTTTTAATGGTTTGATAATATCATGTGATGTCAATCATTGTTGATTGTGTTATCATATTAGTTATTATTTATTATAATTTTTCTATATTATATTGATTTATATTATTATTATACTTTAAAATAGAGTTATATTATCCCCACATTTCATATTATTCTCTCTCTTCTAGTCAGTATCATTTTGGGTACTAGGAGGTGTGCCTAAAGTCGTGTGACAAACTAGCTCAGGGAACTTTTTTGTGGCACTTGGGTTGGGAAATTACAATTAACTTCCTTATTGGAAACTAAAAGTGTATTTGGATCTATAATAGAGTTACATAGGTTTAATAATGTTGAAAAGGGTGCATTCTGTTAGACTCGATTGTAACATGGTGAATGAAAATGAGCCATGTTTCACACCTGGTTGGACACTCCCATGGCATATTCATTCAATATTCACAATTCATGAACAATTAAAATATATGATTAATATTAATAACCTAGTATAATCTTAATTTTTTATATATTAAAATTAAATGATCATGATTTAGACATCCTAAAATTGAATTTTCATTATTATATGGTTCATATGTATGATTATTATTTCATACTCTATTTTTTTTGCATTATTAAATAAATACAACAAAAAATAATTTTGATAATACTAGTTGTGTCAAAAAAATGAAAGGATTTTTCTCCTATACAAAGAAATGTTATGGGAGATAGAATGATAAATCATGTTTCAATGGTTAGGTAAATTTCTCATTTAACAAACAATGATGAACATCGAAATGTGAAAAATAGGGAACAGAGATATATCAAGTCCTTCTTGAGTTAAAAACCAAATTTATGTGGTGGATCTAATGACATACTGGTTATTAAGTAATGGATAAGTATCATTGAAAATATATTTTCCATTATCCAATTTTTGGAACCTAAAAGAATCATATTTGAAGTTTATCATGTAGAAGGAAATGTGGATCATTGTATCACACTCATCGAGAATACAAGGGAGCATGATAAATTTCACTCCATGGATTTGGATGATTTCATGAACTACTGGAAAATCGGGCTATAGCCACAGTAAAAAACCATGGCTATAGGGGTAAAAAATGTGGCTATAACCTATAGCCATGGTTTTATTGGGATATAGCCACGATTTTAAACCGTGGCTATAGCCATATTTCCACGGCTTCACTAAAAAATGGATATAACCCCCATATCTGTCCACCATGGCAGTTGTGCTATAGCCATGGTTGTCCCCCGTGGCAACAGGGTTATAGCCACGGTTTATAACAGTGGCTATAGCCCAATAAAACCATGGCTATAACCCAAAATTAATTTTCGCCCATCGATATTCGATCTCTGTACCTTCGCTATGTAGACCAAACACCTATCCACTACTCCACAAACATCTTTGCGAATATATATATATATATATTGTTAAATATATTATTAAAAATTGTGGCTATAGCATGTAAACTGTGGCTATAAACCTTCCCGCCATTTTTTCGTGGGTTAACTCTTTTTACCGCGCAAGGGCGGGAGATCTATAGCCACGGTTTTGATGAACTATGGATATAGTTCAGGAAACAAATACCCTATTGCCACGGTTTTGGTAAAACCGTGGCTATAGACCTACCCTATAGCCACAGTTTGGTAAAACCATGGCTATAACCCTTTGAAAAATACCCTATAGCCACGGTTTCACCCAAACCATGGCTATAACCCTTTGAAAAAGACACTATAGCCACAGTTTCACCCAAACCGTGGCTATAGATTTTGAAAAAAAATCATATATCCACGGTTTCACTACACCGTGGCTATAGCCTTTGAAATCAAACCCTATAGCCACAGTTGTGTTGAAAACAGTGGCTATAGCCTCGTTTTCTAGTAGTGAAGAACTTATTTTTCATTAATAAAATTCCTTATATTCTTCATAAAAATATAGTTAAATAGTTCCATGACATAAATAAAAAAATATAAAGAATCTATTGGTATCTGTGAGGGAAATTTTACAAGTCCCATGAGAAATGATTCTAATATTTTCATTCGTCGTAAAGGTAGGGCTGATCAATTCATTAGAAGTATAAAACAAAGTCTAGGAAGGGTGTTAGCCATAATAAAATTCCATAGATACGAAGATATTTTTGTCTGTGATATGCTAGTATAAATGGAGGTTTGAGTAACCTACCAATCTGATGGTTTTTATAAGAAGAGAAAAATGAAATTAACTCGAAAATCTATAAATTATAGAGAGAGGAAGATGAGATTTATATTATGGACAATGTGTGGGATGTAACATAGGGTAAATTTAATTAAGTAATCCTGTAAATGTTTTAAGATTTTAATGGAAGGTTATTGGGAAATGTATTGCTGATGTGATTTTCTAAAGTTAGATTATGATAAAAAAGAGGGAATTCCCAAAAAAAATCACCACCCATAGTCTAATCTTTTAGGTGTAAGTAGTTTGGGTGTTATGTGAATCAATTTCTAAATCCACAGGATAATTTGGATAATAATCCACAATAATCTATAATGATAATAGATAATGTAAAATCATTTAAAATCACAATTGATGAAGTTAATCATGATTATTATGGGTAATTATCCCCTCTCATTAGTTTGTAATTTCAAGTGTGATTTGGTATGAATGATCCTAATGAATATATTATTGATCAAAATTTTGGGAAATTTAATTTAATTTTTAGAATTAATTATCTCCCTATATATTGATTTTGAATTTGTAAAATCAAATTCAATAGTATATCTGTAAGGAACCGACTTGGGTTTCCATGAAACTATGCACAAGAACTGATCTATCACATACTCTAAGGGCGTTCCTGATCCTCACAGGCGGGTGACAACCACCCAGGAATCAAATGACAAAACTGGGGGAATTATTTATCCCAAATCCTGAACAAACACACATCATATGTATAGAGAAAATAAGAAACACTGAAAGACTAAAAAATATAAATACAATAACTATAAGAGAAAATAGAAGAAACATGAAAAATAAAACAGTAGCTAAAACACCAAAAGACAAGTCCAACTGCAAAGGACTCAAAACCAAATAGCTACACAAAAGATTTCATGGAATAAATCCTTCAATATCCCCATCAGCTACCCATCCCAGCTAATATGAACCTCATAGTCTCACTATAGTGTTATGCCTTTCCCATTATTGGAATACAATCAACGGTCTAAACACCACCGAAGAAGAGTTTAGGGTGTTAGATAATAAGATTAGTATGATTCTACATAGGTGTTCCAGATAAATTATTTATATATCAACTCTTATATGATTATTTAAAATTTAAAACATGTCATGATAATTAGTAAAGTAGTTTCATAGAAAATATGGTAAACATACCTTTATCCATAGTTCTAAACAAAAGAAGTTATATCAGTTTTGAAGAACATTTTTAGTATCATTTTCCACAAGAATAAACATGAATATCAAGGACTACTAATAAATCCTAGAAATACAAAATAAAATCACATGAATTACTACTCTAAAGAATACTATAGGTCTAGGAAATAAACTACTCATACCATATTAATGAAGGACACAAATATGATCTTTAAACAACGGTCTAAGAAATAAGAGGAATACCCCATAAGTAAAACCCCAAAACATCACTATGCATCCCCTATAAAAATAGGCCTCAAAAACAGAGGAATTCCCCTAGAAAACCTCCTTCATAATAACAACAATGGATGTTGGACTCATGATAAACCTTCCACCCAAGTACCTAAGGTAACCCATAGTCTATTTTTCAAAAACCCATTTCAATTCACTGAAAACAATTCAAAACAATTTATAAACCATTTATAAAAATCCATGGAAAACCATTCTACTTTAAAAAAATATTTTCAGTAAGGACAAAAATTATTTCAATTTCATAAATAAATTTTTAAATACATAGATATAATGCTCATTATTATATGCTAGACATGGAACCACCTACCTAAACGTTCGGGTTGCACATTCCCACCAAAAAAATCCAAAATAAGCTAAACCCAAAAACTCTATCAGTGAAGGCCCCATAATCCAACCTGCACCTCAATAGAATGATACAAAATATAATACATGGGGTTGGTGTATAGAAGAAATCCCACATACCTCAAGAACATACATCTGACACACCCCAAATATCCAAGGAAAGACATTATAGATGAGATATGACAACATATCTAAATAAGTACAATAAGAAACATCCAAATTGGATCAACAGATCCGATAACACAGGGCTAGGTTGCTACCGAAATCAATCGCAAGGAAGAATCAGGGAGAAAACTTTCCTAGAGAGATATATTATAGAAGCAATGATGAACAGAAACTGATCAGATAGATCCAAAAGGAGAGGAGCCTCAAAAAATTTCTTAGTGGGATATCTGGTTTGAGATCCAAGATATATGGAAATAATTAATAAGTGAAACTACTAAATGCATGAATCTAACCTAGGAGTGGTCCTGGTCATGAGATGTACCCCTTGGTCATGATGTGTAGTCCATGCTGGATAAGTTACACCAAAAAACCCATCACACCAGGTTAAAAATATTATATTTAACCCATACTCGACATGTACCTTAGGTACAAAACATGTACTAGTTCATGACATGTTCTCCCCATTCACGATATGCTCTACCAGTCCATCACATGCAATCAGCACCAAGAACATAATGTGTACTTCAGGTACACGGTGTGTACCTATTCTGGAGTCTATAGTAAACCACGAAAAATCACATAAAAGGATTATAAAACCATAAAGGAACATGGAAAAATAGAAAACATACTCGATCAAGGTAATGATTTGTTACAAACTCCCCACCATAAGGTCTTTCTATCCTCAAGATGTCTTGTGGAAGATGTAATCCCTAGAAAAAGATGAGGCCACTTCTCCTTCATCAATTATTCACGTTCCCAAGTCTCAATAGAATCTGAACCTTGTTTCCATAGAACTATGTCAAACAGAATCAACTTCCCAAAAAATATTTTCATTTGAGAGTCAACGATCTCAACTGGTTTCTTGAAAACAGAATCATCTGACACTAAATCAATTTCTTCCCAACTCAAAACGCGAGTTGGATCAGGGTGATACATCTTGAGATGAGATATGTGGAAAAAATCATGATTTTTTTTCAACTGAACGAGTAGTTCCAATCAATAAGAAACTTTCCTAATCAATTCAGTGATCTCAATTGGTCCAAAATATCTCAGAGCCAAATATCCATATTTTCCATGTTGACGGTGACCTAACAGAGGAGAATATTTTAAGAAAATCCAGTCACTAATAGAAAACTCTAAAGGATGAAGCTGCTGATCTGCATAATATTTCTTTCAACTTAGGTTTGTATCCATACATCGTCGCACTTCTGGAATCTTTATCGATGTCTCTTGAACTATACTTAGTCCTACCAAAAATACTTCACCCACATATTCCCAACAAAGTGGTGATCTAGATAGTAGACCATATAATGCATTGAATGGGTACATTCTGATTGATGACTGATAACTGTTGTTGTGAATAAAATCAACTAGTCCCAGATGACTATCCTATGACCCACCAAAATCCAGGATAGAAGAAAAACATTGTATTCTCTAGGATATTAATTACACTCTCTATCTGGTCATTTGTCTGTCGATGGTAAGGTGTGCTCCACTTAACAAGAGTCCAAATTTACTCTAGATGAATCCTTTAGAACTATGACGTAAACCTAGGATCTCTATCTTAAAAAATGTTAGAAGGACTCCCATGTAACCTCATGATCTTCTGCACATATATAATACCCCAATCTTTAACTTTAGTGGTTTCTTTGATCGTAATGAAATGATAAGACTTCGTCAACTGGTCAACGAACATCCATATATCATTTCCCCCTATTCGTACATATAAACCCAAAAAAAATCCATGGACACCTCATCCCACTTCCAATCCAGAACTAGAAGTAGTTGAAGCAATCCAAAAGGTTTCAAGTTATATACCTTTATCTGTTAGCAGGTGTAAGAGTGGGACACATAATATGAAATTTCACACATCATACTCGGTCAAAAGACCCGTCTTCTCATGAAATAATACATCTTTGTAGATCCAAAATGAACATACCATGAATATCAATAAAAATAAAAAAACCAAACATATTACAGATCCAGGAATGAAAAATTTCTTTCCAAAGTGAAGTATGCCATCTGCAGAAAGAGACCGATCAGAAATAGTCTCCCCACCACAATGTGTTTCTTGAATCTTCTGAAACTCATAATCTTGTTGTATAATTTTCAAGATAGAATCTAGGAGAGATGATGATAACTAAACACTAATCAATACCATACATGAGACATCATCTTGATCATCCAAGTGTAACTGAGCAAAAATCCACATAAGATTCCACTATTCCTTTGATTCCAGAATAGCCTGTGATGGTACCATCCTTCTTAGAGTGTCTGCAACCAAATTCCATTTCTCAGGGGTGTAAGCGATGTTTCAGTCAAAAACCTGAAGTTATTTTATCCATAACCCCTATCTAAGATTCACGTCCTTCTCAGAGAAGATATAGCTCAGTATCTTATGAACAAAGAATACTACGAACCTCTCTCCAAGGAGATAGTGCCACCAACACTTAAGCGCATTCATCATTGCAACAAGATCTAAATCATGAGTGGTGTTTTTCTTCTCATGTGGTAGGAGATAATGATATCTTTAAGCTAACAAATGATCATATTACATAATCATGAAACAAAAACCAACACTTTCTACATTACAGAACACCACATACCCTTTTATGGGCTCAGGTATGTTTAGAACAATTGCCAATGGTAGATGTTGTTTCAGATCATCGTAAAATGATTGACACTTCACATCCCATGAGAATTTCAATTCCTTCTTGGTAAGAGATGTCAAAGGTTAAACCATCTTAGAGAAACCCTTAATGAACCATTGGTAGTATCTAGAAAAACAAAGTAAGCTTCAAATCTCAAACACAATTTGTGTTTCCTTCCAAGGAAAAAAACTTTTACTTTCTCTAGATCAACAGATAAGTCAGGCTCAGAAATTTTGTTCCCCAAGAACATCACTTCCAAAATCCAGAAACTGCATTTTAAAATCTCTCCATACTGATGGTAATTTCTCAAAATATCTAGAACAAAACTCAGATGGTTATCATTCTCATAATTGGGCTCTTAATAAACCCTAATATCATCCATGAACACTACCACAAAATATTCATGATATTTGTTGAATATTTAATTTATCAAGGACATAAAAACTACAAGAGTGTTAGTGAGACCTAAAGCCATCCCATGATATTAGTAACAGACATACATTATCCTAAATGACTTATTTGGTATATTAGACTCCCGAACTCATAGCTGATGATAAGTCGACTTAAGATTGATCTCTGAAAATAACTTTGATCCCTTCAACTTCTCAAACAAATCATGCAAACCAGTGGAATGATATTTTTTACTAATTTTTACCCAGTATACCTTTGTATTGTCCACACATAACCAAAGTGAACCATATTATTTCATGGAAATAGCACATGGTATGCCCATGGAGAAACTTTATGGTGAATGAAATATTTCTATAACAGGTCTTCCAACAGAATATTGAGCTATTTCGACTCTGATGGTGCCATGCGATAAGAAGGAAATGATATCGGCTATGAACCTGACAATAGGTAAATTGTGAACTCTAACTCTATCTATGGAGGAAGACTAGAGAAGTAGTATGGGAAAATGTCCGGAAAGTCTCGGCAATAATAGGAAGGTCCTCAACAGAAGAAACATTATTGGGATCAAATGAAAAAGAAACCAGAAAACTCCTGAGCTCTGGGCTGGATAGTCATGTATGACCTGACCTGGGTCCCACTCCCCCTAAAACCCATGGGAGATCCCATCGGTAGGATGAAATGAAATGCTCCAAGGATAACTTTCATCCTTAGCACAATGAGCGACAAGCCCATCAATACTGATGATTATGTCAAACAGATCTAGATCCAGAATAAGAAAATCCCATACCAACTCCACGCCACCTATCATAAAAAAAACAAGGATGAAACTAGAATCCATTCTCTTTACACGTAACAAGAGGTGTCACTAACTCCATTGTAAAGGGAATATGTTCCATTGTATTTTAAACATATTAAAAAAATTGGAAAATATAAATGAGTGGGAGGGAATGGTTTTAGAAAATGTAGTAGCAACTAAAGATGTAATAAGAAGAATACCTCTAATTATTTTCAGAATTTCATCAAATTTTATTAGAAAATAATCTAATTCACATAAATTAATCACTCTTGAGGCCAATGGCTAGAGCCCTATATTCATTGAAGCTTCATACTGCACTACAACAACGATTGGAGCTGACAAACCCTGACCATAACAGGGCATATTTAGAGCCTAAGAGAAACATTTTAGATAACCAACACTTCCATATCTACTGCATGTCATTGAGGGAATAGGGAAATAATTTCTTGTGTGACCCCTTACCGCACTATTAGAAAGTCGGAGGTCCACTTCCAGGTGAAACAGATGGTGAAGAGAAGGGTCGAAGCTGAGAACCACCTCTAACTCTCATGCGACAGTCCTTCCACTTCGACTTCTCCCCTTGCACGCCACTGATGCTATTACCAGTTCGGAGAGAGGATGTTGTAAAGATAACATTACCTTACAAGTCCATATCCATAATAATTTCTCTATCCATTTTCCCTACATATGTATAAAGCTTCAATATGAACACATGCGACTTAATACCTGGTTGCAGTAATTCTATGCCTTCAACTGGTTATTCCTTACCATATCCTGAGAAAAATGGACTTGTTCAGAAAACAAGTTGGTGTAGTATAACACCGAATCCTCTCACTACTGTAATGATAGGAACTATAGTGATTTATCCAACATTATAGACTGGAAAAAAATCTAAAAGAACCGAGTTTAGAAAAACATCAAATCCAAGCCCACATGTATTTATTCCGGGACCATAGAGTCCCATCAACACTTTTTGGAACACTTGAGTCCGAACACTGCACAGTTTACCCAGATATTATAAAATTTCTACAATATGTTGAAGATTTAAATGATCACATCCATCCAAGCATCCATGTATTAAGGATCAATTTTTTCCTTTAAAAGATGGTGGATTCTCACGCAAAAACTCTCATGATTGATCTCTTTCTCCTCCAGATCCTGGTTGTACATCAGCCACTGTATTCTAAACTTGGGGCACATACTGATCAACATCACAAACTGACTGTATGATAGTCTTGATGATATTCTAATCCATAGGTGGATTTCTTGAGCAACATTAGTTGCACCTTCCTGAGGAACCTATGGAAGACGTCTCAGAGGCATACGACTACACACTAAAACTTACGAACGATTAAACCCCAAATATATCTCAATTAAAACTAGAAAAACCAAAATCAAAAACTAAGATTTTTAAAATAATATCCAACACTAGAGACACATATCCAGACATCCCATGGTAACATGAGTCTCGTTATGACAAGAGCTATCAATACACGTATCAGAACATACCTCCCAAGTCCTGACATCCCTATCACTAGTATAAAAGAATACCAATAAAAGTTTATTGAGGGAATACCTACCCTCAGATACAATACTATAACAAAATAATCTGGGATGCTGTAAAACCTAGAACCTAACCCAATCTGTCCCATACCTGAAGGGAGTTCTCAATCCCCATGGGTTGGCGACAAGCACCCGAGCATCAAATGAAAAAACTAGGGGAACAATTTCTCCAAAATCCTGAACAACAACCCAACATATATATAGAGAAAAAATAAACAAAAAAAGACTAAAAATTATATGTTAAATAACTTTAAGGGAAAATAGCAAACACATGATGACTAAAATAGTAGATGAAAACTATAAAAGAAAAGTTCAACTACAAATGACACAGAACCAAATAGCTACCCCAATGATGGAATGGAAGAACTCCAACCACCTCATCCCCAAATACCCTTCCTAGTGGACGTGAACATCGCCACCACACTAAAATTCCATTCTTCTCCCTACATAGAAATACAAACAATGGTCTACTCACCACCAAAGTATTATGTAGGGTGTGAGATAATTGGATTAGTTGGATCACACCCAGGTGTTCTATAGCATGTCTCTTTATTAAAATTCCTTTATTCTAATTTAAAATTTTAAACATGGCGTAATAAGAAATAAAGAAGGTTTATAGAAAACATGGTAAAAATTTACTTTTTCAAACTTTTAAAAAAATTTGGTATATCATTTTCAAATAAAATTTTCCATATCAATTTACACAAGCATAAACATGCATATCAAGGATAACTCAGAAAGAAAAGAAATAAAAAAACAAAAGAACATGTATCATGTCACCAATGAAAACTATAGGTCTATGTAGTAGACTACTCGTACAATGATAATCAAGTGCACAAATCTGATCCAAGAACAATGGTCCTAGGAAGTAGAGAAATACCCTTTGGGTAAACCCATCAACATGTCACTATTAGTCACTTAGTAAAATAGGCCTAGGAAATAGTGGAATTCGCTAAGACAAACCTCCTTGATAATGATAATAATGGATGATGTCCTCAAGCAAAAGCTTCCCTCTAAGTACCAAAGGTAACACATGTTATCTTCTTCACCACCCCATTTTAATTCCCTAAAATCCATTCAAAACCATTTATAATACATTTATCAAAATCAAGGGAAACCCATATTTTTTTCATAACCCTTTTTAAAAAAAAAATCATGCCAAGTTCATAAATCAATTTACAAAACAATGCTAATCAGGATCATTATCAGAGGATAGAGAGGGAACCGCCAACCTCAAAGTTTAGGTCGCACATGCCCATAATAGAATCCAGAAGCAATGAAGCCCAACAATGTCGTCATATAAGTTCCTAGAATCAAACATTCACCAGAAAGGATTGATTCAAAATAGAAGATAAGGGGTTGGTGGATAGAATAAATCCCACATACCTTACGTACATATGTCTGTTTCACCACAAATATCTATGTAATGGCCTTTGAGACAAGATCTCATAACATATATAGATGAGGAAAACAAGATAAATCCATCTTGGATCAACAGATATAATAACACATGGTTAAGGTGCTACCGTGAGAAATCACAAGGATGAATTGGAGAGAGAACTTATGTGGAGAGAGGCATCGTAGAAGAAACGATGAACCAGAGCGATCAAATAGATTCGAAAGAATATCCACCTCTGAAAATGTCTCAGGGAGATCTCTGGTCTGAGAGAAAAGATAAATGGAACGAATTGATGAGAAAAACTTCTAAATGCATGAATTTAACATAGGCGTGGTCTGGGTCAAGATGTGTACCCCTCTTTCAAAACATGTAGTCCATGCTGGATAAGTTACACTGAAAGCCCCATTGCCTATAGTTTAAAATACACTATTTATCCCCTACACGATGGATACCTCAGGTACACGACGTGTACGTGTTCACAACATGATCTCCCCAATCACGACATGATCTCCCTATGCATGACATGAAACCAGCACCAATTACACAACATGTACTACTAAACGGTGTGTACCTATTCTGCAGTCTGCAGTAAACCTATAAAAATCACATAAAAGGATTCTAAAAATAGAAATGAACTTAGATATATTGAAAAATACATGATTAAGGTAACAAGTTGTTACTATATTGGTGCATGTATGAACCCATGTTTATAGTGACAATATTATTTCATAATATATGAAATATTTATTAAATAGAGGTAGAATTATTGTTTGAAAGAGTAATTTTCTTCATTTAAGACTAAATTAGGGGTTATGGATATCAATTATGGGTTATGAGTGTATTATTTATTATATGTTCAAATTCATTGACACCCCGTTTTAGGTTTTATATGGTTTAAGTTTATCAAAATTATGAATATTTTAATATATGTGTATGGACATCCATCCATTTTTGTTTCATTAAGTTCTGTGAAAACATTATTTTAGAAGTAATTACTATATCGTTGGTTGAAATATTTTTAATGGTATTGGTAAAATTTATTTATTTTTATCTTTGATGTTGCGGTAATATTGGGTTGTAGTTGATCACCATATGAATTCATCACACGTTTTCTATATTAGGGATGATTTATCTATCGACCAACTTTTCATAATATACATTAATGAATTGGAATGGTCGCAAAGAGTACCAAATTCAATTTTATCTAATTAGGATCCAAATATTAACTCAATGATTTAGTGAAGTATTTATAATGATAATGATATGGAGTTGAATTTGAGCATGGTGTATCATTATTATAATAGTAGTAATTCTTAGAAAACAGTTAAAACCCATGATTAAATGTTAACATATTTTCATATTTATTTAAAAGGTGATTGGGATCAACAGATTCCTATATTTTAGTATTCTTAAAACAATTTTATTCACTCTTGTGTTCATATGATTCTTCATATATTCCATTATATATTGTCATGTATAACTCAAACATAATAGAATGAAGTTGCACAATGAAATATTTGGGGACCTGATATAGCAGATGAAATTGAAACAATGGTTAGATTATTCTAGTAAAATGGAAGGAGAAAAAATTTCCAAATATGATATGTTGAAAATCATTGACATTATCTACAATTAGAAGTTTCATATATTGTGTCTATATGCATTTCTCCCTAGATGAAAAAGGAAAATCAAATCCCTTGGTATATTGGTCTCTTTAAAAATTTTGATCATATCGGGACCATAGATTATCACATGGAACATACACCAAAAAACTCTCACATTCATGATGTTTTCCAGGTATCTCCCTTAAAGAAGTACATACCTCATCCACTTGATGTACATAATTGGGAGGTGGTACCGCTGAATTAGGATATTTCAAAGGAAGAACAACCAATTGAGATTCTATATCTTATAGGGAATGTTCTATTAATCAAGTCCACTTAACCATTCATTGTTTTGTGAAAAAAATATTTTTACCAAGCTATATTGGAATATAAGGATCTAATAAGATAGATTTATCGTCAGTTTTTGGTTCCAAATATACAAATTTTAACAGAAAAAATCAATTTTTTGGGGGGGAGGGATTTAATATCCTTTGATTTTGTAATTTTTTTAAAAACTATTAATCGATTTGATATTTTTCATTAAATAGAACTATGATTTATTCGTTCATTACATATTACACTGAATCTATATTGTTTTACAATAGAAACTAAATTTTAAAAAACTGCTTCATATTGTTAATGTTATTATTTATAAGTGATCCAATGTTATTCTATTTCAAAAACCACCTATCATGATTGGATATAATGATAGATTCATTAATTATATATTAAAAATTGGATATTATTATTCTTCATTAATCGTGATATTAATAACTACTTCATAATTTCCTTTTACTGGGAATACTATAACCATTTTCATATGTACGTTGGACTACCTCCTCTCAAAGTAATGTGATTAATTCATGTTTTTCATGGAAGTTAATAACAATATGTTTAATTATTATTTGTGATAAATATTACATAATAATTATTCTATAGTTTTAATAAATATTAAACATTATTTCATTCAATCTTTCATGAAATTGGAAATAGTATTTATTTATACGTATAGTCTACTGTATCCATGAACATTGTTCTTCATTTTTTACCTCTTGGAGTTCTATAATTACATATATGTTAAATATATAGGAGAACTATATCATTATTATAATTACACATACAATGTTTCCATAATTAATGTATGAGGAAAAAATATTGAAAATCAAATCATACCTTAAAAACTAATCATTTATTACTGGAAACATTATTCTAATTGATATTTGATGATAAATGGGTCATAGATGATAATAATTAAATCATATATGGTTTGATATGATTGATTTTCATTATTTAATGTATGTATAATAATATTATAATTATTTTATATGGTGTTCTAATGTTTACGAAGGAAGTCAAGACTAAACGTATGAGATTCCTACTCTATCTTTTATTTCTAAAAGTCATATGAAAATTCACATCTCATAGATTTTCATTGGTTTATTTACTTTCCACTTATCATGATATATCAATTTCATACATAAATAATTATTTTTAAATATCTATTTAATGATAATATTTATTATGGATTATGATTTAAGATACTACTAAATTGGTAAGTGATATCCATCTCACTTTTTACTTCTTTACAACACATACCTTATTAAGAAAAAATTTAGTTTATGTGGTGTATATAATACCAAGGAATATATTTTATTATTCTTA
Source organism: Viscum album (assembly GCA_963277665.1). Classification (NCBI taxonomy): domain Eukaryota; kingdom Viridiplantae; phylum Streptophyta; class Magnoliopsida; order Santalales; family Viscaceae; genus Viscum; species Viscum album. The sequence goes on along the minus strand of OY728146.1, from coordinate 173,911,183 downwards.
TAATGAACATAATTTTAATTTTCACAACCCTTTTATGATCTCTCTTTCATGGGGATTTTAGTTCAAATATAACTAAGGCAGTAACATATTTTTTACTCAATTTTACTTTCTTGAGACATATTTAATATTATGTACCAATCATACACTATGAGGTAAATATAACCCCTATTTTAAAAGTAATATCATAAATTTATTTATTCTTATTATCTTTTATTCAAAATTTAATTTAATTCTTTCATTGGTCCTAGAATTCAATGTTACCGATGTGGTATAGATTTTCTGTTACAATATCTTTGTTTATCAATATTGATTTTGATTATATTTCGGATGATATAATCTTATTCAAAATTTATAAAAAAATTAATTTTATTCTAATTGGTTTATGTCATTAGAATAAATGTTTTATATTTATTTTAATCTATTATTTTATCATGATTTAAAAAACATTTATCTTATGAGAAATCCTTTTTATTTATCTCTTCTGTCAAAAACATTTTTCATCCAAGACATGTTTATATAAATCATTTGTAAAAATGTATAAAAAATTCTCAAAATATTTAATTTTATATATGTTTACCAATAATTAACTTTAAAAAAACTGATATGAATCTTTATGTCATTTTAAAAATAATTTCTTTTTGTCTTTTACTTAAAATATGAAAACAATATCTTTTACCATTTATAACATGAACCAAATTTAACTATTTATTTACCATTATTTTCTTTTAAGGTTAACTCATAGGTTTACAAGGTTATTTCAACATATAATGAATTACAAAAAATTTTATGTTTAAAAAATTGTTTTTTTGTGTAAAAAGGATATTTTATTTATGATATTTTTTAAATGACTTTTAAGGATTAATTTATATGTTTCAATGATTAACATAACATACAATTATTTAATTAATGTTTTATGAATTTTTTTATAAGGTGGTTATATATATATTTTTTCTTCATTAAACGTTCCATGTGTATTTTAGAAATCAAATTTCTTCAAAAATAAATTATGTTGATGTTAAATATTCCTTTTTGGTGAAATTATCCAGGGATATAGTTACTACTCATTCTCAGAATGGTTTTTGTTTATTATGGCATGAGAATTATAAAACATTTTTCTATTTCATAAGTGATAAAAAGTGGAAATTATTTTGATACATTATTCTTTTCATATGTAAATTTATGATTAAATAATGAAATGATTATGAATGATTTTTCTTTTAAACATGTTATGATATGATGAAGTTTCAATAAAACATTTTTCATTACATGGGTTATGATTTAATGTTTTTTTTCTGATCATGAATAAAAACTATGTATCATTTTAGTTATGTGATGGTTGGGACCTATATATACTACAAATTCATAGGGTTATGATATAATTATAATGTGATAGATAGTACTAGAATGGGGAGTGAACCCAGGTTAGTAATGGACTTTTCCCACAATGATTGAAATAGGATTGAACTATGACTACTATAATGGGTTAGAGAGTGAACCCATTCTACTATAATAGCCTCTGAATATATCCTTGACTACTATATAAATAAATTTTCATTAATATCTATATTCCATAATTCTATGTCTTACGCCAAACTTATTCTCTCTTAGATAATGTTCTTTGATTCCCAAAAGTGTTTTTTATTATGAATATAATATATTTATTCCATTATTTAGGATTATGATATTTGATATAAAGGTATTAGATTTCACATCTTATTATCATCTTATTATACCCTTATATTCATGACATGATTAAATATCTCCCTTTTTTACCCTTAATGGGAATCTTCGTCACCCTCTATTATGTTTCTCTTCTCCTACTTTTTATGAAATTCATAATTTATGATATGTATAAGAGGCATCCTTGTTATGCGTAACATAGTGGGAGATGAAATAGATCACTTATGGATATGTTTTTTATGTGTCTGTGTTTCCATAGTAATAATACCTTTATGATGATCAGGTGTTTATTTGTGTCATGTATAGAATCATCATCTAACAAAATCCAATATACATATGTATGATAGGATAAGGACATTATATCCACATATATTTCCTACATTTTTTTTACTATAGATAAGGTTAATAAGAATGATGAGCCTCATTAAGTGGACCATTCAGTTCATTTCTAAAAGGAGAATCCACCCACTTTTTTGGGGGTTTAAAAACAAGAAAAACAATTATTCTATTTGAATCAGATAAATCGAATCATCTATTTCCTTGGGACACAAGCAGAGTTAATCTAGTTATTCCATTTTATATTTTAGAGGATCTATGATGTTGTTGGTGGTATTTTATTTCAAAAAATAAAGTTCTCCAAGGCATAAAATGGGAGTATTTTGAGGTATTTCTCAATAATAAATTATATCATCAAACTTAGAATATTTCTAGAAAAATGATTTCAATATCCTTAAGCTAGATAATCTCTCTATGACAGAGTAGCTGGCTAAATATTTCTAACTAGTCTGTTTTTCCTTAGATGTTTCTATAAATGAGTCCTTAAAGGAGTACATTTATTAGTAGTGATTATAACTATATAATCACTGAAATATAATAATTCATTATATTTGATATTATATAGAGATATAAAATAAAGTGATAGTGGTAGAAATAGATATATTAGGATATGAAATTAGTGTAATATGGCTTATTATTATAGGAATATTTAAGAAATCTATTATTTGGAATAATTGAAAATATAACACCTACAATAATATTAGTGGGATATATCTTAATCTGGGAATGATATTAGTAAATATACCCACTCAAAAAATTGATAAATTTCGAAGAACTGAATGAGAGACATTGATTTCCCATTTTTTGGTGGAAAAATATTAGGATCCACCGAATTGACCCAACCATATCCAAAATGAAAAAACAGATTTACCAGATCATAAAGAATATGGAGGTGTACCAAAGTCATTAGAAATCATGTGTGAATAATAAAAAATGTATGGTTTTGTCACGACCCGTCCCCCAGGGCCCGTATCGTGACTACCCCAAGCCTGCCTTCCACAGGCCAAGGGCTGGCGACTAGCACGAAAGGTGTAAATACCTAAAATGGGAAGGCATTACCGTTTTAACAGTAAGAAGACACAACCGAGTATGCAACTGGAAGTAAAACACTATGTAAAAATGTATACAAAAGAGTGTGCTGAAAGTAATGGGTCCGGAAATACAAGCCCAACTGAAAAGTACAATACAACTGAAATTCTAGTACAACTGAAGAAAAGAAGTAAAGTAGCTACTGGGTCATCCTCCAGGATTCCTACATGAAGGGTAGGTACAGATGGCCTCCTCATCACTCTACATCCGTCTGTCCGCTCCGTGTACGTCTTGTCGAGTGGTCCACCTCCGGGTACCGACCATTCCTGCTACTCTCTGCCCCGATCAGCGATGTCCGTCGTCTGCAACCAAAACAATGAGGTGCGGGCATAACATGTGCAGGGGTGAGTATAACGATACTTAGTGGGTCCCCGAGACCCTCAAGGTATCACAAAATCAAACAATGATAACCACAAAGTATGGATTCAACAGATAACCATTACTTTGGTATATGCCCGTTCATATACCTAAGTTATTTAGTAACCCATCTCAATCACGAGGAAAACTCAAACTAACTGACTCGTCTTAAAACCATGATTTTATTCTAGGGGTGGTAACATGTAACACTCCCAGTCAAACTATCGAAAACTCGATTGCTGGTGTACTTCTCCTCTATAGAGTACTGTGGGCCTGTCACGTCACACAAAGGCGCTTCCCACGATCTTGGACTACTGTGGTACTCCTCCTGTCAAGTACCATGGGTTTGCCGCGTCACACAGTGGCGCTCCCCACTCTGGGTCTGCTGCGTCCCACAGAGGCGCTCCTCCTCGTAGTCTGCTGAGTTACTTCTCATGTCGAGTATCGTGGGTCAGCTATGTCACACAGAGGCGCTCCCCACTATGGGTATTCCGCGTCACACAGAGGTGATTCCCACGGGGCTAGTCGAAACACTTTGAGTTGAAAGGTCAGCAGTCGTCAGGTCTCAGCTTGCTACTAAGTCTTTGTACTCCGTGCACTCGTCTCCGGCAGGATCCGCTCCATGAGCTACTAGTCGATACTACAAATATCAAGAAGTCCCAAGTAGAAGTATCTCAAAGATCTGCCTCGTCATAGGGATCTAAACGCAACAAACAGCACATCAATCGGATGCTCGGTCTCTGAGTTATTGGAATTTCCATTCCAGGGGCACCGTTGGTTTTTAGGTTAAAACCAACCCAACTGTATCTCAACTATGTCCAAACCTCATGTGGGGTATTCCAATAGAACCTTCTTGCTATAATATTTCCGTCGCCGCAGACGGTTCATCGATCGGACATCTGTATCCCTAGATATATGCGAAATGGTGTAAACTAGCTATAACAGGTCCGAGTCTGGTCCGACCCAGTCCGAACCGGGGTCTGACCTGGTCTGTGGGTCCGTCCCGGTCTAGGGGGCGGCCCGGAACGAGTGGTAGTCCTAGACAGAGTGGGTGGCCCGACCCGAAGGCATCCCGGCCCGAGGGCGACCCGACCCGATGGCGGCTCGACCCGGATGGGCGGCCTAGCCCGGATGGGCGGCCAGGCCTTAATGCAGCCCGGATGGGCGGCCCGGTCCGATGGCTCGTGAAGTCCGCCTAAGCCATGACCAGGGGGGTGTTGCACACTCCCTGGCTCCTCAATGGCTCTGTCATTTGGGTGGAGTTCCAAACGGTGCTAGGTGGCGCCGGTCCAGCACACGCGGGACCCAAAATGGTCCCGCTCCTCCCGGCTGGCTGAGCCGCCAGCCGCTCCGCTCCACCGGCGCGGCGCGATGGCCCCGCGCCCCACCTCTGCACCCCTCTTCCACAGCCCGCCAAGGACACGCCCCTATGTTGGCCTCCGGCGGCGCGACGACACCACGCGCCTCTGCCACGACCGGTCGTGGCCGTGAACCTCCTTCCATGTGGCACGGAGGTGCAACATCCTCTTGGCGACCCGACAGCCTTGTGACGCCAGTTCCTTCGTGGCCGACCCATCGTCGACCGTCGTTGCTTTTTTCGCGGTCCGTTCCTCCGACGGTAGTGTTGCAGCGCCACCATCATCAACAAATGAGAACAAAAAAGGGGGAGGGTCAGGCCATGTTCGTGCGGTCCGAGCCCTCCTCATTATGGCGTTATCATTCAGAAATTCACATTCCATACATTCAAAGACATATAACGGGAACAATAAATCAACACAAAAACACCCACCTCGCTTGTTCGTAGTTGACGGTGGAGGAGAGGAATGTCGGATATCAATTCATTGATGTCGGGAAGCATCCAGGGTAGGTGACCGAGGAAGAAGTGACATCGACATTCTTCGTGGTCAGATCCTTCTCTTTTGGAATGGTTGGCGATTGATGGAGGAGTTTGTTGTTCTTCGGTGGGGAGTGGCATTCTTCGTTGGAAGGATGAAGTTCTCCAAGTTCTTCGAATCCCTCTCTCAAGCTCCACCAAATGAATTTCCAACCAAAAATAATAGACTAACTATTATTTTAAGGGTTGGCAATAATTCAAATGGATTCAAAAGGAGATTAATTAAATTGAGTGAATAAATTCAATTAATTAATTGAGATGGATGGCGTAATTAATTGGTGGGGGAAGTCCAAGGGTTTCTCTACTTAATTGGGGGTTCCAAGGGGATACAACCCACTAGTGGTCCCCACCAAGATATCCTCCCAAGGGAGGTTATGTGTGGGTGGGCCTCACCACCATAACCTCTCAGGGGAGGTTATGGTGTTGTGGCTCCCACCTCTATCCTCCTCTTGGAGATTTTAACCACCACGAAATAATAATAAGTTATCTCATTATTTTTATTTAATTTATTTAAAAACCCCAAATTCTAACATCCATTCTTGTTAGATAGCTACTACGGTGTAGGTCTCACTAAGCATTCACCAACACTGCGAGTTCAACGGTACCCTCAGATTTCAATTCCAAGAACTGGTTAAAAAGTTATAAAATCTTGCTTGCACATTTACCCAATGTACCTGAACAAAACTTCAGAAATTGAATCCAGGCTCACCGGGCCTCGGAATCAAGCACCATACATTTTCGCGGGCTTGTAAAAATCCCCTGAATTTAAGAAAAAAAATTCCATGGGATTTACAGGTCTTTACAGTTTTCATTTGAGGTGATTGATCATGTTTTCTGGATAACATCTCCATGGATTAGTAATCATCATATTAGTAATATGGGAATGTTTTCCCCTTGGTAAATAAGACCTTTTGAGATAATTTATCCGGTTACTTAGGTGGAATATGAGATTAAATTTCTATTATAGTTTAGTTCTGGGAACAATGTGTTTCTTATATATTATTTGAAAAGTGAAGACCATATCCTAACTATGTTATTCGATGGGATCACATTAATAATGATCAAGATTATATTATTATTCATTCATTGTAATGGTTTGGGGATATGATGGTTTAAATTAAATATGCGAAAAGAAACAATCTATTATAGGTTTAATCTCTAATCCTCAAAAATATATTTTATTAATTAGAATTAAATATTTAATTACTTCATCGGTTAATTAAAATTCAAGAGTTTCTATGAATTTTGGCTCATGTGATGAAAGAATTTTGTATGTTTACTATGTCGAAAGTGGTTACTAGTCCATCACATCTATTTTAATAATAATTATGTAATCACAGTTTTTATACATTAGTAAATCTTTTAAAATTAATCATGAAATTAGGTTATATAACATGATTTATGTTACAATCATGAGGTTGGTACTCTATATATACATATGATAAAATTTCCATTTTTCATTTATCCTGATTGAAATATGTTATGTGTGACTTTTTCATTAAAATATGATAATTATATCATGAATAAAATATTATCTCATTTAAATTCTCCTATACATATCATCCATGTAGTGTGATGATTAAAATGAATCACATCGCTTTGTAGACATGTAAGTCCATACACACACATGAACATTGTAATCCATTTCCAATGAATGGAAATGTTAGAAAATAGAAGAAATAATATCTTCCAATAATGATAATTATTTCCTGAATATCATATATATATATATATATAAATATATAAATTAAATAATTCATTATAATTATCTATTTTAGGTTCTGATCGATAAATAATTCTATATGTTCATGAGATGATCATCCCCCATAAATATGAATGACATATTTTTTCATATTTGATGGAATATAATATGAATATTGGTTATTCTATTAAAAGAATATAAGTAAGTCCCCACCCTTAAACATTACATAATATTGAGTTCTAGTCAATAAATTCCATTCTATCATATTGAGGATTATTTCATATTTAGAGTTTTAAAGAATTAGGACATAACTCATACATAATAAACAAATAGAATACAATATGGAAACATACAAACTGTATCCATTTTATCCACGAAATGAAAAACTCTAAAAATAAAGTATTACCTATTTTCAAGACAGTTCTTTAACACTTCCATAACCAAAATATCTATATCTGTAACAATATCAAGTCCTATAAAAATAATTTGAATAAATTGGATGAGAAAAAAAATCTGTAAGGGAAATAAATTAAGGAAATAAATTATTAGTAAATAAATACTTATAAACTTATAAATACATTTTCAAAAAGTTTTAATTCACCGATAAAATGAAAAATATTTATATTACCACATGAAATTATAATTTTTCAATAAAAATTCAAATAAATCTTTATTAATAGAGGGTTATTTTGGTATACATATAATTCTTACATTTTATCTTTCATGGATACATATGGAGTAACATTCATGGTCACATTTGGAATACCCATCAATAATTTTTTCCCTTAATCTCTTAGGAGTAACAAATGGGTTAAATCTATCTAATTACCTAATTTATTAGAGTGTTATCATGGGATCACCAACCCTAGGTTTATCATGGAACCAACCAAACACATAAAAAATTCCAAAAAACCCATAAGATAATCCAAAAACATAAAATAATAATAGAGTAAAAATAACCCTTCCACTTTGAAATCAGATTTCATTTTAAAAGTCTGCACCATCATAAATGAAAAAACTATTATTTTAAAAACTATTAAACATATAAAGGATCCACTAAATTAATAATATGACATAAAATTACAAAAATATATTAATCCCATATAATTTAAAATAAATTAGTTTTGATTTTGATAAAATATTTAAATGAGTAACTTTTAAAGATTATTTTAAAAGAAAATAAAACGTTCCCTACTAAAACCATAAAAATATTCGATTTTGAAACCTTTTAATGAAATTAATAATAGAACTAAAATATATTTTAAAATCATATTATTTTATGTAACATAAATATTTAAAATAATATCATTAATAATGACAATGAGAAAACAATTTAATAATAAATTCTTGAAACATTAATTGTGCCCCATACCACATTGAACAATTAAATTATAATATCTGTGAATGAGTAAATTTACCTGAACTTAAATTATCATTATTATACATAAAATAATTATATGATATGTCATAGTAGTTATATATACAACATATAACAAATAAATGTGCATCCCATCATAAAATGCCTTAATGTAAGGTTATTAAGACCAAATCTGTTACATTGAGTCTCACTCACCATATACAATCTTTAAATACTTGAATAATAAGATAAGTTTATAATTTAATTTATAATAAACCTTTTTGATGTTTATTAAACCTTTTATATAACTTATTTCCTTGTTATATCATGTACTTAATTTTTTACATTCACATTGGACGTTTTGATGATATATGGTACATGAGTCGAAAATTACTTCTGTATGTCAAATACTATCAAAGAAGTCATCATTGCAACATATCCATAATAATATTTATTAAATAATAATAACTTTTATACATCAATTACACTTTAAAAAATACTTATTATGTTAATTAAATATGTACAATGTTATAATCATGAAGACGACATGCCATACGTACGCATGAGAAACGTTTCAATTTCTCATTGATCATTATGGAAAAAAGGTAATTTTTATTATTTATTTCCAGTTTTATAAAAATATAATAAATAAAATATTACTAATTTAAATATACTTATATATTTCATTAGTGTGATGTGATGATGAAAAACAAATCACATCGCTTCATGGAGGTGGTTGTTCACACATACGCACGAATGAAGTTATCATTTTTTTCTAAATGGAACGGTAAGAACATAAATGATATATTTTAATTATAAATTTATATTTAATATAATATATAAAAATAATTTCTACCATTATTACTAGTCTTGAGAGAGGGTGATGGAAAACAAATTATATCGGTTCGTGGTGTGGTAGTTCGTTGTACACACGAACGAATAATTCATTTTCAATTTGATTTAATTGTAGATGGATTTTATGGGATTATAACTAAATAATAACATATAATTTTTTTTAATTTAGTGTATATATACTTTCATCATGGTGGAATAATATTCTAAAGAAGTGGAAGAATAAAAAAACAAAAACACTAAAAAACGATACATTTAATACGGAAAATATACATCGATTAACACCATAACCACTATACAAAGGGTGTTATGCCAACAACAATTCTTATAGAATGTGGGGACATATTCTATGAAAGGATTTGGGCTGATATTGGGTGAATAAAACATGTTTGAGGTGTGAATAATAGAGAATAATGGGTTCAATTTTATATGAAATGTGAGAGGCATTCATGGAAATTTTTAAAATATTAAATTAAAATAAATTAATAGTCCATTAAAAATATGTCCAAATTTATTTTTTTATAATATATAATATATTTGGGTAGATGAAACTTCATAAAATTAATATTATACATTTTTAATTATTTTTTAATCCTAATCATTGTGTTTTAATCCTTAATTAACCCTTTTAACTCTTATCATGATATCATGTAATTTACACATTGACGGTAAATATAATTACAATATAATTACCAAAGACTTATAAATGAGTCATTTTTACATTCTAGGACTTATCCCAACTATTTAAATTAATATCCTATTTTTTTAAACTTTATATTATTTAGTAAAAGATTTTATATTTTGAAATATCATTAGTGGCAATTTTATACACTATTCAATATTTGGCCTTTAAAAATACCATAAAAAATTTTATCATTGAAAAACAATTAAACATACCTAAAAGGTCAAATTAATCCATATAATTATTTTATGGAATCAAATATATCAAAATATATTTAATTTAAAATTTTAAATATCATTTATTAGGTTCCTCCATTAATTATGCAATTACGACGTCGTCATTGTTTCACCATTAAATTAAATATTTCATTCCCTAAAAATTATAAATAAATCACCATAATGTATTTAATAATATAATCTTAATTAAATATTATTTATAGTATAATTATACCCTTTATTACCCCATATTAAAAATACATTAGTTGTTAAAAAAATGGTGTGACAAAATTTGTCTTCCTTTTTAATAAAATATTGAATCTAATTAAAATTCATCCATGGGGATACATGTTGCCCAAAAATATACCCATAAATTATATTAGTCATTAAAACACATTGTATAAAATTAATAACAGTTTTACAGTGATTTTATATTATATAAAATAATTTTCCCCCATATTTACCGGATTTACCATTAATCGGTATAATAATAATATTTACTAAAGTTACAATTCCTAAATTCAAAAAATTATGATTATCTTACTAGATAAAAATTTTCATACGTGTTACAACCATGTATTTCCATTTTTTTTAATATTCCTAACACAAAAGTGGCTAAAATTAATTTAAAATGAATCATGTTGATAGATCGAGAAAACATGTTTTTAAAGTAAAAATGTTTAAATGTTCAAAAAAATTTATATCTAATTTCAATGTGATATTCATTTCAATAAAATAAATTTAATTAAATGATAAATAAATAATCAAATTATACATTAAAATCATTAAAAATATTATTTAACACTATAAATAAATTTTATGAAAAATTAGATTTCAATTATAATGTATTATTTTACCTAATATTCATTAAAAAATAATATTATCAGAAAAATACCAAATATATATCCAAATAAAATAGTTATGTCACTATTCCAAATAAGATATTAATTTTATTTAAATATAACTTATAAAAGTGTCAAAAATTATATTTTAATTGGGCACTCTAACAAAAAGAGGTAAAACTAATTTTTTTGAAAAATATTCCTTTGTATACATAAAATTAAATATTTTCTTACATCATGACTATAAAATATATAAAATGTATTTATAAAATTATAATATTAATGTATATCATTAATATAACCCAATAATAGTGATTTTATTATTTATTGGTAATAAAACACACTTGTTCATATTTAAATATTTTTTTCCTGAAAAACATTTCCATTTATTTCAAAGTGGTTTTGAAATTCATTTATAATAAATTTATCAATAAAAAAATTAATTATATGTATATGTATAAATCATATTTTGTTAATTAATTTTATACTTTTCATTCCATTTATTCAAAAAACTAGAAACAATGGTAACATTTAAATTATAGCATTTACTTTTTTATTTAATCTTGATGCGGTGTATAATGTATTCTATCGAATAGAGTATTTATTTCTTTAGACTATATATGTTGCCTTATCCCCATTTTATGAAATCATGTTTTCACAATTTTAACTGTAGAATGAAAACAATGGGTTTGATTGTTTGACATAACTTTATTGAAATCCCACCAATAATTGTTTTTTAACAAATATTCCACTTTAATAGAAATAAAATCAGTACAACGGTCACCTGTGATAAAACATACTAGGATTACATGCAGGAAATCATGGAAAATAATGATCAAACCAACCACCATGTTTTTAAGGATAGTTATTGAAAACATGGTGAAGAGAAAGTTAATGATCACAAAACCATAAATTTGTGATAGGTTAAAAGGTCATTGATTTCTATGTAAGTAATGTAAATGGATATTTTTTATGAGATAATTTAAATAGATTTGAGCATTTCATTTACTTCCTATACTAATAACATATTTATATATATAGACATGAAAATTATAGTTTCATCCAATGATCTGTTTTGACTAAAAAACATCTTTTTCTCTAAATGATGTATATTACCTATTAGTTTTTAGACCTAAAGAACTAGAATAAACATCTATAGAATCACATAATCCATAAATGATTAACTATATATTTCAGCATTTTTTAAAAATTAACCATAACCAAAATGGTTAGTGTATTTAAAACAATTATCTAAAAATAATAAACCTTTACTTGATGAAAAACTTTTGTAATATCTAAAATTCAACAGGGATACCAAAAGTTAATAATAAACCTTTCAAAAAATTAGTATACATAAAATTCATCAAAAAATTTATAAATAATAATATATCCCAAAAAAATATTAAAGATTTTATCACATATTCTTCGAAGATAATGCTTATGAATTATCTATAAATTACATCAATTACTCTTGAAGACTCACACCAAAAAAGTAATTTCCCTACAAATCTTCTTGATATACTAACCATTTTATATAAATAAATTAAATCACCATAAATCCAAAAATAAATCATATATTCATCAAAAATATAATTCATCCTTTTTTTTCTCAAATAAAATACCTTAGTATTTTATTTACATTACAAATATAGGATTTCCAAAATATAAATCATCATTGGAAATAACATTAATCACATAACCCCCAAATAATTTTATAAAATATGATAAAAATTATGTTTCAAAACTCAATTTATTATTATTCCATCAGCATGTTTAACTAAAAAAATCATACTAACATGCGCTTCAGATTGGCCAGTGTTTGGAAACGAACCCTTGCCACACTTTAGTTGTTTGTTTGAAACACGTATCCTTGCTGGACACGATGTGTTGTCACCCATATAGTGAGTTGTACTATTTATAAATAAATACCAGGAAAGTCTGAACCAGGCATAAACCTGGTCCCGAAAATTTATTAAAAGAAAAGTGCAGAAAGAAGCCGGTTTAAGGGGTATCCGGTTCCCGAAGACCGCGAATTCAAATTTCAAAAACTAAACATCATCATCACCCTTCAAATCGATTCACGTGCCTGCCTCGAAGCGGACGCCCATCGCATCGGCGTCAGATCCATCCGCCTCCCATCATCACAGCACCGGAAAGCCAATCTCGCCGTCGTCACACCGGGGTCAACTCCAGTTCAGATCACCGGCGTGCCCCTCCCGGAGCCCGTCGTCGCCAAAGTAACACCATCCTCCCCTCCTCTATCCTCAACGAGACCGCATCCCTCAACCACCAGCTCAGAAACTGGTCGGAAACACCATTTCACCAGAAAACAGCCACGTTCATAAACCAAAACCCATCCATTTTCATCCGTGAAACCAAAAAATGCTCGCAAAGAAGATTGCGAGAGGGTGAACATCATCACCAAACCAGAAATCACTCAAAAGAGAAAATCAAAACGAACCAAAAAACCCTAAAATGAGAACCCCGCCGCCACCGACTAGATCGACCGCATCAGACGCAACAGAGCCCCCCTCACTCACCTGAGAAGAGTCGGAGCCCCCAAAACACCGACGCATGAGCGTAGACCTCAAACGCTAAGAAACACCCTAGAGGATGACAGCGATCTGCATAGAACAGAGCCAAAGGCGCTCCGGAGAGTGTGCCGTCGACGGAGACTGGTCTTACACCTGCAGATCTGAACCCGAAACCACCGCTGTCCTTAGTGCATCTCCACAGCCAGCGAGGTACCACGAAACGCAAGCCAGTAGCAGGAGACCTCCACCAGCCCACCGAGATCGAGAAGGAGCGTCGCGCCCTCCGCCGTGGAGGAGCCTGTGGCGGCGAGAGGGAAACCTAGAGAGAGAGCCCCTTACGGGCGCATCCTCAAAATCTTTATAAAGAAATATAATTCAAATAACATTCCCAAAATATTATAAATCACAAAAAATAACCAAAAAATGTTTTAATCTCATTCTTTAATCTCATACCATTCATTTTTCATCACAATATTTAATAAGTCATAGTTACCTCAAAATTTATTATCTAAAAAAAATTTAATCATCTTAAAATTTCAAAACATAATTCTAGAAAGGTATTCTATGTCATTAATGTTGTGATCAGCCTAATAATTGTAAACTCATATTGATATAAATATCTTTTAAGAAAAACAACCTAAAATCCAATGTTATCTAAATAGTCCTATGATACCAACTATAATGCCCCTTCCCTAATCATTACATAGTCACGAGTTTAATTAATAATTTACATTATATAATATTTAGGATCTTTTAAGGTTTAACGGTTTATAGAATTAGGCCATAACTCATACATAACAAAAATATAAGATTTCAAATTGGACACTTCCAAGTAGTATCCATTTTTCCACCAAATGAAACCTTTTAAAAATAAATGATAATTGTTTTTCAAGAAAAATCCTTGATACTTACATCACAACATAAGCATTATACATGACAATCATAAGACCTTTGGAAAATTTTTAAAAAATGGTATGAGAATAAAAAGATTAGTAGAGTACATAAAATTAAGAAAGAAACCATTAGTCCATGAATATTTATAAACTCATGAAATAATTTTCACAATGTCATACTTTTCACACATAAAAGATAAAATCTTTTGCTTACCACATGAAATAATAAAATTCCTATAAAATACATATTATTGATAGATCATAATGTTAACTTGTGGTATCCATATCATTTTTACATTGTAGCTTCCCTAATTACATAGGGAGTTATATTCATGGTTTCATTTGAAATACCCATCGCAGTATATTCCCATAAGCTATTAAGAGAAATCAAAAAACTTAACTTTATATCACTACACAATACCATTGAGATCTATCACAGGCTCACATGACCTCATTTAATCATTAAACTACATAAACACATAAAAAATTTCTAATAACAAAAACACAATCATAACACATAAAACAACCATAAAGGAAAAATAAAATTTCTACTTTGAAATAAAATTTCATTTTTACAAATTCAAGAACTCATAAATGAAATCCAATTATTTAAAAAATAAAATGTTAATCATATAAATTAATAATTATAAAAATAATGTGACATAAAATATATAAAATCTATTCAATATTTATAAGTGAAAAAAAATTATGTTTTTCTTTCGTAAAAATATATGAAAGAGTATCATTTTATGTTGGTTTTAAAAGAATATCAAACGTTCTATAAAAAATATATAAAAAGATTGATTTTTGAAAAACATTTAATGAAATTAAAAATAATTGTAAAATTTCTTTTATAATTCTTTTATATCTATATAAATAAATATGTAAAATAATATCACCATTATTGAAACAGAGAAAAATATTTAATAATTTAATATTTAAAAATTCAAAGTTTCTCATACAACTTTGAACATTTAAATTATAATATCCCTGAACTAATATGTTTAAAAAACATTAATTAACATTATTATTGATACAATTTGGATATTAAATTTCATAGTTGTATTATATACACTTTTTAAAGTAATAAAGGTGTATGTCATCAGGAAATTCCTCGATGAAAAAAGATTAAGACGAAATTCCTTACCTTGAGTCTGACTCATCACATAAAATCTTTGTAGACCTTAATAATAAACCTTTCTTAGTTAATTAATTTCATTAAATCTTTTTTTTATTATACCTTATATATCACTTATAAACCTGTTATGAAAATTAGTTATTTATTTAACTTCACGTCAGATGTTTTGATGATATTCGGTACATGATCCAAAAATTACTTCGTAAAGACAAATATGGTGAAAGAGGAATTTATTACATAAAAAAATATAAATGAAATTAGAATCAAAATTTTATATAATTTATTATTTTAAATCAATCCATTTTTTATGATTATGAAAAATAAACAACATTATAATTATGGAGATGGTAGGGCGTACTTACGCATGAGTGAAGTTTCCATTTGTCATTGATCATTATGTAATGAAGATAAATATTATTTTATTTTTTCTGAATGATTGTAATATCATAAATATAAATATATTAATTTATACATAATTATATATATATATAATCCATGGGATGTAGTGATGAAAAAGGAATCACATCTCTTCATGAAGGTGATATTTCAAATGTACGCACAAATGAGGTTATCATTTTTATGTGAATGGAAAGGTAATAAAATAAATTATATATTATAATGATTAATATGTCATAAATATCACATATAAACCTTAATTCCACCATAATGATCAGTCTTGAGAGATGGTGATGTGAAATGAATTACATCGGTTTGCAAGGTGGTAGTCTTCCGTACACACAAATGAATAATACATTTTCAATTTTATAAAATTGGAGATGGATTTAGGTAATGATACTAACAAAACAATATCATTATATTTAGGATAATGGAGTTTTTATTTGATCATGGTGGTAGTATATTTAAAGGAGGTGGAAGAAGAAACAAAACAAACACTTAAAAATGATACATTTATTTCAGACAATCTCCTTTGATTAACACATTGAGACCTCTTAGGAGGGTTTTATGCCAACACTATGGCCTCTAAAATGTGTCTAGAGATTATAATAATTTATTTGGGAATATATTGGATGATCCAAATAGGTCTTTATGTGTGAAGAATATATAAAAATGGGTTCCCTTTTATATGAGAGGGTATGGGCAATCATGGTAATATTTTATATAATAATTTAAAAGAAATTAATATTTCTTAAAATTGTTTCCAAATAGATTTATTTCTAATATAGGATGATTTTGGGTGGAATCCCCTACATCTATTTAATATTAAACATGTTTTGATTATTTTTTTATCATTATCATTTTGTTTTAAACCATAATTAACCCTTTTAACTCTTAATATAATATCATGTAATTTACACATTGTGGGTAAATATATTTACAATAATATGCCAAACTTCCAATAAATGAGTCATTTATGGAATTATAAGATTGTATAAACTATTTTTATGAATACATTATTTATATCAATTATATATCATTGAATAAAAGAATCTATATTTTAAAATATCATTACCGTCAATTTTTGATACTATTCAACATTTTACAATTGAAAATTTCATAAGTAGATATATTCAAAAATAATCTATTAACAAATTAATAAAAATCCATAGTTTTTCAAATAATCATGCATGGTATATATTATATAAATTAAATTTATTTAAACATCTTTAATATCATTTATTTGATTCTTTCATTATTGAAGCAACATTGTGTCATAATTACTTATAATAATTTAAGTGATGAAATTTATAAATAGATTACCATGATTTATGAAATAAGTTTTTATTTATATATAATATTTATAGTCAATGATATCACCTATGATACCCCATATTAAAAATACATTACTTGTTAAAAATGAGGGCTTGACAAAAATTTTCATGTTGATGTATATAATATTATAAATATGTTAAAGTCATCTAAGTTGATCAATGAAGGTCCTAAAATAGACCCAAGGATGATATTTTATAGAATAAACTCATACAATGAAATTATGAAAAGTTTTAGTGTAATTTTATAATATTTATAATTTTATCATTACTCTTATTTACATAATTTACCCTTAATAGTGGTAATAAAATTAATTACTAAAGTTACTAATAATAATTTCAAAAAATAATTTTTATCCTATAAGATCATAAATTTCATACTTATTACAACCATGTAAGTCCATTTTTCAAAAATATAAAATAATAAACTGGATAAAATTAATATAAAATTAATCCTGTTGACAGATCGAAAAAGTAAGGTTTTTATGTAAAAACATTCAAAAAATCACAATGTTTTTACAACCAATATGAATATAAAATTGATTTAAATGGCATAAATTGGAATAAAAGAAAAAATAATCTAATTATATTTTATAAATATTCAAATATTTTATTTAAAAATGTAAATCATTTTTTTTGAAAAAGTAGTTTTAAATTAAAATGCAATTTTTTTCATAATACATCAAAAAGTAAATCTTATTAGGAAAAAACAAAAAAATATATCAAAGAAAGTTTTATTCCCTATTATAAATATGATTTTTTTTAAATATAACATATAAAAGTGTCAAAAAATTAAGATTTAAAATTATTTCCTCATCAAAAAATGGTAAATATCATTTTCTGAAAAATAAACCTTATTATGCATAAAATTCAATTTTTTATTATATCATTATTAGAAAATATATAAGAATAATTTTAGTAATTAGATTGAATATTATATATAAATATATTTAATTAATATAACCGAACTAGAGTGATTTTTTTATTTGTTGGAAACAAAACACACATGTGTATATATAAATATTTTTTTAGAAAAACAGTTCATTTTATTTGAAAATAATTTTTACATTCATTTATAATTAATTAATCACTTAAAATATAATTATATATTCATGTGTAAACAATATTTTCATAATTCAGTTAATATTTTTCATTACATTTATTCAATCAACTCGGTAATAATGGTAACATTTAAATAATAATTTTTAGTTCTTTATTTATGCTTGATGTGGCAAATCATGTATATTAACAATCACAATATTTCTTTATTAAAAAAAGGATGTTAAAAAATAATCTCACTATATAAAAAATACTATTTTTAAAATTTTATAATGTTTAACTCAAATTTAAACGATATAAAATAAAAAATAAAATCAAAATTATCACTTATGGGATATACCTCATTTCATTAAATATAAAATATTTACATATTTTACCTTATAAGGGGGGAATTTTGAAACACCTAATACTAGAATAACATGTTAGGAAAATTTAGTATGGTATTTTTGAATGTAATTTGTAACCAAAAAAGATCATTAAATTTGAAGAAAATAGCAAAGGATGTGTCCTTTTATTAGTCAATGGAGGTGGAACTATGGATTTACATAAAGCATTAAATTAATATAAACTTAATACCATTGAAAAGATGAATACATTAATATAATTTAAATATAATATGATTATGAGTATAAATCCTTCCATGAAACAAAATTTGTAAAAAAATTTGTTATGTTTTGACCCTTATATCATAGATTTAACCCCAACAAACCCTTTTAAAAATTACTGTGAAATGAGTGTTTTTAACGTAGTAGGAGAAATTAATGATACCAAAAAATAAAAATGGAAAAATTGTACTGTGAATTTTATATTAAAAATTATAAAATTAATGAAATTATAAATCAATTACCAAATTTTATTTTTTATAAAATATCATAGATGTTTAGTTTTTTAACAATTCATTTTAATGAACATGGAAAAAAATTTCCATAAATTATTTAAATTAAACATATAAAAAATACCTATATTGTCATATTTATCAATACAATCTATGAGAAAATTTAAATCAACCATACAATATCAGTTTTTTCTTTTTATTTTGTTTGAACAAGCACTATGTTGGCATTTTTTATGCATTTATAAAAGTATTTCAACACTAAAAATTTGAAAAATACCCACCATACAAATAAAAATTTTATGTGGAAAATAAATTATTATATTAATTAAAAATATTTTTTTTACTAATATTGTTGTCCTTGAAATTTATTTCATGTGTTATTTTGAATTTTTTTGAAATGCATGGGTATTGTACAATCATTTTGATACTATACCTCATATACATGACAAATGTTTTAAAATATAAATAAAAATATACATTAATACAAAATATAAAAAATCCATCTTGTAAAAATTCTTTTTTATTCTCTATTATTATAATTAGAATATAAAATTTTACTTTTATAGTGTTGTGAAGGAACTACATTTTCATAGAAAATGATTTTCATATTAAGACTGAAATAAATTCTAACGTATATGTTTTGAATTATTTTAATTTGATATTTTTATAATATTATCATACATGATTTAGTAAGGAAATTAATTAATTGGTTTATAAAATCTATTTTTTTGGATGATATCGTAAATGATATCGTATGTCATAAAAACATTATCTTTTTACAATAAATGAAAAAACATTTTTAGGAAATTATTAAAAAATCATTATACCAGAAATTTGACTCCATCAATGTATAAATGAATCCAATTTTATATAATCCATTTACTATATACGATATACATTACAATTCCTTAAATATATTTATAAGCAACAAAAAAGTGTTCTAAGAAAATTAAATTTTTAATCCCAAGAATTAATATCTAAAAACAATTTATAGTGACAATTCTTTTCAAATTAATTAGATTATATCAACATAAATAGTAAAAATGATAATTTAATATCAAAATTCAACGAATAATGATAAATATTAATTATATAGAAACAAATTTATTCCAGAAATAGTTATATAAAAGGCATTTTTATTATTTAGAAAAATAATAACACTTTTAAAAAATCACAAAATATAACACTACGATATTAATTTCATAAGGATTTATTAAATGAATTTAAATTAATAAAAATAAATTATTTTTTTAGAAATAATTTACATTATTCTCCCAAAAAATTATCCTTTTTAGGAAAACATATTTTGAAATAAAAAATGACTTTTCAAAATAATTTTGTATTTATTTCCTATGATTTTATTAGTAAATTATCATTGATTATGAACATTATAAATATTTTATAATGATATTAATACTATTCATGACAACCAATTTTTTTCTAGTTTATAATTATGATATTAAAATATTAAAATATCATTGTTTTTTAACATAACATCCCATGATTTTAAGAAATAAACACTATGTTCAATAACATAAATGATATGACACGTCGAGGTTAAACGAACACATAACTATTATTAGTTAATATGTTTTCTTTTTAATATCTTTTATAATGGTTGGTAAGAATTGGATTAATTAAATTATGAAAATATAGTTTACACATGTATATATAACTAATTAATTAGTGACTAATCAATTATAAATTATAATAAAACAATTTTTTTAAAATGAATTGTTTCTCTAAATATTTTTTTAAATGAGAACAATTGTCTATAAAAAATAATCAAATCAATATTTTTATATTATATTAATGGAATTTATATATAATATATTCAATCTAATGGTTAAATTTCATTATATTGTTTTATACATGATATAAAAATAAATCAAATTTTACAAATAAATGAACTGTTTTTCTAAATAGGCATTTTCCACCATTTCCTGGCACAAATTTATTAAATATAATTTAATGAAAATTAATAATTTTCTAAAATAAATAAAATTCTTATTATATATTTTATTTTAAAAATTTACTTGGGTGAATTTTTTGATATTTTTGGATAATTTTATTGTTTCAATCAATAATGAAAAATATAGCATTTTAATTGAAATCAACTTTTCTTCTAAATAAATTATAGTGATAAATTATATTATTAATATCGTTTAAAGTACAAAAATAAAACATTATTATCATTCAATCGAATTTAGGTCACTGTAATAAATTTAATATTGAATTTTTATATAATATCTTTTTAATCATTTGTATTTTTTTACATTAAAAAAGCATTTCTAGTACACACAATGAGATTAATTTGAAATTATACTTTCCCATTATATGTTTTCAATTTGAAAAAATAGATTCCTTATATTGTATCATAAAATAAATTTATTTTAAATAGGACCCTTTTATTTTTGACCAATATGGATAGTAACATTAATAATTTTTTTATTATAAAGGTTAATGGAAAATATGGTAATCCAGGGTAAAAATGATATTATAAATACTATTAAATTACCCTAACAACTGTCCTACTTTTTTTAAATGAGTTATTGTTGAGAAAAATCATCCTTATGACTAAATTGAAAGCTCTTAGTGTCAATTGAATGACAATAAGACATTTATTATAATTTATTCAAAGAAAAGTCAATTTTGTCATATTTTTTTAATAAATATAATGTTTTTATTATGGGATTATTTATGGTATCTATTTTATTATATATATTATTTTAAAATATATAATTTTTATACTCATCATGGATATTATTTTTACTTTCTATGATTGATATAATTACCGTAATGGCTTTTACAATGGTGTTGTAGTAATTGTTTAATTAATGAAAATATCATATAAAGGTTATTAAAGATATTAAAAAAATATTTTAAAATAATTAATTTTAGGAATGTATTATATGGAATTTTTTTAAATATTATTAGTGTGTTATAAAATTTTTTTTTGAAAATAAAATGTTATGATATTTTTAAAAATTGATTTAATAAATTGTGTTAAAATTTACATGAAATATATTTAAAAATAAATAACATTTTAGTAAATGAAATGACATTAATAAAAATATAAAATTCATATAAATATTTGATATAAGGTTTAAAATTACATAATGATCCATTTATGGTTTGTTTATGATTTTATAATTACTATACTAACCATCATATTATAAAAAAAATGTTTTCATGATAATAATTAAAGAGGTTAAATAAGGGTTAAACAAAAACATAAGGAATAATGAAAAGTAATGACATGTCTAATTGTCATTGGATGAATTTATATAGACCCATGATAATAATATCATCAATATAAATTTGTTTTGAGACATTTTTATGGAAAATAATATTATATTAATTTAATATTTTGATGAATTCTAGGAGTACTTGTCCCCTCTATTATAAAAGGTAACAACGTTTTTAATTTTATTAACAAAAAATACCTATTTGGTTTAGAAATTATTTAAAAAAATTCCTTCTGAGAATTCCTATAAATATTATAGATGCCTTATTTTAGTAATAACACCCACCTTATAGGTGTTATGTTGTTACACAATGGATATATTCTGAAGAAGATGTATAATGTTTTATTTTTATATTTCTTTTTTTTGTTCATCATCATCATTAAAATCAAATTTATCATGATTAAATAATAAATACAGTATCCTCAATATACTGATATGTTATTATGTTATTATAATCACCTCTTTCTATATCCACTTCTAGGAAATGCGAAAAGAATTATCTTTTGTGCGTACGATGAACTACCGCCTGACGAACATGTATAATTTTTTTTCTATCACCATACCCGAAGAATATTTATAATGATTTAAATACCCTTTATATATGATATTCACAATATATTTATCATTATTAAAATATAAAATATCATATACACTTCTTACCATTCCATGCCTGAAAGAATGGTAATGTTGTTTGTGCGTACTTGTAAACAATCACCTCAACAAAGTGATGTGATTTTTTTTCATCACTATAACACATGGATAATATATATAAGTAAATTTTAAGTAATAATATAATATGTTTTATTTAATAATAATTATGTAATTTTAATATTATTTTAAACTTCATTCCATATCAATCATTGAAAAATGGATAAATTACTTAAGCATACGTAGGGAATACTATCATTATGATTGTATGGATGTTCATTTTTCATATCCATATTTAATGGGTGGATTTAAAATTATAATAGTTGTATAAAAGATATTATTATTTCATGAATATTTTTTTTATATGATGGATCAATGAACACTTTCAACTATAGATATCACATCGAAGTCATTTTGGTATCATGTACCGAATATCATCAAAACTTTTGATGTGAACTTAAATAATTAATTAATTGATATAAAATGTAAATAATTGATATATAATTAATAAAAAACATAAAAATCTTATAATGAATGTAAATAATTTACCTATAATTATTATTTAATAATATAAATTCTCTACATGACTTATCAGATTAAAAGTATATGACTTCATCTCAATCTCATTTCATTGTTGCATATTATGATGTCTTATAACAAACTTCCTTATTGAGGTGTATATGCAACTCCCGTTTACATATAATTTCATTAATTTAATTATTGTGATTTTATTTATTGTTTTTGTAAATTTTATTCTTTTATGGGGATTATGTCTTAAATATTCATTGTTTTATCACATTGAATGTATAATGATTTAAATATTAGATATTTTCTCCATGTCATTCTTATGGATATTATTATATATATATATAATTATATGGTGTGGAGTCAATATAGTTTTCCTTATGACTTTTCCATTCCTTAAAACTTGGGGGAAATTGTTGAGTCAATAAGGTTTCCTTATGACTTTACCATTCCTTCTTGTTTTGAAAATCACAAACACCTTATATTAAGGAAAATTTCATTCTACCCTATGTTTTACGTTCATAAAAAAAAATTCCTTCCCCAAGGAAATTTATCCTTACCATGTTTTTCATTGTTCATTTTTTCTAAGTATAAAATTTTGTTTCATATCCAAAACCTCAGAATCATATAATACTTAGATATAAGGAATATGGTTTTCAGGACCCGAATTTAGGTTCTGAGTTCTCTGAATTCAGACTCAGAACTCTTATGAGTTCTGACTCTGAGTTCTCTGAATTAATACCCCGAACTCTTATGAGTTCTGAATCCAATTTCTCTAAATTTAGACTCTAAACTCTTATGAGTTCTGACTCCAAACTCTCTGAATTCAACTCTGAACTCTTATGTGTTCTGATTCTGAACTCTCTGAATTCTGACTCTGAACTCTCTGAATTCATACTCCGAACTCTTATGAGTTCTATCTCAGAACTCTTCGAATTCAGAATCTGAACACTTATGATTTTTGACTCCGAACTCTTATGAGTTTAGACTCCGAATTCCTGTGGATCCAAATTCTGAATTTCCTTGAAATTCATACTCCGAAATTCTATAGAATTCAGGTTCTGAATACCTTAGAAAATAGAATCTGAATATTCTTGTATTATAAATACTGAATGTGTTTTTGGTTAGACTCTGATCATTTATTTTCTTACATTATGAATATTTGATATTTGTTATGCAACCATATTTTTACTTACTCATGTTTTTATTACAAAATGATGTCTTGATTTTAGTTAATAAGTAACCATTTTTTGTGTGACACGTGTATAGGTCCCTCTTAAATTCAAGGGAAAATATGACTGTTGGAGGAGGGAGACGACTGTTGAACCCATGCCTATAAATAGGAGTTCATTTGAATGAGCTTACTAAAACAACTTTAACCGAGATAGTTCTATGACTCTAGAACTTACATACTGTTGAAGTGATTTCTAGAGAGAGAGGCTCTTATAAACTCTCAGGTTTTCTGTATAAAGTTTGAACTGCTTGTTCAAACTTTGCTTCATGCAGATGTTTTCTGTGCAAAGGTGGGATTTTCATGAAATCAGAGCTTTGGGTTGTGAAGTCATAGGTGGCGATTTCCATACAAATTGAGGGATTTCAGGGATAACAAGATAGATATCAATCTTTGGATTGAGGGCTTACTTGGGTTTGGGTAAGACAGACTTTATTGAAATTATAAATCAAGGGACCTTTATCCAAGGTTGTTGGATACCCTTCTCTTTGGGTTAAATAAATTACTACATGTTACTGTAGTGTTTCAATTTTGTTTTCTACTGTAATTTTGGTTGTTGAGGAAAGTATAATTTTCTTATACTTCCTTAAACAAGTACTATGATTATATAGGATTCCATATGCTTTATGGTATAATCATAGTTGTTGTAAAAAATTTTTATCTTTCATTTTAGAAATCACTTTTCTGGAATCAATAAAGTTATTAGAACTTGGAGGTGTTGTGAATTTTTTTTATGCAAAATTTCCTTAAGGATTTTTTAATGTATAAAATTCACCCCCCTCTTGTATATCAAGTATATGCATCATAGTTTGATACTAAAATCAGCATCATATATATCATACTATCGATCCAACAATTGGTATCCAAGAAGATGTCCTTGTATCCATAACCAACTCATCAATTGGCTTCAGAGTTTTTGTTGAATCTGAATTAATCTCACAATTAGATTCAGAAGACAAATCATCTTCTTCACTTTTTCAGAATCATATTTTCAGATCCATAAAGTTTGGATTCATATTTTTCTTAGAGATACTCTAGTTTTATTTTCCTTGCTTAGGATATTTTCTTTTGTTTACAAACTTATATTACTAACAAAATTGTGTGCCAAGATTTTCCTTAAGATGGCAGGTTTAAATGTAAGTTCTATTGACAATCTAAATCCTACCAGACCTCTTATTTTTTATGGAAATTATTATGAGTACCGGAGAGATAGGATGAAGACTTTCGTTATTAACAATGGATTTTATAACTACCTATTGCTGACAGGATACTATAAGATTCCTAATAAGGATTTGGGAACTTTTACTAATCAGGAGAAATCAGAATATCAAGGAAATTTAAAAGTTAGAAATACATTTCTATGTTCCATGACTTGGAACATCTATAGTCAAATATCTTTATGTGAAGTTGCAAACAATATCGGGAAGAAAATGTATGTTAAACATTTTGGTACCCCTAAAGTTATAGAGACAAGAAGAGCTATGTTGAGAGCTGAATACCATGGCTTTAACTTTCCTTATGGAGAACCTATAAGAAAATTTCAGCAAAGGATTATGACTATCGTGAATATATTATAGTCTATGGGAGAAAAATGTTTGGATGATGAGGCCCTTGTAGATAAGATCATAGACATCAAGACAAATGAGAGGGAGTCCAAGAGGACAGCAATTGATGAGAATAGGAAAGTTACCTAGATTACCTAAGATGAGCTGTTTGGAACTCTTCTTCAGCATGAGACTAGAATGAGGAGAGATGCTGATAATGTTAAAAAGAAGAATGGGAATTGAGGAGTTTCTTTTCAACTACTACTAAACATATGAAATTCATGACTCCAGAATGAATAACTAGATCAAAGTCAAAGAAAGTTACTATTTAGTTAGAATCTAGTGATATAGAAATGTCTGAAAATTAATTAGCTAATCTTGCTCAGAGAATGAACAAGATAGTAGCTCAAAAGAACTATCAAAATAAGTACCAAAATAGAGACTACAAAGATAAGAAAGATGGGGAAGTTACTTGTTATGAATGTATAAGAACATGTCATATCAGACCTAATTGTAATATATTTAAAAAAAGGAAAATAAGGAAAGGAAATCAGAAAGAAACAAGATGAAGTTCATTCACTTGAAGCACAAGAAATGTCTTATAGAAAATGATACTTAGAGTGCTAGATGTGGAGGCTCTTTAAGAAGTGATTCTTCTGAATATGAATCATCGGCACAGGAAAATATTGGATTCATTACTACTACTTCTTTACCAAATACATGTCTTATTTCCAAGGTATGCTCTTTCGAGGCTTTAAAAATTTTATTTCTTGATAATAATTACTATTATGGGGATATTACTTCTAATGAAGATACTTCATCTTCATATAATGAAGAAATATCTTCTTATGAAGAAGTATATATATTTTCCATGTTTTTAGAATAATTTTTTTTAAAATTTATAAGGAATTGGACAAGGGAAATAAAAGAGAATAAGTTCTTAGAAAAGAGATTTCAGACCTCTCTAGAGATCTTGAAGATAAGGATGATCTTTTAGAAAAACATTTTATAGACCTTAGGGAAGTAAATTATGAAACGGAAAAACTTTCTAAAGATCTTAGGAATTCTATTTTAAAAATAAATGATTTTGAGGAAAAATATAACTTTAATGAAAAAATTCCTGAGGATAGGAATTTAGTTATTCGACTAAAATCTTAAATATATTCTCTTAAGAAACATCTTTCAAACATTACTTCTGGTAAGGAAACTTTTTACAAGATGTATTCTCAAATCAAACCTCAAAGAAATACTACTGGAGTAGGTTATACTCACCGAAAACCTATATTCAAAAACAACTATTTCATTCCATCTAGAGTCCCTTTTTGTACTAAATGTCAAAGTGGTGGGAATTGGAAGAAAAATTTCTCTTTGAATAATGTTTAATCTCTTGGGTTTCATAAAGCTTATTTTTCTAAACAAATGTGGATAAAAAAAATTATGTTGTCTAACAATTCCGGATCCAAGGAAGTTTGGATTCTAAAAGTTTATCTTTCTTATTTTTAGAAAAATAATGAAGGTACCAATAGCAATACTTGGTACATGGATAGTGGATTTTCCCGACATATGTCTAGTAACAAAAACTACTTTGAAAAGATTATCAAGATGAAAGGAGGAAAAGTAACTTTTGGAGAAAATGCTAAGGAAGAAATTATTGGTATAGGTAACATCATTTTTCTTGAATTTTTATTGATTTTAAATGTTTTATTTGTAAATGGGATATCATTCTTCAATTCATCGGAACACAAGATCAAATTGATGATATTTTCACAAAATATTTACCCTTCGATAGATTTTAATACATTAAACAGAAGTTAGGAATGATAACCATAAGGTAATCTTCCTTTTTAACTTTCTGTCGAAACCAATCTCTGTACAGTAATAAAATATTTTTCATAGGGGGAGTACATTTTCTTGTTAGTTAGATTTATCAAATTTTTCACAACGAAAATTTTCATAGTTAGACTTTTTAAAACTTTTGTAATGAAAATTTTCATAGTAAGATTTTTCAAATCTTTCGTAATGAAAATTTTCATAGTCATATTTTTCAAATCTTTTGTAATGAAAATTTTCATAGTCATATTTTTCAAATTTTACGTAATGAAAATTTTCGTAGTCATATTTTTCAAATCTTTCGTAATGAATATTTTCATAGTTATTTTTTTCAAATCTTTTGTAATGAATGTCTTCGTAATGAATAATTTATATGTTTTTATAATGTTGTTTTTAATACTTAAAATTTTCGTAATGGAGTTTTTCACTTTCAAATTTATTTTTCATTATCAAATTTTTGGAATCTAAAGTTCTTCAAGAAGATTTTTTTCAATACAAATAATCTTCTTGGAAATACGAAAGGTATGATTCCTTTCTTAAGTTTTCGTAATCATCATTTACTTGCTGGTATTTTCATTTTTTTTAAATTTTTAGGATTATATTTTTCTTTAATCCAAATGATTTCATAAAAACCTCAACAGATCAGATTCTATCAAGATTTCATTGCGGCTATCATATCAATCATCAAATCTGATCAGAAGGACTTTCATCCATTGGATTGAGTTTGGAAGATGAATCGTCGCATCAAGATCCTATATAAAGGACCCCCAATAGTTGTCCCACATCGATCTCAAGCTCTTGTGTGCTGAATCTTTTCCTCTATAATTAAGCCCGTTCTAAACTTCTTAGAGTTTTCTCAAATCCAATTGTCTATAGAAGAATCCTCTCAGAAAGATATGTCTACTATAAAGTCAATTTCACCGTGGAAGGTATATAGAGAAAGGTCGGTGAATACAAATTTCTTCAACAAGTATGATTCCATAATCTCGAATAATATCAAGCCCAATGTATGGGAGAGTGTTTGCATACCAAAGCCAGGGGTTCAAGATTTGGTATATCTGGATTTTCTTGGTGAGTTTTATGAACTAGTCAGTATCATTAGGGGAGAAGGAAAAGAAAAGTATTCCTTTAAGAGCTATGGTAATAGTTATTCTCTTTTTCATACAAAGGAAGCTAAATTGGTTGGAATTCCATATTAAGGGGAAGCCGAGTTCTGTTCCCCCAAGTTCCTGATGTCAAAGGAAGTTTTGTTAAGATGAAAGGCATAGAGTGCCTTGGTTTTACTGATTTCAAGACTCCAAAGATTTCTCACCTCTCTAAAAATAAATGTATCCTTGAATTATGGGTTCATGGATTTATCATTCCAAGAAAAGGAGGCAAGGAAACATTGAAAAAGAGTGGTATGTACATCCTAGATTTTCTGGTGAACCTGAGGAAGGTTAATTTGGTTAAGAATATTCTGATTACGATTGAGAATATCAAGAATGGAAATCTGAAGGCTCAGATTATCATGTACCCAAGAATTATTTCTATGTTTATTGTTCGGTGTCTAGAATGTTTTAAAATTCATTGCAGTTCAAAACCTAGAAATTGAAAAGTCATTCTAGTCAGCGATGATACCCTAGAGGGTATGTACATTGGTTTTTCTAAGGACTCAGGAGAATTTTATGACCTACTAAAGGAAGAATCATAAGTTGTTCCGAAAAATCAATAAGTGGATGAACCATAAAAAATGGTTGGAAATAAGAGGAAGTTGAAGGAAGTGGAAGAAGAAGAAAAAACCCCAAAAGATAATGAAGCTCAATCCACACCTCCAAAACCTAAGCACAAAAAAGCTTATCTAGATGAGGTTGTAGCCAAGTGGAGGGAAGATATGGAAAATAGGAAAGAAGGACAGCCATAGTTTGGCTTGGATCCCGCAGAAGCTAAGTATTTAAAATAAAAGACAGCTGATGAGATTGAGAAGCAAGATAACTAAAAAAAGTTAAAGAAAAAGTTGTCTGAGATTGATATTGTGCAATCCCTTCTGAGGGATACTGAAAACTCTTCCGATCAAATTCTTGTACCAGAATCCTTCTTGGTAGAACCCTTACCTGAGACTCTAGGGAAGAAGTTTATGACTCCGGAAAAATCCCAAGAGAAGGTTGTTCAAGAAAAATAATCTCTCAAAGCAGTTGAAGAAGAAGCTCAAAGTAGTGGTGATACAGAAGACTTGTTTAAAAAAGTAGAGGAATTTCGTGAGAAGGAATGCCCATCCGAGAAATTTTCAATCCAAACATCTCAAGACGAATCTTCAAAGCTTGATACTCCTGGGTTAGATGACAAGGTTTAAGATGAAGTGAACAAGCTATCTGAGGAAGAAAGTTGTAATCATCATTTTATTCATCCTCAGGATGCTTAGGCAGGACATGAAAACGGAGAAGGTAGATGAAGATTAGATTGTCCAGCTGTCTGACAGTGAACATGATTCTCCGGATGACGATGTCATTCTGAGAAATGATAAAGGTAAAGAAGTGGTTGTTGATAAACCTACTAAAGCTATTTTAATGAAGATGGAAGCTGGTGGATATTCGAAGAGGAAACTTGTTGAGTTAGAAAAAGAACCTTCACCTAGAAAAGTTTCAAATTTGGAATCATCATCTCTTGGACATGATTTTGCTGTCCAGTCAATGAAGAATTTGGTTGACACCATACCGATTTTTCCAAGCATAGACTTCAGATGCCAAATGCTTCAACACACACTAAATCAGAATTTGGATTCATTATCTATGGTGATGGATAAGTGTGTAAAACATGAGGTTGACTTAAATAATTTATTCCTTAACTATGTAGCCCACAAGAGGTCCTGTAAGAAAATGGTTGGCTGTTCAGAGAAGATAGTAGAAGACTTGAGAGAACTTGAGGAGTTCTAAGATGGTGTAAAGGATGATTTTGATATTGAAGATGGTAGGATAAAGGATCATACAACTAGTTTTGAAGAAAATTTAAATTTGGAACAAAATTTTCAAATTCAAGAAGTGAAGGATCTGAATGGGAAATTGTATTCCATTTCCCAAAGCTGGAAGAGATAAAGGGATCTTCGGATTGAGATAGAAGAAAATCTTGTCAAGCAAGAAGAAGTATTAAAGGCTCAGGCAAAGGCTCTTATGTATTAGGAAGAAATAATCAAGGCATTAGAGAAGAAATATGAGGATCAGGAACAGATTACCAATAGAGCAGAGGAAGATCATAAAGAGCTCGAAAAGTTAATGTCTATAGTCAAAAAGTTGATGTCGAAGGAAAAGGAAGGATAACTTTGTTGTAATCTGATCTTTTGTTGCATTCATTTCCTTGTTCAGATTCTTTCTAATCATAATGAAATTTGTAGTTGTTTTTTTGATGTGTTATACTAATATTTCAGGTACACAAATTTCTTTTCCATTCCCTCAAAAACATTTTGAAAATCACAAAGAGGGATAAATGAAAATAATTCTAAGTAAAGAAGAAATATCCCTCAGTAAGGGGGAGTTTATATAAGGGGGAGTTTTCATTACAAATATTTAAGTATTAAAAATAATGAAAAATATCATTTCCAAAATCTAGAAAATGATCCTTAGAGTTCCAAAGACTAAGGGGGAGTTAGTATTATTAATCATTGTCCATGTGTAAAGAGATATAAGTTTTATTTCGAAGTCTAGAAAAATATTTTCTAATTCTATATATTCTTTTTCGTATGGATGTTTGTGATTTCCAAAAAGGGGGATATTGTGGAGTCAATAAGGTTTTTCTTATGAATTTTCCATTCCTCCATACTTGGGGGGATATTGTTGAGTTAATAATGTTTCCTTATGAATTTTCCATTTCTTCATGTTTTGAAAATCACAAACACCTTATCTTAAGGAAAATTTCATTCTACCCTATGTTTTACTTTCATAAAAAAAAATTCCTTCCCCAAGGAAATTTATCCTTACCAAGTTTTTCATTGTTCATTTTGTCTAAGTATAAAATTTGGTTTCGTATCCAAAACCTCAGAATCATATAATACTTATATATAAAGAATTTAGTTTTTAGGACCCAAATTTAGGTTCCGAGTTCTCTGAATTCAGACTCTGAACTCTTATGAGTTCTGACTCTGAGTTCTCTGAATTCAAACTCCGGACTCTTATGAGTTCTGACTTTGAGTTCTCTGAATTTAGACTCCGAAATCTTATGAGTTCTAACTCCGAACTCTCTAAATTCTAACTTTGAGTTATCTGAATTTAGACTCTGAAATCTTTTGAGTTATGACTCCAAACTCTCTGAATTCTGACTACGAACTCTCTGAATTTAGAGTCCAAACTCTTATGAGTTCGGACTGATAAATTTCTAAATTTAGACTCTGAACTCTTATGAGTTCTGACTCCGAACCCTTATGAGTTTAGACTCCAAATTCTTTGGAATCCATATTCTGAATTTCGTCAAAATTCAGAATCTGGAATTCTATGGAATTCAGGTTCCTAGTTCCTTATAAAATTGAATCAGGATATTCTTGTATTATAGATACCAAATGTGTTTTTGGTTATACTCCGAACATTTATTTTCTTACATTCCTATTATTTGATTTTGGTTATGTAACCATATTTTTTCTTACTCATGTTTTGATTACAAAACAATTCATGCTTTCAGTTACTAACTAACCATTGTTTGAGTGACACGTGTACAGGTCCCTCTGAAATTCAAGGAAAAATATGACCGTTAGAGGATGGAGCCGTGCCTGTAAATAGGAGCTCATTTGAATGAGCTCACAATAAAAACTTTAACATAGACGGTTCTATGACTCTATAACTTACATGTTGTTGAAGTGATTTATAGAGATAGAGACTCTTATAAACTCTCAAGCATCATGCAGAAAGTTTGAACAGCTTGTTCAAACTTTTCGTTGTGAAAATTTGCTTTGTGCTGAGGTGTGATTTCCATCAAATCAAAGACTTCGGGTTGTGAAGTCTGAGGTACCAATTTCCTTACAAATCTAGGGCTTACAGGGATAGCAAGACAAATACTGATCTTTGAATTGAGGGTATAACTGGGTTTGGGTAAGACAGACTTTCTTGAAAGTAGAAGTCAAGGCACCTTTATCCAGGGTTGTTGGATACCCTCCTCTTTGGGTTAAAAGAGTTACTACTTGTTACTTATAGTGTTTCGATTTTGTTTTCCGCTGTAATTTTGGTTGTTAAGGAACATATAACTTTTTTATACTTCCTTAAACATGTATTCTGATTATATAGGATTCTATATTCTTTAAGGTAGAATCTTAGTTGTTGTAAACTTTTGTTAAGTTTCATTTTTAGAATCACTTTTCTAGAATCAAGCAAGTTATTAGAACTTATAGGTGTTGTGAATTTTGTTTATGCAAAATTTCCTTAAGGTTTTTTAAAGTATACAATTCACCCCTCCTCTGGTATATTGAGTATATACATCATAGTTTGATACTACAATCAGTATCATATCTATCATACTATCAATCCAACATATGGATATTAACATATTATAATGGAAATTTTATGGAAATATTTAATTTCATTTAAATATTTTATAATTTAATATTTTTACATGTTTTATACTAAATGTTTTATCAAAACAAAAAAGGAATGTAATATTGTTAATGTATACAATGACTACATTCCTACTCCTATTAATATTATTTAATGTATATCTACCTTTTAAATTATAAATGTTTTTTAAATAAAAATACTTCTATTAATTTTTTTTATTATGGAATTGGAAGCGGTTTTTTAAAATTAATATATAATTTTAAATGATTTTTTTTAAAATGGGATAAAAACGAGTTTTCAAAGGTATTTATGATGAATGTGCTTTATTAATGAATTTTTTATGAAAATTATATGAAATAGGTGATCGCGATAATGCTTAAATGAGGGATTTATCCTCACTATATCTCCTGAGTTAGCCCTATATAGCTTATAAAATGTTTTGGTCCCTAATGTATCTAATGAGAAACTAGTGAGTCCGATAGAGCTTATAAAATGTATTGAGATCCATTTAAGCTCATGTGTGAGACCAATAAATATTTTAAAATGGTGATACATATTATATTTCTCTAATGAATTGGGTAATAATTATAATGGAAGTTGGCTGATTGGTTACTCAAATTCAGAGAGTTCTGAACGAGTTTTATTTATATGAAATGCTATGTTACCTAAAAGAGTTTTAATAACTATTTATTTCATTTAATGATTTATTTTTGAAAAATAATATGTGTGTATTCATGTTAAAAAAAATTCATTCATTTTCATTGGGAAAATTAAATGGGTTTCCCTATTTTTCACTATAGTACTGGTTATCTTCCTTTTTATATCCCTTATTGATCTTTTTTTGGTCATCCCATGTTTTATTATGTTTTTTATAGGGTTAAGGGGAAAGTAGAGAATGAATGAAAAAAAGGAATATTTTGATGTTATATCATGGAAGGAAAGGATATTTTATTTTAAAACATTTTGTTTGAAGAAATAATTGGACACTAAGTAAAAGATTACAACTACAATGTTTAAGTTATATTTATAAGTGTTTGTCCAAATTCACTAAAACTCTTAATTGAATATATCCTCGAATGTGAATTATAGATCCTAACCACAAGAATATGTAATTTCTAATGACGGGGACTTACATTTCCCATCAGAGGATGGTTTATAAAACATTAGAGGTTAATATAGTGTTAATAAAATTCCCTTGTCTTATTTTACTTTATGGTCATGTTGAAAAGATTTATCATTTTAAGATTGCCTCATTACTTCATCTAATATATGTCTGTTCATAATGGTATTATACATAGAGAATTGGAATTAAATTATGGGAAAGAACCGGGAGGAAAATTTCCTTCCAAAGAAGCATCCTAAGATTATAGGAATTGGAACATAACATTTTTTTGCATTAATGGATTAGTTGAAACAAGGAACAAATAGTAGTGATATCCATTATAGATAGGAATATTATGTACAATGAAGTAACATATCTATATTGGATCATTTCATCAGGCAACATACCCCATCATTACATGGATCATCTAAACCTATGGTAACTTAAGGATGGATAAATTCTCTAGAAAAGATATTTGATTTCATGGGATTTTTTTCACATCAAAAGTTAACTCTTTTCATCTATCAATTTGAAGGTAATACTAAATGATGGTGGTACTTGGATAAGTATACTAGAGATAATGATAATATTGATTCTATTTAATGGGAAACAATTATTAATAATTTAATTGGGAAATATTTCCATAAGTTTGTTCATCTTATAATGAAGAAACAATTCTTGGATTTGAAACAAAAATATGAATATTTTGTTGCAACATATAAAGAAAAAATCACGGGATTTCCTAGGTATGTGTGAGACTTTATTTGAGAAATTTATACTAAAATTAATAGATTATTATCAGGATTTAAACCAATTACACACATATATTTGGCATCAAAAGAATTTAAAATTATTTACAAAGTGGGTTGTTATGCTGAGAAGTTGAGGTAGATTATTCCGAAACTTATTTGACTTAAGATTACATGAGTAATGTTGGTCATAGTAGAATACTCAATAGGGTATTGAAATGAGTATCTATATTTTTTTTTTATAATTGGTTGATTGAAAATTTCCCCCAATTTAAAAGAAAATATAAGTCAGTTTTTAGTGAATTTATAAGAGTCCTGGATGTTTAATTAATTTCTCAAGAGATTTATGAAGTCTCAACTATACAAAT
Source organism: Viscum album (assembly GCA_963277665.1). Lineage (NCBI taxonomy): Eukaryota > Viridiplantae > Streptophyta > Magnoliopsida > Santalales > Viscaceae > Viscum > Viscum album. The sequence goes on along the minus strand of OY728146.1, from coordinate 173,875,236 downwards.
ACAAATATTAATATAAATTTTGAAAATAATATAGTGGTTCAAAAAATATATAAACACTTGTTAAAATAACTATTAGATTTTAGTTTAGTTTTAGGAAATATGTGATAAAGTAGAGTAAAACTAAAAATTAAAAATCAAAACAGAAATAAAACAATAGGTTCAGTATCAAGAAGAGACTTAGTCCTCTCCAGTTAGTGATCACCTACCACTAAAAAGTTTAAATTACTAAATAGTTTGATCCACACCCTAGATTGGGTTTCACAACAATGCACAAGGATTTCTAGGTCACCCGTGACCTCTACCACCATTCTTCAAGGGAGAAATAAAAAATAGGTCACACAAAACTTCTTCCACAGTTATACATGGGATACAAAGGGATAAATAGAGTTTGGGTTTGTGGATATCAAGTATCCTCTGGTTATGCATAGGAGTCAGTGTGTGTTACTGACAGATAAACACACTGATCAGAAATTTAAAAAAATTAACACAACAGAGCTAATGATGTAGAGTAAGGTTTAGACATCTCTGTGTGTTATTCAGTGTTTCTATGGATTTTTTTTTGATGTAGTGGAACCAAAGATTTATTTCTATTATGGAATAAGACTCCAAAATAGAGTATCATAGTCTTCCTTATTTGGGCTTCTAGGAGTGTGAAATTTTTAGCTTCTTGTTAAAAAGATATTCAGATCATCCCAATAAGTTTATCTTGACTTGTTGATCTCTTTGTATGTTCTTCCTTTTGAGTTCTTGGGTTTTGAAAGTATGCTTGAGGGTTGTAGGTGTTCTTATGTATTTTTCACTTCCTTTCCACTACTTCTCTTTTTGAATAATACAGCTTGTAATTATTTTATAATTCAAGGTCTAGCAGAACAAAGATCTTCCCCCATTCACGTACTTCATATTGTCCCATGAATATCCTACATACAACCTCAAATAATTTTAGAAACATTAATTTTTCTTAATATGACCGTTAGATATAAATTTTACAAAATAAATTAATTTTTTTTGACTATTAGTGAGTCATAAGTATCAGTGATTCATTAGTATATGTCTTTCAGTATAGATGACTCTCTATATTGGTGAGTCCTTTTCATCAGTATCATTAAATCTAGGCATCTATGAGTCATTTGTACTAACGGTCTATACATATATCAGTGAGTCCTCATTGGTGACCCATTTTGAACAATCAGTGTGTCTCCCAATGTTGAATCATCCATCAATAATTCCATTGAACTATCAGTGCATCGCCCATCGGTGACTCACCTATGGGTGAGTCACCCATCAGTTTCTTGTCCATCAGTGAGTCACTTGAACTATCGGTGTGACTGATCATCAGTGAATTTTCCATCAGTTTTATGTTTTTTATATTCGTGATTCTTGCATTGGTGTATTATTCGATAGATGAGTCCTCATCAGTGAGTCAATCATCAATGAATCCTTTGAACCAATCAGTTTCAGAGACATTGGAAAACTTTCAAAGTGTCTGTCTTATCTAGAACAATACCATATTAAGTGAAATTTATAAATACATGTAAATATAAACTAGAAAATATATTTAAAACAAATATCCATTATTTATTGACTTATTGAAATGTTTTATACCATGTGACATAATTTATTCATTTATAAATATTCTTTTACATGATTATCATTAATTTAAAACATAATATATTAATTATCATGATTTTTAAATAGGAATGATTTCTGATCATTAAAACAACAATCACACAAAGGGTCTAACATTATACCCCTTTTTATAATCAAAAATCATGACATTAATGAGTTATACAAGATGTGAAGGAAGAATAATTAAATGACATAGCATACAAAAACTAAATTTGAATTCTCAATATATTTACATGGTCATTAATTTTAATCTCCCCTTCAATAATTGTATCAGAGAATATATAAAAGGTTCTGTTTAAGAGAGTTATATCATATCACTTTCATTCACCCCTTTAGTAAGTTATATTATATTTTACGTTGATTACATTCCATCTTTCCTGAGACATAGTGAGTCTCCCACTTAGGTTAATAGTTTTTCCACCCCTGGATTTCACCCCCTTTGGGGATTAACAAAAAGATGAAAAGAAATATAATGTATTATGAAAAAGAACACAAAAAAACTTGTAACACAGTGACTTAAAATTTATATTCATTAAAGTAAAAAGAGTAAAAACATGAAAAGAAATGTAAAAATACATATAACGAAGGATCCAAATTTTTGGTTGGGATTTCTAGGTGGTTTTCCATTGTCTGAAGGGTCAATAGTGGGCTCTTTAGGTGGCGTTTTGGATATAGGAAGTTCAAATCTAATAGTTACACTAGTTAAATCAATGGATGTATGGAAATTAGTTGTAAGGCGTTGGTCTCCTATATGATAGAACACCACTTTGAGGATGCTCTAGGATCACTGGCCTGACTTGAGATAAGACTTTAGATACTGTAATTTGAGTTGGGGGTAGTGAACAAGGTCCAATGAAAAGTTCTACATGGGACACTATAGCTTCATCCTGTACAAGAAGGCAGGGATTCCACTAATTCATAAAATCATTTATGATTTCAGCCCCATATTGCATAGCCTTTTTAAAATCCTCCTTATTTTCCATGAAATTTTCCATAGTGGGTTTAAAATTATTCAACTGGATCACCTTCCTCTTGAATTCCTCTTTCACTAGTGGTATCTTGAGGTTCTTAGCCATGTACTTAGATTTTTTACTTTGATCATTCTTACTGTATATTTTAGAAAAATAATTTTCCACTTTTTATCTAATCCGTTTTTGAGCACCAGATGCTTCATTTGTACATTGTCTCACCATTTTATATACAATGTCACTATTATTGTGTACATTGTAAAGATTCTCTATATAATTTTTCATAGCCTTGATATATTCTATTATCACATTCCTTATGGATTCTATATCATCACTAGGCATGGTAACATCAGAACTAGATTCAATAGAAATCATTTTACTAAGATCCGAATTCAAATTTTTTAAATCTTCACTCAGTAGCTGTGTAAAAAGGATCCAAATAACCTCCATAAGACCACCAAGTTTGGTTATGAAATCATTGGATTGAGATAACATTTCATGCCTCATTTTCTTTACTTCTTCTCCCACTAATTTATTATTTATAATAATGGTCTCTGCTATAGTGATTAGGTTAGGTTGTATCTCCTAAATCACCATTCTAGAAATCCTAGCAGCACTTGCCTCTAAAGTACTCCTAGATATAAAAGAAAAATTTCTTCCTCCAATATAGGATCTCATAGATTCACATATATAATAATTGAATTATTAAAGATAATCCTTGGTGAAATAGTCACTAGGAACTGAAGGTACAATCGGATCATAAAAATTAGGTAAGATAGGTGTAGTAGGAGCAGTTGGTTCCACATTAGCTTGTGGAGTAGGAAGAGATACCATCTCCTCATCTGAATCATAATCCATCCAAAACATGATATATCTTTGATTTTTATTTCACTCCCCAGAACATGTCCATTCTCTAGGATCCATAGTATCAATTATTAATCTTCTACCTTAGGGATCCCCTCAACTTGTGCTTTATCTTCTTATTCTTGATTTTCAGCCTAAATAACATTCTGAGGAATTGGTAATATCTGAACTGAATATTCTTCTTGAACACCAGCCACTACATCCACATGAGGATCCTCCTCATTCTGAGGCACAGGAACATGGTGAGATTCAGATTATTCCTCATGAAATCCAACCATAATATCATTAACGTCCTGAATGATCCCTTGAGTATCTTGGGTGGTCATGTCTATCCTCACTTCCAGCATCTTCAACATTATTTCTATCATCATCAGCAACATCCTGTCCAAGTGGATCATTATATTCCTATCTATATACCTCATAATTTTCTCTATGCATAGACTCCTCACCAGAACTATCAAAAAATTGTCTAGATTTTAGTGAGTCAGTCACATGGTCACCATTATCATCCTCAGCATCATCATCATCATCCTCATAATCATCAGACAAACCCTCATAACCTTCGACTCCAGAGTCATCAGTCTATTCCTCATATTCATAATCTAACAAAGGTTCTCGAGAAGGTAATTCTAATGGTGGAATAGAAGGTCCATATGACATGTTTTTAGTACATTCAAAGATATCTGGGTCACTCATATCATCTATAGGTGACCCTTATTCTCTGGGCTACTCAACCTCAACTTTCTTCATCTAAATATACAACCTACTCACCAGATTTAAGACATGGATCAACTTTATACCTTGGTTTTGTAGGATGATCTATAGTATTATAATCCTAATAAAGTTTCTCCTCATTTTCTACCCACATTATCCACCATGTGTTACAAAAGACATCAATCCTTTTAAAGATATAATTATGGAGGCTGAAACCACTACAAGGAGTGATCTCCTCATATCCATCCTTCACACATCCTAGGTTCTTAAACACTACAAAAATCATCCTTGGGTTGTATAAATAGGTTCACTATTCATAGAGTTTTCTCATATCACAAATGTGTACCATACGGTACCTACACAAATTAAATATTACCTCATTCTTCAAAAAATAAATAATGAAAACATCCTCATGATTTATGGTAGAAAAAACCCCCATCCTTGGGATGATTTGGTGTTGGATAGATTTGAATATCATTTTGGCCTCTCTATTAGACTCTGAAGCTGTCAACATCCTTGACCCCCCATTTTCTATCAACTCTTTCAATGCATTTCCATTAGAAAATAAATCGGATGTTGGTCGAATGTCACCATAGTAGTTAACAAATATACCCTCAGGAGGCATCTCTAAGAATTCGGCCCACTCTTTTGAAGAAAAATAAATCTTCATTCCCTTTACCATAGACTTCATCAGTGCCTCCAAAACTCATTCCAAAAGCACTTCTAAGTTGATGTAAAATTGGTGTCCCTTCTTGGGCTTTAATGTTATCTCATTGTTTACAAACCAGCTAATCCACCTCTATGATTCCCAAACTTTTAGTAAAAGAGACTTTCTTGACAAAAAATCACTTAGTAGACACTAATTTTTAATGAGTTACTATTCATATTCATAACAATGGATTCATATATCCTATTAAAAAACTTGATTATCCTTTCTAACATTTTTCCAATAACAATTCACTTATTTCTTCCATCGCACACAATTTCCTTTCCATTCTGAATGTTCAGGTTCGAAGAAAGAAGTTGAGGGGTCAAAGGTTTGAAAGTGGATTGAGGGTAGTGAAGGGTCATGGATCGATTCAATTTTATCATTTAGGGGTTATACATTGTAAAATAGAAAATAGAATAATGGTTAAATAAAAAGAAAGAAACTTTTTCATTTTACTTAAAAGATACAGACATGCAGATTTATAAAGAAAAACTTATCGGTATTGGATTCACTCAAATGGTTTCAATTGATCAGTTTCAGTAGATCGGTTTCACCTGATTGGATTCACGTGATCGGTTTCACCTGACCAGTTTCACATGACCAGTTTCACACGGTCGGTGTGACACTATCAGTTTCATAGTGACCAAGGTCACAGACAAACGGATTTTACTAAGGGGATAAGGTTGAATATTGTTTATAAATCTATCATTCATAGTTTATCTATGATGTTTTTCATTCTCTCTGTGTTTAAGGGTTTGTTAAAAAATTCATCAAGTTGGTTTTTAGTCCCAATAATCTGAAGAGTTATATCACATTTTCATAATGATCTCTCAAAAAGCGGTGTCTTACATTAATAAGTTTGGTTCTAGAATGAGAATTTGGATTCTTAGAAATGATAATAGTAATTTTATTGTCACAACAAATGGGGATATGTCTGAATTGAAATCCATAGTCTAATAAAGTGTGTTTCATCTAAAATAATTTTTCATAACAACTACCAGCAACAATGTACTATACTTCAGCAGTTGATAATGCAACAAAATATTTTTTTACTACCCAGTGAAATTAGAGACATTCCAAAAAAGATTCATTTTTTGTAGATGCATTTTTTATCTAGATTACATCCACCAAAGTCTTCATCATAAAAACTAACCATATAAAAAAATATTCTTCTCAGGTAGAACATTCATAAATTAGTTGTATATTTTAGGTATTCAAAAACTCTTTTTACATCATTTAAATGAAACTCTTTTGGGTTTTCTTGAAATCATGAACATATACACACACACACACACACTATACATGATGTCCAACCTTTTAGAAGTTATGTAAATAAAACTCCCAATCATTACTCTGTAAGAATTTTGATCAAAAGATTTCCCATTTTTATCAAGAATCATCTTACATGCATAAATCATTTGTCACGACCCATCCTCAGGCCCGTGCCGTGACTACCCCAACTCCGCCTTCCATAGGCCAGGGGCTGGCGACTAGCACCAAGGCGTAAATCCCAGTAAAAAGGGAAGACATTGCCTTTGAAAAGTAAACAAACACCACAGAGTAAGCAAGCGGAAAAGTAATCACTAAGTAAAAACAGAGTACAACTGAAAGTGAGGAAGAGTAAATGGGCCAGTATACAAACCCAAACTGAAAGTAAAGTACAACTCGAAATGGAAAAAAGCAACTGTAAAGTAAAAGCCGCTACACCGAGCTGTCCACTGGAAATTCCACCTGAAGGGTGGGTACAGATAGCTCCACTGCTCCTCGGGTCCCGTCGTCCACTCCGAACACGTCCCACCCAGTGATCCACCTCCAGGTACCGTCCTGCTCTGAAAGCCTCAGTCAAGATCAACGATGTCCATCGTATGCAACCAACACAACGTAGTGCGGGCATAGCCCGTGCAGGGGTGAGTATAAGCTACTCAGTAGGGACCCCGAGACCCCTGAAGGTCTCCCAAAATCCACAAGGACAAACCACAAGGAAGATACAATCACGAAGTAACAACCGACACTGCTTAGGTATATGCCCATACATATACCTAAGTCATCAAATCCAATACGCTCCATCCTCCGAGCCCAAGTACAACTCAGTCCACACAGGAAAGTAAACGTATTCCACACAAGAAAGAAAAACGAAATCCACACAGGATAGCACAACTCAATCCACACAGGAAAGCAACAGGATTCATCTCACACAAGTATACTTCTTCAAAGGACAATAAAGATGATCTCTGATCCATCTAAGTCATCGGACCCACGAAGTATCAATAGGTAACTAACCCCCGCAAAGACCCACACAGGATCGGGCCCACACAGGACCTGTAGGCGCTGGTTCACACAGGACCGCTGAGCACAAAAGACCCACACAGGATCGGACCCACACAGGATCGGGCCCACACAGGACCTGTAGCACTAATCCACGTAGGATCGCTGAGTGCTGTAGTCGTCGTCGTCGAATCCACTAAGGATCTCTATACTGTCGTCGTCGCAGTCACAGTAGCAGTAGCAGTAGCAGTCGCAGTCACAGTCGCAGCCAGCACTAGGGTTCCCGCACACAGCAAGCTCGTTCGGGAGGGTCCGCTCCACGAGCTGAGAGGCTGATACATCAACTGTCACAAAGTCCAGAGTTGATGTATCCAAAAGTTCCGTATCGTCAACAGGAACTCAACGCAACAGACAGCGCGTCGATCAGACGCCCGGTCTGAGAGTTATTGGCTTTTTCGTCCCAGGGGCCCGGTTGGTTTTTAAGGAAAAACCAACCCGACCGTACTCCACCTGCATCCAAACCTCGGGCGGAGTATGCCAAAAGATCCGTCTCACTAAGAGGAACTCAACAAAGCTGACGGCACGTCAATCGGACGTCCGTAGCTCAAGTTATTAGCGTTTCCGCTCCGAGGGCCCGGTTGGTTTCGTGTACGAATCAACCCGGCCGAACTCAAAGTATTCAGAAACTTTGAGTGAAATATACCGAAACGACCATCTTGATCCAAGGATCGCATCGCCGCTGACGGTCCGTCAATAGGAGGTCCATAGCTCAAGTTATGGCCAAAAGACCGAAGTCATCTCGAAAACGGGGGGTCCGGGTCTGGGCCGACCCGGCCCGCCCCCCCTGGGTCGGCCCAAACCGGGTCGGCCCGAAACGGGTTGGGACGAACCGAGTCGACTCGACCCGGGTCCGACCCGGCCCGGCCGGTGGTGGTCCGGCGCGGCGGCGTGGCCCGGCCGGCGGTGGCGCGGCCTGGCGCCGCATGGTGCCACGCGCGGGGGGGAAAAGCCCCCGCTTTTCCATACTGGCGGCGCGGCTTTTAGCCGCGCCTTTGGAGAAAACCATCCCCCCTCGTGGGGGCGTTCCATTGAGGAAAACGGGGGGGGGGGGGGCGCCAGCCCCCCCTTTATGAAACCGCCCCCCTATTATGGGGGGCCAAAAAGAAACGCCCGGGGGAATTTAATTCCCCCGGTTTTGCACCTTCCCGGCCGGCCCGACCTGGCCGTCCGGCTTCCTCTCAACAGGACCGGCATGGGCCGGTCCTCTTCCTTTTTCTGGCACCGGCGGCTCGGCTAGCCGCCGGTCATCACATCCCGCCGCGGCCCGGAACCGGCCGCGGCCTTCGTCGTCCGGCACGGTGCGTCGACACCGTGCCCTTCCGCTGCGGCCCCACTCCGGCCGCGGCACCTTCGGTTCCGCTCGACGCGGCACAACGGCGTCACGTTCCTAATAATCCTTCCACGGCGCGGCACGACGGCGTCGCGCAAATAAGCCGGTCTATTCCCGCGTGGTGCCACGACACCACACCTTCTCGTTCATCCACAAGAATATAAAAAAAATAATCAAGAACAAAGGAGGGGGAATTTGGCCGTGTTTGTGCGGTCCGACCCCCCTCTCGTTAGACGATAACACTTAAATATTTAACCACAATATTATCATTCTACAACCAAGAACGAGAGTAAATAAATAATCAACAAAAAACCCCTACCTTGGTTTCAAGATCGATGATCGTCAACGACCCGCGGAAGACAACGTCGCGGAGGTCGGGCGTCGCCGTAATTGTTCGTCAATTCTGTTGACGAAGAGGTACGTCCGAAGAGGTACGTCGTTGGTGAATCTTCGTAAGCCGATGAAGGAAGTCCGAGGAGGAAGCGGCGTTCCCTTTCGTTGATAGGGAAGGCGTCGTCGATCTTTGGAAACAACCGGCTACGAAGAAGAGAGGAGCGGCGTTCTTCGTCGGAGCTCGAAGGTTCTTCGCATTCTTCGTCAAAGTTGAAGAAGAAGAAGAAGCTCCCAAATCCTCTCAAGAAGGCTAGAGAATTCTAACCAAATAAAATAATCTAGAGTCTTATTTTATTCACACACTTAACAAATTGAATTTCAAAGGTTTGAAATTCAAACAAAATAACTCCATTAATTAACAAAGTTGTCATGTCATTTAAAGAGGGGTTAAAGGGAGTTTTGAGAGAAGATGAGGAGTTGGGGTTTGTGTGGGCCCCACCACACTTAATCCTCTCAAGGGAGGTTAAGTGGTTGTGGGTCCCACCACTAACTCCCTTTGGGAGAAGTTAACCAATAAGTTAAAATAAAAAGTGTTTCCACATTTTTATTTAACTTCTTATAATTTCTCCCAAAACTAACTTTCAACCCGAAATAAACACAACCTCGGAAAAGGTCTCCTTAAGAGAATATCGGCGCTGCGAGTTCATCGCTGCCCTCGAAATTTAATTCCAGGCACCGGTTCAAAAGATAGAAATTCCCGCTCGTTCGTTCACTGAATATACCCGAGCCGAACTTCGTAAATTGATTCCGGGCACTCCGGGCCTCGGAATCAGGTTCCGTCAGAAACCGCGCTCTTGTAAAATTCCAAAGAAAATTAAGAAAAAAATTCCCTTGAATTTTACGGGTCTTTACATTACTCCCACCTCAGGGCTTTACGTCCCCGTAAAGATACATCAAAAACTAGGGAAACAAAAGAGGGTACTGAGCACGCAACTGAGCCTCCTGCTACCATGTGCTCTCCTGGAGGTTCCCGTGCTGCCATCTAATGCGCACAAGAGGAATCGATCGCCCACATAGGACCCGCTCCTGTCGATCCTCTATCTCCACCAGGACCTCCATAAAAGTCGCCCCATCGTCAACGTCAAGCTCCCCGTGGTCAATGATGTGCGTCGGGTCGTGCATGTATCTCCTCAGCTGAGATACGGGGAAGACGTCGTGCACCCGGTGCAACTGAGATGGTAGATCCAGGCGATAAGCCACCTCGCCAGTCCTGCTGAGGATCTGGAAGGGTCCGATGAAGCGCGGAGATAACTTGCCGCCTCGGCCAAATCTCCGAATACCACGTCGAGGTGAGACCCGCAAGAAGACGTGGTTGCCATCCTCGAACTCTAGTGGCCTCCGCCTCCTGTCAGCGTATAACTTCTGCCGGCTCTGAGCTGTCCTCATCCGCTCCTCGATGACTTGGACCTTCTCTGTCATGGCCTGGACCATCTCCGGTCCCACAAGTGCTGACTCCCCTGGGTCTGTCCAGCATAAAGGAGATCTACAAGGTCGACCGTACAACGCCTCGTACGGTGCCATCCCGATGGTGGAGTGGTAGCTGTTGTTGTACGCAAACTCCACCAAGGGTAGGTGGTCCTCCTAGCTACGACCAAAGTCGAGGACACATGCGCGGAGCATGTCCTCGAGAGTCTGAATGGTCCTCTCCATTTGAAAATCTGTCTGAGGGTGAAAGGCTGTACTCAGACGTAGCTACGTCCCGAACGCCTCCTGTAACCCCTTCCAAAGCCGGGAAGTAAAGCGAGCATCTCGATCGGAGACGATAGATGATGGAACGCCGTGGAGCCTCACAATCTCCAAAACGTAGAGACGTCCCAAGCTCTCCACTGAGCCCTGCTCTCTGATGGGTAAGAAATGTGCCGACTTGGTGAGTCGGTCAACAATCACCCAGATGGAGTCGTGACCTCTGGAAGTTCGTGGAAGTCCAGTCACGAAATCCATAGATATTCCGTCCCACTTCCACTCCGGAACCTCCAAGGGCTGTACCAAGCCTTCTGGTACCTGATGCTATGCCTTCACCTGCTGTAAGGTGAGGCATCGAGAAACGAACTCTGCTACAGCCTTCTTCATACCCGGCCACCAGTGCTATCGTCTGAGATCCTGGTACATCTTCGTCACTCTTGGATGTATCGCCAAAGGAGAAGTGTGAAACTCTCTCAGCACCTCCTCTCGTAAAGCGACTGGAACCATGGTACGTCCTCTGAAAAGGATTTCGTGCTCTGCTCCAAGTGAGAAACCATCAGGTGCCTGTCCCAAGGATATTTGTGCACGCCGTGTCTCACAGTCAGCGTCCTCACGCTGTGCCTCTCTGACCTGCTGCAGTAGAGGAGGGGAGACTGTGAGAGACTGGAGGAAGGCTGCTCCATCTCTATCCACGAAGGATATCTGCAAAGAGGCTAGCTGCTCCGTCGCCTCCTCAAGTAGCTGAATGCCCGTCCTCCTGCTGAGGGCATCGGCTACTACGTTACCCTTCCCAGGAGTATAGACTATCTCAAAGTAATAGTCCTGGAGGAACTCGAGCCATCGCCGCTGTCTCAGGTTCAGGTCCTTCTGCAAGAAGATATACCTGAGACTCTGATGATCAGAAAAGACTGTAAAATGCTCGCCCATCAGGTAATGTCGCCATGTCTTCAGAGCGAAGACCACTGCTGCTAACTCCAGGTCATGGGTAACGTAGTTCTACTAATGCGGCCTCAACTGACGTGATCCATAGGAGATCACTACCCGCTCCTACATCAGGACGCAACCGAGTCCGGTCCCTGATGCATCGCAGTAGACTACGTACCCTACTCTATCCTCAGGCAACCTCAAGATAGGTGTGCTGGTCAATCTCTGTCTCAGCTCTTGGAAGCTCTGCTGACAACTGTCTGACCACACGAAGTGTTTCCCCTTCTTCGTCAAAGCTGTGAGGATTTCTCCTTTGCTGAAAAGTGAAATCTGGTCTCATCCCTGGATGAACCACGTTCCTTGCCTAATACAGTCAATCCCGTCATGATTAGATAATTCATGGCATGGATGACGTCGTAAGGCCTCGACGCTGCTACCAAGAGATCCAACCGTTACTCTCGCCTCCAAGGGTTGAGTCACACTGTCGGCATCAGTGTGTGGTCACTGGGTTTCCTCCAGTAAGAATCTCGCAAGTGAGGGTCAAGTCAACAGTTTTTAACCGGCACCTCATAGTAAAAACAAACAAAAGACAAGAAAACAAAAGTCTCCAAGGCAAGCACCTTTTATTACTTCAACTTAAAGTACAAGGAAACAAGGAAACACAATGCTAGAGGCATTATGGGCAAGGCCTCTATGCCTAGAGCTAGTCCCGCACTAGTCCACCCGCTTCCGGAGCTCCATGATCGTAAGCTTCAGCTGCCTGAAGCTGTGCTCTCCCTTGAGGTCGGGGTGGACCTCCTGGTGGTGGTGGTGGTAGAGCCTCAAAGCGATGCCCACCACCTGTTGCTCGGCCAGCTCCTCTGCCTCGTCCGCCTCCTCCCTGAGGACCTCCACGGTCGAACCTCTGCCTCTGCCTAGGTGGTTCCTCAACCGTCTGTTGCTCCTCTGCATGGCGGGTCGGGCAGTCACGAGCCATGTGGCTCTGCCCGCCGCACGAGTAGCAATGTCTCCCTCTCGAAAGACTGGCTCCGCGCTGTGTGCCCCGCACTGTTGAGCCAGTGTCCTGAGGTCGTCTGCCTGAGGGTCTGGTCTGTCTGGACCCCTGAGTCATCCGTCGACTGCCTGCTGCAGATGACTCTGCCACGTGCCGCCCTGCGGTGGGCCTCGGCGCTGGTGCATACTCAGCAAGGAAGCTCTCGATCAAAAGGACCCGCTCCAGTACTCCTGTCTAAGTCGGTATGCTGAGGGAGATCTGCGATGCCCTGATCTCGTGTCTCAAACCCTGATCGAAGGTCTGGGTCCGGAAGAATGGGTCCCGTACCATGTCGGTCGAGTAGCGCGAGAGATCAGTAAATCTTGCCGAGTACTGAGCGGCCGTCATGCTGCCTTGCCGCAGCTGAAGAAGCTCCTGGATACGCACCGCATGAAGGGTGGCTGGGACGAACTCCGAGCAGAAGAGGCTCTCAAAGTCCATCCAAAGAAGAGATGCCTCATCGTGCACCTGGAGCATCAAACTCCACCATCGGCCCGCTGCTGTGTGCAGTAGGCTCGCAGCGAGGATCACCATGAGGTCTGCTGGTGTCCTCACTAGCCTAAACACACGTACGACTGCCTCTAGCCAGTCCTCTGCTGCCTGGGGGTCTGTCTCACCACAAAATCTGGGTGGTCGCTGGTGCTGAAACTCATGAAGTGCGCTGAGGCGATGTGCATCGTCAGTGGCTGGTGCTGGAAGCATCGGTGGCTCGACGGGTAGAGCTACTGTCTGTGCCACTACTGACAAAGGGCCCCGCACCGAGGCCTCGTTGCTCGGTGGGCTGTCATCACACTCGACTCTCGGAACCCTAGCTGGCTGCCGTCGTGGGGCCATCCTAAAAGGAAACAGGTGTGCCATGGTCAAACAGTATACCTGGTGAGCTGACACAAAGAAATCACAAAGAAAACTTTGAAACACACATGCAATCAATGTTTTCGTGCATTAAGTCGGAAATCAGAATTCAGGGTCCTGGTGTACGGATACGTCGGCCGCCACACCAACAATGGACTCCCTGGACTGATAACCACACTCAATACGCTAAACATTATTTCTTCAAATAGAAAAGATCAGAGTTCGCGGTAGAACCGAACTCCTCTGATACCAATTTGGTACGACCCGCCCTCGGGGCCCGTGCCGTGACTACCCCAAGCCCACCTTCCATAGGCCAGGGGCTGGAGACTAGCACCAAGCCATAAATCCTTACAAAAAGGGAAGGCATTGCCTTTGAAAAGTAAACAACCACCACAGAGTAAGCAAACGAAAAAGTAAACACTAAGTAAGAACATAGTACAACTGAAAGTGCGGAAAAGCAAATGGGCCAGTATACAAACCCAAACTGAAAGTAAAGTACAACTCGAAAGGGAAAACAGCAACTGTAAAGTAAAAGCCGCTACACCGAGTTGTCCACTGGAAATCCCACTTGAAGGGTGGGTACAGATAGCTCCACTGCTCCACGGGTCCCGTCGTCCGCTCCGAACACGTCCCGCCCAGTGGTCCACCTCCAGGTACCGTCCTGCTCTGCAAGCCTCAGCCAAGATCAACGTTGTCCGTCGTCTGCAACCAACACAACGTAGTGCGGGCATAGCCCGTTCAGGGGTGAGTATAAGCTACTCAGTAGGGATCCCGAGGCCCCTGAAGGTCTCCCAAAATCCACAAAAGATAAACCACAAAGGAAGATACAATCACGAAGTAACAACCGACACTACTTAGGTATATGCCCATACAAACACCTAAGTCATCAATTCCAATACGCTCCAACCTCCGAGCCCAAGTACAACTCAGTCCATACAAAAAAGTAAACGTATTCCACACAGGAAAGCAAAACGAAATCCACACAGGATAGAACAACTCAATCCACACAGGAAAGCAACAGGATTCAGCTCACACAAGTATACTTCTTCGAAAGACGATAAAGATGACCTCTGATACCAATTTGTCACGACCCGTCCTCAGGCCCGTGCCGTGACTACCCCAAGCCCGCCTTCCATATGCCAGGGGATGGCGACTAGAACCAAGGCGTAAATCCCAGTAAAAAGGGAAGGCATTGCCTTTGAAAAGTAAACAAACACCACAGAGTAAGCAAGCGGAAAAGTAATCAATAAGTAAAAACAGAGTACAACTGAAAGTGCGGAAGATTAAATGGTCCAGTATACAAACCCAAACTGAAAGTAAAGTACAACTCGAAAGGGAAAACAACAACTGTAAAGTAAAAGCCGCTACACCGAGCTGTCCACTGGAAATTCCACCTGAAGGGTGGGTACAGATAGCTCCACTGATCCTCGGGTCCCGTCGTCCACTCCGAACACGTCCCGCCCAGTGATCCACCTCCAGGTACCGTCCTGCTCTGCAAGCCTCTGCCAAGATCAACGCTGTCCATCGTATGCAACCAACACAACGTAGTGCGGGCATAGCCCGTGCAGGGGTGAGTATAAGCTACTCAGTAGGGACCCCGAGACCCCTGAAGGTCTCCCAAAATCCACAAGGATAAACCACAAGGAAGATACAATCACGAAGTAACAACCGACACTGCTTAGGTATATGCCCATACATATACCTAAGTCATCAAATCCAATACGCTCCATCCTTCGAGACCAATTACAACTCATTCCACACAGGAAAGTAAACGTATTCCACACAGGAAAGCAAAACGAAATCCACACAGGATAGCACAACTCAATCCACACAGGAAAGCAAAACGAAATCCACACAGGATAGCACAACTCAATCCACACAGGAAAGCAACAGGATTCAGCTCACACAGGTATACTTCTTCAAAGGACGATAAAGATGATCTCTGATCCATCTAAGTCGTCGGACCCACGAAGGATCGATAGGTAACTAACCCCCGCAAAGACCCACACAAGATCGGGCCCACACAGGACCTGTAGGCGCTAGTTCACACAGGACCACTGAGCGCAAAAGACCCACACAGGATCGGGCCCACACAGGACCTGTAGCACTGATCCACGTAGGATCACTGAGTGGTGTAGTCGTCGTCGTCGAATCCACTAAGGATCTCTGTACTGTCGTCGTCGCAGTCACAGTAGCAGTAGTAGTAGCAGTCGCAACCACAGCCGCAGCCAGCACTAGGGTTCCCGCACACAGCAAGCTCGTTCGGGAGGGTCCGCTCCACGAGCCGAGAGGCTGATACATCAACTGTCACAAATTCCAGAGTTGATGTATCCAAAAGTTCCGTATCGTCAACAGGAACTCAACGCAACAGACGGCGTGTCGATCGGACGCCCGGTCTGAGAGTTATTGGCTTTTTCGTCCCAGGGGGGCGGTTGGTTTTAAAGGCAAAACTAACCCGACTGTACTCCACCTGCGTCCAAACCTCGGGCAGAGTATGCGAAAAGATCCTTCTCACTAAGAGGAACTCAACAAAGCTGACGGTACGTCAATCGGACGTCCGTAGCTCAAGTTATGAGCGTTTCTGCTCCGAGGGCCCGGTTGGTTTCATGTACGAATCAGCCCGGCCGAACTCAAAGTATTCCGAAACTTTGAGTGCGATATACCGAAACGACCGTCTCGATCCCAGGATCGCATCGCCTCTGACGGTTCGTCAATCGGAAGTCCGTAGCTCGTGTTATGGCCAAAAGACCAAAGTCGTCTCGAAAATGGGGGGTCCGGGTCCGGGCCGACCCGGCCCTCCCCCCCCCTGGGTCGGCCCGAACCGGGTCGACCCGACCCGGGTCTTACCAGGCCCGGCCGGCGGCGGTCCGGCGCGGCCTGGCACCGCACGGTGCCACGCGCGGGGGGGCAAAGTCCCCTCTTTTCCATGCTGGCGGCGCGGCTTTTAGCCGCGCCTTTGGAGAAAACCGGCCCCCCTCGTGGGGGCCTGCCATTGAGGAAAACGGGGGGGCCACCTTCCCCCCTTTATGAAACCGCCCCCCCTATTATGGGGGGCCAAAAAGAAACGCCCGGGGGAATTTAATTCCCCCGGTTTTGCACCGTCCCGGCCGGCCCGACCTGTCCGGCCGGCTTCCTCTCAACAGGACCGGCATGGGCCGGTCCTCTTCCTTTTTCCGGCACCGGCGGCTCGGCTGGCCGCCGGTCATCACATCCCGCCGCGGCCCGGAACCGGCCGCGACCTTCATCGTCCGGCATGGTGCGTCGACACCGTGCCCTTCCGCCGCGGCCCCGCTCCGGCCGCGGTGCCTTCGGTTCCACTCGACGCGGCACGACGGCGTCGCGTTCCTGATAATCCTTCCACGGCGCGGCGCGACGGCGTCACACAAATAAGCCGGTTGATTATCGCGTGGTGTGACGACACCACGCCTTCTCATTCATCCACAAGAATATAAAAAAAATAATCAAGAACAAAGGAGGGGGAATTTGGTCGTGTTTGTGCGGTTCGACCCCCCTCTCGTTAGACGATAACACTTAAATATTTAACCACAAGATTATCATGCTAGAACCAAGAACGAGAGTAAATAAATAATCAACAACAAACCCCTACCTTGGTTTCAAGATCGATGATCGTCAACGACCCACAGAAGACAACGTCGCGGAGGTCGGGCGTCACAGTAATCGTTCGTCAATTCGGTTGACGAAGAGGTACGTTCGAAGAGGTACGTGGTTGGTGAATCTTCGTAAGCCGACGAAGGAAGTCCGAGGAGGAAGCGGTGTTCCCTTTCGTTGACACGGAAGGCGTCATCGATCTTCGGAAACAACCGGCTACGAAGAAGAGAGGATCGACGTTCTTCGTCGGAGCTCGAAGGTTCTTCGCATTCTTCGTCAAAGTTGAAGAAGAAGAAGAAGCTCCCAAATCCTCTCAAGAAGGCTAGAGAATTCTAACCAAATAAAATAAGCTAGAGTCTTATTTTATTCACACACTTAACAAATTGAATTTCAAAGGTTTGAAATTCAAACAAAATAACTGCATTAATTTACAAAGTTGTCATGTCATTTAAAGAGGGGTTAAAGGGAGTTTTGAGAGAAGATGAGGAGTTGGGGTTCGTGTGGGCCCCACCACACTTAATCCTCCCAAGGGAAGTTAAGTGGTTTTGGGCCCCACCACTAACTCCCTTTGGGAGAATCTAACCAATAAGTTAAAATAAAAAGTGCTTCCACATTTTTATTTAACTTCTTATAATTTCTCCCAAAACTAACTTTCAACCCGAAATAAACGCAACCTCGGAAAAGGTCTCCTTAAGCGAATATCGGCGCTGCGAGTTCATCGGTGCCCTCAGAATTTAATTCCGGGCACCGGTTCAAAAGTTAGAAATTCCCGCTCGTTCGTTCACTGAACGTACCCGAGCCGAACTTCGGAAATTTATTCCGGGCACTCCGGGCCTCGGAATCAGGTGCCGTCAAAAACCGCGCTCTTGTAAAATTCCAAAGAAAATTAAGAAAAAATTTCCCTTGAATTTTACGGGTCTTTACATCATTGGTGTTTCAATACTCTTAATTTCATCAAAGACATATCTTTTTAAATGGTCGTTAGTGTATTTACTATGATTTATAATAAAAAAATATTTTATTTGAAAATTTTGTAATTCAAAAAAATATTTATATACACCCATTAAACTCTTTTCAAATTCACTTGGCCTCATTTTTGAAAAATCATTGGATAATGAATTTTTAGAAGATCTAAAAATAGTATCATCTACATATATTTGAGCTATTAAACAATATTTAGAAATTAATTTTTATAAATAATGTGGGATCTTCTACTCCTTTTTAAAACCTTTAGAAATAATAAAGTCGCTTAACTTATCATACTAAGTTGTTGGAACATGTTTCAAAACAAATGAAACATTAGTTACTTTGAAAACATGATTTGGAAAATAATAATTTATTAAACCTGGGGGTTGTTAAACATAAACATTCCCAATTATATAAGAATTTAAAAATGCACTTTTGACATACATTTGATAATATTTGAAATCCATGTGTGCTGCATAGGCATGTAAGATTCTAATGGATTCAATCCACTCTACTGTTTCAAAGGTCTCCTGAAAATCAATTCACTTTTCTTGATTATAGCACTGTGTATCCAACCTAGATTTGTTTCTAACTATATTTCTACCTTCATATACTTAATTCATAAACACCCATTTAGTTCCTACAGTCATGATATCTTTTTGTCTATCAAAAATATTTCAAACATTATTTCTCTCAAATTTATTAATCTATTTTGGCATATCCATCACTATAAATTTATCGTTGATAGCATCATTGATATTTTTAGGTTCATGTTGTGAAGATAATGCATGATGGTCAACCTTATTTCTCCAGGAGGCTCTATTTTGAGTTCCTCTATCTAAATCTAAATCTAAAACATCTAAGGTATGGTTTTTAAGAGTTCTAGTAGGTCTAGTAAAAGTATGGATATTTATTTCAGGTTTATCACTTGGTTCTAGTTCATTATGGCTAGAATCTAGGGAATTTTTGGAACTGGAAGTTTTCATGGATTCCTTTATAGGATGGTTAGAGGGTTTACTATTAATGTCTCAATTGGAAATATCCTCTTCAAGATTCCTCGGTGAGGTCTTATGTTTATCTAGATATGTTTCATCAAACATGAGATGAACTGATTCCTCCACACATTAGATTCCTTTATTAATGTATCTATAAGATTTTATTGATGTTTAATATCTATGGATCATCCCTTCATCACTTTTTGAATAAAATTTACCTAGATTATCATTAAAGTTATGAATATAAACTTTGCATCCAAACACTATAAAATAATTTACCTTTGGATTCCTATTATTCCACAACCCATAAAGAGTTTTCTTAAAGATAGATCAGATTAATACACGATTTATTATATAACATGCTGTACTGATAGATTCATACCAAAAATATATCTGTAGGTCATATTAATTGAGCATGGTTTAGAAATTTCATGCAGGGTTCTTTTTCTAATTTCTATGAAACCATTCTATTGAGGTGTCCTAGGGGAAGAGAAGGTGTTCCTATATCCATTTTGTGAGTAAAAAGTTTCAAATTCTTGATTTTAAAACTCAAGACCATGGTCACTTCTCAAGGATTTAATTTTTAGAACACTAAGATTTTCTAAAGTACTATAGTACTTGGTAAAGTGAGAGAAAGATTCAATTTTTTGAGCTAATAAAAATTCGAAGTATACCTAGAGAAGTCATCTACATGAACATAAACATAGTGCTTCCCATTGAGACTTGAAACTCTTGATGGTCCAAACAATTCCATGTGAACTAACTCAAGAGGTTGATAATTTTTAACTTCTTTCTTTGGTTTGAAAGAGATTTTATGTTTCTTTCCATTTTGACAAGGACTGCACACTATTTTGTATGGAATCTCTAGTTTGGTATGTTCTTTAACAAAACATTTTATTGTTATTTTCTTAATGGAGTGTACATTACTATGTTTTGGTCTTCTATTCCAGAGTCTAGACTCTTTGTGAAGGGCACTTATATAGGAAACATTTTGTGATGTGAGTGTTTCTAAATTTACAACATATACATTATCATTTCTAAGACGGATAAATAATAAGGTATTCATTTCATCAAAAACATGGCATGAATCATTTTTTAATTTAATATTAAATCCATCATCACATAATTGAGATATTCAAAGAATTTTATACTTTAAACCATCAATAAAATGTAATTTGGAAATTGAAATAGAGTTAGGGTTAGAAATTTGGCCTAAGATGATGATTTATCTTTTACCATTTTCATCACATGTGACCTATACTCCATAAATCATGATGATTGTCTTGAAGCTTGAGTAGTATCCTGTCATATGTCTTGAACAACCACTTTCCATGTACAAAGGATTTCTACAGGATCACTTTAGACATTTTACCAACAAAACAATTCATCCCAAAAATGTTTTTAATATCAATATTTCTAGGTCTAAAAACACTAGTAATAAAGGATTTAAGAACCCACAATTGTCTTATGGGTTTCATATATTTAGAATATAAAGAAATTTAAAAATAGAAATTTTTTGGTCTAAAAAAACATGATATTGTAAAAGATTTTTTAGAACCGCAACTTCAATAAAAATCGTGATTTTTGGACAAAGAGGAATATTTTCCAAATTAGTTCATGAAATTTCTTTTAATAAATTTCTTCGTACTTTCTAATATGAAATTCTAAAAGTGTACTTAATAGGTATCTGTTTAACAATAATTTGAGTAAGAGTGGTTTTTCCATAGGTAATCATTTCTAGATCATTCTTCAATTCCTAATTAAAATTTTTTAATTCATTGTTTTCTTTGTGCAGTTGAGCATCATTTTTCTTTTCAGTTGTAAGTTTAGACTTAATATTTCATTAATGTGCATGTTTTTTCTTTAAGTATTTATATTTATACTTTAGTTAATTACATGATTATTCATTCATATTAAAATACTCAAACATGTCATCATTTGTCATATTTTCAAATTCAGATTCATCTCTAGAATAATCTTCATAAGGTAATGGAGGGTTTAAGGGTACCTTTAGGGTAGTATTCATAAATCACAGGTTTTCCATATCTTCTTTCTCATTATGAGAGGAAGCAGATTGACTAGATCAGTCATCAGATTCACTCAATGTGGCCTTCATTTCATTCTTATATTTCCTATCATTATACTCATAATTCTTTTTTATACTTTAATTTTGGAAAATCATATTTGACATGCCCTTTTCATTTTCATTCATAGAAAACTATTTCTTCTTATTTTTCAGGCTTCTTATATTCCATTTTTCCAATTTACATTGTTGTAATATTTTACTTTATAGTATGGTCTCTTGAAGAACAATTTATTTTTAAATTTTATTTGAATCTCCTAGCTAGTTAGGCCACTTCATCATCACTTTATGATGACGATTCTTCACTAATTGTGCTCTCAATAGCAGCATGAACTTTCTATTTTTCTTTGATTTTGTAAGTGGTACTCTTAAAGGCTACTCATTTTCTCTTTGGCTTTCCTCCTCTAGATTCACTTTTAGTTCCTCTTCAGACATCAATTATTTTCTAATTAGTTCCTTCACTAGAATTTTACCAATGTCGCGTGAATCTATTATGGATACTATTTTCCCTCACCATATCTCTGGTAAGCATCATACAATCCTAATTATCTATTACTTTTTTGTGACAACTCTTCCTAAAGAAATCATGGTGTTCAAAATTTCACAAAAGCAGAGGTATATATCAGAAATATATAAATCATGCTTTATTCTAAAATTGTCATATTTAATAGTATATGTATTTAATCTCATATCTTCCACATTGGCTGTAACATCCCTGGTAAATAAAGAATATAACATTTTCATATTTATTAATATTTGTGAATTAAATTTTAATTTTACTTTAAAAGTAATTCTATGTCTCATGGCGTACCCAATACACAGCAATAGGTTTCTTTGAAATCTTACATTGCACACAACATTGGGTCATACTGAAAATAATAAAAATATAATATTATTTTAAATTGTAGTTAATGCCTAGTTGTTGTATTGGAGGGAATGGATAAAACTAACTAAAATATGAATATATAGGTTTGTTAATTTTTTTACATTTATCCAATAAATTTTATAGGCTGAAAATTATACAGAATCTGCTTTAAGCATAATTACTCTAATATTCATTAAAAGGTCGATTTACCGCCGTTTGGTGGTGAACTCTCTTCAAATCAAGTTTTTTTTTTCACTTTTATATGTTATATTTGACAAAATACAATTCTTCTTCATAATTGGGGCATAAAAATTTACTTTGGTTATATTTTTGGTATTTTTCTGATAAAATTCTTTTTTTAATGAATAGTGAAAAATACTATATTTTAACTCAAAACTACCTTTTAATCTAATTTATCTATAAAGTTAGGTTATATTTTTAATTGGTTTTAAAGTGAAATTATATTATGGTTTTACCATTTAATCCAATGTTGGTCTTTGGAAGTAATTTCACTTTGAAATTGGACATAAAAAAGTGTCAATATTTTGATTGTTATTATTTATTAAAAACACGCTTTTTTTATTGACAATGGGAATTAATTTTAAATTAAATTCTTCTACTTCTGTGTTTTGAATTTGGAAAAATGGATTCCATATTAAGAATCAGGATGTCCAAATTTTGTAAATAGATTACTTTTTTTAGACATTATGAATATTTACTTCGGTAAATATTTTATTTACCATGGTTAAAGGGTAAATCTGGTAAATAAGGGCAAAAAATATTATTATAATAATATTAAATTACCCTAACATGTGTTTTAATCCTATTGGATAATAAATTTCTTACCATGGTAATACATGGGTCAATTTTTGGACCCCATAGAGCCACTTGGGAGTGATAATGACACTTTATTTTAATTAATTTAATGTAAAGACAAAAATGACAGAAACATATATCTTTTAGTAAATGAATTTGTACATGGGGTTATATAAGGTATATATTCGACTATAAATTTTTATTTGAAATATAAAAATATTTCCTACATCATGATATTTTTTAATAATTTTTAGACTTTAAATAAATAAAATTATTTGTGACACAATAATGATGTAGTGTTTATCTTCTTAATGAATGATCTAAATAAATAAGATTATAAATATTAAAAGAGTATCCAAAACCTATCCAATTATTATTGGATGATTTAATTTCAAAAAATATTAATCTTTTATTCTACTTTAATAAGTTTTGGACCTTTTTCAACTGAAAATAATTATATAATAAAAAATATTTTTAAACATTCATAAATATCCCCTCCCCCCTTATAAAAATCCCTCACCTCTAACCCGTACCTCACACTTCTCAAGACATTTGGATAATCCAACCCTTGTCTAATTAAGCTTCCTACATCCCTCTCTTCTTCCTAGAAGCCTTCCAATAGGCATAATGCAATTCAATAAAACCTTTTTCTTCAAACCAATGGGAGACACCCGATTTGAAGGGGTTTAAATAATGATCGAGTCAAGTCAGAAATGAGGTAATGGACTTCATCTCAATATCCTTTCATTGAGGCATGTTTTGATAATATACAAAACCTTATTTATATGGAATATAATAAACCCCTATGACTTTTAATTTCATTCAAATGGAATCTTTTTTCTATAAACTGTTTGACTAAATGAAAAAAAGATTTTTTTTAAGGTAAGCGGTGACAATGACATTTTCTCCACCATGAGTATTACTTGATCTTCAGATTTATTAACAAGAAGTAATGGTTTTAAAAGGAAAATAAATACCACATGATCCTTTACATATTTTTGTATAGAAAATGGTTTTTATAATGGTTTTTTATGTCAATATAATTAAATGATAAATTGTGATTGAAATGTGGAAATGTTATCTTTCATTTATGTATGTTTTATGTGTTATGAATGTGTTATGGTTCTTGCGAATTGTTTACGCATACGGGTGGTTCCATGATTAACCTAGGGAATGTCTCTAATGCATTGGGTATCGTGATAGAGGTAAACATGAATGTTTCTCCTAAGAGATTTAGGGAATATTCAGTGATGGATATTCCAAATGTAACTACCTATGTAGCTATTAAATCTAAAACTTAAGTATGTTATGTATGCTACAAGTTAACTTTGTGATTTATGATTTATATGTGTATTTCATAAATCTTATGATTTCATGAGGTATGTTAAAGAGCTTATGTTATGTATGTATTGATAATCTAATGTTTTCTTTCTATGTATTATAACCCTTATAGAGCTTTTCATTCTCATCCCATGTTTTTGAAATGTTTTTCACAAGACATAAAGATGAATAGGGTCAAGGATGGGATCAAGGTAAATCACACTGTCTAAAACAAGGAACAAGAAACAACTCTTTTTTTCAAGTGTTTTTATTTTATGAAAAAATTGGAAAATGAGTAGAATTGTTTACATTGTAATTTTTGAGATGTAATGTAATAGTTATTTCATAATTCACTAAAACTCTAATCCTGAAAAGATTGTTAATATGAAATATTCTTATAATTCAAGATTATGTAATGTTTTAAGGATGAGTCCTTATAGTTGGTATCAGATGATTATTTAGACAACCATAGGAGTTAGAATATTTTTAAATTAAGATCCATAAATATTTTTTAGTTTATGTTATGGTTGAAATGATATAGCATTTACAGATTACGATGTTCCTTCCCCTAATATATTTCTATGTTTAGAATGGTTTTCCGTAGAGGAAGCAGAGTAGCTATAATGGGACGACATCATAAGGAAGACAACCTTCCAAATCAGTAACTCGAGATGGTTGGAATCGGGACTGAACAGTTTGTTGTAATGATAGTAAAATTGACTCATGCTATAAATGGTGGTGATATCCATGCATGAGATCATCGAGATCAACCATAATAGAACATTTTAGTAGTAGATTATTTCATGTGGTAGCATCCCCCATCATTTAAAATATCATCTAGCTCTTTTCTATTTGAATGGAGGATTAAAGAACTGGAGAAGATTTTTGATTTCATGGGGTGTTCGGAACATCAAAAGGCTAGTCTCACTGATTACCATTTTGAAGGAGAATCCGATCTGTGGTGGTCGATGGTAAAAAATATCAGGGATAGTTATGAAATTGATACTCTTGATTGAGATGAATTCAAAGATATGTTTATTGAGAAATATTTCCTAAGGTGGTTTGTCTTGGGATGGAAAAATAATTCCTAGAATTGAGGTAGGAGGATGGCTCAGTGGCTTCTTTTGAATCAAAATTCACTATAGTAGTAATTTATGCTCCAAATTTCATATGGGATCTTGATCGTAAAATCAACCATTTTTACTCAGAATTAATGTGAAAGTATTGAAGGGATTTATCTTCTCATGAGTTCAAAAGTAATGAAAAACTTGTTCGATGTGGGAAGAAGGTAAAAATAGAGTTTTTTGATGACCAGGTGTTCTTTAATAAACAACATAATAAGATGTGTTGGTGGAAGACAAAAGTGAAGAAATATTTAAAAAATTCTAATGGTAAGAAACTAAAGTTTATAGTCTGTGAAAATTGTCATAAAAAGATTGTTGGGGAATATATTTTGAATTCCAGTAAGTGCTACCGATGTTGTAAAATGGGACATAAGTCTCATAATTTCACTGAAAAATATCAAGGTAATGGTAAGACAAAATCTGATTTACAGTTAGTAAAATTTTTTAAGTGCAAAAAAATGGGTTATTATGAAAATGAGTGTCCAACGAAGAACTCAACTGTTGGAAAGAAGCTATACTACCAGCCAAAAGGGGTGTTGAAATCCTTTAAAACTACTTCAGCAGATGTTGGGACATCAAATGAAGTAGTATCAGGAACCCTGTTTGTTTGTTCAGATTATGCGAAAGTTTTGTTTGATTTAGGGTCTATACATTCATTCATTTCTGAGAAATTTTATAGTAAATTTGGAATTCCATCCCACGATATGAATCTTGGACATATGGTAAAAACACCTGGAGGAAATGTTGAGACTATAAGAAAACATAAGAACCTTCTAGTACTTGTGTGTGGAAAGAATATATCGGTAAACATTACTGTTTTTCTTGTAGTAGAGTTTGACGTTATTTTGGGTAGGGAATGGATTTCTGTTTATCATTCTAATGTTGACTACAGAGCTAAAGATGTTTCTTTTCAGACAGATTTCCAGTTTGTGTACAAGAATGAACCCTTAATTTTGATAACATATCAGGAAGCTGAGAAAATTATAGAAGATGGAAATGAATGTTACCTTGAACATATTGTTGAAAACAAAGTAACTATTCGGATTAATGATGTACCACAGGTAAATGAGTAACTTGATGTTTTCCTTATGATTTTCCTAGTATTATACCTGACTAAGAAGTTGAATTTACCTTTGACTTAGTTCCTGATTCTAAGACAATTTCAAAACCCCCTAATCGAATGTCTCAAATTGAACTTTTAGAGTTAATGAAGCTATTACAGGAGTTTTTAGATAAAGGTTTCATTCGACTTAGCACATCACCATGGGGTGATCCTGTCTTGTTTGTTAAAACGAAAATGGTTCAATGAGACTTTTCATTGATTATAGAGCATTTAATAACATAAATGTTAAGAAAAAGTATCCTTTGACTCATATCGATGATTTATTTGATTAGCTCTATGGAGATTAGTATTTATTGAATATTGATTTGAGGTCGAGATGCCATCAGTTGTAAGTAAAGGAAACATACATTCTGAAGACCATGTTTTGTACTAGATAAGGCCATTATGAATTTTTAGTTATGCCTTTTTAGTTAACCAATTCACATTCTATATTCGTGGATCTTCTGAATATAATATTTTGTGAGTTTTTAGATAAGTTTGTGGTTGTGTTCATAGATGATATTCTGGTTTATTCCAAAAGTAAAGAGGACCATGAAAGTCAATTGAGGTATTTCTTAAAAACCTTAAAATAAAATATATTGTTTGAGAAATTCAGCAAGTGTGAGTTTTAGTTACAAAAAATTTCATTACATGGTCGCATTATTTCAAAAAATGGAATAACTGTTGATCCAACTAAAATAGAAGTTATTGAAGAATGGTCAAGACCCACAAATATAACCGAGATTCATAGTTTTGATGGATTATTTAGTTATTACTAGAGGTCTGTCGAAAGTTTTTCATGGTTATATATCCCACTAACTAAGTTATCTTGAAAAGGTCTTAAGTTCATTTGGACAAAATAATGTGATGATTGTTTTCAAGAATTAAAAAAATGATTGGTGAATTCTCTAGTTTTGGCACTGCATTCCATAAATATTGAGCTTTTATCTACAGTGATGCTTCATTGAAAGTACATGGTTGTGTCTTAATGCAGAATGATTAGGTAATAGCTTATTCTTCATGTCAGTTGATACCTCGTGAGTTAAATTACCCTACACAAGATTTGGAATTACCTCCAATTGTTTTTGCTTTTAAAATTTGGAGGCATCCTCTGTATGGAGTAAAATGTGAAATATATACTGACCACAGAAGATTGAAGTATATATTAACTTGGAATAAATTAAACATGAGACAGAGGATATGGTTCGAATTAATCAGATATTATGACTGCACAACCCATTATCATCCAAGGAAAATAACGTGGCTTATGCTTTGAGTCAAAAATGTAATGCTACGTTAACCATGTTACATTTGGAACAAGATCCTTTGATTAAAGATTTGATTAACTTTGTCATATAAGTTGTTCATGTGGGAAATTACTATTTTTTTAGGTGTCAGTGAAATCATCTCTCTCAGACAGAATTAAGTAAGCGTATAAGGAAGACAATGAGTTATAGAAAAAGGTAGAGTTGGTTTAGAAGGGTTAGTTTCCTGAATTTAACATTAACTATGACTTTATTTTGAGATTTGGGAAGAGATAATGTGTGCCTTGTGATTCATAGTTGAAGAATGAGTTGTTACGTGAAGCTCATAGTTCTCCATTTTCAGTTCATACTGGTAGTACTAAGATGTAAATATATCTTTGGACGTATTACTTGTGGGATGGAATGAAAAGTGATATTGCTGACTTTACTGTGATGTGTTTGACTTGTCAATAGGTTAAAGTAGAGTGGTAGTTACCAAAAGGATTGCTTCAGTCTTTACTGGTGCCATAGTGGAAAGGGGAAAATATATCCTTGGACGTCATTGTGGGATTACCAAATGCATCTCGAGGTAATAATTCAGTCTGGGTTATTCTTGATCGATTGACTAAATCTACTCATTTTCTTCCAATTCGATATACATTTTTTGTAGAACAACTTTCTAGATTGTATGTTAAATAGTTAATCAGTTGCATGGTGTTCCCCTCCCCATTGTATCTGATCATGGTCCTAGTTTTACTTCTAACTTTTTGAAAGGGCTTCAGAATTCATTGGGTACGGAGTTAAGTTTTAGTACAACTTTCCATCCTCAATCAGATGGACAGTCAGGATAAAAAAATTCAGACCTTAGAGGATATGTTACGTGCTTTATCGATGGATTATTAGGGAATTTAGGACCAACATCTTTCTTTGGTTGAATTATCATATAATAATAATTTTCATTCCAGTATACAGATTGATCCATTTGAGGCATTATATGGGAAGCAGTGTCGAAATATAGCTTTTTTGGGATGAAGTAGGTGAAAGGAAACTGATGGGACCAGAATTTTTAGAAGATATTGGAGAAAACGTATAGTTGATTTATAATCACATGAGAACATCCTAGAGTAGGCAGAAAAGTAATGTGGATAACTAGAGGAAGGATCTATCTTTTGAGGTAGGTGATCATGTATTTCTCAAGGTTTCTCCATGGAAATGTGTGAGGTATTTTGGTAAGAAGGTAAAGTTGAGTATGAGGTTCATTGGACCATATGAAATCCTGGATAAATTTGGATCAGTTTCATACAAAGTGTCTTTACCACCAATATAAGTACTCTTCCTTAAACATTATATAATATTGAATTAAATGAATAATTCTCATTGAGGATCTTTTCAGGTTTAGAGTTTTAGAGAATTAGGCCATAACTATTATTTATCAACTTGAAAATTATATGCAGACGATACTACTTATTATCCATTTTTTCATAAAATATAAACTCTTAAAAAGAAACATGTCTAGTTCCAAGTTTTAGACAACATGACTTTTCCTTGATCCCATACTAGACCCTATTCATCTTTAAATCCTATGAAAAACATTTCAAAACATAGAGGGAGAATAAAAATCTCAGTAAGGGTTATAAAATAAGGAAATGAAACATTAACATATCAATAAATACAAATCAATGAAACCATACCTTTCAATAATAACATACCTCATGATATCGTAAGATTTATGAATAACACATAGAAATCATAAATCATAAAGGTAACTTGTGGCATCCATATCATACTTATATTTTATATATAATAGCTACCTAGGGAGTTATGATGGAATACCCATCACAGTATATTCCTTAAATCTCTTAGTAGAAACTTTAACATTTACCTCTGTCACGTTACCCAATGCATTAGAGAGCTATCTCAGGCTCACCAACCCTAGGTTTATCACAGAACCACCCATATACCTAAATAGTGCCCAATAACCATAAAATATTCATAACATATAAAACAAGAATAAAATAAAGATTCCATTTCCACATTTCAATCATAATATATCATTTCTAGATATTGACATAATCAATGGTTTATCAAACCATTTTCAAAACCATTAAAAAAATTTAACAAAGACTTTTTTGAATCAAAGTGTCCCATACCAATTTGAATCTTTTAAATGAATTAAAATTTCAAAAAATTAATGTTCATATAAATAAATATTTAAAACCTTTTTGAAAACATGGACATTAATGAGAAATATTTATAATATTTAATCATTAAAACATTTAAAACGATATCCTAGTTAAAGAGTTCCAAACCAAATGACAGATACTTGAATAAAAATAATTGTGGAATAAAATTTAATAAAAACTCTATAATATCATGAGAATAAAGGTATTAAAGATATTATATTCCAAAATATGGTATATACAACATATAAAAGTGAGTTTGTGCATAACAACAATGAAGTCTCAATGGAATGTAAATTGAGACGAAATCCCTTATATAGACAATATCCCAAGATTAAGAATAAATCAAATATATAATTATGTGTGACAAAAATAAATACACTCAATATGATTTTATATTCAGTGTAAACCCATCCTAAGTCATTCACACATAGTCATATCATGACATAATCAACAAGTAGAAGTTTAACCCAAAGAATTGAAATTGGGTTAAAAGTTTCCCGTACAGAAAAAAGACAGCCTAACGATGTCACTTTAAAATTTGGAAAATCAGTTGATGTGGGAGAAAAGGGTATATATTCACTTGGAAATACAATTTACAGCAATAAGGATATATAAGAACATATCCCAACATAATAATATGTAAATTAAAAGACATAACAAAAAGAAGTCTTTTAAAAATAGGAGGGAGAAAGGTTCCCTTACCGATTTCATAACATACGAAACTTACACCCCTTGAATGAATGATCATGAAATTAAGATTTAAATACCAATAAATAAAGTTTATTACACAAATAAAACAATTATTGTCAGTACATACACCACACAAAAGAAAATTGTGGAAAATATAGAATGAATCTCACGAGAATAAAAAGTGAGATGAAAACCTCTTACCACATTGTAATCAATCGAGTTGTATGAACAAGAGTTAATAACCACCAAATGAATCATATAATACCACGAATAAAAAAGGAATCATGATAATATATATCAAATGGAAGTACTCAATACACCACATGCAATAAATAAGTGGTGAACAATGGAAATCTCACGGAATTAAAAGTGAGATAAGAAACCCCTTACCTCATGTCCGACTTGACTCGATCATTCTTTAATCTCCTGAATAATATAATATAGTTAATTTATACTTTATTAAGAACCTTTTAAAGTTTATTATTCCTTTTATATCAATTATTACCTTTCTATAACAATTATTTAATTATTTGTGTTCATATCTGACATTTTGTCGATATTCAGAACTTGAGTTTAAAATGAACTTGTTATAAATATAAATTGTCCATGTGGTCAAAATTCCATTATCTCCAGAATGGTATTCAGGATTTAGATATCATATATATCATATATATATCCAGTATATGTATACCTGTATTTATAATAGTACATAAAATTTGGAGATAATAAATGAAATGCACCGTTCATGGAGACGGTAAGTCATTCATACGCATGAATGCTACTTTCATTTATATTTCATATTTAATGGAATGAAAATGTAATGAAAAATTATTATATTATAATTACATTATAATTTCATATGTAATTTAATTATCTCAACCCTTTATACATTCCATGTATGTCATGCACGAGTCATATCACTTTGAGGGGGCAGTAGTATGCATTTCTTCAAATGAAATTATCGTATTTACCCCCTATGGAAACCATAATGGTATTCTATAAATGAAAAATAAATAAGCATAGAAACAATATAAATATAATATATATATATCATATAAATATAGTTCCATCTAAATGGTTACCATAAGAGGTTGTAGGAGAAGATTAAACAATCATCATTTTGTGAGGTAGTAGTTCACCGTCCACAAAAACAGTATGTTCTTTACCCATTTGATAGAGGTGTGTGTAAGGTTAGTTCAAATAATTCTCATAAAAACAACCTTTTATATTTTAGATTATGGATTTTTTATAAAATAAAGGAATAAAAAGAGTTAATGGGGTTGTACAAGTATAATAAAACAAAAGAACCTAAGAGAAGGCATTCCCTTTAAATCGGGTATCTCCCTTTGGTTTGACCCAAAATGATTAATTGAATTTCTTTCTGCCTATGGGATGGCTTCTAGGAGGAGGATAGGGGTGTAGATAGATTAATTGGTTAGAGTTTTGACGATCCAAGGGTCTTGATAAGTGTGAGAAATTGGTTTGAAGTGAGTGCTTTTAATAAGGGGAGGAGGGGCTCTTTAGGAATGTATAAAAATATTATTTTATTATATAATTATTTTCAGTTATTAAATGTCCAAAAATTATGAAATTATAATATAAGATGACTCGTGTTCTAAATATAATCATCCAATAAGAACTTGATAGGTTTTGGATACTGTTTTAATCTTTATAATCTTATTTATTTAAATTATTCATTAATAAGGTAAACTCTACATCATTATTGTGTCATAAATATTTTTTTTATTTGATGTCTATAAATTAAAAAAAAATTCATGATGTAGGAAATCGTTTTAGATTTCAAATTAATATTTAGAGTTGATGTGATATCTTATATAACCCAATGTAATAATTGGTTTACTATAAGATATATGTTTGTGTCATTTTTGTCTTTACTTTAAATTAATTAATATAACGTGCCATTATCACTCCCAAGTGGCTCTATGGGGTCCCAAAATCGACCCAAGGATGACCATGGTCAGATATGTATAAAAAAATAGAATTAGGATACATGTTTGGGTAATTTAATATTGTAATAATATTTTGTTACCCCTATTTACCAGATTTACCATTTTACCATGGTAAATAATTTTTTTATTGAAGTAAATATTCATAATGTCTGAAAATAAAAGTAATATATTTACTCAATTTTGACCTCCTGATTCCATATATGAAATAAATTTTATGAAATTCAAAACACATAAGTTTAAGAAATTAGTTTACAATTAATTTCTGTTGTCAAAACAAAAAACGTGTATTTAAGAAATAATAACTATCAAAAGATTGACACTTATTTATGTCCAATTTCAAGGTGAAATTATTTCTAATTACCAAAATTGGATTAAGTGGTAAAAAAAATAGAAATACACTTTAAAATCATTTTAAAAGATAATCTAACCTTATAAATGAATAATATTAAATGACAGTTTTGAATTAAAATACATTTTTTTCACTATTCATTAAAAAATGACTTGTCATAAAAATACCAATAATTTACCCAAAGTAAATTTTGATGACCCAATTATAAAAAATAATTTTTTGTTGTCAAATATAACAATTTAATGTGACCATAACTAGATTTAAATTGGTTTCTCCCTCAAAAGGTGGTAAATTGGCCTTTTAATGAATATTAGAGTATTTATGCTTAAAATTAGATTCTTTCTTATTTTAAGACTCTAAAATTAATTGGGTAAATGTAAAACAATTTAACCAACATGTATATTAATATTTTAGTTAGTTTCATCGATACCCACTAATACAACATTTAGGAATTAACTACCATTTAAAATAATATTATATTATTATTTTTCAGAATGACTCAACAAGTGTGCAACATAAGATTTCAAAGAAACCCGTTGTTGCATATTAGGTATTCCATCAAACATATCATCCCATTAAAATTAATATTAATATTTAATTCACAAATTTTAATAAATATAAAAATTTTATATTCTTTATTTACTTGGGATGTTACATCCTTCCCCCTTCAAGGAATTGGGTCCTCACAATTTTAAAATTAGGCTTGGAAACTTCATTGAAAGTCCCACATTAGAAAATGAGTCAATAAAAATATAATTTTAAAAGAAAGAAAGAGAAATAAAAAGGTCAGCCGAGATATCCCATACTAAGATTCCATGTAGGAAAACATGGATATGGAAGAGAAACAAACCATCAAGGTTTTACGGAGAGTTGTAGAAAACATGATTAGGAAAGAGTTAACCACCAAAAAATCACAAACTTGTTATGGGTTAAACAGTCTTGGATTCCCCAATAGAAAAAGTTAACAGAAAATGTTTTTGTTTTAAGTTAATTTTTATAAATGTCTGGAATTTATTTAAGAGCTTGAATAAGAACATAAGGAAACATACTTACTTTTCATGTAAACATTCATCCGTTACTATATTTCTACCACAAACTCATATTTTCTCCAAACGATGAGTATTCAAGCTGACTTTTTTCACATTTAAAGAGATATAATCAACTTCAAGAGAATTACATAATCCACAAAAGATGAACTATATTTTTTTCATGTTTTTAGACATTAACAAAAAAAAAAGGTTAGTACAATATAAGATAATCCCCAAAAAGGATAATCTTTTACAAAATAAAAAACGACTCTTAATCTCTAAAATTTGTCAAACAATACCCGAAGTTCAACAAAGACCATTCAATAAACAACTGTCTATAAAATTATTCAATGTAATCAAAACTAGGATTGAAACCCAAATCTTAGAAGGATTTATTCACATAGTCTTCCAAGATATATCTTAACATTTATCACCAAATAACATCAGTTACTCTTAAATCTTCATACTGAAAAGTAATTAACCTAATTACATTTAACACCCCGAATATTTGAAAAACATATAAATAGAAAATGTGTGCTTGATGCAATTAATGTTTTCTCCTTTTAAACAAATAGAATATTAAAGATAAAACAAAAAAAATTATTTAAGAACATAACACCGAAGTGTCTTCGAACATACTGAGTTTACAAGGAAATCTCATTAACCATAAATGCCAAATAAAAAACCTAGTACGATCACTAGAAGGAAGCCCAATATAAAAACAATCCCAAAATCATAATATGGATCATTATGACCTATCATGAGAATCAGAATAGCTAGTGCCAACGTGGCTGTGATGATTACCAGTTGGATGATGAGAACCATTCTCCCCCCTAAGAAACTAAGACACCCCAATGTCTTGGTTTTATAGGGCACTTATTCGATTGTTACCTCATATAGTTGTTGGAATCTCAACGACTATAATTATAGCCGGCGAAGTCTTTAAATTTCATAACGGTTGAGTAATGAAGTTTATATTCTTTATGAAAAACATGATTTTTATAATGCTTTTTAAATTTTTTTTAATGTTTTGAAATTATGTGTTTAAATGTCATAGTTTTAAAATAAAATAATACTTTTATGAACCTAGTTGTTTTCACAAACCATAATTTTTATTTATATAGTTAAAAACCTAGTAATATGAAATATCTTTAAATAATATAAAGGTTATAACTCCTAAAGTGGGTATTTTATAAGTATGTTACCAATATAACTTTAATAAGTATTTTGAAGATGTATTTTTGATACCCTAATGTTATATTTTTAACTAAATGAGTCTATGTTTTCAACCAATAAGTATTTTATACTATGAATCGTAGTTTTATAAAACCATTTCATTTTTGAATAGTTTAATAGTAATGAATTCAATTGTTGATGTTTTCATTAATTATTTTAACTTATGTCTATATATACTTACTATTTTAAATAAAAATATCTTTAAATATATGTACACATTGTTTTCAAATGTAAATGTTTATCTAAATTTTAATAAAATAAAAGGGAACCTGCCAACTGAGGGAAGCCTTGAGGCCAAGCCCTCAAGGTCAAGGCCAGTCCCCCTAGACACCCAAGGTGGTGACCAGGGGTGTCTCGTGTATATGCTTAGAGGAGAGCCCGAGCCCGAGCATAGCTCATACTAGGTACCATCACGCACGCACATTCTTGTGTCTAAGGCCAGAGGTGCTTAGAGTGTAAGGGTGGGCCAAAGCCCGCATGGGGCCCATGTATAAGGCCTTGAGTTGTGTGTGCTTATGTCATCAGAGTGTAGCAGGAGCATTGAGGCTTATAAGCTAGACCCAAAAATACGTTCGTTTCGACGTGGGAGCAATTTTTTCAGATGAAACGAGATCATGGCCATTGGTTATCTAAACGCGTGATCTCGGCCATCGAAACCGATACTGGAATCAACCTTCAATCAACCGCAGTATATCACTGTGTTTTTGAGAGCCTTCTGATCAGATCTAAACTTAATCTCAGCCATCCATTCTTTTTAAATGCTCGACTCATAACCTGCCCCGCCCATGACCATCAGATCCAGGGAAGGGAGATCCTAGCCGTTCATCCTTTTCCCTTCCTCTCACGTCGCTTTCTTCTCCGTGGCGCTGCTGTCTTCCTCACGGCGTGCGCTTCACCAGTGGGTCGTCCTCCATCACTTTCACTTCCCCCTCTTCCACAGATGGCCTACCTTCCTCCCATAGGCCCTCACCTATTTTGTGCACCCCAAAGTCTCTTGGTAGTACCTTGAACATTCATGTGTCAGGTCTCCCCTCTCCTTATGTCTCCCCTCCTTTTCCCTCAGTAAACCTGACCGTTGCTCCTTGGTACTCCATCACGAAGTGCTGTGAGAGAACCACAGACCTACCCATCTCCTCTAGGCTCTCCTAATACCATAAGTAAGGGTGGTTTTTCATTCTAGTTTATGTTGAACTAGTCTTATATATGTTTGTAAAATAATACAGATTATATATATACAGGCGTACAATCTTGTTTTTGGTTTTTTAAAACCCTAAAACCCTCTACACACCCTCTACATTTAAGGTTTCAAGATTTTAAAATGAGAGTTCTTATTATTTGGAGTAAAAATGAGTTTTTTTACATAAGTATATATATGTTTATACAGTTTTTATATACATGTATATAAACATTTTGATCCATGTTGAAAACCCTGAAATTCCATTCTTATTTACTGTTTTGAGGATCTTAGATTTGGTTTAGGATGTTTGAAGTTTTTATTTCTCGTGAAAATAAAAGTTTAAATTTATGTTTATATATATATACATATATATAGATAAGTTATAGTATGTTCCATGCATGAACTTGTTAGGACAGTATCACCTTCCATTTTTATAGGGTGATTGTTCATGGTTTGTAAACTCAAGTAGTTTATGTATGTTTAGTTGTGAAAATATTCAATCATATATCTTATAAAAACACATATATATTTTCAGTTGTATACACATGTATACACAATCTCAATCCATATCTATTTTTAAGGTTTCCAAATAATTTAGTATGTTATAATATGAATTATAAAGGTTGTTTTTGAGTCTACTTTTAATATGAAAAATCCCTTTAGAAAACTTTATATATATATATATGTATAATTATATAATCATATATATATATGTTTTCCAATATAATTAAATTATGGTTTTTAAGAGATAAATACTAATATTAAAATAATATTTTAGATGTGAACTAGGTTTTGGGTTTAAATGTAATTATGTTTATAGTACAAAAACCATAGTTTTTATATATTTATGTACAAATGGTTACTTATATAATAGATCTTATATGGGTTTGGTTATAAGTAAATTAATTAATTAATGGTTAGAAATATTCATATCTTAAGGAATTTAATGTACTTTGATTAAATTGTGTAAAAACCCATTTGTACACTTTGTGTATATATGGTTATGTAAAAAAAGTATTTATAGATTTAATTTCCAAAACCATATTTTCAATTAATAATTATCAGGACTTAGTTTATACTTTGATACACATAAAATTATATTAATTTTGGTGGTTTCTAAGCCAATATGTATGTTGTGATAATTATCTTGTTCAATTAATGAATTCATTCTGGCATATACCCTCGATGTAATTTATATTTTAAAAGAATGTTCTTCGGCCTGTTTTAATGTAAAGGACTAAGAATTTATGGGTTTATGTCACCATGTAGTAACCATTCATTATTTGATGTTAATCCTGCCACAGTGATTATTAGTGCTTAATCTGGTTAGGATTAAATTGAAAGTTCAAAAGTCATGTTTATCACAATAATTAATGTCAAGTATTTTCTTCAAGTGTTCCATTTACACGTAGTTGTCATTTATCATCTATTGTGGCAAATTCTATTATTTATTATTCTCTAGTGATTATCTTTTGAAGTAGGATAATTACTAAAAACATGCATGCCATATATACTTACTATAATTATGTAGAATGTTCAATGCCTATTATAATGTCATATTTAATGCATGTATTTCTTTATTAAATGTCATTTCATATTTTTATTTTATTGATGAACACCAAATAATAATAAATAATCTAAGAAACAATTACTTGGAGTGGTATGGGACACCCCAAATAACATCACTTTAAAACATGTATCCAAAGCGGTTTGGGACGCCTTGGACACATAGCCCCCTAATACATAAGAGGAATGTATTGGACTGATTATGTGATGTGTGGGGCCCACTATAGCCCCTCGATGCATCGGTAGGTCTCATGAGATAAAACAGTGTCATGGCACAAGGCCTGGCAATAGTTACGGTTCAGGTGAAATTACTGGACATAGACAGTTTAGGTGAAATTCCTGGACATAGATGATTATGGTCTTGGGACGAGGCCTTGTCATAGTCTGGAATTATACCCTCCTCTTAATGTTTTAGTAAATCACTAGCCATGGTATTTTATGACTAGTAGTATATCCCTAGTTCAGAGCCTTTTGTATGCACAAAATAATTAATGGAATTACATGATATGTCTCAATAGTTTTGGACTTGATCCATTTAATAGTAGCTTTATGTTATTACATGTGAAAAGATATAGATATGGACATCATGATATGTACACCAGTTATATTCATTATTATAGAAGTTTTGATTATGTCTTGTGCACTCAGAACTTCCTTGCTAGTAGTATCCATAACCCTGCATGTTTTTAATGGTCATGTATTATACACGAATTTTATTTCCCTAATTGGAATTGCATACTCTGATCATGAATAGATGTTATGTTATTAGTCTTTTTTATTCTAAGATATTTATTTTTCCAATGTTTAAGTTTATTTTCAAGAATATTATTTTCTTTTCAGTAAAGAAATATTATTTACAATTTTTTTTAAAAAAACTCCTCACTGTGCATACTTTTCTCACCCTATGTTTTTGTTTTAAAAATTTTTAGGCATGGGTTTTTACTAAAGAAGTTTTCAGAAGTAGCTGGTTTCTCAGAACCTGGACCTCATGAACCTTTGTAATAATGGGACATTATGTAATACTTTTAAATGTTTTAAATATAATTTTGATACATCATGTCTCACTGGAACCGACTCCGGGTACTCGAAGGCCGGGTCCATGCAGTTGGTATCAGAGGATAGGTTCAGATAACTCAGGAAAACTATGTAGTATAAATATATGACTGAGCATCACTGAGTAATTATATTGTAACTTTTAGATGGTAGATGGAAACGTACCTACCAATCTTCTATCACTTCCCACTGAGGCCCTAGAGACCGTTGTGTCTCTAGCTAGCCGAGAGAACTTTCTTAATTATGCCTATATCCGTATGTCATGCAAGCACCTGTACGATGTGTCAAACTCACCTCGGGTTCTTAGTCTACACCGAGGTTTGGGAATGGATTACCTCATTATGATGATGACCCAATTCCCCTCATATGCACATCAGGGGAGGTATTACGAGGGACTTTTTCGAGTATTCACAACAGGTGAAGAATTTGGCATTATGATACTTAACCATTTTCAAGAAGCTGCTTATGTCAGAGACCTCCGAGTGGCCTACCTTTTTCATATTTTGAACTATGGCTTCTTGGGGCTAATTGTTGTACTTTGGGATGTTAGAAGATGAGTCCACCTGACTGTCTTACAGGCAACAAGTCTATGTTGATGTTTCCCAACTTCCTACCCATCATGATACACTCAGGAGATGTCATAGGTATCTCTATGAATTTAACCCTGAATTATCAGCCTGTGTTTGGTTTGAGGAGTTAGGAAGTTATGCTTCTCTATGCGAAGTTCTTATAGTAGGTCGTTAAAGGAA
Source organism: Viscum album (assembly GCA_963277665.1). Taxonomy (NCBI): domain Eukaryota; kingdom Viridiplantae; phylum Streptophyta; class Magnoliopsida; order Santalales; family Viscaceae; genus Viscum; species Viscum album. The sequence goes on along the minus strand of OY728146.1, from coordinate 173,835,690 downwards.
ACTCATGCACTGATGTATAAACTTGTGTGCAATTGAAATATTATTTGTTTTCCTTTCCTGTCAATACCTTATTTGAACTTTTAGTGAATTCTCATGAATGTATTTTCAGATGGTTGTACAAACAAATATCTTATCCCAACCTGATAAAATTTTGGAGGAAATATTAATCAGGACATGCACCATGGACTATCCTTTTTTCCTCCATTTGCGAGGATCCTGTCGACGAATGTTTGAATTGTCCAACATCCATGAAATTATTCGTTCCTTTCAAGGGGTAGACCATGTATTCCACCTTACTCCAATACCCATCGCCCTCATTATAGGCAGAGGGGGAGGTACTTCTAAGGTCTTTATCGATGTTTCACTCTGGCACATAATTTTTCTGCACGATCATGTTTCCTGGTAGCTGCTCAAGATGGGAACCACAGAGCGGCCTTCATGTACTGATTATAATACTCAGTCTATCTAATCGCAAGGTTCCAATGGAATATCTTGATTGTGATGTAGTCCGACGGAGCACGAGAGAATATGTCCATTCATACATCCCCGACTTTATTACAGCACGAGCCTCCCTATAGAAGCCTGTGTGTAGAACACATGGGCAGGAGTTCAAAACATACTACTCAAGGTGAATCTAGGCTAGTGAAGAATAGGAACTGAGTACCATCCTAGGTATTCCATTGACCAAGAAAAATCTCCCATTTTGGTGATGATGATCGTCTGGGGGTTTTCTTTTTCAGTTTATGAATATAATTGTGAGGATGAAATTCTTTGTAGGTTGAATAATGTAACACCCTGAATATTTCAAAACCTTATAAATAGAAAATTTTTGTTTGATGCCATTAATGTTTTCTCATTTTAAACAAATATAATATAAAAGATAAAACACAGAACTTTTTTTTTAAGACCATAACACCAAAGTGTCTCACAACATACTGAGTTTACAAGGAAATCTCACTAACCATAAATGCCAAGTAAAAACCCTACTAAGATCACTGGAAGGATGCCCAAAATAAAACAATCCCAACATCATAATATGGATCATTTGGACCCATCATGGTCATTAGAATAGCTAGTTCCACTGCGGCCATGATGAGTACCAGTGGTATGATGAGAACCATTCTCCTCCTTAATAAACTAAGACACCCCCAAGTCTTGGTTTTATAGGGAACCTATTGGACTGTTACCTCATATAGCCATTGGAATCTCAACAGGTATAATTATAGCTGGTAGAGTCATTAAATTTCATAACGGTTGAGTAATGAAGTTTATCTTCTTTATGAAAAACTTTGTTTTTATAATGATTTTATAATTTTATTTTATGTTTTGAAATTATGTCTTTAAATGTCATAGTTTTAAAATAAAATAATACTTTTATGAACCTAGTTGTTTTTTTAAACCATAATGTTTATTTATATAGGTAAAAACCTAGTAATTTAAAATTTATTTAAATAATATAAAGGTTATAACTCCTAAAAAGGGTATTCTATAAGTATGTAACCAATATACCTTTAATAAGTTTTTTGAAGATGTATTTTTGATTCCCTAATGTTATATTTTTAACTAAATGAAACTATGTTTTCAACCATGAAGTATTTTATACTATGAATCTAGGTTTTATAAAACCATTACATTTTTCTATAGTTTAATAGGAATGAATTCAATTGTTGATGTTTTCATTAATTATTTTAACTTATGTCTATAGATACTTACTGTTTTAAATAAAAATATGTTTAAATATATGTACACATTGTTTTCAAATGTAAATGTTTATCTAAATTTTAATAAAATAAAAGGGAACCAGCCAACCAAGGGCAGCCTTGAGGCCAAGCCCTCAAGGTCAAGGCCAGTCCCCCTAGACACCCAAGGTGGCGACCAGGGGTGTCTCATGTATATGCTTAGAGTAGAGCCCAAGCCTGAGCATAGCTCGCACTAGGTACCAGTGCGCACGCATAGGCCTGTGTCTAAGGCCCGAGGTGCTCAGAGTGTAAGGGTGGGCCAAATCCTGCATGTGGCCCATGTATAAGGCCCTGAGTTGTGTGTTCTTGTGTCATCGGAGTGTAGAGGGAGTGCTGAGGCTTATAAGCCGCACCCAAAAATCCATTCGTTTCGATGTGGGAATAATGTTTTCATCCAAAATGAGATCTTGGACGTTGGATCTCTCAACACGCGATCTTGGCCATCGAAACCGATCCCGGAATCAACCTTCAATCGACTGCGGTATATCATCATGTTTCTGAGATCTGTCTGATAAGATCTAAACTTAATCTCGGTAGTCAATTATTTTTAAATTCTCAACTCATAACTCTCCCCGCCCACAGCCATCCGATCCAGGGATGGGAGATCCTGGTCGTTCGTCCTTTTCCTCTTCCTCCCGCGTCACTTTTTGCTCCGCGACTCTGCTGCCTTCCCCGCGGCGTGCGCTGCACCAGTTGGTCGTCCTCCATCACATTCACTTCCCCCTCTTCTAAAGTTATCCTACCTTCCTCCCAAGGTCCCTCACCTATTTTGCGCACCACATAGTCTATTGGTAGGACCTTTCACATGCAAGTGTCAGGTCTCCCCTCTCCTTAATTCTCCCCTCCTTTTCCCTCGGTAAACTGGATGGTTGAACCTTGGTACTCCATCCCGAAGCACTGCGAGAGCACCAAAAACCTCCCCATCTCCCCCAGGCTCTCCTAATACAAGAATTAAGGGTGGTTTTTCATTCTAGTTTACGTTGAACTAGTCTTATATAAGTTTATTAAATTATACAGATTATATATATGGGCGTACAATCTTGTTTTCGGTTTTTTAAAACCCTAAAACCCTCTACATTTAAGGTTTCAAGCTTTTCAAAGGAGATTTCTTATTATTTGGAGTGAAAATGAGTTTTTTTACATAAGTATATATATAATTATACAGTTTGTACATATATGTATATAAACGTTTTGATCCATGTTTAAAACCCTGAAATTGCTTTCTTTTTTACTGTTTTGAGGATCTTAGATTTGGTTTAGGATGTTTTCAGTTTTTATTTCTCTTGGAAATCAAAGTTTAAATTTATTTTTATATATATATATATATAAATATATATATATAGGTTTTAGTACCTTCCATTCATGAACTTGTTGGGACAGTTTCACTTTCCTTTTTTCCAGGGAGATCATTCATGGTTTGTAAACTCAAGTGGTTTATGTATGTTTAGTTGTGAAAATATTATATCATATATCTTATAAAAACACATATATATTTTCGGGTGTATACACATATATACATAATCTCAATCCATATCTATTTTTAAGGTTTCCAAATAATTTATTATGTTATACTAAGAATTATAAAGGTTATTTTTGAGTCTACTTTTAATATGAAAAATCCCTTTTTGAAAACTTTGTATATATATATGTATAATTATATAATCATATATATATTTTTTCCAATACAATTCAATTATGATTTTTAAGAGATAAATACTAATCTTAAAATTATATTTTAGATGCAAACTAGGTTTTGGGTTTAAATGTAATTATGTTTACAGTAAAAAAACCATAGTTTTTATATATTTATGTACATATGGTTACTCATATAATAGACCTTATATGGGTTTGGTTTTCAGTCAAGTAATTAACTAATGGTTAGAAATATTCAGATCTTAAGGAATTTAATGGACTTTTATTAGATTGTGTAAAAATCCATATGTACACTTTGCATATATATGGTTATGTAAATAAAAGTATTTATAGGTTTAATTTCCAAAACCCTATTTTCAATTAATAATTATCAGGACTTAGTTTATACTTTGATACACATAAGATTTTAATAATTTTGGTGGCTTATAAGCCAATATTTATGTTTCACTAATGAGATTGATCAATTAAAGAAGTCATTCTGGCATATACACTCGATGTAATTTATATTTTAAAAGAATGTGCTTCGACTTATTTTAAAGTAAAGGGATAAGAATTTATGGGATTATGTAATCATGTAGTAACCATTCATTATTTGATGTTAATCTGGCCGTAGTGATTATTAGTGGTTAATCTGTTTATGATTAAATTGCAAGTTCAAAAGTCATATTTATCACAATAATTAATGTCAAGTATTTTCTTTAAGTGTTCCATTTACACGTAGTTGTAATTTATCCTCTATTGTGGAAAATTCTATTATTTATTATGCTCTAGTGATTATCATGTGAAGTAGGATAATTACTAAAAACATGCATGCCACATATGCTTACTATCATTTTGTAGATTTTTCAATGCATGTTATAATGTCATATTTAATGCATGTATTTATTTAGTAAATGTAATTTCATATTTTTATTTGATTTATGAACACCAAATAATAATAAAGAATCTAAGAAACCGTTATTTGGAGTGGTATTGGACACCCCAATTAACATCACTCTAAAATAGGTATACAAAGCGGTATGGGACACCTTGGATACATAGCCCCCTAAGACATAAGAGGATTGTATTGGAATGATTATGTGATGGGTGGGGCCCGCTATACCCCTCGATGCATCGGTAAGTCTCATGAGACAAAACAGTGTCACCACACAAGGCCTGGAAATAGTTACGGTTCATGTGAAATTCCTGGACATAGACGGTTCAGGTGAAATTCCTAGACATAAATGATTATGGTCGTGGCATGAGGCCTTGACATAGTCTAGAATTATACCCTCTTATTAATGTTTTATTAAATGACTAGACATGGGATTTTCTGACTAGTAGGATATCCCTAGTTTAGAGCCTTTTGTATGCACAAAAGAATTAATGGATCGACATGATATGTCTCAGTAGTTTTGGACTTGATCCATTTAACATCAGATTTATGTTATTACATGTGAAAAGATATAGATATGGCTATCATGATATGTTCCCCATTTATATTCATTATTACATCATTTTTGATTATGTCTTGTGCACTCAGAACTACCTTTCTATTAGTATCCATAACCCTGCATGTTGTTAATGGTCATGTATTATACAAGCATTTTATTTCCCTAATTGGAACTGCATACTCTGATCATGATTAAATTTTATGTTATTAGTATTATTTATTCCAAGATAATTAGTTTTCTAATTTTTAAGTTTATTTTCAAGAATACTATTTTATTTTCAGTAAATAATGTTTATTTACACTTTTTTTAAAAACCCCTTAGTGGGCATACTTTTCTCACCCTACATTTTTGTTTTAAAAATTTTCAGGTATGAGTTTTTACTAAAGAAGTTTTCAGAAGTAGTTGGTTTCCCAAAACCTGACCCTCACAAACCTCTATAATAATGGGACATGATTTAATAATTTTAAATGTTTGAAATATAATTTTGATACCTCATGTCTCACTAGAACCGGCTCCGGGCACTCGGAGGCCGGGTCCTTTCATTATATATTCTCCATGATTGGTTAATAATTTCTATAAATAAACCAAATCTTCATATGTCTACAATAAAAAAATAGATTCTTACAAAATAAAATTTCAACAATTACTCCACAAATTAGATCCCATAGTATTCTATTTCCCTTAAGCATATAATGTTTCTAAAAGAGAAAACTTCTTCTAAAATAACCATTATCACTTAATCACAAAATCATTTTACTATATTAAGGATATAAATTTGGTAAAACATAAGATCCCAAAAATAACTAATTCTTGATCCATATAATCAATTAACATAAAATAATAAATCATACTAACTAGGGACTTCATGTAGGATAGTGGTAGGCGATGTGCCCTTGTCACCCTTCAGTTGTGTGATTGATTCCTGCGGCCTTTCATGATGCGATGGGTTGTCACTAATCTTACAGTTTTTCATTTTTATAAAAATAAAAAATAACCCTAACATTTTTTAACCTAATATTTTTTCTTATACCTTTCATTTTTATTCTAATACATTAAGACCTCAACATATTATATATTGTGATTTTTCCATATGATAAAATAAAACTATTCCCAAAAGAAAGAAAATCATATCTTGATCATGGTGTCTATATGGTTTCATTAATATCTTGTTCATGTAAGTAGAAGGTCCATGAATTGCAACATTAATTTAGAGATACTTAAAATCATTTTCTTCCTTCATCCAAATACACCTTGTACAACCTGGGTCATATGGGTGTTCACAGAAAAACAGTTTTGGAAAATAATCATGTATGACATATCATTTCAAAACAATTGATGAAAAAAGATTTTTATTAAACAGTCAGACCGAATTAGAGTTGAAACTTTCAATTAATGGTCCTTTTAAAATACCATAAGTATGTGCTGAGAGAATATATTGTAAACTAAAATATAAATAGTTTGTGTAAGGTTCTCCTTCTTCAGTGACTTTTTCAAAATCATAATATGCTTTAAAATCTTGTAATAAGGTAAAATATTTGAAAATGCCTTGATAATATTTACCTTTCTTGTAAATATGAGAATATTGATAAAATATGATTTGATTAAATACAACCCATGATCCATCTTGATATCAAGGTATATTGGAGGTGTTTGATATCTCAAACAACTGCTTTCTAGTGAGTTGTATGCTAGAAAATTTTTCATCATCATCTGAACATGCCTTTGAAATAATTATTGCAAGAAAGTCATTAGGAAGAGATAATAATGTCGTTTGATATCCCCCTCCCCCCATATATAACCAACATTCCTTGATCTAAAAAATTTATAATTAATAGATTTAACTGAAATAATAGACAAAGAGACTAACCATGTGTTTAACTAAAACTCCTAATCCATAAAGTAGTCTAAACCGACCTCTGATACCAACTATAAGGACCCTACCTTAAACATTATATAATATTAAATTAAATTAAAAATTCATATTGATTATGTTTTCAGGTTTAGTGTTTTAGATAATTAGGCCATAACTATTACATATCAACTTAAAAATTACAAGTAAACACTACTACTCAGTATCCATTTTTTCATATAATCAAAACTCTTATAAAGAAACATGTATAGTTCTAAGTTTTAGATAGCATGTATTTTCCATGATCCCATCCTTGACCCTATTTGTAGAGACCCGAAGCTTGACGTACATGGACAATACATTAATATTTCGGAATACATAATACATAACAAAAACAGACGCACAAGGATCGTAATAGTTTAGTGTCTTTGGAAACTCATAATAAAATCGTCTAATCGTGGTGAAAGATCTTCAACATATCCCAATAAAGATCTTCCCCTTTTTTCATACCTAAAACCTTTCTTTATATCCTGGGGAAAAGAAAACATAAAAGGGGTGAGCTTAAATGCCCAGTAAGGGTAAACATAGAGAACATAAAACAACCCATAAACATTGGAATGCAAAAACATGAACAAAAAATCTAAACATCAAAATCTTGAGCAAGGACATGAATCATGGAATTACGTAAGGCATATATCATAAGGGAACATCAATCATGATAAAATATCATGGGAATAAAACATGTAATTGTGGCAACCATTAAGCACATGATATGATTTCCATATTAGCCAAGGCATTGCTGCCAAAACCATCTTAGTGGACAAAGTCCCTTTCCGAATCGAGTACACTCCTCATTCCAGTCCATTATTACTGAACCGGATTAACTTACCATTCTATCCATGTCTATCTCATGAGATATAAATCTTTACCCAATGAATTTGAGGGAGATATATGTCCCACACATCTCCTAATGAAATCATTCTTACTTCTGCCACAAAATAAACATACATCATTCATAATAACCCAATAAATAAAATGGGTTTCATAAACATCATCCCATCATAACATAATCCATATAAAAGAAATTTCTATCATTTCATAATAAGAAAAGTGAAACCATGTAAATCATAGATACATGATACTTGAAACATACACATTTGAAATAATGTCATCTTAGATGAAAATGGTTTTGATAAAACACTTGAAATGAATTCTTGAGAAAAATATCCTTTCTTCTTCAAAATCATTCTCTTTTCACAAAATGTCATGTAATTTTAAAAGAAAAGGATTTTTTTGAAAATATTCATGAAATATTTTGGGTGAATCTTCATGAAAATAAGGCTTTATAAAACTGTAAAAATTCGTTCGTGCCGTATAAGTTAAAAAAACATTCTTCTCATACTTTTGCTGGAAAAATCAAAAAAAGTACCTCGTAACGTAAACAAAAGAAAGATTCCTTACATACCATGTAGTAAAAGTAAAAAATGGGTAAAAAGGACATTAAAAATACATGAAAAAACTTTTAGAAAACATGGACATGGATGATATAAATAACCCCAGTAAATATTTACGAATAAGCAATCTCGGATAAAAATGAGATTTGCAAAATTATCCCTTAACTTAGGTCCGATATGCTTCGTACGTATCCAAACCTCCTGTATAATTATTTAAATAATTTCATTGAATTATTAAAGAATCATATTAATTGTTATGATATCATATATGTTTCACTTATGACTTTATATTACCCGTGCTTTTGTAAATTCCATGTTAACGTAGCATTTTGGGTAAAATCATTTCATTTATCGTATGTGTTTCAAATTGTTGTTCTTGATATTATTACTTATATCCTGATTTACATAATTCCAGAATGTAAAACATTATTTATATATAATAAATATTCATCATATAAATATATATATTATAGATCGATAAATGGAATGAAATACACCATTCATGGAGACAGTAGGTCGTACGTACGCATGAACGCTGTTTACGTTTCCTTGTTGAATTGAATGAAACTAAATAGATGACATACATATATATATACATAAATCCAGTAGAATTATAATTTCATATATTTCATTATTATTAAATATTCAAACTTCATTATCATTCATGTATGGTTAACATGGAGAATGAATCTCATCGCATCGTGGAGACGGTAGTCCGTACGTACGCACGCGCGATGATATCGTTCCCATAATTATTGAATAGAATTGGAGTGGATGGTATAATATATCAAAATCAGTATGATGTTATAATAACCATATATAGTTATTCAATACACCATTATACCCATCCATGTAAGTTATTGGTGGAAAAGTAGATTTCACCACGGTGTGGAGATGGTATTCCGTACGTACGCACGCGTGGTGATTTCATTTTCCGTAGGATGGATAGATGGTGAAATAGGGTTGTTTCATACTTATAATAACATATCAATATATGAGTTATACTTATGTTATTACTTAATAATGAAACAACTAAAGTAGAAGAAGTGGAAGAATAAATAAAGTTGAAAGAATCAGTAACAAACATTACCTCTTCTTTGAAGCACCTCTTTGAGACCTCCTCTTAGGGCACTAAAATTGGTCTATGAAGAAGACCAGAACCTCTAGGATGTTTCTATGGAAGTGGATAATAGAATTTGGAAGGGTTTTTACAATCTTTAAAGCTCAAAGTGGTGTGAGTAAGAGATGGAGGAGGTGCCCTTTCATAAGGGAGGAGAGGGGCACCTTTGGAAAAATTAAAAATATTATTTTATTATAAAGTCATATTCGGTTTTTAATAGATCCAAATTGTTTTATTTCTAATATAATGTGGGTATGGGTCTAAATCATCTCATCCAATATAATTTAGAAATGTTTAGGTTTCTATTTAAACCTTATCATTTAGATTTAACCTTAAGTTAAATAATTTTACTTTTATCGTGTCTTCTTGTTTTATTACAATATAAGGTTAATAAACATACTATAAAAAGACAAAAGAACCGCAAGTTTTTTTATTATTAATATATATAACCTTATCTAAGTCATTTAGCATAACCTTATATTTTTTGGAATAAAATAACAATTAATAATATAATATTTGTTTTAAAAACTATTTTATGTCAATTTTGACACTATTTGTTAATTGATTTTTGTGAAAATCATAAAAGAAATATTAGTTCGAAATTTTTTAATAATATCAATACTCATATGTCATATTAACCTAAAAAATTATCGTAATTTAGAAAAAGTCTCAAATTACATTTATTTGGGTATTTATAACATCAATTATGTCAATATTTCATTAATAAGATAATTACTGCATCGTCTTTGTGTCATAAATAAATTAAATTATTTAATGTCTACAAATTATAAATAAACTACCATTATGTAGGAACTATTCTTATCTTTTTAATGAATATTTATTGTCTAATTTATCTTATGTATAACCCTATATTAAAAATGATTTACTTATTAAACTTTGATTTTAACTATTTTAACACTTCCTTAAATAAATTAATATTAAATGTCCTAATCTAATCCATGTGGGCCTGAATGGTCATATTTTATTACTAAGGTTGTTTTTGGTCGAATAAAACATATCCAATAGAATTAGGACATGTGTTAGGGTAATAATAATATCATTTTTACCCTTAATTATCCTATTTACTTTTAATCGTGGTAAATAAAAGTAAAAAGTTACTATTCACCAAAAAATATTTTCATCTCATTAAACCACATTTTAGTCCTTGTATTAACCGTGTCTCTTGTATTTTTGAAATTCAATTCACAGAAGTGGTAAAATTTAATTTAAATTAAAAAAGTCAGTTTTTTAACTACCACTAAGTGGTTTCACTATTTATCGAAAATTGAAGTTTTTCAAAAAAATACCAAAAATTCAGCCTAAGAATTATTTGATATTCCGAATTCAAAATTGATGTCTATTTTTCCAAATTCATAACATATAAGTGGCATTAATAAATTTTAAATTTAATTCCCATTATCAAAACAAATAGCGTGTTTTTAGGAAACAAAAACAATCAAAAGATTGATACTTGTTTATATCCAATTTCAAAGTGAAATTAATTCCAATTAACAACATTGGATTAAATGGTAAAAATATATTATAATTACACTTTAAAACCAATTAAGAAGATAATCTTACCATATAAATTATTGCGATGAAAAAAGTTGTTTTTAATTAAAATATAGCGTGTTTTTACTATTTATTAAAATATGAAAGTTATCAGAATAATATGAAAAATTTATCCAAAGTAAATTTTTATATCTTGATTCCAAAGAAGAATTTTATTTTGTCAAATTTAACTTATAGACATGTCAAAAACAAGATTTAAGGTGGGTGCGCCATCAAATGGTGGCAAAACAACATTTTTTAAAAAATACTTATTTTACTTGAAATATTGATTTTGTTCTCATACCATGTCATGGAAAATATGTAAGATGAATAATAATGTTATAAAATTCAAAATGTAGTTGATACTATTCATAACGGGTAGTTCATATAACATATCATTGTTTAGCGAAACTCAGTATTGCGTACAACACACGCTATCATGGAAGGTCGCGATTGCGTGTAATGCAAGCCAAGTCAGGGATGCATGTTGTGCAAGCTACTTTTGGTTTAGCGTACAACACACGACATTAATGAAATTAAAAGAATATTTTTAATAAAATCTCGGGGTGTTACATTATTCATCTTTAAGTCCTATGAGAAAAATTTCAAAACATGGGGCGACCAAAAAAATCCCAGTAAGTGTTAAAAAATAAAGAAAGGAAACATCAGCCCATCAATAAATACAAATCAATGAAACCATACTTTTAAATCATGACATACCTCATGAAATCGAAAGATTTATGAATAACACATAGAAATCATAAATCATAAAGGTAACTTGTGGCATCCATATCATAATTATAATGTAACTATCACAAATACGTAGGGAGTTTTGTTTGAATACCCATCACATTATATTCCCTAAATCCCTTAGGATAAACGTTAATGTTTACCTCCATCACGTTACCCAATGCTTTAAAGAGCTATCTCGGGCTCACCCTCCCTATGTTTATCATAGAACCACCCGTATATGTAAACAATGACCAATAAACCTAACATATTCATAACAAATAAAACAAGAATAAATGAAAGATTAAATTTCCCAATTTCAATCAGAATATATCATTTCAAGATATTGACATAAAAAATGCATTATCAAACCTTTTTCCAAAAAAATTAAAAACATTTAATAAAGAGATTTTTGAATCAAAGTGTCCCATACCACATTGATGCTTTTAAAGAAATTAAAATTTTAGAACATTAATGTCCATATAAATAAATTCTTAAAACCATTTTGAAAACATGTACATTAATAAGAAATATTTAGAAGATTAAATAATTAAAACATTTAAAACAATAATTTAGTTAAAGAGTTACTACCCAAATGATAGATGCTTGAATACAAATAATTGATGAATAAAATTTAATAAAAATTATATCATATAATGATAATAAAGGTATTAAAGATATAATATGTTAAAGGATATAATATACACCATATAAAAGTGAATTGGTGCATAACAACAATGAAGACTCAATGGAATGTAAATTGAGACGAAATCCCTTATAAAGACGATATCCTTAGATTAAGGATAAGTTAATTATATAATTATGTGTAAAAAATATATATACACTCAATATGATTTTATATTAAGTGTAAAATAGTCATAGGTCATTAACACATATTCATATCATGACATAATCAACAAGTAGAAGTTTAATCTAAATAATTGAAATTGGCTTAAAAAGTTCCCTCACAAAAATTCGACAGGCTAACGACGTCACTTTAAAATTCATAAAATGAGTTGATGAGAGAGAAAAGGACATATATTCAGTTTTACATAAAATTTACAGCAATAAGGATATATAAGAACATATCCCAACATTAGAAAATGTAAATTAAAAGACATAACAAAATGTAGTCTTTTTAAATGAGGAGTGTGAATGGTTCCTTTACCAATTAGGTAAATTAAAAAACATATACCACATAAAGGAGGGATCATAAAATTAATATGTAAATACCCATAAATTAATGTATATTACAAAAATAATACAATAATTGGAAGTATATACACCACACAAAAGGAAATAGTGGTAAATATAGCATGAATCTCATGGGAATAAAAAGTGAGATGAGAAACTCTTACCACATTGTAATCAATTGAGTCATATGAAAAATAGTTAATAACCACCAAATTAATTATATAATACCATGAATATAAATATAATCATGATAATATATATCAAATGTCATTACACAATACACCACATGCGATAAATAAGTGGTGAACAATGGAAATCTCACAGAATTAAAAGTGAGATAAGAAACCCCTTACCTCATGTACAACTTTACTCGATCATTATTTAATCTCATGAATAATAAACTAAAGTTAGTTTATAATTTTTAAGAAATTTTTTAATGTTTATTATTCCTTTAATATCAATTATTACCTTGCTATAACAATTAGGTAAATATTTGAGTTCATATTGAACATTTTGTTGATGTTCGGAACATGAGTTAAAAATGACCTTGTTATAATTATAAATTGTCCATGTGGTCGAAATTCCATTAACTCCAAGAATTATTTTCATGATTTAGATATCATATATATCATATATATACAGTATATATATGTGTGTGTGTTTATAATAGTATATAAAATTTGGAGATAAGAAATGAAATGCACTGTTCATGGAGACGGTATGCCGTACGTACGCATGAACACTACTTTCATTTATATTTCATATTTAATGGAATGAAAATGTAATTATAAATAGGTATATTATAATAATATAGTATAATATAATATATAATTTAATTATCTTCTTCCTTTATATGTTCTACATATGGTATGAATGAGTCATATCACTTTGAGGGGGCGGTTGTCTGCACTTCCTCAAATGAAATTATCATATTTACCCATTATGGAAACCATAAGGTATTCTATAAATGAAAAATATAGAAGAATAGAAACAATATAAATATAATATATATCACATATAAATATAGTTCCATCTTAATGGCCACCATAAGTGGTGGTAGGAGAATATTGAACAATCATCATTTTGTGAGGTAATAGTTCACCATCCACAGAAACAGTATGTTCATTACCCATTAGATGGAGGTGTGTATAAGTGTAGTTAGAATACTTATAATAACAAAATCATAGTATATTGAGGATACTGGTTCTGTTATAAAATAAAGGAATAAAAAGAGTTTATGGGGTTGGAGAAGAAAAATAAAACAAAATAACTTATGAAAAGATGTTACCATTAAATCATGAGAAGATAAATATAATCATAAAGGTATCTCAGGGCATTACTTAAATAATATTGTAACCCTCTCAGCTACCTTATAATTTGTAACCCTCACGACTACCTTACAATTTGTGTAACCATCGCAGTTACACTTGGAGTAACCATACGACCGACCTACAATATACACATACCCAATGAATTTGAGGGAGATATATGTCCCACCATTCATCATAAATAATTCCCAAGAACCAAAACATAATCATACAACATGAATAATTCCATAAAAACATTTCTTTGGAATTTCGTAAAACCAAATTTAAGTAGTGTATTTTTAAAGAAAATCCCCTTATAAATATCATACAATTTAAGAGAGAGTTAATAGAGTGGATGGAGTATGTATATATACTGTAAATACACAAAATAAAACATAATATAAACAGAACCTGTCACACAAACAATTTAAGTATCACATAAATAATGAAGTAGAAGGTTAACCCAAAGAATGGAAATCGGGTTAAGAATTCCCTTACCTCAGGTTTGTCTTACTTAAAACTTGTTTAAAATTACTATATAATGGTTAAAAGAGTGTTATTAGTATTTTACAGAAAATTTTTCTTATTTATAACATCTTATATTATCATTCTATAACATCATTTCACCCTTTAATTGTTAGTACTTTTCTCCTTGTACTGTTTTTGGGTGATCTCTTTACATGATTTCCATGATTGGTTCAGGGTGGATGTTCTTGTCGATTGGAAGTGAAACTAAAGAATTGGAATTGAGTAGTATTTATATATATATCCATTAATAAAAATTATACCATTTATCACTTTGATTTCTTACATGAGGATGATTCATAAGTTAAAATATTAATGATGTTCGTTTAGATAATTTAAGTGGTTCTTTGATAATAATGACCTCATTTCATTTTATAAATTAAAACCATGTGTTAAAAAGAATTCCAGAACCATGGATTAGCTATAATATATATATTATAACTCGGTTCAACAATAAAAATGTTTTCATAACCAGACTTGAAAGAGTTAATGAAAATTGAAATCACATCATCCACGATGTCGGTAGTTCGACACATGACAGACAATGTTTTTATTCCTTGAATAAGTGGGAGAGGAGAAAAATAATGATGATGAATTTTCCATGAACATGAGGACATCCATAATATATATTATTTCTGGAGATTTCAGGCTTATTTGGTAAGAATATATGAAGAAATAATAAGAAAGGAATGGAACTCAAAATAAAATAATAATTGAGAAATCCCTTACAAAAATTCGGCAGCCTAACAGCTATGAAACATGGTTTCAGAAAATATTAAAAAGATAGGTGAAAAGGGTCACCAATCCATAAATTAATAATAATATAGATTAGATCAATAATAATAATGAAATAAGAACATGGTATGTAAACATGAAAGTCATACCACATGAAAGCGAACTTGAATGGAAAAAGAAATAAATTGAGAATGTTCATACCTTGTAGAGTAACCCTTAGAACTTGGTGGTTGGGACCTTGGGGGATTGAGGAAACCTTGGGATGACTTCTAGGAAGGTAATAAGTCCAGAGCTTCATTGAGGAGGAATTGGGAATAAAGTTAACGAAGGAATGGGTTGATATTAATAGGAAAAGTAAGGGAATATTTTAATAATTTCCAAGGGACACCTCATGAGTGGTATTTGCAAAACCATGGGCTTGACCATGGTATTTTCCCATGGTATAATCCACTTGGGACACCTCACATCTTATTTAACTATACACAAGGTGACCAGATTTATGACATCATTAATGATGTCATTAACACACCAAAACTAAAAACTGTATTTTTTACCATTCACTGAAAAATCAACTATTTCAAAAAAATTCCCAAAATTCACCCAAACCATTTATCGACGTGTAGAATTAAAAAATGAAGTAAATTTTTTGAAAATAATTTTCTAAATATATTTAATTTAAATTTTAAATAAATTCATACTTAATTCAAAATTTATTTATTTAAAAACTATAATTGATTTTATATCACGATGAAAAATTAACCAAGGTGTTATTAACTTAATGCCTTAAGAAAATAAAATGATAAAAAAATTACTATTAATTTGGGACATGTTATTATTCATATTACTATTCATAAGGGTATGTTACTATTCACAAAAAAAACAAGTTGGTTCCAATAGACTCTAAATAACATACTGAACACAACTGTAGAAGATCATTTTTTGAAATTAAAAACATATAAGAAATAAAATTATGCTGAAAGGCTATTTATAAATATCTACATTAAAATAATGTTCGATGCATTTCTATTTATTTTTAGAAAAACATGGGGTGTTACATTATCCCCACCTTATGGAAATTGTATCCTCGCAATTTTATTTGCTTATTAAATAACTGAGGGTAGTTTTCCCTCATGGCATTTTCAGACTCCCATGTTGCTTCTTCAACCATTAGGTTTATCCAAAAAAACCATTACCTGGTATATTACCTTATTCTGTAGTACTAGTTCCCTTTTATTAAGAATCTAAACTGGTTTCTCTTCATAAGAAAGGTTCTCTTCTAGATGAACTACTTATGGGATCAAGATGTGATGAATTTGGAACATAATTTCTCAACATCAAAACATGAAAAACATTTTTTACCTGTGACAAACTCGGAGGCAAAGCTACATGATATTCCACTGCTCCAACTTTCTTCAAGATTTCAAAAGGACCGATGAACCGTGGACTTAGCTTCCCTTTCTTACTGAAACACATCACACTTTTCCAACGAGTAATTTTAAGGAAAACATGGTCAGCTACATTGAAATAGAAGTCTTTCTTTATGTTATCTACATAACTTTTCTACCTACTCTGAGTTATCCCCATGTGCTGTTGGATAATCCTGACTTTCTCAGCCACTTCTTCTACTAATTTTGGCCCCATCAACATTCTTTCACTGACTTCATCCCAAAATGACGGAGTCTGACACCGCTTCCCATAAAAAGCCTCAAAAGGTACAATCTGAATACTAGAATGAAAACTGTTACTATAAGAAAACTCAACTAAGGAAATATGTTGATCCCAACTTCCTTGGTAGTCCATTAAACAAGCTCGAAGCATATCATCCAATGTTTGAATCGTTTGTTCTGATTTCCCATCAGATTGGGGATGAAAAGATGTACTAAAATTTAACTCTGTGCCCAATGACTTCTGAAGTCCCTTCCAAAATTTAGAAGTGAACCTGATATCTCATTCAGATATAATAGAAAAAGGAACTCCATGTAACCTGACAATCTCTTTGAGGTACAATCGAGAAAGTTGATTCAAAGACATTTTATCTCTAATAGAAAGAAAATTTGAATACTTTGTTAGCCGATCAACAATAACTCAAATCACATTATTACCTCGAGAAGTATTTGGTAATCCCACCACAAAGTCCATGGATACATTCTCCCATTTCCACTCTGGCACTGGAAAAGGATGAAGCATCCCATTCGGTAATTTCTGCCCTACTTTAACCTGTTGACATGTCAAACATTTCAAGGTAAAATCTGCAATATCTCTTTTCTTTCCATCCCACCAATAATACTTTCGAAGGTCTCTGTACATCTTAGTACTGCTAGGATGAACAGAAAATGGAGAACTATGAGCTTCACACCACAATTCATTCTTTAACTGGGAATCACAAGGCACACACAACCTTTTACCAAATCTCAAAACTTAAAATTTATCAATATTAAATTCTGGAAACTTACCCGTTTTAACCAATTCTACCTTTTTTTGAAGATCATGGTCTTTTTTATGCACTTGCATAATTCTGTCTGACAATGAATACTGCACTGAAACCTGAAATAAAATAGAGGTATTTCCTACACAAACAACTTCTAAGCTAAAATCCATCAAATCATTAACCAAGGGATCATGTTCCAAACCTAACATGGTTAATGATGCCAGATGTTTCTAACTCAAGGCATCTTCCACTTTGTTTACATTTCCAGGATGGTAATTGATCATGCAATCATAATACTTTATCAGTTCAATCCATCTTCTCTACATCATGTTTAATTCATTCTAAGTGAATATATATTTCAGACTTTTATGGTCAGTATATATTTTAAATTTGGTTCCATATAAATTATGCCTCCAAATTTTGAAACAAAAAAACCAGAGCTTCCAATTCCAAATCATGTGTGGGGTAATTTACCTCATAAGGTTTAAGTTCTCTTGAAGCATATGCAATTACTTGATCATTCTACATGAAAACACAACCAAGTCCCTTAAAAAAACATCACTGTAGATGACAAACTCACCATTCAGAGAAGTAAAGGCCAAAATTGGAGCATTCACCAATCTCTTCGTCAATTCCTGAAAAAAAAACATCACATTCCTTTGTCCAAAAAAATTTAACCCCTTTCCACGTTAACTTATTTATCGAGCTAGACCACTGTGCAATGTTCTTAACAAACCGTCTATAATAACCTACTAACCAAAGAAAACTATGAATATCTGTAACATTTGTGGCTCTTGGACATTCATAAAATACTATTATTTTGGTAGGATCAACTATTATTCCATACTTATTTACAATGTTCCCAAGAAAATAAATCTTTTTCAACCAAAAAACACACTTGTTGAATTTTCCATACAGTTTATTTTCTTTTAATGTTTGAAAAAACAACCCTTAGATGTTTTTCATGCTCCTATTTATTTTTAGTAAATTCTAAAATGTCATCAATAAATACAAAACAAAAATATCCAAGAACTCATGAAATACTTTATTCATAAGATTCATGAATATAGTAGGTGAATTATTTAATCCAAATGGCATAACAAAAAATTTATAATGCCCATATCTAGTACGAAAGGCTGTTTTTGGGATGTCATACTCCTTCACCTTCATCTAATGATATCCGGATCTCATGTGAATCTTGGAAAAGTACTAAGCTCCCAGAAGCTGATCGAAAAAGTCATCAGTATGAGGCAAAGTATACTTGTTTTTAATAGTTATTCTATTAAAATCTCTATAATCAATGAAAAGTCTCATGGAACTATCATTCTTTTTAACAAACAAAACAAGGGTTCCATATGGGGAAGTTCTCGGACGAATGAAGCCTTTGTCAGGAAAATCCTGCAAATGATTTTTTAATTCAAGAAGTTCTATTGGAGCCATATGACATGGGGGTTTTGAAATTGGCTTAGCATCAGGAACTATGTCAATTTTGAATTTGACATCTCGATCAGGTATGAGTCTGGGTAACTAATCAGGAAAAACATCAAGGTATTCATTTACCATTGGCACATCATTAATTTGAATAATTCCCTTGTTTTCAACAATATGATCAAGATAAATTTCATTTCCATATTTTCAATAGTTTCTCAGCTTCGTGATATGTTATCAATTTTATGGGTTCATTCTTGCATACAAACTGAAAATATCTTTGAAAACATCTTCTTTAGCTCTACAGTCAGTCTTTTCATTATAAACAGAAATCTAATCCATTCCTAGAATAACATCAAACTCAACTAAGGGTAAAATAAAAAGGTTTGCAGGTAAATCCTTTCCATATACCACAATAGACATATTCTTATAATTCCTCTTTGCTATAACATTTCCCCTATTGTTTTAACAAAAATTTTAGGTCTCATTTGTTTAGGTGATTTTTCCAATTTATCAGAAACTTTCTCAGAGATGAAGGAATGTATAGACCCTATATCAAACAAAACATTAGCAAAATCGAAGTGAACAAAAAAAGTACCTAATACAACTTCATTAGATGGCCTGACATCTACGGATGTAGTCTCAAAGGATCTCACAACACCTTTCTTCTTGTAGTATTTCTTCTCTGCATCATTCAGATCTCTCTTAGGTAAGTAATTTGAATAATGACCCATCTCACCACATTTAAAACACTTTATAGTCTACTTATCAGGATTGTTCTTTGGATCATTTTTATTACAATCTCAGGCCATATGTCCAAAACATACATCATTTAAAACAATTCACAGTTTTTTTAAGACATTCACCAAGTTTCTTCTTGCCACATTTTTCACAAACTAGAAATTTGATTGTCTTACCATCATATTTATTTGGTTTATTCTTACCCATTTCTTTCCATTTGGACCTCTTCTTCTCTTTGTTTCCAAAATGCATGTGATCATCAGCAAAATCCATCTCTAACCTCTCAGCACATCAGACAAGTTTCTCATAACTTTTAAATTCACAGGAGGCCAATGCCCTTCGATACCTTTGATTTAATCCTGAGTAAAAGCAGTTGATTTTTCTATCAAGATCCAGAATATGATTTGGAGCATACCTCGCTAGTCCGGTGAAGTTTTCTTCATACACAGCCACTGAATCATCCCCCTTCTGTTTCAATTCAAGTAATTTATTATCCATTCTATGTCACACCACCTTAGGAAAATATTTTTCAAGGAAATGACTTTTAAATTCATCCCACTCTAAGGCATCAAAATTCTCTCTACCCTTGATATTCCTTACCATTGACCACCATTGATCAGCTACCCCTTCAAAAAAATAAATGGAAAGACATACATTTTGATTGTCTGAACATCGCATAACATTAAATATCTTTTAAAGGGATTTGATACATCCTTCAATTGCTATTGGGTCAGAAGATCCATTGAATATATGAAGGTGTTGTCCCATAAAATGTTCCACTACTATCATTTTCCGTTGTGGTACCTCTATTGGTTCTCTTACATGGATGTATCCACCATTTCATTTGTGTGTACGAGTGAACTATCACCTCCATGAATCCTTGTGATTTGTTTTTAATTACCTTCTGACATGGATAATATATATATATATAATAAATGAGATGATATAATGATATTTTTATCATTATTGAATATTAATATGATATTAACCTCATTTCCATATTGATCATTGAATAATGGAAATGTTACTCATGTGCATGTATGAATTATTATCTCCATGACTGTAACATTGTTCATCTAACATATCCATATTTAATGGGTGGATTTAAATGTATATTTAATTTATAAAATATATTATCATTTCTTGAATATTATTTTGGGTATAATTTACTAATGAAAACTTCTGACTATAGGCTTTATACAAAGTCATTTTGGAAGCATGTACCGAATGTCCTCTAAACATCTGAAATAAACATAAATAATTTAGTAACTGCTATAACATGATAATAAGTTATATAAAAAGAATAATAAACTTGAAATTTAGTCTCAATAAATTATATAAATAACCTACGTTTATTATTTTGTAATATAATGATTGTACATGACAAGTAAAACTCAAGGTAAGGGACTTCATCTAAATCTCCATTCATTAGGGCATATTTTGATGTTATACACCCACATTGTATTATGGTATGTATATATATCAAAAGATTACATGTAATTTCAATAATATATTTATTATTATTTTATTTATGATTATTTAAATGTTATTATTTCATGGGTAATATGATTTAAATATTCAAAGTGGTATGGGACACATTGAATGTTTAATGATTAAATTATCAAATATTTTTCTCCATGTCAATAATAATAATATTATTGTGAATATATATTTATTTTTATTTGGAAGGATTAAAAAAGGAAAATGTATTTTCTATTTTTAATTGAATTGAAGGTTTTTAAAGAGAACCCTTTTAATGTTTTTATAAGGGTCATTTTGAAAAACAACAATAGCTATGCTCTTTTGTTAATGCATACAGTGACAATGACTTCCCCACCACCCTAATACTTATTTAATTTATAGCTTCGTTTTAAATAATAAATGTTTTCTTAAATGAAAATATTCCATTCTATATTTGGGATGTTCAAAATTTCAAATGGTTTTTTAAAAGAAATGTTTATTTTTAAACTATAGTGTTTTCGATGAGGGATTACAAGTGTTTTAAAGGGTTTTATGATGAATGTTTTCTTCATTAAATGTTAATTGAGTTTTATATGAAATGGGTGGGATTGATATAGCACATATGAGTGTTTGAGTTCCGTTATGGTTTAATGGTGATCTCGATATAGTTTTTATGATGGTTTTGTGTCCATTATAGCTCATGAGAAACTAGTGAACCTGATATAGATTATATGAAGGCATGATCCCCATTATTGTTCATAGGTGAGCCCGATAAAACATATATGAAGTATGATCCCATGTATTTATCTAAATTAATTGGTTAGTAGTAATATTAGGACTTCAGAAATATGGAAATTCCAATTGAATGGGTTTTGAAATGGTTTTTTATATGAATCTTTAAGCCAGCTAAATGAGTTTTAATTACATGTTGTTGGATATAATGATTTTATCTGATCAAAATGTATGTGATTTATCATTTGAAAATGTTTTGTTTCATTTTATCAAAGTGAATTAAATGGTTTTTAAATTTTTTACTAGACTAGTGGTTTTATTCTTTTTTATGTCCCTTATTGAGATTTATATTTTAATCCCATAGTATGAAATGTTTTCCATAGTGTTGAAGGATAAGTTTGGAAATAGATGTGAGAATGATGAATAATTTGATATTATATCCTGAAAAGAAACCAATTTTTATTTTAAAAAGAATTGTTTGTTGAAAAAATGGACAATGAGTAAAACAAGCTATTTAGGATGTATGAGTTTATATTGTAGTTCTTTCTCCTGATTTTCTGAAACACAAAATTTAAAAGAAACTTAAATGTGAATTCTAGAACAAAATAAAATGAATGTGTAATATGTAATTATAGGGAATATGTGTTTATGCTCTTTCTAATGTTTATAAGCTATTTAAAATTCTTATCCATTAAAATCTAATGATACAACACACACTAAAAATAAATGAAACTAAATGAAAAGAGTCCGAATCTATGATCCTTCAAAGCCAAAACAGTCCTATGAAATAATGATTCATGCTGATATCTAACGACCTCAATGACAGAACCCATCAGATGGCACAATAGGTAACCTCCCACTATCTTTCACACCCAGGCCTATCACGGTCACACAAACCATATGCACGACCCTCACCACCCTAGCACTATCTATATCCCCAAAACCCACGCACATGGATAGATCATAATCACACTCTATAAGCATCCAAAAGAACTCTAAAGGACAAAAAATTTATAATTTAGGTTAATTAATAAACACAATTTAAAACCAAGGATTCCCTTTTTAAATTTTTAATAATGATCATATGTTTTAACCATTTATTTTTTAATTATATACAACAATACATATGTTTTTATAAAAAAAGGAAATTCATATGTTATAGAAGAAAAAAATTATTAATTTTTTAATTCCAATTTTTTAACAAAAAAAATCTCTTTAACAATTGATTTATATCTTCCAAATTCCCAAAAATTTTCCCGAGGTCTTTTTTATGTAGAATGAAACAACAAATTTATATGTAATACACGTTATTAATTTATTTAATCATTTTAAAATAATTTAACCACTCTATATTTTTATTAATTGGTTGATATAAATCACTAGTAGAAATAATCCCTTAGTACCATGTAAAACACTTGAATAATAGAATTTAGGAAAACATCAATCATAGGTAGCATATGAATTACCTATGAATCCCATGTTCTTATATAATTAAGGAAAAAAGTTTTTAATATAAATGGTGAAGTTTATAAATATCATAAGTCAATAACATATAAATTTTATGTTCTACTCATGTTTGAAATAGTTCCTTAGTAAAAGTGTAATGAAAGAACAACCTTTCACACCACCTGGATACTCTATCTTCCCTCATATGTGGAGAAGAAATCACCAAGTAATTAGATCAATACAACATCACACCAACCTCAAAATCCCCAATATAAAAAGTCTGTGTTGTAGGAAAAATTAAAATGATATATATATTAATGCCACTATGTCACACCCTTACTTGGATTCCAATGAATCAGTTCCTTAAGCTGATGTGCGACATGGCCCCTTCCATGCATCGCCATATACTAGAGGTTTATGAATTGTATTGATGACTAAAGATATAAATTTGGGGATATAATTCTTCCATTATTAAAATTTTAAACAGTTTGAAAAATAAAAAAATATGCATAACCAGATAGATCCAAAAACATGGAATGTGTTAATAAAATAAATTCAGCATTAGAGGTAATGAAAACTGAAAATGTCATAAATACCACCTATATCCCCCATGTGTAGATAAAAAATAAAAAATAAGAAAATAAAAGTACTAAAAATTATGTTTATATAAAATCCTAAACTAGTTTTTATTCCATCCTAGTCCTATCATCTGACACCGTCCAAGGAAGCCAATCGATAAACATTAATATTAAGAATTCCTTAGTACACAAACATGCAAAAAATTATGGTTTTTCTCTAACACCCAAGTTATATGGAGAGTAATACAGGGTTTTAAAATATCTCCATAATAATCAACTAAATATTTCCCTAAAATTACAAGACAATTAAAAAACTGAAATATGGTAAGAAACTAATTTCATGGCACCTCTTAAAGGAATATTTAAACCAAAATTAGTAACCACTCTTCAATCACAAAAACTGTGATGAAAAATATAGTCAAAAAATATTTTCAAGACAACACCATTTTATATTAGATTGGGTTAATGGATATCATAACAAATTTCATTTCCACCTTGTGTGACCTAAGTAACAAGTTCCATTAAAACATAAGGTAATCCACCAAAGCACCACCAAGTATTCATCATGAAAAATGTCAACATTGTGTCTAAAATCACATCCAAGAGATTACTATCATGTTTATATAAGAGAGTAAATGTAATAAAACCTTGGAATTATCTAAACTATATTCTAGTAACAACTATTCCATGGAATTATAAATATTAGGAACCAATAAAATCCAAATCCAAACCCATGCAATTTTTTCTCTAATAACCATTTTGAATCCAAGGAGCTCATCATAAGATATTATTAGGTAAATGTTGAGGGAAAGAATAAATTAAATCATTGGAAATCAAAAAAATAAGACAAACCATGAATCCAGTTAAGAGATACCCATATGAATTATTAGTGATGAGCCATCATGGAATACAAGGTAGATAAATGAATTCTTTTACATATACCATCCTTGACACCAATGTCACATCCTACAATGAAATTAAATATATTTACCCAATGGAATCATTTGTGACTAAATGAATTCCACCCATTTTTTATATAATACACAATAAAATGGAAGATACCAAAGCAATCCCACCAATAAAAAGAATTTATAGAAAAATACAACAATTAATCTATTTTGATATAAAAAATATAGCCCTAATTTAGTATTAATAGACATTATAAAAGACACTTATCCTTTGAAATCCCTTTGGTAACACAAAATATAATTATTGTAAAAAAATGTAAAACACCTAATAGGTTTATGGTAGTAATTATATTTAACGAACACTAATTTTAAACATTTCACATCAATGTTGAGTTCATTTAACAATTTAAAATCCCATGTCTGAAAACTCATTTTCCAAATAAAATATTGAAACACACAACACATGATAGAAAAACCATTTTATATGAAAATTTCAAAATATAAATATTCCATTAACGATCCATTTAATTAGTCTTTACAATTGTCACGTTTTTACTAATGCTTCCCACAATGAACAATCCCCCAACAAGACTAAAGGCATCCCAAAATATTATAACAAATGTGAAACCAATTTTCTATACAGAAGTTATTCTCTAAAACCATTAATTAATAACGTGGTCACATGGATATTTCAAGCACAAAAAATAAAAATAAGAATATGAGAAAATCTTGTGACCAAATACATTAATTTTTTATTTTAAATTAATTTATTAGGTGTCATTAGAAACCTACAAGGAACACCAATACTTATCTTTGACAAAATATGTCTATTGGGAGATTATATTATCCCTTAGGGCTCATTGTCACATCGTAGAACACATGTCAATTAATTATAATTAATTAAAAATTAATTTAAAATATAAAATTGAATAAAAAATGAATTCAATATTGAATAAATTTCAATAATGTCCCAAAGAACACACTACTTGATAAAACATGAATAATTCCCCCTATCGATGTTAGTAGCAATATCGAGCAACCATCCTTAAGAAAATAACTAACCCATGACAATGAAACCGAATAGAAATGAAATTAATTTTTTTGAATACCTAAAATAAATTTTAAAACATGGTGTACTATTTATGAATTAAAAATTAGTAGTAGGTGGATATAGTCATCAAATATTCTATTTAAGGGTTTTTTAGATTAATAAATCCTTTAAATGATTGCACCATACTCTGGTTGAATTAGAATAAAAAAATCCTAATTGGTGGAAGATTAAATTAAAGAATGATTGAGGGGAATAATAATAGAAAAGAAAATTGGAAAAGACTAAACCAAAATGCAAGGATGTTTCCCATATAATCCTCTAAATCTATGGTCTAATGATGGTGGGAAACAATCTTTGTCCATATTAGGTGTGCAATCCCGAGGGAGAATAAAAATGTTGTTTGGGGATAAAAAAATGAAGTTGGTAAATTGTGAAATTCTACCTTAAATGTATTTAAATATTTTTCATGATTTTCACAATTCATTTTATATTAATTTTATATGAGTAACCCTCCAATATGGTTAGACCACATAGCTGTCCAAACTATGTGCCAAACAATTGTATTCTATGTGAGTTTAGAAATTTATCAAATATACTTCTTATAATAATGTGAAAATTGTGTGGAAGGTATCCAACCCCGACTAATACACACATTTTACCCAAGAATCCACACGATTTACTCAAAAATGTTTCTTAACAATTACATAAAAAAATTATCCATAAAATTTAAAGTAAACCCTTCCTAAACTCAGGGTGTCACATATTTTATTAAATAAAATAAACACCCTACCATGAAACATTGATAAAACCATCCATAAATCCATAAAAATAACAAGAAACACCTAATAATCAAATGATAATATAAGGAACCTCTCAAGTACCATTCAATATAAAAAACACTTTGTATGATGATGCATCCTTCAAAATTTCATTTTGAATCTCCAATCATAATTCAAATCATATTGTAATAAAAATTTATATTCATCCTAAATTATGATCATTCATACATTCATGTGGTACTATATCATGTTCTCATTTGTATTTGGAAATCCAATTATATTTTAACTAATGTGACCTCTATATTTCCATTATAAATTTTCATTTTTATTTTTTATGATTTTTATAATGTGATTTTTCAACAAAGGTATTTAAAATTATTTAAAAAAATTATCTATCCATTAAAATATATTTTTTATCATTCACTCAAAATTTCCTTTAATAATTTTTTTTTTCATTTCTATGGTCTATTAATTATTTTTATTTTTCCAAATAATGTGTTTTCCAATGCTCTCACATCACGTAATGATCATTGTATTTTTCATGAACTCATCAGTTAATATTCTTTGTCAAATATGAATGTTTTCAAGATGATTTTAGTTCACCTTTTTTAATCCATAATGTATTATTAAATGAACATCAATTTAATGATCTTTTTAAATGTAAATGTCTATGAATATTTTTAACATTTCATTTTTATATATGGTATTTCAATGTAACTAAATTTTATTATTTAATGCCAAAGATAAAAATATTTACTAAATAACATTTTAAGATGTTGCTTCAGTTTTCCCATTTATAACCAATGTTATTCTATCTATAGATTTTATTTTCCATGAAATTTCCCTTAAATATTCTTATAAAATAATTTTTGGGGTTTTTGTCTTATGATCATCAAATGTGTAAAATATTGACGTCTATTTTGTAAATACCATATATATATTTTGTGAAACATATTTTCATTTTATGGGTTCTCTATGATATGATGGATGAAAATGATTTTATACAATGGGTTTTCATCATATATCAAATAATTGATATATTATATAACACATTTTTATAGTTCTTCATTATGTGATTTCCCCCAAATATAGCCATCCAATGAAATAGGAAAATATTTTCATATTTTTTGAATAAAGGGAAACAAGTTATGAAGGTTAATATATTAATTGAAATAAGAATATAAATCTAGATCCAACACATGAAATAGGTGAGTGGATCTCATTCCACCTATGAAATAGGTGAGTTATTATTGATTCAACATGGTAAATATGATTGTGAAAACTATTCCAATAATGGGAACCAATGAGTGATGTTGAGATCACTATGGGAAACCAATTACAATTCCTGATCCAATATGTCATGATTATTATACTCATGTTTTCTCCATATTCATATTTTTTTAAATGTATATATGTTATGATTGACTATGTATTATGAAACATGATTTACTTGGTTTGGTTTTCTAAATTTTATTTTCATGCATATTGATTATTATATCTTACCCATATAATCATATTTTTCTCTCATAAGATCATCAATGTTTATCTTATATATTTACTATACTGAGTATCTGAGGCCACATATTATATTTTCATTCCCTAAAATACGATAATGATTGATACATGTGATCTTTTTAGAATTTGGTTTAGAGTTGAGAGGTTGAGAATAAATTATTACTACTCTTGTAACTTATTTTTTTAAATCCTCCATGTCAATAAGAATATATTTATCTAGTATATGAGACTATTTTTGAGATGGAATCATTATTCATATAAAATAAAAATATAAATGTTCTTAATATTCATTGGTCTCAATATAATGTTTAAAAATACTTATTTTAGGACGGGGATTAGTCTAGATAACCTTAATGAAAATCCGAGAGATATGTATGTGAGTTATTTTTCTGTAAATGATATCAACATGACATTTTTATAAGGAATATATTGAATGGTTATCATTGTAAAGACCCAGAAATTCCATGGGATTTTTTTTCTTCTTAAATTCATGGAATTTTACGGGTTCGCAGTTTCTGACGGCTCTTAATTCTGAGGCCCGGTGTGCCTGGAATCAATTTCTGAAGTTTTGTTTGGGTACGTTCAGTAATCTTACGAGCAGGATTTTATAACTTTTTAATAGGTGCTCATAATTGAAATATGAGGGCACCATTGAGATCACAGCATCAGTAATTTCTTAGTGAGAACTTCACCGCAGTTGCATTCTAACGAGAATGGTAGTTAGAAATTGGGGGTTTCAATTAAATAGAATAAAAATAATGTCTTAACCTTATTTTTATTTAAGTGGTGGTTAAAACCTCCAAGAGGAGGTTAGAGGTGGGGGAAATCACACCATAACCTCCCATGAGAGGTTATGGTGGTGGGGCACACCCATGCATAACCTCCCTGGGGAGGATATTCTTGGTGGGGCCCACACGGGCCTCTAACCCCCATTTATGTGGGATGTCAACTCTTCACCTACCACCATTATTAATGTGCCAACTCCCTCAAAATTAATTAAATAAACCATTGCAATTAATTATTTGAATCCTATTGAATTCATTCCAACCATTAAAATATGGGATAAGATATTATTTTATTTTGGTTGGCATAATCTTTTGTTGGGAGAATTAAAGAGAGGATGAGTTCTTGGAGAACTACATCTTCCAACGAAGAACGCCCCCTTTCCACCAAAGAATGATGAGCATCGTTGTTGATCATCAACCAAGCCAAGAGAGAAGGAGATGACCGTGAAGAACGCTGATGACACTTCTTCCCCGGATACTTTCCGACATCGAAGAATCGACATCCTCTTTTCCTCTCATTCCATAGTCAATGATTGTCATACGGGGTAGGGGTTGATTTATGTATGAGATTTACCCATCATTCATCTTTGTTTTGTTGTGTTCCTTGTTGCCGATTGATATCATCTTAATGAAGGGGACTTGGACCGCATGAACATGGTCTGACCCTCCCCCCTTGTTGTTGCTTCTATTGTGTTGATGGTGGAGGTAGAGCAAAGGTGGCCGATATCGGGCCGACTGTGAAGGAACTGGCAGCACAAGGCCACCGGGTCATCAAGAGGGCGCGGGACGGCTGTGTCTCATGGAAGGTAATCCTCGTCCAGGGCGGGCCACGGCGGAGGGGCATTGTGTCGTCACGCCGTGTCGTGGTGTGGAGCGGCCGACCACTTGGGGCAGCCGAGAGGTTCGGGACCCTGTCGGGCCCGACGTGTGCTAGACCGGCGCCACTAGGCACCAGTTTGGCTCACAACCAAATGGAAGAGCCATTCGGGTTTAAGGGGGCGCGCGCCTCCCCCCTGGGTGTGGCCAGTGTAGGTCGTCGGGCCACCCTCGGCCGGCCCGCCCTCAGCCGGGCTGCCATCGGCCGGGCCGCCATCGGCTGGGCCGCCCTCGGTCGGCCCGTGGCCGGGCCGCCCCTTCTGGCTGGGCCACCCCCTCAGGTCCATCCGCTTCCTCAGATTGGGTGGGACCCGCAGACTGGGTTGGACCCCGGTCCAGACCCGGATCGGGCCGGGTCAGTCCAACTGGGTTGGACCGGCCTTGGACCCTCTATGGTCAGTTTACACCTTTTCGCCCATATCTCGTGCTATGGGTGTCCCATTGTTGAACCATTTGCGATGAAGGAAAGCTTAGTGTGAGACAGTTCTATTGGCATACCCCACTTGAAGTTTGGACACAGTTAGAGTACGTTCGGGTTGGTTTGAACTTAAAAACCAACTAGGCCCCTGGAACGGAAATGCCAATAACTCACAGACCAAGCGTCTGATTGAATCACCGTATGTCGCATTGGAACCCTTACGACATGACGGTCCTTTGGGTTCCTCCTTTGTGAAGTTTTGTGGTGGTCGAGGAACAACCGATTTTTCAGGGTAGATTCTATGAAACTCGAGCGCATCGGGTGCATGGAATCCAGTTGTTGATATTGAGGCAGAGGTCGGAGACAGATCATACAGAGGTCAGAGCATAGTGATCCTGTGTGGGATAGCACATACCGATCCTATGGGGGTCAGATTCTGTGTGGGTCAGCACTCATCGATCCTGTGAGGGTTAGCGCATATCGATCCTGTGTGGTTCAGATTCTGTGTCGTTCATTGTGGGGGTTAGTACCTTTTGATCATGTGTGGATCATACTCCGTATGGTCAGAAGCAGTGCCTCATGATAGAATTAGATGATCTAGCTTCATGACTAATCATATAAACTTATTTACTTCATTGAAATCCTATTTTGAGATGAGTCAATGACTTTGGTGTTTTCTACACAGGATCTGACCCACCAGCGGTACCACTTCATGTTGGGGCACCGATGCCACCAACCCTAGCAGTAGACGAAGCACGCCTCTTGAGCATGTTGCATGAGTTCCAGCACCAGAGGCCACCCAGGTTCAAGGGTTATATGGACCCACAGGCGGATGAAAATTTTCTAGAGGATGTGGTGAGAGTTTTCAGGCTGGTAGGGACACTAGCGGACCTCATGGTGATCCATGATGTGAGTCTCCTTCAGGAAGGGGTGTTAGAGAGCGCCCTCCTAGTGTAGAGTTTCCTCGCTGAGTAGTCACCAGTAGCGAGACCCAATACTAGTCAACATGCATTGGATTCTTCTGCAGCTGGAAGTAGACATATGACGTAGAGGTCTAAGAAGACCAGACCCACATGTGGTTGACCGGAGGACTCAGGATTGGTTGTGCGGGGCACACAGAGCAGAGACTTATATGCCAGGTGTAGATAGTGCTACTCATGCGGCGGGTAGGATCACATAGCGTGTGACTGTCTGACCCACCGTATAGACGATCAACAGTCAGTTGAGGGACCTCCCAAGTCAAGGCAGATATTCAATCGAGGCGGTCTGTAGGGCACAGGCAGACGTGGCAGTGGAGCTGGTCGGGCAGCTGGCGGTGGACATCGTTTCGAGGTGTTGCCACCACCACCACTAGGAGGACAACCCCTACCGTAGGGAGCTGGCAGACAGGGGAGAGCTCAGCTTCAAGAAGCTAAGGCTTACGACCACGACACTCCAGAGATGATTCGAGGTACTTTCTGTGTCTACTCCACCTTAGATGCAATTCTTATAAACACATGTTCCAGTTATTCTTTCATAGCCACGACCCTCGTTCGGAGCTTAGAGATTCCAACAGAGATGTTGGCTCGATTATTACGGCTAGAGACTCATACAAAAGAATACTCTATGATTACTAAATGGTGCAGGCAGTGTGAGCATACTCTAGGAGGTGAGAGCTTCGGCTGGGATCTCCTCGTAGCGGCGTCGAGGCCTTACGACATCATCTTGGGTATGGACTTGTTATCTATAGTCCATGCTTAGATTGACTATATTAGGCACAAAGTGTGGTGTTTCCACACAGATAGGACCAGGTTTACCTTCACCGACGAGAAGGGAAACTTTCCATTATAAGACAGACTTACTCGGAATAGGGTGCAACCGATCACTCACCAGTTGGCATGCCTTACCCTCAGAGCATTAGATGTGGAGATTCCGACTTATCTTACAGTGGTGGAACAGTATATGGATGTTTTCCTTGACGATGTTCCAAGACTACCTCCTCGTAGAGAGGTGGACTTCTACATTGATCTGTACCCCAGGATGGCACCGATATCTACTCCAGCATATCGGATGGCTCTCACTGAGCTTTGTGAGCTGTGGGTACAGCTGGAGGACATGTAGGGGAAGAGATTCTTCCGACCCAATGATTCTCCTTGGGGAGCCCCGATTCTGTTCTCCGAGAAGGTATATGGGAGCTTGCGGCTTTTTGTTGACTATCGTCGCCTGAACCAGGTGATCGTGAAGAACAAATACCCACCCCTGAGGATTGACAACCTCTTTGATCAGCTCAAGGGAGCATGGTGGTTCTCGAAGATAGACCTCATATCAGGCTATCACCAGCTCAGAGTTCCAGATGAGGATGTACAGAAGATGAAGTTCAGGTGTCAGATGGCCACTATGAGTTCTTGGTTATGTCCTTCGGTAGAACAAATGTTCCAGTAGTGTTTATGTGTCTCATGAATAGGATCTTCTAACCATACCTCGATCTCTTTGTTGTGGTCTTCATAGATGACATTTTGATCTATTCGACTACTGAGGAGGAGAATACCTACCATTTGCATCTAGTACTGGACACGCTCCGAGAGCCCCAACTGTATGGTAAGCTCTCAAAGTGCCAGTTTTGGATTCTATAGGTTCACTTCTTGGGACATGTCATATCGGAGGCTGGAGATGTAGTGGATCCAGCGAAGATTGAGGTGGTGCTTTCTTGGGAGCCACCCAGGAGTGTGATGGAGGTACAAAGTTTCCTGGACTTGGCTAGATACTACCGGAGGTTCTTTCCAGACGTCTCCAGGGTTGCATCATCACTTTCATCCATGACGAAGAAGGGTAAACCCTTCTTGTGGTCAGAGAGATTCCAGTAGAGCTTTCAGAAGATGGGGCAGAGGCTGACTAGTGCCCCCATATTGAGGCTTCTAGAGGAGGTCATAGGGTACGTAGTCTACAGTGATGCATCAGGGACCAGACTCGGTTGTGTCACGATGCAGGAGAAAGTTGTGATCATGTATGGTTCTCAGCGGCTGATACCGCATGAGAAGAACTATGCTACCCATGACCTGGATTTAGCATTAGTGGTCTTCGCCTTGAAGATTTGGTGACACTATCTGATGGGTGAGAGTTTTACAATCTACTATGATCAGAAGAGTCTCAGGTATATCTTCTTTTAGAAGGACCTAAACCTGAGACAACGGTGTTGGCTTGAGAGTCTCTAGGGATATGACTTCGAGATAGTCTATACACCTGGTAAGGGGAACGTTATAGTAGATGATCTTAGCAGGAGATCAGGCAATCAGCTACCAAGAGATGTGACAGAGAAGCTATCTACCTTACAGATATCCATCATGGATAGGGATGGAGCAGCCTATCAACATTATCTTACAATCACTCCTCCACATCTTCAGTGAGTCATGGAGGCGCAACGTGGGGATGCTGACTGTGAGACATGACTTGTTCTGATATCTATAGGGCAGGTACCTGATGGATTTTCTGAAGGTGGGGAGCATGTCATCCTTTTCAGAGGATGTACCATGGTACCGGTATCACTTTAGGAGGAAGTGTTGAGAGAGTTCCACACTTCTCTTGCGGTATATCCAGGAGTGGATAAGATGTACCAAGACCTTCGATGACAACACTAGTACCCATGTATGGAGAAGGTAATAGATGATTTTTTCTCATGATGCCTCACTTGTCAACAAGTGAAGGTAGAGCAACAGGTACTAGCAGGCTTGGTACATCCCTTAGAAGACTTAAAGTGGAAGTGGGATGAGATATCCATGGACATCGTGACGCGTCTTCCACGTACATCCAGGAGTCACGATTCATTATGGGTGATCATTGACTGACTCACCAATTCGGCCCACTTCCTACTGATCAGAAAGCAGGGCTCAGTAGAGAGAATGGGACACCTCTATGTGGAGTAGATTGTGAATTTTCATGGATTGCCTTCTTCGATTATCTCCGACCGTGACACAAGGTTTACTTCCTGGCTATGGAAGAGTTTGTAGGAGGATTTAGGGATACAGCTTCGCTTGAGCACCGCCTTCCATCCTCATGATGGATGGTTGGACTGATTGGACCATTAAAACCCTCGAGGACATGCTTCTCACATGTGTCCTCGACTTTGGTCACAGTTGGGAGGATCACTTAACATTGGTAGTGTTTTCCTACAACAATAGCTATCACTCCACCATCGGTATGACACCTTATGAGGCCTTGTATGGCCGACCTTCCAGATCGCCACTGTGCTGGACAAACCCAGGGGAGTCAGTACTATTGGAACCAAATATGGTACGCGCTACCACGGAGAAGGTGCAGATCATCCAGGAGTTGATGAAGACTACATAGAGCAGGTGGAAGTCGTATGCTGACAGGAGATGGAGACCTCTGGAGTTCGAGGATGGCGACCACGTCTTTCTTCGAGTCTCACCTCGACGAGGATTACAGTGATTTGGCTGAGGTAGCAAGTTATCTCCATGATTCATTGGACCTTTCTAGGTCCTCAGTAGAGTAAGCGAGGTGGCTTACCACATGGATCTTCCACCTCAGTTGCACTAGGTGCACGACATCTTCCACATGTCTCAGCTGAGGAGATAAGTGCATTACCCTTCTCACATCATCGACCATGGAGAGCTGGACATCGATGTTGGGGTGACTTTCACGGATGTTCCAGTGGATATTGAGGATCGACATGAGCGGGTCCTACATGGATGGTCGATACCTCTGGTGCGCATTCACTGGTAGCATGGGAACCTTCAGGAGAGAACATAGGAGCTGGAGGCTCAGATGCATGCTCAGTACCCCCATTTGTTTTCTTAGTGTGAGTTGTAGCTTACGAGGACGTAAATCCCTGAGGTGGGGAGAATGTAAAGACCTGAAAATTTTGTGGAAAATGTTTTTTTCTTAAATTCATTGGAATTTTACGAGTCTGATGTTTCTGATGGCGCTTGATGCCAAGGCCCGGTGTCCCCGAAATCAATTTCTGAAGTTTTGTTCAGGTACGTTCAGTAAACGTACGAGCGAGATTTTATAACTTTTGAACCGGTGATCAGAATTGAAATCCGAGGTCACCGTTAAGCTCGCAACATTAGTAATTTCTTATTGATACATTCACCGATGTTGCATTCTAAAAAGAATGGGAGTTAAAAATGGGGGTTTATAATTAAATTGAATAAAAATAATGTGTTAACCTTATTTTTATTTAAGTGGTGGATAAAACCTCCAAGAGGTGGTTAGAGGTGGGGGCCACCACACCATAACCTCCCATGAGAGGTTATGGTGGTGGGGCCCACCCACGCATAACCTCCCTCGGGAGGATATTCTTGGTGGGGCCCACACGGGCTTTTAACCCCCACTAACCCCCATTTATGTGGGATGCCAACTCTTCACCTTCCCCAATTATTAATGTGCCCACTCCCTCACAATTAATTAAATAAACCCTTGTAATTAATTATGTGAATCCTTTTCAATTCATGCCAAGCATTAAAATAAGGGATAAGCTATTATTTTATTTTGGTTCGCATAATATTTTTTTGGGAGAATTAAGGAGAGGAGGAGTTCTTGGAGAACTACATCTTCCAACGAAGAACGCCCCCTTTCCACTGAAGAATGACAAGGATCGTATTTGATCTTTGACCACGCCGAGAGAGAAGGAGCCGACCGCGAAGAATGCCAACGACGCTTCATCCCCAGATGCTTTCCGACGTCGACAAATCGACATCTGATTTTCCTCTCCTTCCACCATCAAAAATCATCATACGAGGTAGGGGTTGATTTATGTATGAGATTTACCCTCTTATCTTCATCGTTTTGTTGTGTTCCTCATTTCCGATTGATATCATCTTAACAAGGAGGGATCAGACCGCACGAACACGGTCTGAACCTCCCCCCTTGTTGTTGTTCTCATTGTGTTGATGGTGGAGGCAGAGCAACGACAACCAGCATCGGGTCGACCGTGAAGGAACCAGCGGGGCAAGGCCTCCGGGTCGTCAAGAGGGCGCGGCACCACCGTGCCGCGCGGAAGGTGACCCGCAACCATGGCGGGACGCGGTGGAGGCGCGCGGCCCCGTCACACTGCGAGGAGGATAGCAGAGGGACACGACCAGGGTGGGCCATGGCGAAGGGGCGCATCGCCGTCGCACTGCGCCGTGGTGTGGAGCAGTTGGCCGCTCGGGCCGGCCGGGGGGTGTGAGACCCTGCCAGGGCCCGCGTGTACGAGACCGGAGCCACCAGGTGCCGGTTTATCTCACACCCGAACGACAGAGCTGTTCAAGTGCCAGGGGGCGCACATATCCCCCCTATGCGTAACTAGGGAAGGTCGTCAGGCCACCCTTGTCCAGGAATCCATCGGTCGGGCCACTCGTGGTCGGGCTGCCCCTGTCCGGGCCACCCACTCGGTTCAGGCCACTTCCTCAAACCGGTTTGGACACACGGACCAGGTCAGACCTCGGTCCAGACCTAGATCGGGCCGGTTCAGTCCAACTGGGTTGGACCGGACCCGGACCCACTATGGCCAGTTTACACCTTTTCGCCCATATCTTGGGCTACGGGTGTCCGATCGATTAACCGTTTGTGGAGACGAAAATTTCAAAGCGAGACGGTTCTATGGGAATACCCAACTTGAGGTCTGGACACAGTTAGAGTACGGTTAGGATGGATTGAACCTAAAAACCAACCAGACCCCTGGATTGGAAATGCGAACAACTCACAGACCAGGAATCCAATTGACGCACCGTTTGTTGCATTGGAACCGTTACAACATGGAGGTCCTTTGGGTTTCTACTTTTTGGAGTTTATGTAGGTTCCGGGAACAGTAGAATTGCGTTGGCGGGTTAGCCCAACTTTAATTTTAATGTTAAACAACGTTCAATCTGAGATCCGTCATGATATAAAATGCCAAATCTTCGGAATAGAATGAAGAACGAAAAGAAAAGAAGAGTCATGGAACCCTTGAGGAGGATCATCATATGTTGATTATAATTAATTTAATTAATGCATAAGAATTACCTCATTGGAATTATTTCTTCATTGACGTGTCCGATCATGATTCGGTGATCCGTCATTGCGTCGTAGAATCCAAGTGTAGGATTCCTCTAGCAGTGATCCACACGTGTGTCACGTATCTCCGAACGTCGCCGAAGGGATCTATGGGTGCTAGCGCGGATGAACCTTCGCTTGCGATGTCCGCCTTCGACCGCCTTAATCCGGTGGAGGATCTTGCTCTCATAACTTGAGGGTGTTCTTGGTGGAAAGGGAATTATCTCTTGGCTTGAGAGTATTTCCAAATCCATTGTGCACAATAATGGCTCTTTAAAATGTTGGGGTTGAGAGGATATTTATAATCGGGTTTGAGGTTAATATAGTTATGACAATAAATAAATGTGTTACGCGTTTTATTTATTTCATTAACTCTTATTGAAAACCCCCATGTCGAATTATTAATTCCTTGACATGCGCCCACGCTGATAATAATAAATATCATTTAATAAAACAATATTAAATCCTTAAAATCCCAACTGGAAAAACTACACGGCGTGTAATAATTAATACACGGCGTGTACTTGTTTTCTATAAAACTACACGGCGTGTATATTTAATATACACGGTGTGTAATTTTATTTTCCATTTTTCTCCACCACATTTATTAGACCTTGAGTAATGACTATTTATTTCTTAAATAAATGTAACTGCATTACTCGCTAATAAATATATTTTTTCATCCAAAATATATTCTCTCGAATAACTAGTGTCAAAATAAATGTGATCAGATATCCTTAAATAATTATTAAACCACAGTCAGGATTAATATTTATTTAACTTGTTAAATTAATATTTAACTGAGATACATGGACACGATTAGTGTGTGTCCCTCTAGGCCTCTTTCTCGGTGGCATTAGGTTGAGCCTGCCTAAAGTCCAAGGTTAGCGTCTAGCAACACGCCAAGGCACCCATAGAGAAAGAAGTTAACGCTGAAATGACATGTCACTTCCTACGAACACTTACCATGTAATATAATCCCTTTGTCCCGATATCTCTAATCAAGCGGGTTGAATGCTTCTGCCATCAACCCATGTGCTTGATTATTCTTTCTTTGACTTCCCGGAATTGAACTTTCCCATACCTTACCAAGGCCATGGATTTATTTAGGCTATATCAATTCCATCAAAGGGCCTGATATATCTACTTCTGTTATGGAACGGAAGGGAGAAATCCTTTCTCGCATTAACTATTAATGCGGTATTACTCGTGACGCACCCAACGTATCCTACCTCACTGCGAACAGTGTGTCATCACAGTTTTCATCAATACATCTAAGTGCGCGAGTTGTAATACCCATTAATAATAATATTAAAGTCTAAGGACCAATACACACATCCGCAGATAGGAACATCCGATGACACTATGAAATGTGGATTTCCTACTGGTGGGTCTCGTTCTCATAATATCCTCCTGGATATTACCAAGGGCTCACACCATGAGAAGGTGCCTCAAAGTTTTATGAGTCCTCACCCCTAATGACCTGTATTATTTGTGTCCCAAAAATAATATCATCCGTCCATAGAACATATATTCAAGAACAGTGTTATGGAACTTCCGGGTTCTCATCATAGCAGGGATCCGCTACGACCCTTTAATGCAACAGCTGTCCTTAGGACATTATCACATGACATGTCATGCAGAAAAACAATCAAGATGTGATAAGGTTTTTATTTAATGAATAAAGTAAAAAGTAGTTGGTTCTAGATCACCAACTCCAACAGACTCCCACTTGGACTAGAGCCAATTGCTAACAACATTTAACCCGCTAGCTCTCACATGATATTCATGCTTCTGCTGAGATAGGCCTTTAGTCATGGGGTCCACCACGTTCTCTTCCATGGACACTCTGCTCACTGCAACTTCACCCCTTTGATAGAAATCCCTCAAGAGGTGATACTTCCGGAGTATGTGCTTTGTCCGTTGATGTGACCTTGGTTATTTTGCAAGAGCCACCGCTGCAGTATTATCACAATACAATGTAATGAGATATTTACTACTAGGAACCACATCAAGATCCTGGACATAGTTCCAAATCCAGATGGATTCTTTGGCTTCATCAGAAGCCGCTATATACTCGGACTCCGCTGTAGAATTGGCGACAACTAGCTTCTTTGAACTCTTCCAGCTCACAGCTCCTCCATTGAGACAGAAAACATATCCAGATTGCAACTTTAGATCATTCTGATCTATTTGAAAACCAGCATCAGCATACCCTCTGATGATAAGCTCCTTGTCTCATCTATACACCAGGAACATATCCTTAGTTCTTCTCAGATACTTAAGGATGGTCTTAACAGCAGTCCAATGTTGTTCTCCTGGATCTGTTTGATATCTGCCTACCATGCTTAGTGCATAGGCAACGTCAAGCTTGGTACATAACATGGAATACATGATGGATCCTATAGCTGAAGCGTATGGGATCTTACTCATCCTATCTTTCTCCTGTTGTGTTTGGGGACACATTTTCTTAGAAATATGTAAGCCATATGACACTGGAACCAATCCTCCATTGGATTTTTCCATACTAAATCTCTTTAGTATCTGGTCAATGTATGTACCCTGACTTAGTCCAAGCAGCCTCTTGTATCTATCACGAATGATCTTGATCCCTAGAATGTAGGCTGCTTCTCCTAAGTCCTTAATGGAGAAACACTTGTTCAACCAGTCCTTAACTGATTGTAAGGCTGGTACGTCATTTCCAATAAGCAATATGTCATCAACATATACCACTAGGATGATGACCGTATTCCCATTAAACCGCTTATAAACACATGGCTCACATTCATTCTTAATGAAACCAAATTCCTTTATGGCTTCATCAAATCGAATGTTCCGTGACCTGGATGCTTTCTTCAATCCATAAATGGATTTCTGCAACTTGAAAACCCGTTTGGCTTCACCTGGTCTCACAAACCTTTCTGGTTATATCATATAGACATCTTCCTGAAGGTTCCTATTAAGAAATGCTGTTTTGACATCCATCTGCCAAATCTCGTAGTAATGGTAAACTGCTATAGAAAGTATGATTCTAATGTATTTAAACATGGAAACTGGTGATAATGTTTCATCATAGTCAATTCGTTGATTCTATCTTAATACTTCATCAACTAGCCTTGCTTTATAGGTGCTAACTTGACCTTCCATGTCCAGCTTTCTTTTGAATACCCATTTGCATCCAACAGGCTTTACATCAACTGGCTCATCGACCAGAACCCAAACTTGGTTCTGATACATGGAATCTATCTCAAAATTCATAGCTTCTAGCCATCTTGAAGCTTTTGAGCTTTCTACTACTTCCTTGTAGGAGAGAGGTTCATCATTGTCTAACAATAATGATTCACCATCCTCGGTGACTAGGAAACCAAATCTCTCTGGTTCCCTTACCTCTCTTGAGATCCTACGCAGTACTTGTGTTTCTGGAACCTCTTCCATGGGGACCTGTGGAACTTGTTCCTGTACCAACTCATGTGTATCTTGAGAATAAACTTCATCGAAGTCAATCTTGATCCCACTATCCTTCTTGAGGATGTGCTCACTCTCAAGAAATACGGCTTGTCCGACGACCGTCACTTTCTTGTCTTGATGGTTATATAGGTAATATCTTTTCGTTTCCTTGGGATATCCTATAAAGATACACTTTGTGCCCCAGGGTGCTAGTTTGTTGCCTGAGAAGGCGTTAACAAACGCCTCGCATCCCCATACACGTGTGTGCGACAATGTGGGTTTCCTTACATTCCATAACTCGGATGGAATTCCATTTTCCACCTTAGTTGGTACTCAGTTTAATGTGTATGCTGCAGTTTGTAATGCATATCCCCAAAAGGATAATGGAAGATCTTCATGACTCATCATCGACCTCACCATGTCCAACAAGGTGTGGTTCCTCCTTTCACTAACACCATTCCACTGTGGTGTATAAGGAGGAGTGAGCTGAGATAGAATCCCGGACTCCCATAGAAGATCGATGAACTCTTGGTTCAGATATTCTCCACCTCGATCCGATCGAAGCTTCTTTATCTTCTTACCAAGCTGATTCTCTAATTCATTCTTGAATTCCTTAAATTTCTCTATGGACTCTAACTTATACCTCATTAAGTAGACATATCCATATATACTCATATCATCAGTAAATATATTGAAGTAAGAATATCCACCTATAGCTTCTATTGGAAATGGTCCACACACATCCATGTGTACCAATCTTAGAAGCTCTGTGGCCCTTTCACCTTGTCCACCAAAACGAGGCTTGGTCATTTTTCCTTGTAAACAAGCGTGACATCTTTCAAGTGGTTTTAGCTCAGCAGAGTCTAAATAGCCATCTGGGAAGAGCTTTGTCAAACGCTTCTCGTTCAGATGACCAACGTGGTGATTCCATTACTGGGTGATGTATGAGTCATGTGAGTTTGTTTTGTTATCGATTGCCAACACTTGGTTTTCGTAATTAAATACATACAAACCAATATTTAAATGTGCCATACCATAACATACGTTGTTCTTATAAAAGAGACAACCCTTATTTCCAAATTTTAAAACAAATCCATCCTTATCCAAACAAGATACAAAAATTATGATCTTGGTAACACTAGGCACATAATAAAAGTTATGTAAAACCAAAATCATCCCAGTTGGCAATGAGAGGTGGTAGTCACCAATAGCCAACGCAGCCAGCCTTGCGCCATTGGTAGCTTGAAGATCCACCTATCCTCTGGAAATCTTTCTAAATCTACTTGGTTTATGCATTTGAATACAGATGTGATCCCCACAACCTGTATCTAATACCCAATGT
This sequence comes from Viscum album, assembly GCA_963277665.1. Classification (NCBI taxonomy): domain Eukaryota; kingdom Viridiplantae; phylum Streptophyta; class Magnoliopsida; order Santalales; family Viscaceae; genus Viscum; species Viscum album. The sequence goes on along the minus strand of OY728146.1, from coordinate 173,793,455 downwards.
GTAGAAATACAAAGATTTCACTCGATAAAAACACACCTTTAGCGTCCCCATGCTTCTGGGTGGAGTTCCTCTTCCAGTGGCCTTGCTTGCCACATGCAAAACACACTGCTTCCCATTCCTTGCCTTGCCTCTGGATCCTCCCCTTCTTGGTGGGACAGTGCTCTGGGGCTTCAGACCGTTTATAAGTCTTTGGCCCCTTTGCCTTGTCCTTCCTTTTCTTTTTCACCATAAGGACCGCGGGTTTTTCACACCCCATGTCATTATCTACCGGGCGAATCAAGGTCAGAAGCTCCGACAGACTCTTCTCATTGCCGCTCATGTTATAGTTGACAATAAAGCTAGAGAAGGTCTTGGGAAGTGATGATAGGATGAGATCTGTATGAAACTCATCTGGGAATTTAATCCCTAAGATGTCCAAGCGTTCAATGTAGCCAATATGCTGGACTACATGAGGCCCAGCTGGCACAGACTCTCCAAGATTCATTGTAAACAAAGCATTGGAGATCTCATACCTCTCATACCTCTCCTTCTCTTGGTAGAGATCTTTAAGGTGAGACATCATACTATACGCGTCCATGTTTTCATGTTGCATCAAGAGCTCATTAGACATGTCCGATAGCATGAAACACTGGACATCTGTGGCATCATCCATGTGTTTCATGTAGAGAGATAATTCCTCATCCCTAGCCTCTTTCCCAGGCACAACTGGAATAGGATCTTCCAACACATATAATTTCATTTTGTGGCAAAGGACGACGTGTAAACGCCTCTGCCACTCTTGGAAATTGGTGCCGGTGAGAAGGTTTTCTTTTTCAAGTATGGTGCGCAATGATATGTTTGAAGTCATTTTCGTGTCATTTCTACAAATTAAGATGAGAAAAGGTTTAGTACTTTATTACAAAAATTGAGACAAATAAATAAATTAATACTTATTAGTCTCCCACTATTTTATCGAAATCCCATAGCCCTCACCATTGACATTAGAATATTCTGTTGCGTGAATATTCTAGTTGAAAGGATCCATATTTCCCTTCGCATTACCCCAATAAGGGTTGGTCAATCAACATGAAGGGTTTTAGGTAGGCATTCCAAATGCCAACTGCATTAACTCGCAGATCCTTGATCCACTGAGTGGACTCCCCAATCCTGAAATCCTTTTTGTATTTCCTCAACCTTTGCCTCTTGGTCACACCAAGTCCTGCTGTGGAAGTCAACCCTTGATGCAAACCAAGTCAAGTCAACCCAAAACCATGAATTATAATTCCCTGATAATTGAAATCACCCCAACTAGGGTTAGTTAAGCACTTTGAACTATAGTTCGATTCTAACCAAGATTATGGAAGGCTATGCCGACTTAATATTTTTTTTGAGGGATTTTATCCTTATATGTAAATTGACATTTTATTATCTTTGATTACATGCTTGTTAATATTAAGTGGGATATACTTAAGTAATTAACTCTGTCTAACATAATATTTACGTATAAGCCGGTTTTATTTTAGTTCCATCTTGCATGCTCGTTTAATTCATTAATTGTGTGATCGTGACAACACACCACAATAAATAAACCATGCAACTGACCGATATAAAATAAATTTTATGATCATGAGCTTTTCTATTGGTTAGTTTATCTAGCGGTTGATAAACTAACCCAAGACCTAGGGAAGAAACAACTTGAAACTTTCGGGTTCGTGTTTACAGCTTTCCACCTGTCCACCTTTGTATCTCCTTGGATTGGTTTCACCTTGGCTCCTGACTTGAGCCACCTCCACTATCTTGGGAGCTCCATCCATTACATATGCATTTATCTCACATGCGGGTGAGGGGTAAAAGGGGTTTTTAAATAAAAGAATCCTTAGGTGCACAGGCCCTACATATTAATGAGGAGACGGCTCGCAGACCAACAAATTTAATTTAAATAAATAAATTAAAAGAAACCATTCACATACAAAGGTCTCGGTCTAGCTCATGATCATCCATACATGCAACGATATTTACGCACAAATAAATCTAGTATTCAATTCATTAATTGTTCTTGTTTAAGATAAATCACGCTCGAATCAATTAATTTTCTTTAATTAATCAATCCTTTTATATTAAATCCCTTTTCTGAATTTCCTTGAGATTCTCATCCATCATAATTTTAAACAAATAAATTAATTTAAAATTATCCTTGTATGTAACTTGTACCTTGGAGGTAACCCGGTGAATTCCCATTTATTACGTAGATGTTAAATTAAAAATATATATATATATAAAACACCTATCACGTGTTGTGCCTCAGCTTTACGCCTACACCATGGTACACGTCTCAAGGGTTTTTATAATATAATAATAAATTTTAATAAATCTGCGTAATTTGGGTGAGTACACGGTGTGTAGTTCCGACTACACGGCGTGTACTTTTCTTCACCATCCATCTGAAGTACACGCCCAGGGATAGGGCATGTTAATGTACTTCAGAAATTTCCGGGGTACACGGCGTGTATAGTGGGACACACACAGTGTAGTTTCCACGTTACACGGTTTCCAGTCGGGCAGACCGTGTACGGAGTACATGACCCAACCCTGACCCGAAGGGACTACATGCCGTGTTCATTGGACCACACGGTGTGTATTCTGGAAACCATGTGCCACCTGTTTCTGGTCAACAAACGGTGTCTTAAATTCTTAGAAAGAATCCAATACACGGCCTGATTTGATAGATCAGTCAATGCATTGAACCTAGACTACATGGCGTGTACTTCTGAATACATGCCGTGTATTCTAGTGTTATATGTCCAGAAACGTTTGGCTCCTCCAGATGAGTTCCTCTATTTTATTTTAATCAAAATTAAAAGAAAAAATTGTTTCAGTGAGGAGGAATCGATCTTGATATTCAGATTTCCAGAATGATTAAACATGAATTGAAATAACTAAATTATTAAATGCGTAAATTACCAACGAAATAACTAAATAATTAAAATCAACGATATAACCCCTCTGATACCACTTGTAGGTTCCAGGCACAGCAGAAGCGCGTTGGTGGGTTAGCCCAACTTTAATTTTAACGTTAAACAACGTTCAAATCGAGATCCGTCACGATATAAAATGCCGAATCTTTAGAATATAATGAAGAACGAAAAGAAAAGAAGAGTCCCGGAACCCTTGAGGAGGATCATCATATGCCTATTATAATTAATTTAATTAATGCATAAGAATTCCCTCGTTGGAATTCTTTCTTCGTTGATGTGTCCGGTCACGATTCAGTGATCCGTCGTTGCATCGTAGAATCCAAGCGTAGGATTACTCTAGCGGTGATCCACACATGTGTCACGTATCTCTGGACGTCACCGAAGGGATCTCCGTGTTCTAGCGTGGAATAACCTTCGCTTACGATGTCTGCCTTCGACTGCCTTGATCCGATGGAGGATCTTGCTCTCGTAACATGAGGGCATTCTTGGTGGAAAGGGAATTCTATCTTGGCTTGAGAGTATTTCCAAATCCATTGTGCACAACAATGGCTCTTTAAAATGTTGGGGTTGCAAGGATATTTATAATCGGGTTTGAGGTTAACAGAGTTATAACAATAACTAAAAGCTTTACGTGTCTTATTTATTTCATTAACTCTTATTGAAAACCCCCATGTAGAATTATTAATTCCTTGGCACGCGCCCATGCTGATTATAATAAATATAATTTAATAAAACAATATTAAATCCTTAAAATCCCAACTGTAAAAACTACACGGCGTGTAATAATTAATACACAGTGTGTACTTTTATTTTCCATTTTTCTCCACCAAATTTATCAGACATTGAGTAATAACTATTTATTTCTTAAATAAATGTAACTGAATTACTCGCTAATAAATATATTATTTATTCCACAATATATTCTCTCGAATAACTAGTGTCAAAATAAATGCGATCAGGCATCCTTAAATAATTATTAAACCAGAGTCGGAAATAATATTTATTTAACTTGTTAAATTAATATTTAACTGAGATACATGGACACACTTAGTGTGTGACCCTCTAGGCCTCTTTCTCGGTGGCATTAGGATGAGACTGCCTAAAGTCCAAGGTTAGCGTCTAGAAACACGCCAAGTCACCCATAGAGAAAGAAGTTAACGCCTCAGTGACGTGTCACTTCCTACGAACACTTACCGTGTAATATAATCCCTTTGTCTCGATATCTCCAATCAAGCGGGTTGCATGCTAGTTCCATCAAACCATGTGCTTTATTATTCTTTATTGGATTTCCCAGAATTGAACTTTCCCATACCTTACCATGGCCATGTATTTATTTAGGCTATATCAATTCCATCAAAGGGCCTGATATATCTACTTCCATTATGGAATTAAATGGACAAATCCTTTCTCGTATTATCTATTAATGCTGTATTACTCGTGATTCACCCAACGTATCCTACCTTGCTGCGAACAGTGTGTCGTCACAGTTTTCGTCAATACATCTAAGTGCGCAAGTTGTAATACCCGTTGATAATAATCTTAAAGTCTAAGGACCAATACACACATCCGTAGATAGGAACATTCAATGACACTATGAAATGTGGATTTCCTACAGGCGGGTCTCGTTCTCATAATATCCTCATGGATATTACCAAGGGCGCACACCATGAGACGGTGACTCAAAGTTTTATGAGTCCTCACCCCTAATGACCTGTATTATTTGTGTCCCACAAATAATATCATCCGGCCATAGAACATACATTCAAGAATAGTGTTATGGCACTTCCGGGTTCTCATCATAGCAGGGATCCGCTACGACCCTATAATGCAACAGCTGTCCTTAGGATATTATCACATGAAATTTCATGCAGAAGAACAATCAAGATGTGATAAGGTTTTTATTTATTGAATAAAGTACAAAGTAGTTGGTTCTATACCACCAACTCTAATAGTTTAGTGGTGGTCGAGGTATGACCAATTTTTCGAGGGAAGATTCTACGGAACTTGAGCGGACCGTGTGCGAGGAATCTAGTTGCTGATAGTGAGGAGGATGATGGAGACAGATCATACGGAGGTCAGCGCTCAGCGATCCTCTGTGGGTCAGTGCATACCGATCCTATTTGGGCCAGATCCTGTGTGGGTCAGTGCTCAACAATCCTATGAGGTTCAGTGCATACCGATCCTTTGTGGGTCAGATCCTGTGTGGGTCATTGCAGGGGTTACTACCTATCGATCATGTGTGGGTCAGACTCCGTATGGTTAAAAGCAGTGCCTCTTGACAAAATAAGATGATCTAGCTTCGTGACTAATCATTTGTACTTATTTACATCACTGAAGTCCTGGTTTGAGCTGAGTCAATGACTTTGGTGTTTTTCTCATGATTGAGAAGGGTTACTAAATATCTTAGGTATATGTATGGGCATATACCAAAGTGTGGTTATCTATTATTTCTGTACTTCGTGGTTATCTTTGTTGGATTTTTTGAGACCATGATGGTCTCAGGGTCCCTACTGATTATCGTTATACTCACCCATGCATGGGCTATGCCCGCACCTCATTGTGTTCGTTGCAGATGAAGGACAGTGCTGATCAGGATAGAGGGTAGCAGAACTGGACGGTACCTGGAAGTGGACCACACGACGAGACATACACGGAGTGGACAGACGGACTTGGGGTGGTGAGGAGGCTATCTGTACCCACCCTTCAGGTGGGAATTCCGAAGGACGAACCAGTAGCTGCATTACTTCTTTTCTTCAGTTGTACGAGATTTTCAGTTGTGTTGTACTTTACAGTTGGTATTCTATTTCCAGCCCCTTCACATTCAGTACAGTATTTTGTATACATTTTTACATAGTGTTTTAGTTCCAGTTGCGTACTCTGTTGTGTTTGTTTATTATTATAAAGAAAATGTCTTCCCAGTTGAGGGATTTATGCCTTTAGTGCTAGTCGCTAGCCCCTGGCCTATAGAAGGCAGGCTTGGGGTAGACACAAAACGGGCCTTGGGGGATGGGTCGTGACAATCATGTAATTAACATCACTGTATAGATACACTATGTTTTTAGGATCTATGAAAGATGTAAATCAAGGTTACAATCATAAAAAAGGACTGTTTTGTATTAACTCAATCAATACTGAGTGGATGATAAAATAGTCATAACTAGACACCTGGGGTTTCTTTCATGAGATATATTTTTTTAATAATCACATACCCTTTAGAATATATTATGAACGATTAATTAAGTTATATAATTAGGATAAGAGGTGTGACAGAATCCAACCTAGTTATTCCTTTATTGAACATCGAGTTATTTAAGATGAATTAAAATCAAATGTGATGGTTTTAAAGAGTAATAAACTTTAGGTTGGTTTTTTAGGATAATTTATGATAGTTTTATTATTATGTTAATTAATGATCACTCACATTAACCCATATTGGTTTTATTTAAGGATGATTATTGAAGAAATAATTCTATCATTGGATTTCATGGATAATTTTGAGAATATATCATTGAGAACATTTATGGGATAATAGATATAGTGGGAAATATTGATATTATTCGAAATGAATATTGAATTATTTCTAATTATGAGAAAATAGTTGAGTTGTAAAAAAAATGACGTGGATGGAGTCTCCAGGAAGATAACATGAAGATGATGATGATGTAAAAATTATTTCAAATATTATTCTTCAAAAACCATGGTGATGAACCCAAGGGAATGTCTTTAGAAATCAAGAAAATTTAGAAGGATTGGATATCAAGCTAATGAGCGCATAAGAGATATACATAATTTTTATAATACAATGGAATGCATAAATCTTCAAAATTATATACTATCAAAAATTATGTGATTAAAATTCATTGAGTTTGGTAATTATTAATGTCTATTCCCTAGCCTAGGACAAAAAGGAATAAAATAATCAATGAAATCCTTGACTAAGGGAACAACTCTACAACTAAAATGAGGCTAGTAAGAAAACATTAAAATATAAATGGACTAACATCCTTATATTTGAGGTTATTAAAAGCTATTATATTCACCTTATTTATCCTATAGGTTTTCTAAGAATATTATATAATCATCCCTATGATTAGACCATCGAGTAAATTTTCTAGTTTTATAGATATTATATCCCATGTTAATATTTTTGAAATTGCTCATCTTGAAAATATTTTTATTCATACATTATATAAATATAATGTGTTTTGGGAAGTAGATTGTTTCTATCCACATAATGGAAAAATAATTCTAAAAAAACACATTTCATATCAACCTATTATAGTATGTGAAATTATGATTATTTTCAAGATTTATAATGAAAATATAAAATGTCCAACTTGATACCAAATAAAAATAGTCACTTAACAACAAAATTACAGAAATAAACTCAATATTAATGATAAACCTATTAAAGGGAAAACGATATGGTTCTTATGTTTAAATGGATGATATCTATCTTGGAATTATATCTTGATCCATTACTATCTTTAGATACATGGATAATTTTTTGAAGTATGTTGAAATTGAATTTTCAACTATGAAATTTAATTAAATGGGGGATTATAAAAGAGAATATTTCTGAATATACATTTCCTTATGTAAATTTTTTCTTTAATAGATTGATCAACATAAAACAACATACAAAATCATCGGTTATAATAGAAGATAACAATTATTAAGAAATTATAATATGAAAAAAACAATATATTAAATATAAATATCGAATGGAATTAAGAGTTATTAACCGTAGAGGATAAGTATTTCATTTGATTTAATTATTATTTCACAAATATGTTTTAAAACAATTAATAAAAACCATTCATTTTCAAATGACTATTATTATAATATATTATATTAACCTATATTAGTAATATATTGAAATTATTTAAATTTGAAAATGAAATGTATTAATGTTAGATATTTTAAATTTTTAATTAAATAATATTTTTATTTTATATTTTAAACTTCAATTTAATATTTAGATTTAAATGCTTTAAAATTTTAATAAAAATTTATACTCATTTATAAATTGAAAATATTTTAATTACCATATGGTTATTTGTAATGACTCGAAATTTCTGTGTATAATTTTTAAATATTATATGGATTAATTCTGAGACTAGGTGTTGAGAGGGCATGCGATTTTGAGTTCCGATGTGCCCAAAATAAATGTTTGAAAAATATTAAAATATTAAATAGAACACATGTGAAACTTTCATGAATTAGTTGAATGACTCATAAAATGTGCTCGGATCATAAATATAAGGTCACTGTTGCACTCAGAGTAGCAACATTTCCCATGATGCAACCTATCATCGGCCGGTATGGGTCGACTATTAGAACTAGTTTAGGTCATTTTTAATGAATAAAATTAATTAATGATTTATTTTATTTTTCCCTATTTGTTTGATGCAATAGCCCTATGAAGATATAATTTTGGATCTAAGATCAAAAAACACAGTTCATGATGGATATCGCCAGCATAAATCGATATTCAACAGTAAATGATCCAATTCTAAAGTAAGATGTTATAGCATCCCGCCTTTTTATCACATAAACTTTCATTACATTTTACAAAAACCGAGGATCTTTAAGGATTAGTATCTTGGAAACCAGGACCTTAAAACATGAAAACATAAAACATTCTTCTTAAACACTTGAAAGGCTTCTCCTCATGTTCATCCTAGGTTCATTACTGCATCTCATAACCTGGGGATATACATCAAAATAAAGGGTGAGCAGAAGGCCCAGTAAGGGAAACAAGAGAAAAATTTAACATGTGAACTTGAGATACATCAACTATGTCATGAAAAAGAATTTTAAGGAATGAGAAAGAAATCATGTGGCATATCATAATAAAAATAACATTTTTCATAACTTTAAGATGTGACTACATCATTTAACATAGACAATCACGAACATATCACCAAGGTCCATCCCCAAGGTGTCATTTGAAAATTACCAAGGTTATTCACTAAGATATCGTGAAAATTGTAATCTCTAGTGGTTACATCATTACCCAATGCATTGGAGCGCTATCAGGGCACACCCTTAAATATTCATTTATTATCATGTGAGCCACATATATCATCATCAAACATTTCATAAATAACCCATATAGCATAAAATAAATGGGTTTCATTTCATAATCATAACGTTTTAAAAACTGATTTAAAGACATGATCTTTACGTCACTTTAAACCCATGGAAGGGGAGAGAGGGTCTCATGTATGTAAATCCCAGAATTTAAAATAGAACATTTCGATATATATGTGAATACCAGTGTAAAAATAAGGGCTTTTAGTATTCACTTTATAACATGAAGTAATTTTGAGAAAAGAGAGAGGCATTTGAGACGAAAAGTCTGCAGTATAACAGCTATGTTTCGGGGTTTTAGAAAACATTGAAAAGAGAGGGGACATGGGTCAAACATTCATAAATAACCCATAAAACAGTAGAGGGACAGAATAAATGATATATGAACATGGTAATTAAATTTGAAATACATACCATATGAAATGAATAACATGAAAGGAAGACAAAAAATAAGATTTCTCTTATGAAAATTTGGCAGCCTAACAACATCACTTAAACTTCAAAAAAATAATTGACGAGATCAAATAGGGTATCTCATCATATGAACATAAAAGTTCAGTATAATAGAAATTGATATCATACCCCAACATAATAAAAAGGAACTTGAAAGACTTGACATGAAAGGAGAACTTTGAAAAAGGAGGAAGGTGAAAGAACCACTTAAAAATTCGGCAGCCTAACGACGCCACTTAAAACATCAAAATACTGAATTGAATAGATAAAATGTCGTCTCTCATCATATGATCATAAAAGATCAGTATGATAGATATAGAGATCATACCCCAACATAATAAAAAGGAACTTGAAAAACTTGACAAGAAAATAGAACTTGAAAATGAGAATGGTGAAAGAATCTCTTAAAAATTCGGCAGCCTAACAACCCCACTTAAACATTCTTAAAATGAATCGATGAGAGAAAGAGGGTTCTCTCATCATATAAACATGAAAACGGTAGTAAGATTAACATAGAAGAACATCCTCCAACACATGAACATGGAGCATAAAATAAATGACATAAAAGAGATTACTTGAAGAGAAAGAGAGAGGTCGGATCCCGTACCTTAAAACGTAACTCTTAAAACTCAAAGGTTTGGACCATGAGGGCTTGGGGGCACCTTGGGTGGACTCCTTGGGAGGTAAGGATACCATAACATCGTTGAGAATGATTTTGGAGTCCAAAGGATGAGAGAATGGCTTGGTATTTATAGAGAATGTGAGGGGACAAGGCATTAATGGCCAAGGGACACCTCATAAGTGGGTTTCTCAAAACCATGTGCTCTCCCAAGATATTTCCCATGAAGTTAGGCCACATGGGGCCCCCAATACAATACTTCATCACATTAGGTTGGCCAACCCATAAAATATCTCATTACATTATCATGACACAGTTATGATGTCATTAAACATACCGAAACCCTAAAACTGTATTTTTACTATTCACTGAAAATTCAACTTTCTCAGAAAAATCCCAAAATTTTACCTTAACGAAATATCAATGCTCTGATTTCAAAAATGAACTCCATTTTATAAAAATAATTTTCTAAATATTTTTAATTTAATTTTTAAATAAATACACTATTCACTGAAAATTCAATTTTTCAGAAAAAACCCCCAAAAATTACCTTAACATAATATCGATGCTCTGAGTTCAAAAATGAAATTAATTTTATAAAAATAATTTTCTAAATATTTTTAATTTAATTTTAAATCAAAAAACACTATTCACTCGAAAAAACTAATACTTGAATAATAATTTATGAAACTGTTATTTAACCATTTTATTGAATCACATTACTTAATCAAGGTGCCTAGATTATATTAATACTTTCATTAAGTGAGATTACTAATCCATTTGGTCACATTACTAATCCTAAGCATAAAATCACTATTCATAATTTATTTTTCATCAAAAATCAAGTTGATCTTAGTAGACTCTAAATTTCATACTGAACATAATTGTAGAAGACCATTTTTTGAGAATCATTACACATTTTTAATTATTTAAGGTTTACCTAAACATTTTTAAAATATCCTTTTTCTAAAATTCATAAAAAATATGCATACTATATTTATCCGGACATTTACAAATTCATAAACTTCATCATAAGAAGAAATCAAATTTTTTATTTAAAACAAAGGGTTACACAAGGTAGTTACAGTCTCCTTACATAGCCCCGTATCACAACAGCATAGGACCTAAGTGTAAGGTGTGCTAAGGTTATAGAATCTGACGGAGGCTCGACCAACATCACAAGATTAGTAATTTCTATCAGGTTGAACTTCTCTTGAAGGCAATTTCGTTCTAGCTTCACACGATGAAGTTCGGCTTGGGTTTGGTCCAGAGAAAAGCCCAGTGGTGCTACCTCCTTCCCAAGTTCTGTTAGATGGTATTCGATCGGTCCAAGACTACTGGGTGAGGCCATCAAATATTCTTTCTATAATAATTAACCAAGATTACTTGTATTTAGAGACAATAATGGAAACGTTTAGTTTACAACGGTCATATTGACCAATGGTCATATAACAGTCAAAACCCAACAGTCTTATTTTAATTATACTCATGTTATCAAATGAAACATTTTTGTTGAGTATAAAAATAAAATAAAATAACACATAAAATTAGGAAATAATATTTATTCAAAATTTCGGGTTGTTACAATCTTCCCCCCTTACGAAATTGCATCCTCGCAATTTTTTTTAAAAATTGGGTTTTGAAATTTTATTGAAATTCCAATATTAGAAAAAGATTCAGTAACACTATTACTTTAAAAGAAAGAAAAGGAAGTACAAAGGCCACTCGAGTTTACCCATACTAGTATTCCATGTAGGAAAACATGGACATGGAGGAGAAAACAAAGGGTCACGTTCTAAAGTGGAGTGATAGAAAACATGATTAGAAGAAAGTTAACCATAAGAAAATCCCAAACTTATGATGTGTGTAAACGGTCTTTGATTACCTAGTAGGAAACGTAAACCAATAACGTTTTTGTTTTTCTTTCCTTTACATAATTTTGAGGAATTCATTTACTACATAGAACAAAAACATAAGAAAATATACCTACCTTCATGTAGAGTTTCATCCTTTAATAAGTTTCTACCAAAACTAATATTTTCTCCAAACGATGAGCATTCAAAACTACATGGTCTCATCAAAAGCACAAGAATCATCTTCTAGAGAGTCACATAATCCACAAAATATTAACTATCTATTTCTTCTATCTTTAAACATTATCCAAAAATAGAAAGGATAAGGTAAAACAACTCTTCAAAAAGAAAGAGTCCCATAGGAATGGAAACTGCTTTTAAATCTTCCAAGTTCCATGGTACTACCCAAAGTTCATCATAGACCATTCTATAAATAACGTTCTTTAAAATTCCTCAAAATAAACCAATATAAGATTGAAACCCAAATACAAGAAGGATTTGATAACATAGTCTTCAAAAATAAACTTCATCGTTCATCTCCAAACAACATCAACCACTCCTAACATCTTATAACAAAAGTAGCTAACCTAAAAATATTTTACCAAAGATAGGTTAATCATTTCCATAAGTAACCTAAATTACTATAAGTACACCTTAAATTCATCAATTATTCAAAATTTAAGTCAAACTTACTCCTCAATGAAAATACTGTAGTAATCTATTTACCTCGATCATATAGGGTCCCCAAAATAGTGAACGTCTTCCAAAATAATAATCATCTTTTAATACCCTAATCATCTCTGTCATTTTAATACGACAATCGCCGCATTTCCTATCACATTGGTTGTTGGGACATGTTCTTCCATTTACCACCATTAACTAAGAAGAGAAAGTATAATTAGGGGCTTAAATACTTAGCCAATAATCATGAAAATGAACTTAAAGCATATAAGGATAACTTGTAGAAGAAAAGTATACCCTAACATTTGATCCCCTAGGTTCCCATCTTGGTTATCCATGATCATATATTCTTATGTGAATCATTATTTTATTTTATCTTTTTTCCTTTAACAATGGTTCATACTAAGCTTATGAATTCACCAAAGCATATCCCCCGGGAGTGTCGTAACCAAGAGTGCAGCAAGGCCCGTTGTCGTGTACCAGTTCCCGTTCGATTCTAGATCAAAGCAGTGTTTTCGGGTTTTACCCCTATGTACATCCGTGACAGAGCCACCTCTACCTGCTCGTATCCAGACAGGGATGTATTTTCTTGGCAACCCCTTATTCAACACTCACCAAAATACCAGGAATATTTCTTATATTTAAACTTTTCTATAGGGTTCTTCCTAGAGTTTTCATATCCTAATTTTCACAAATAACTAAACCATCCTTTGATACCAACTATAGCATCCCGGCTTTTTATAAATAAACTTTCATTACATTTTACAAAAACCGAGGATCTTTAAGGTTTAGTGTCTTGGAAACCAGGATCTTAAAACATGAAAACATAAAACATTCTTCTTAAACACTTGAAAGGATTCTCCTCATGTTCATCCTAGGTTCATTACTGCATCTCATAACATGGGGACATACATCAAAAGAAAGAGTGGGAAGAAGGCCCAGTATGGGAAACAAGAGAAACATTTAACATGTGAACTTGAGATACATCAACTATGTCTTGAAAAAGAACTTTAAGGCATGAGAAAGAAATCATGTGGAATATCATAATAAAAATAACATTTTTCATAACTTTAAGATGTGGCTACATCATTTAACCTAGAAAATCATGAACGTATCACCAAGGTCCATCCCCAAGGTGTCATATGAAAATTACTAAGTTTATTCACCAAGATATCGTGAAAATTGTAATCTCTAGTGGTTACATCATTACCCAATGCATTGGAGCGCTATCAGGGCACACCCTTAAATTTCAATCATGTGAACCACATATATCATCATCAAAAATTTCATAAATAACCCATATAGCATAAAATAAATGGGTTTCATTTCATAATCATAATGTTTTAAAAACTGTTTTAAAGACATGATCTTTACATCACTTTGAACCCACGGAAGGGGAGAGAGGGTCTCATGTATGTAAATATCAGAATTTAAAATAGAAAATTTTGATATATATGTGAATACCCTTGTAGAAATAAGAGCTTTGAGTATTCAATTTATAAAATGAAGTAATTTTGTGAAAAGAGAGAGGCATTTTGAGACAAAAATTCTGCAGCATAACGACTATGTTTTGGGGTTTTAGAAAACATTGAAAAGAGAGGGGACATGGGTCAAACATTCATAAATGACCCATAAAATAGTAGAGGGATAGAATATGAAGGATATATGAACATGGAAATGAAATTTAAAATACATACCATATGAAATGAAGAACATGAAAGGAATACAAAAAATAAGATTTCTCTTATGATAATTCGACAGCCTAACGACATCACTTAAACTTCAAAAAAAGAATTGACAAGATCAAATTGGGTCTCTCATCATATGAAAATAAAATATCAGTATGATAGATATATATATCATACCCTAACATAATAAAATGTAACTTGAAAGACTTGACATGAAAGTAGAACTTTGAAAAAGGAGGAAGGTGAAAGAACCACTTAAAAATTCGGCAGCCTAACGACGCCACTTAAAACATCAAAATACTGAATTAAAGAGATAAAATGGGGTCTCTCATCATATGATCATAAAATATAAGTATGATAGATATAGATATCATACCCCAACATAATAAAAATGAACTTGAAAGACTTGACAAGAAAATAGAACTTGAAAACGAGAATGGTGAAAGAATCTCTTAAAAATTCAGCAGCCTAACGACGCCACTTAAACATTCTTAAAATGAATCGATGAGAGAAAGAGGGGGTATATCATCATATGAACATGTAAAGGGTAGTAATATTAATATATAAGAACAACCTCCAACATAAGAACAGGGAGCCTAAAAGAAATGACATAAAAGAGATTACTTGAAGAGAAAGAGAGAGGTCGGATCCCTTACCTTAAAATGTAACTCTTAAAACTCAATGGTTTGGACCTTGAGGGCTTGGGGGCACCTTGGGAGGACTCCTTGGGAGGTAAGGAAACCAGAACTTCGTTGAGTATGATTTTGGAGTCCAAATGATGAGAGAATGGCTTGGTATTTATAGGGAAAGTGAGGGGACAATGCATTAATGGCCAAGGGACACCTCATAAGTGGGTTTCTCAAAACCATGTGCTCTCCCAAGATATTTCCCATGAAGTTAGGCCACATGGGGCCCCAATACAATAATTCATCACCTTTGGTTGGAAAACCGATAAAATATATCATGACACAGTTATGATGTCATTAAACATACCGAAACCCTAAAACTGTATTTTTACTATTCACTGAAAATTCAACTTTCTCAGAAAAATCCCAAAATTTCACCTTAACCAAATATTAATGCTCTGATTTCAAAAATGAACTCCATTTTATAAAAATAATTTTCAAAATAATTTTAATTTAATTTTTAAATAAATACACTATTCACTGAAAATTCAATTTTTTCAGAAAAAACCCCAAAAATTACCTTAACATAATATCGATGCTCTGAGTTCAAAAATGAAACCCATTTTATAAGAATAATTTTTTAAATATTTTTAATTTAATTTTTAATCAAAAAAACTATTCACTTGAAAAACTAATACTTGAATAATAATTTATGAAACCGTTATTTAACCATTTTATTAAATCACAATACTTAATCAAGGTGCCTAGATTATATTAATACTTTCATTAAGTGAGATTACTAATCCATTTGGTCACATTACTAATCCTAAGCATAAAATCACTATTCATAATTTACTATTCATCAAAAATCATGTTGATCTTAGTAGACTCTAAATTTCGTACTGAACATAATTGTAGAAGACCATTTTTTGAAAATCATTACACATTTTTAATTATTTAAGGTTTACCTAAAATTTTTTAAAATATCCTCTTTCTAAAATTCATCAAAAATATGCATACTATATTTATCCGGACATTTAAAAATTCATAAACTTCATCACAAGAAGAAATAAATTTTTTTATTTAAAACAAAGGGTTACACAAGCCAGTTATGGTCTACTTACATAGACCCTTATCACACCAGCATAGGACCTAACTGTAAGGTGTGCTAATGTGAGAGAATCTGAGGGAGGCTCGGCCAACATCGCACGAGTAGTAATTTCAATCAGGCTGAACTTCTCGCGAAGGCGATTCCGTTATAGCTTCACACGATGAAGTTCGGCTTGAGTTTGGTCCAGAGCAAAGCCCATTGGTGCTACCTATTTCCTATGTTCTGTTAGATGGGCTTCGATCGGTCCAAGACTACTGGGTGAGGCCCTCGAATCTTCTTTCTATAATAATTAACCAAGATTACTTATATTTAGATACAATAATCGAAACGTTTAGTTTACAACGGTCATATTGACCAATGGTCATATAACAGTCCAAACCCAATGGTCTTATTTTAATTATACTAATGTTATGAAATGAAACATTTTTTTGAGTATAAAAATTAAATAAAATAACACATAAAATTTGGAAACAAGATTTATTCAAAATTTCAGGTTGTTACAGATGTAATATTTTTTATTTATTACCCCATTCTAAGATTTAATAATGAACATGGCCAACCAGTGAACATGTTGATCCATGGTTCATTCATTCCTTGTAGGATTGGATATTCATTGCCATATTTATGGGGATTTAATATTTAATATTTTTTTTTGTGTTTTTGATCATTCTTATGGGAATTGATCAAAGTTGGAACGAACAATGGTCGAGCTTCGTTCTGTAGGATTCTTCTTTGTGTTTTCCCACTATTTTCTACATGGGTTCTTTATTCCTCAATAAATTTATGAATTAATTATGTTTTCCCCTTTCATTTCATATAATAATGATCCAAAAATGAAGATCCGACTATAGGATGACCTAACAAAGGTGCGAGAGTGACAAGATGGACAAATCGAGGAAAATCAGACAAAACATTTCTTTGAGAGGTTTGTTTTAAAATTAATTCAATCATTTTTATGGGCCCATTGAAAGCCTATAACACCATGATTTGGTGATAGGATTATGAAACAACCCTAGAACTATATTTTTTGTGGAAAAACTTATAGAATAAAAACCCAATAGATTGGCCAAAGTGTGTTGATGAAGAACGTGAGATTCTCAAAAAACCTAATGAACATGGTGTGTAAACCGGTATTACATGGAATGTGGCCCCCACTGAGCAGTGACTGGGGATTCAAGAGATAGATAAATTTGACATGATGTATAGGCCCTTCCCAAAGACTCTGTGTGTATCTCAAGAAATACATCGACACAAGGAGGTGTACATTGGTTTCCTACATTGCTTGTACTCCCCTACACGACATTCCCTTGACCAAGTACATAGACTACCCCTTGTACTGGTATATGGGTAGTGACACATGGTTTGACACAATTTATTATTTCATAGATAGATTTTAGGGGTGGACCCCAGATGAAGGAGTATGCCTGTGACCATAAAATACATCATATACCAATATTATACAAGACATGTTCTAAAGGCATGGGTTATTGTACACAGGTAGTAACTGGGGTTAAGGAAAATAGTTTTTATAATGACCCAACATTAAAACATTACATAATCTTGGATTAGATGAATAATTCACATTGAGGAACTTTTCAGGTTTAGAGTTTTAGAGAATTAGGCCATAACTATTACAACTCAAAAGATTACAAAGTAGAAACTTCTACTCAGTTTCCATTTTTTTAAAAAATAAAAACTCTTTGAAATATTCTTGTCCAGTTACATGTTTTGGACATCAAAACTTTTCCTTGATCCCATATTTTACCCTATTCCAATTTATGTCCTGTGAAAAACATTTCAAAAACTTGGGATGAGCATAAAAAGCTCAGTAAGGGATACACAAAGAAGGACAACTGTTAGTTTTTCAAAACAACATGTAAACCATTAATAGTATATCAGAAGTAATAATTTTCACCTTTATGAAGTAGTAAATACTCTTCACTGAATAAAAGATAATTTCTTACCCTTTTGTAACAAAATATCACCATAAAACCCATATAAAGAACACATAACATCTAAAGGTAACTTGGGACATAAACATACATAAATGGAATAACTATATGGTCGACTTTCGCACATATCACTAAATGGAATATCCATATGACTAAATCTCATAACCAATGAGTTGGAGGTTATAACGTAACCACCCGTCCTGGTTTTCACAGTATCACCCATCATTTGGTTTGTCACATAACCACCTGTCAAATGTCGAATTACCATTATAAAATCATAACACATACAACAAATATAAAGGAAAGAAAACATTTCCACATTTCAATCACAATATATTGACATATCAAATCCATTATAAAAAAATTTTCAATATGAAAATACATAAATGATTATATGGAATTTATTTCAATTTAAAAACATTACAACTTATTATGGAAGCCAAAGATCAAATAATACTCACTGCGGCGGAAAGGTCGTTGTCACCGCGTACGTTAAAAAGAAACATACCATTTTTCATTTAGTAAAACACTTCATAGAGAAAATATTACTTTTGAATAAAAGTAAAAGACAAATGGGTTTATACACCTTATAAAAGAAATTTGTGTATAAAACAAAATATGCCCCAATGAAAGGAGATTGAGATGAAGTCCCTTACCTCATGTCCAAGTTGACTCGATCATTCTTTAATCTCCTGAATAATAAACTAAAGTTAATTTATAATTTCTTAAGAACCTTTTTTAATTTTATTATTCCTTTTATATCACTTATTTACATGTTATAAACATTATTTAATCATTTATGTTAATAATGTTCATTTTTTTGATATTTGGTACTTAAGTCAAAAATGGACTTCTTACAATTACATGTTGTTCATGTGGTCAATGGTTCATTATATCCCGAATGATATTCATGATTTGGATATAATATATATCATATATATCCAGCATATACATGTATTTATAATACTACATAACATTTAGAGGTAAGAAATGAAATACACCGTTCATGGAGACAGTAAGCAGTACGTATGCATGAACTCTACTTTCATTTCTATTTCGTATTTAATGGAATTAAATCACAGTTATATAAAGGTATACTATAATTCCAGTATAATATCACATATAATATCATTAAATCCATCCTTTATACTTCCCACATATGGCATTAATGATTCAAATCACTTTGAGGGGCAGTAGTCCGCACTTCCTAAAATGAAATTATCGCATTTATCCATTATGGAAACCAGAAAGGTATGCCATAAATGAAAAATACAGAATAATAAGGAACAAAAAAAACATACCATATATGAATACATTGACATCTTAATGGCCACCATGAGAGTTGGTAGGAGATGATTGAACAATCATCTTTTCGTGAGGCCGTAGTTCGCCGTCCACAGAAACAATATGTTCTTCACCCATTAGATGGAGGTGTGTGTATGTGTAGCAAGAATAAATATCATAAAAAATACTAATATATTTTATATACGGTTTTTGTTACAAAATAAAGGAATAAAAAGAGTTTAGGGGGTTTTATAAGAAAAATAAAACAAAAGGACATAAGAGAAGACATTACCTTTAAATCGGGTAACTCCCCTTGGTTTGAACCAAAAGGGTTTTTTGAAGAGATTTCTGCCTAAGGTAAGGATTCTAGGATGAATAGAGGGATGTGTAGAGATAATATGAGCAGGGTTCGGATGAGCCAAGGGCTTGAGAGGTGTACGTAAGGTGGTAGAGGTGGGGGCCTTTTATAAGAGGGGGGATGGGCACTCTTGGAAGGTCATGAAATGTTACTTTATTATGTAATGCTTTCGGATTTTAAAGGTCCCAAAATGATATATATAGAGGATAAGGTGATAAAGGTTCTAAATCTACCCACCCAATAGGTTTTTGAAAAGTGTATTTCTTAGATTTTACTTTATATTTTCATTTTATTTAAATCATTCATTAATGGGGTAATCGCCGCATCATCATGGTGTCATAAATAAATTTTTTTACATAATGTCTAAAAAATATTAAAAAAATACCATGATGTAGGAAATGTTTTTATATTTGCAATGAATATTTATAGTTTAAGATATCATTTACATAAAGAAAACTAATTTTTTTTACTTAGGTGATACATACTTTGGTTATACTTTCCTTAAAAAAATAATATAATAAAAGGTCACTATCACACTAAAGTGATTCCATGGGGTCCCAAAGTTTGGAACAATGCATCCCATGGTCATCCATGACTCAAAAAAATGATTTTAACACATGTTGGGGTCATTTTATATTATTATGATATTATTTTATTACCCATAACTACCCGATTACTAATTAATCACGATAATTAAAGATAATTGACGTCGTTACTATTCATAATGTCAAAAAACAAAAGAGT
Source organism: Viscum album (assembly GCA_963277665.1). Lineage (NCBI taxonomy): Eukaryota > Viridiplantae > Streptophyta > Magnoliopsida > Santalales > Viscaceae > Viscum > Viscum album. The sequence goes on along the minus strand of OY728146.1, from coordinate 173,773,036 downwards.
ATTAATTAAATAATTTGGAACTTCTAATTCCAAATATGGACTACATTTTACCCAATTCCCAACATAGAAATTGCAGCAATTAATTTAAAAATAATTCTCGTTGTCAAAACAAATAGAGCGTTTGTAAAAAACAATATCTATCAAAAGATTGGAAATTGATTATGTCCAATTTCAAAGTGAAATTAATTTTAATGACCAACATTAGATTAAATGGTAAAAATATATTCTAATTACACTTTAAAACCAATTAAAAAAGTTAATATAACAATATAATTAAATTAGATGTAAAAGCAATTTTGAATTAAAATGTAGTTTTTTTCACTATTCATAAAAAAATGAACACTGTCGGAAAAATACCAAAAATTTATCCAAAGTAAATTTCAATGTCCCAATTCTACAGAGTAATTTTAATTTGACAAATAGTGCATATAAATTTTTCAAAGCTTAGATTTAAAACAAAATTCCATCAAAAGGCTGTGAAACAATCTTTTAAAAACATTAGAGTATTATATGCTTAAGATTGGACTTATTCTCATTTTAAGCCTCTAAAAAACTCTCTAATTCATAAATAGACATAAATATGAAAATATATTATTCCTTACTTACATGGGATGTTACACCCTTCCCCCCTTTAGGAAATTGTGTCCCCATAATTTATTTACTTATCGAATAAGTGGGGGTATTTATCCCTCATTGCATTTTCAGATTCCCATGTTGCCTCTTCAACTATATGGTTTTTTCCATAGAACCTTTACTTAAAGAATCACCTTATTCCGCAACACTTGCTCCCTATGGTCAAGAATCTGGACCAGTTGTTCCTCATAAGAATGATTCTCTTCTAGAAGAACTACCTCTGGACTCAAAACATGATATGGATCTGGCATGTACTTCCTTAACATTGAAACATGATAAACATTATGTACCTAAGATAAACTCAGAGGTAAAGCCACTCCATATGAAACTGATCCAACTCTCTCCAAATTTTCATATGGTCCAATGAACCTTGGACTCAGCTTACCTTTATTTCCAAAACGCGTCACACTTTTCCATGGATAAACTTTGAGAAAAACATGATCACCTACCTCAAAAGAAAGATACTTCCTCTGGTTATCCGCATAAATTTTCTACCAACTCTGAGTTGTTCTCATGTGATTCTGAATCAACTGAACTTTTTCTACCATCTCTTCTACCAATTATTGTCCCATCACCTTCCTTTCCCCTTATTCATCCCAAGAATCTAGAGTTCGATACTGTTTACCATATAATGCCTCAAACGGAGCCATCTGTATACTAGAATGAAAACTGTTATTATAAGAAAACTCAACCAATGATATATGTTGGTCCCAAATTCCCTTATAATCCATTGAAAAAGCATGTAGAATATCCTCTAAGGTCTGAATTTTTTGTTCTGACTTCCCATCTGATTATGGATGAAAAGTTGTACAAAAATTTAATTCAGTTCCTAATGACTTCTAAAGGCCTTTCCAAATGTTAGAAGTGAACCTGGGACCACAATCAGATACAATGGAGAGGGGAACTTCATGTAACCTTACTATCTCTTTAAGATACAATCTAGAAAGTTTATCTAGGGAAAAAATATATCGTATAGAAAGGAAATGAGCAGATTTAGTCAAGCGATCAACAATAACCCAAATTTCATTATTACCTTGAGAGGTCTTTTGTAATCCCACAATGAAGTCCATGGATATATTTTTTCCATTTCCACTATAGAACTGGTAATGACTGAAGCATCCCTTTCGGTAACTGCCACTCTTCTTTAACCTACTGACAAGTCAAACACTTCACATTAAAATCAGCAATATCTCTTTTCACTCCATCCCACCAGAAATACTCCTACAGATCTCTGTACATCTTAGTACTTCCAGGATGAACCAAAAACAGGGAACTATGAGCCTCACATAACAACTCATTCTTCAACTATGAATCACAAGGCACACCTAATCTCTTCCCAAACCTCAAAACATAATCATTATCAATATTAAATTTAGGCAACTTACCCTTCTAAACCAACTCTACCTTTTTCTGTAACTCATTGTCTTCTTTATGATCTTGCCTTATTCTGTCTGATAGAGATGATATCACTAACACCTAATACACAGCAGAATAATTTCCTTCACCAATAACTTCTATGACAAATCTCATCAAATCAAAAACCAATTGATCTTGTTGCAAACGTAACATAGTTAATGAAGCATTACATTTTGGACTCAAAGCCTCAACCACTTTATTTTCCTTTCCTGGATGGTAATGGATCGTGCAATCATAATCCTTGATTAATTCCATCTATCTCCTCTGTATCATGTTCAATTATTTCTATGTTCATATATACTTTAAACTTTTGTGATCAGTATATATTTGACACTTCACTCAATACAAATGATTCCTCCAAATTTTTAAAGAAAAAAACAACAGCAGCTAATTCCAAATCATGTGTAGGCAAATTCAACTCATGAGTTTTAAAATGATGTGAAACATAAGAAATTACTTGATCATTCTACATAAGGACACAACCAAGTCCTTTCAACGAAGAATCAATGTAGATAAAAAAACTCACCATATCTAGAAGGAAGTGCCAAAACTATAGCATTCACCAATCTTCTTTTCAATTCCTGAAAACAATCATCACATTCTTTAGTCCAAATGAACTTAACACATTTTCGAGTTAACTTAGTCATTGGACTAGATAACCATTAAAAATTCTCAACAAACCTCCGATAATAACCTTCCAAACTAAGAAAACTACGGATCTCAGTTATATTTGTGGGCCTTGGCCATTCTTCAAAAACTTTTGTTTTAGCAGGATCAGTAGTTATGCCATTTTTTGAAACAATGTGACCAAGGAAAGAAATTTGTTGTAACAAAAAAACACAGTTTCTGAATTTTCCATAGAGTTTCTTTTATTTTATGGTTTGAAAGATAACCCTTAAATGACTTTAATGCTCCTATTTACTTTTAGAATAAACCAAAATATCATCAATAACACAACCACCATTTATCACATGATTCAACTGAGCCATCACTGCAGTAAACTGCTCAATTCTGATTCTGACCATCTCTGGTTGCTGATTCAGAAGGTCATTTTACTCTATATGCCTTCACAACATAGTTTCCATGTTTCCTCTATGGAAAACCATTCTTAACACAGAAATATGTTAGGCAAAGATACATGGTAATCTTTAAATGATATATCATTTCAATATTCCCATAAATTAATTTATATAACAATAACTTAACTCTTAAAGTTGTCTAAACTTCCCTTTGATACCAACTATAATGACCCAGCATTAAAACATTACTTAATCTTGAATTAAATGAATAATTCACATTTAGGATCTTTTCAGGTTTAGAGTTTTATAGAATTAGGCCATAACTATTACATCTCAAAAGATTACAATGTAGACACTTCAACTCAGTTTCCATTTTTTCAAAAAAAATAAAAACTCTTTGAAAGGGTCATGTCTAGTTCCATGTTTTAGACAGAAAGGCTTTTTCTTGATCCCATCTTTGACCCTTTTCCACTTTATGTCCTATGAAAAACATTTCAGAAACTAGGGATGAGCATAAAAATCTCAGTAAGGGATACTCAAACAAGGACAAATGTTATTTTTTCAAAACAACAAGTAAACCATGAATACTTTATCATAAGTAATACTTTTCACATTCATGATGTAGTAAATACTCTTCACTGAATAAAAGATAATAGCTTACCCTTTTGTAACCAAAATATCAACATAAAACCCATATAAAGAACACATAACATATAAAGGTAACTTGGGACATAAACATAATTAAATTGAATAACCATACGGTCTACTTCCACACATATCACTAAATGGAATAGCCAGACATCTTACTCCCATACACAATGCATTGGAGGTTATAACATAACCACCCATCTGGGTTTTCACAGCACCACCCGTCATTTGGTTTATCACGTAACCACCCGTCAAATGTCCAAGTACCATTATAAAATCATAACTCATACAACAAATACAAAGGAAAGAAAACCATTCTACATTTCAATAACAATATATTGACTTATCAAATCCATTATCAAAACTATTTTCAATACCAAAATACATAAAGAGTATATGGTATTTATTTTCCTTTTAAAAACATTATAGCTTGTTAAGGAATCCAAAGATCTAATAATACTTGCAGCGGCAGAAAGGTCGTTGTCACCGCGTACGTTAAAAAGAAACATACTTTTTATCATTTAGTAAAATGCTTCGTAGAGAAAATATTCCTTTTGAATGAAAGTAAAATGCAAAGGGGATTATACACCGTATAAATGAAAGTTGTGTATAAAACAAAATATGCCTAAATGAAAGGATATTGAGAAGAAGTCTCTTACCTCATGTACGACTTGAATCGATCGTTCTTTAATCTCTTGAATAATAAACTAAAGTTAATTTATACTTTTCTAAGAACCTTTTTAAAGTTTATTATTCTTTTTATATCACTTATTTCTATGTTATAAAAATTATGTAATCATTTAAGTTAATAATGTTCGTTTTGTCGATATTTGGTACTTAAGACAAAAATGGACTTCTTACAATTACATGTTATTCATGTGGTAAAATGTGCATTATATTCAGAATGATATTAATGATTTGGATATCATATATATCATAAATATCCAGCATATACATGTATTTATAATAGTACATAACATTTAGAGGTAAGAAATGAAATGCACCGTTCATGGAGACGGTAATCCATACGTATGCATGAATGCTAATTTAATTTCTATTTAGTAATTAATGGAATGAAATCACAATGATATAAAGGTATAATATAATTCTAGTATAATATAATATATAATATCACTAACTCCATCCTTTATACATCCCACATATTGAATTAACGATTCAAATCACTTTGAGAGGGCAGTAGTCTGCACTTCCTAAAATGAAATTATCGTGTTTATCCATTATGGAAACCACAAAGGTATGCCATGAATGAAAAATAAATAAGCATAAGTAAAACATAAAAATAATATATATAATATATAAATATAGTGATGTCTTAATGGACACCATGATAGGCGGTAGGGGATAATTGAACAATCATCGTTTCGTGAGGCAGTAGTTTGCCGTCCACAGAAACAGTATGTTCTTCACCCATTTGATGGAGGTGTGTGTAAGTGTTGCTCGAATACATCTCATAAAAACATACTAGTATATTGAATATACTGGTTTTGTTACAAAAGAAAGTAATAAAAAGAGTTTAGGGGGTTGGAGAAGAAAAATAAAACAAAAGGACATAAGAGAAGACATTACCTTTAAATCGGGTAACTCCCCTTGGTTTGAACCAAAAGAGTTTCTTGAAGAGACTTTTCCCTAAGTTAAGGATTATAGGATGAATATAGGTATGTGGATAGATAATATGAGCAGGTTTTGGACGGGAAAAGGGCTTGAGATGTGTGGGTAAGGGATAGAGGTGGGGGCTTTTTATAAGAGGGAGGAGGGGCACTCTTGGAAGGTCATAAAATGTTACTTTATTATGAAATGATTTTCGGATTTCAAAGGTCCCACAATGATATATTTCAAAGATAAGGTGATAAGGGTTTAAAATCCAACCATCCAATAGGTTTTTGAAAAGTTTACGTCTTATATGTTACCTAATCTTTGCATTTTATTTAAATCATTCACTAATGAGGTAATCACTGCATCATCATGGTGTCATAAATAAATTTATTTATTTAATGTCTAATAATTATAAAAAAATACCATGATGTAGGAAATATTTTTAGATTTCCAATGACTTTTTATATTCTAAGAGATCATTTATATACACAAAACTAAATTTGTTTTACTTAGGTGATACATACATTGGTTATACTTTCCTTTAAGAAAAATAATATAATAAAAGGTCACTATCACACTAAAGTGATTCCATGGGGTCCCAAAGTTTGTCCCAGGGCATAACATGGTTTTCCATGACTCAAAAATAGTATTTGGACACAAGTTGGGGTCATTTTATATTATTATGATATTATTTTATTACACTTAACTACCCGATTACTAATTAATCACGATAATTGAAGATAATTGATGTTGTTACTATTCATAATGTCAAAAATCAAAAGAGTCTTAATTACATAATTTGAACATTCTGATTGAAAATATGGAATTCATTTTACAAAATTTTAAACACAAGAATTGCAGTAATTAATTTAAAAAAAATTCCGTTGTCAAAACAAATAGCGTGTTTTTAAAAAACAATATCTATCAAAAGACTGACAATTGTTTTTGTCCAATTTCATTGTGAAATTAATTATAATGACCAATATTGGATTAAATGTTAAAAATATATTATAATTACACTTTAAAACCAATTAAAAAGATAATGTAACCGTATAATTAATGTAGATGAAAAATCAGTTTTGATGTAAAATGCTGTATTTTTCACTATTCATAAAAAAATGAACATTTTCAGAAAAATACCAAAAATTTATCCAAAGTAAATTCCAATGTCCCAATTCTAAATAATATGTTTATTTTAAAAAATATAGCTTATATAGTAGTCAAAAGTTAGATTTAAAAAATGGTTTTCCACCAAAAGGTTGTGAAATAATCATTTAAAAGTATTAGAGTATTCTCTGCTTAAGATTGGATTTATTCTCTTTTTAAGCCACTAAAACACTCTCTAATTCATAAATAGACATAGATATGAAAATATATTTTTCCTTACTTACTTGGGATGTTACATTTTGTGAACCTACTACCGGCCATGTACCCCTCTCTCTATATATTTATTCTCTTTTAGACCATATCATGGACAAGTTTCATTAGTGTTTTTTCCCTCAATCATTTCCTTGAAGGTAGGAGTTAATCATTTCATACTCATATGACTATGATACCTTCATAAAAACATCCTAGATATAATTGTTCGAATCCCCCGAGAGGTCCAGAGTAAGATCCTCTATTAATTCTCCATGACTTAGGGTTAGTCTTCAGTATTGACCTAACCAACTTCACTGTGTGTCGATCATATACATAGCAGGCTAATCCAGATGTAGTTGTTGGTATTACCCCCATGGCCCTGGTTGTGATCCTCATCTTTGGTGCCATATTATCTTCATACATATCATCATATCTCTCCCATTATGGTTCCGAAAAAATAATACTTCTAGATGGGCATCATTAGTTCTATTGGAATTAAGATTCTCTTCTCCCAAATGAGTTCTTTATGGAATCTTCATGCCGAATTCCTAGTTCTGGTATGCAATGGTTGTGAATTACATATTGACTACACGTCTTTGTATAATTATATCATTATATTCTTATTATATGTGTTGTAGACATATACTATATAGAGATAATTGAACTTTTTTCATTGTGTATAAATTTATTGTTCCGTGTTTTCATATTGATTATTATTATACTAACCCATGAATGTGATTTTCCCTCACATGTCGTGTCTTTTGAAAATTATAGAACCTTTAGATAGAGTCCTAGGAGGATAAGGACCGAAAAATGCTTTGTGATATTAGATAGTTTAGGTGTGTCCCTATGTCTATAGACAACATTCGTAGTAACTTTGCATACATGATTTACTTGTTATTACAATATTCTTTTTTTTGGATTGTAATCTAGCACAGTTAAATTTACTATAGTTTAAATTCCTATCGTTCTCTGGTTGGGATATAGTGGTATGAATGCATTTGGTTCTTAGTATTTTCTTACATTTTAGCATTTTTTGGGATTGTATATGTGAGTGTGTGTATAGGTACATATGAAATGACTTCTATGTTAGTGATATTCATAATCAGTGCAATTCACTAGCCCCTAACCTATTGAAGTTATGCTTGGGGAGTCACCACAGAAGACCCACTAGGATGGGTTTAAATAGAGTGTTATCAAAGGTGATCAGTTCTACTATTGGAAATGGTGTCTGTGATATTGGTTTGGGTAAATAGTGTTAAGTGTTTTGAGATTGGATTTCTAGAAAGGGACTCTACTGTTGGTGTGGCGGTTGATGTAACCATACACAAGGACTGTGATAACCTGTATTTTGACTAGGTACACTAGAATATTGGTTGTAGTGGAAGTAATGGTACATGTAACATATAATAATGGGTTTTTGTTCTGTTTCCTTGAATCATCACTCCAAATATACTCATTGAAAGTGGCACGTATTGTATTATTATAGGATTTCCCTGAGATATATAACAAATAGGATTCAATAGATCTATCAAAAAGATGACCCCCAAAGTGATGAGGCTTCGATTGAGGGACCAATTCCCAAGATGTTTCCTCCAAGTGGTGAACCATCTATACCACCACCTGTGGAGAAGCACGTGGTGCCCACAGTACCACCAGATGAAGAGAACATGCTAAGAGAACATCATGGTTTTTAGAGAAAGAGACCCCTCAGGTTTCATGGTGAGCCCGACCCTCTGGAGGAAAAGGACTAGATTGATGGGGGAAACCTGAGTTATTTTTCTAGATAGAACACTGGTGGATCTTATGGCTGCCTTGGTGGAGAGCCTCTTATAAGGTTCAATAGGGAGATGGTGGATTTTAGATATCCAAACTGACGATGAGGTGACACTTTCATGGAAATTGATCAAGCTTCTATTTAGAGAGGACGTCATACCAGCTACAATAATATATTTGCGTGTATAGGATCTTCTTCATCTCTAGTAGGGTAGCATGATGGAGGATGATTATTCATCAAGGTTCACTAACCGTTCAAAGTACTCTATAGATATGGTTAGAGATCATTAGTTTCGAGATTGGACCATCCAGAGAGGTCAATGTGGGGAAATTCAACTTAGTGTTATCCCTCTTGGAATTTTGACTTATGTTGGTGTGATTGAGTGACCTTCAGTGGTCAAAAGCTTCATGACTAAAGAGATACAACTGGTGGAAGCTAGGAATGGACCTTCTGGTGCGTAGAACTCAATAGCAGAGTGACTATGTCAGTTATAGGGATTTGGATTTGGGATAAATTTTAGGAGGATTTCCCAAGACAGAGGATATGTATTTCACGGATCATAGTTTGGGTAAAGTTATTATAGGGAGAGGCGGTGCTATTTATGTGACATAAGGGGATATCCCCCTTAAAATTTTCCAATCCATTATAATGTTTATAGGGATATAAAGTATGGAACACAGAGGTAAATATAGTGATAGGACTATGAAAATTTCCATGTTGGAGAATGTGGCATAGTAGCGGGGAGAGTAGTATGAGGTGGTCAACATTTTGACATGTTACCACCACCACCCACATGAGGTCTTTTCCATGATCAAGGAGAAAGAGGATAAGGGCAGGGGATTGTGTATGTAGCGAAGGAATATGACCAAATGGATCCAATAATGATTCAATATATGATATGTTCTTTTTTACATTTGTTACACTAGAGATAGACACATGTGATAGTCATTCCTTTCTCACCAAATATCTTGTTCAAGACCTAGATATTCTTGTTTAACCATTGAATAGAACCTTATGATTAGAGATAGATACTAGAGAAGAATCATTGATCAGGTATTTATATAGACAATGCGCCCTGACACTTTGAGGAAAGAGTGTCAGTTGGAACTTCATAGTTTAAGCGTTGAGGCATTATGACATAATTCTTGGTATGGATCAGTTATCTATATTCCATGCCCATATTGAGTGTTTTAAGAGACGGGTGTGGTGTTTCCATAGTGATGTCATGAGGTTTTACTTTGTCTATGAAAAGGAAACCCAGGTAGCACATGATGGACTCTTGTATAAGAGAGTGAAGTTGATTACATATTAGTTGGCTAGCCTGACACTCGGTGTAGTATATGTCATGAGTTTCCACTTTCTAGCAGTTGTGGTGAATTACGTGGATTTACTTCCTAAATATGTTCTAGGATTACATCATAATCAGGTGATAGACTTATAATTTGATTTACAACCCAGGATGACACTGATATATGAACTAGCATATTTGATAGCTCCTTTAGAGCTTCACAAGATGAGGGTTTAGTTGGGGGGCTTGCCTATGAAGGGCTTCGTGAGACCCAGTGTTTCACCTTGCATGGACCTAATTTTTTTTTTGAAAAAGGTTTGATGGGAGATTTATGTTGTGTGTGGACTACTTTCTCTTGAACCTGGTGACAGTGAAGAAAAATCCTCCACTACAGAGAATGAATGACCTATATGATCAGTTAAGAGGGGCATGACAGTTCTTGAAGGTTGACCTCTGATCAAGCTATAACTAGCAGTGAGTAAAAGATGAGGATATAATGAAGACGTCCTTAAGATATTGTTATGGTCACTATGACTACAGTTTTATGCCCTTTGACATGACAGACGCCCTAGAAGTGTTCATGAGACTCTTGAACTAGATCTTCAAGCCTTACATAGACCAGTTTATGGATGTATTAATCGATGATCTACTTGTGTACTTGGTGTCTGTGGAGGAGTATATGTGACACTTAGAGATGGTTATTGACGAACTGTGAGAGCTACAAATTTATGGGAAACATTGAAAGTAACTATTATAGATTCTGATAGTCCACTTTTTGTAACACGTTATATCAGTGGATGGAGTGGTCATAGCCCCAACCAAGGTTGAAATAGTTTTATCATGGGATCCACCTTGGAATGTGATAGAGTTGTGGAGATTCATTAGGTTAGAAGGTTATTATTTAGGATTCATACATGATTTCTCAAGGGTATCAACACTGATAATATATTTGAATCGAAAGGGACAAAATTTGGATTGAACTAAGAATTTCCAATAGTATTTTCATCAGTTTATACATAGTTTAATAGGTGATCCTATCTTGATATTTCTGGATGAGGGTGTTGAGTATGTAGTTTTCTGTGATGAAACATGTACCATAATTGAGTGTGTACTAATTAAGAGGAAATTGGTGACTACCTATGGTTCACACTAGTCGAGAAAACAAGAATAGAACTCCGAGACCCATTATCTTGAGTTGGAAGATGTAATATTTGTATTGAAAAAGTGGCTCCACAACCTGATGGGTGAGTGGTTTATCATCTACTCTGATCATAATAGATTCAAGTATATCTTCTCTTTAAAGGATTGGAATTTGAGATAGAGGTGATGGAAATAGTTCCTCCAGGACTGTGACTATGATATTGTCTATACTCCTAGGTAGAAAAACGTGGTGGCAGATGCTCTCACCCGAAGATCAAGTTTGTAGGTATTGAATGATACATCAGAGAAGTTGAACTCTTTACATTTATCCTCAGTGGATGTATATGGACTAGATTAAATCTAGTACATGGTTGTTACCCCTCCACTTTTATAGGGAGTCAGGGAGTCACCACATGGTGATACCGACCACAAGATGCTACTTTCTCATATATCCTCATGTCATTATCCTACTAGATATTCGTAATGTGTGGGGAATTTCATAATTTTCAGAGGATGTATAAAAGCACCAGTGGTGTTGCGAGAGGAGGATCTGAAGGAGTTTCGTATATAACCAATGTTCATGAATCTGGCTCTAGAAAAATATACTAGGGCCTATGAAATCAGTTTTGGTGTCATGAGATGAAGAAAAGAGTTATATAGTTCATTTCCTGATGCCTTACATGTCTTCAAGTGAATTTCGAGCACCAGGTTCTAGTGGGTTTAACTCACCCCCTTGAGGTTCCAGAATGGAAGTGAGATTATATATCGATGGAATTCATGATGGGTTAACCACGTACATTCATGGGACATGATGGAATCTAGGTGATTGTTGAACAATTAATCACATGGGCTGACTTTCTAGGTTTTTGAGAGTATGGTTGAGTAGAGATCTTGAGATTTCTCTACGTACAAGAGATAGTTAAATACCATAGAGTTTCATTGATAGTAGTTTAATATCCTAGTGATCGTTTAAATCCTAGTTATTGAAGGGATTATAGGAGGAATTTAGGACCCAATTACAAATGTTCCCAACTTTTCACCCACAAATTGATGGCCAGACAGAGTAGACCATTCCGTTCTTGGAGGACATGCTGCAAGATTTCATATTATACTTCGACCATAGTTGGGAGGATCCCCAAAAATGGTTGAGTTTTTTAAAGAATAGATACCATTCCAGCATTAGAATTTCACCATTTGAGGATCTGTACAAGATACCCTATAAGCCAACACTGTGTTGGACAGACCAAAGAGATCCAGCACTCATGGGCGCAGAATTGGTAAGAGAAACTACAGAATAGGTACAGATCATCCAAGAGTAGATTAAGACTACATAGATCTATCAAAAGTATTATAATTATAGGTGGTGGATTCATTTGGATTTTGATGAAGGAGACTGTGTATTTATTTTTCTTTCACCTTGATGGGGATTACAAATATTTTCCTTAGGAGTAAAGTTATATTTGACTGTTATAAGATCTTTTCAGATAATGTGTATAGTTGGTGAGGTGGAATACATCTTTGCTCTACCCCCATAGTTAGACTAAGTACATTCCTTCATCAACGTGTCATATCCGAGGAAGTACATGAATGAACAATCACACGTCATCTACTGGGGGGGGATGGACATTAAGGAGGGTGATACTTTTTCTATATACCCTATGGAGATCTTGGATTGTAAGGAGAGTATCCTTCATGGGAGAGCGATTCATTTAATGCATGTCTGGTGGTAGTATATGTGTCTATAAGAGATCACATCGGAGCGACAGGCTCCGATGCATGCTCAGTACCCACTTTATTTTGAGTAAAATTTGTTTTTCCATTTTAGGGACATAAATCCTCTTGGTTGGGAGAATTTAATGTCCCTTATTTTCCTTTTATTTTTAATAAATATTTTATAGAATAATTTGTATACAAGATTTTGATGCAACATGTGATTTTTAAGATTGGTGTGTCTAGAATAAATGTTTTTATAATATTTAAATATTAAATAGCATATTCATGATGTTTTCCTAAAAAATGGTAATACATTTCTAATGGGTTCCCAAATAATATTCCCAAGGGAAATATTGTGTTTTGAAAAGCGGATGTACCTTAGGTGTGGCCGAACATCGGCTATTGTGGGTTGGCTGTGAAAAGTAATTTCAGGTATTTTTTTCTGAATAAGATAAATTGAAAATTTATTTTAAATTTATAGGTTTTGTCTATACAACGGTGTTGTGACTCTCTTTGTTTTAAATGATCCTTTAGGTTGGAATCCAGTGATATGCTCATAGCCGTAGAATTATCTGGAGTCTTAAGAGAGGAACCCTAGATAATTTCTATTAGTAGAAGATGAAAAAATACTAGATAGAAGATCAATGAACAATGTTTTCGATAGATCTCTCCAGCAGCAATCGATCATTAATATCAAATTATCCAATTTCCATGTAGGAAGAGTTATTTTGGATTAAACTCCAAATTTTTAGATTCAAGAATGAACCAAAAAAACCATTTAATATGTTGATCTATAGCTCGATCGTTCCTTACAAGATGGGTTATTCATTAATGGATTTATGGGGTTTGATTATTTGGGAATTGTTTTGATTTGATGATTGTTATTACGGGAAACGATTGAGGTCCTAATTAAAAATGGTTTAGGATCATTCCTCAGATTTGTTCTTTGTGTTCCCCCTTGTTTTCAATTCATGTTATTTGTTTTTAGATTCATTTATTATCGAATGATTGTTTTCCTTGGTTTCATGATGCAACGATATGAAATTAGAGATTAGACCCTGGGACGACCAAATATAGGTAATGCGGTGATGTCGACAGACGAATCAAAGAAAATCAGAAGAAACAGTTCATCGATCCGTTTGCATCGTAATCGATTCAAATGTTTTTCAAGCCAATTGATGGCCTGAAATAACTCGATTTAGTGTTAGGTTGATGAAATGAGCCTAGATTCAGAGTATAGAGGAAGAAAAACCAAATAATCCGAACCCGGGATATAATCCAATGAACGTGGAGGAAGAACACAATATTCTAGAAAAACATGATGAACACGATGTGTAACCTAATGTTAAATGGCCTATGGACCCTACATAGTTTCTTCTAGGGTTTTTGGGAGTTAATTAAATGTCACATGATGTGTGACCCCTATCACATAGCATGTCAGCCCTTCCAAGAGACTTGACACGGTTCCTAGGAGATACATGGAGATGGGGTGGAGTACCTAAATTTCCTTGATGATGTTTACTCCCCCACACAACTTGGACTGTACCAAGTACAGGGACAAACCCATGTATTTGTACACTGGTAGAGATAAAAGGGGTAAAACTGGGTACTAGAACATAACCAGAGAACATGGGTAGACACTGGTTGGAAGGATATGACGTTTTACCCTTCTATACTACATATACCCATATTCTACACAACGTGTTAAAAAGACACACGTCATTATACACCGGCAGTACCCATGGTCAAGGAATATGGAGTGGGACCCTACTACACATCATGTATCCCTTTCTATGTGGATTGATTCTCTTTTCTGCCATATCTTGGACAATATTCATTAGGGATCACTTCCTAAATGACTGGTGTGAGTCTTTTCCTACTCATAAGACTATGATCTCTTCAATAAGAATTCCTTGATGGAGTTTTTCGAATCCCCTAAGAGGCTCAGAATAGGATCCTATATTCAAAATTCATTTCCTTGGTAGAGTATTTGGTATTGACATAATCATATTAATCAACCATCAATCCTCTACTTAGAATGTTCATATTGATGAATTTGTTGGTATCATCCCATGGACCTGGCTATGATCCTCTTATGAGGTTTTATATTCTCTTTAGATCTATCAGCATACGTCTCTCATGATGGTTCCTGAAGAATAATACTTCTCGAACAAACTTCATTAATGCTATCAGACTCTATGGCATATTATCCCAGATGAGTGCTTAGTGGAATCATTGATCTGAATTTCTTGTTCTTTTATACATTAGTTGTGGCTTACCATTATATTGGGGGTCTTGTTTTGAGTATATCCAGATAATCTTGTAATATTTTTTGTAGGAATATACCATGTAGATCTGACAGTACCTATTTCTTTGTGTATTTTTTTTTGTTTCAGGGTGTCCTGTTGAGTATTATTATACTCACCACTATAGGGGATTTTCTCGTACGTGTCATTTCTTGTGCAGATGAGTAACCATATTGATAGAGTCCAAGGTGGACCAAGAATGGACATATCTTTGTGATATCATACTATTGAGGTGTGTTCCTATGGCTATAGATAGTATTCCGACAAAATTTTCTTGCATGTTGTAATGGTGGTTACAAAATTCTTTTTGATGGGCCTGTATTCAAGCCTTGTTTACTTTACTGCACTTTATAATCTTGTCATACACTGGTCAGGATGTAGTGGCATGCCTGAATTTGTTTGTTAATTTTTTTACATTTCATCATTTTGTTTTCTTGGATATGTGTGATTGCATATATGTACATAGAAAATTCCACCCATGATAGTGTTATTCTTACTCAGTTCTAGTCAGCAATGCCTGGAATATTGGTGGTGATTTTGAGAAGTTGTGGCACATTCCCGACTGGGATGTTCCATGAAATTATTTTTTATATTTATTTTAATTTATATTTTTAGAAGAATACTGAAATCTGATATTTTTACTAAAAACATTGCATTCATGACTATATCAAGAATTAAATGTTACTCAAAAACATAAAAAAAATCTAGATAAAATATAAATTTAGGATAAAATAAATACATTTCTAAGTGACATTATTAATTTAGAAAACTAATTTCTATCAGTATAAGAAATATCTTCTAACAAAAAAATTTGCAGTCTATTAGTTTAATTTAATATCTATTTGTAATATTTTTTTTGCATATTTTCAAAGACACATTAATTTTTTTTAATAAATTTATTGATATAATAAAATTATATTACATTGATAATTTTTACACTTAAATTTTATTCTAATAAATGCTCTTTTATGGAAAAAATGTTTTTGTTTCTTTTATATGCTATTGTTAAAATTGATTTATCTTACGCATAGAAATTTTATTTTAAACATTTTTTATCAAATTAGAAAATAGTTGGTCCAAATAATATAAAAAATTTAATTTTATGGTTAATGAGTATATTTTTACTAATTATAAATAAATTAGTTGCGGCATTATGAAAATAATAGTAAATGTGAAAAATTTAAAAATAGAGAAAGTAAAAAAAAATTAAAATATATCTAAAAATTGGCTGTTAAAAAATTATAAACTATATCTCACCCTAAAAACATTATTTGATGTTTTGTGGAAACAAAAAAAAACATGCTCTCCAGTTATATTATGTGGTAATAATTGCAATAATTTCATTCTCATTGCATCCAAATTAGACCTCTCACCACCCATTTAAGAAAACTCAATGAATATGGATAAAATATTAAAAAACTATCTATTTGTCACAAATTTTTGATACTCATACATTTCTATGATTATTTTTTAATAATATATTTCTTTAATATCTCCATTTCATGGAGTTTATCAAGAAAAATTCCAAACCCTAATTGTGATTCTAGCGCATTAATGGATGTTTGAAATTATGTTAAGGATTTATTCATCTATAAGTAATTTTTTGTAAACAAGTTTCTTATTATGCACCAAGAAATCATTGATGTTGTATAATTACGTAATAATGATTGAAATTTAACATATTAATGTATTTAGGGAGGCTTAAATTGCTATTAATTTTTTCACAAAAAATTCCTTTCAGTTCACTAGATAAAATTATTGTAAGGGTTTTCAATAAATCAACATCCTTCACTAAGTTATTATTCATCACCATATAATTATGTCTTCCAAATTTTCTTTCCTTGACCATATTATTTTATTTATTTTTAATATCACTTAGTATCGAGTCCAAATCAATCTTCTGATTTAAAACATCTCACTCAAATAATTTCTTCCTCATTATCGATTGAACTTTTAATGATTAAGTCATATTCTCTTAAATCATAAGGTTTCCACCAGGTCTATATTTTACTATACATTAAATTTTATACTATATATTTTTTAAAATAATTATAATTTATCTCATGTGGCCTTTTTATTTACATTATCACATTTTAATTGGTTATTTTGAGAAATTGTTTGTATTTTTTGGTTTCAAAAAACAATTTCAAAATATTAAATAAATGGATTTCAAACCCTTAAAAAATATTTTTATCTTACACTAGACATTTAATTTTACAACCATTATATCATATTAAGGATTTATTATTGGAGTTTCTAAATAAAAATTTGTTTTTTCAAATTATTTTACTTCAAATTTTAAAATATTTAATATATTTTTCATGTTTTATTTTTTAATGATTCTTTTGAAATGTAAATTTCTAATTCACTTTAATGTTCACCAATTTGAAATAATATTTTTTCTAAAGTAATCACAATTATAATTTATTTTTAAAACTATTTATTTTTTCAAAATATATCATTTAATCATTTCGAAAATGTCTATTCAGTGAGACATTAACATCAAAATTGGTGACAAAAATAAAAATGTTTTTTAAAAAATCATTAAAATATTTAACATTTATATTAAACTTGATAAATATAGATTTTCAGTTCTTATTAGGTGTTTTTATGAACAAATCTAAATTTTTTTTATATGATGTACACCTTTGGTGAGAATGACTTGTAAGTATCAATCCATTACATTATTTATGATAAATTTATTGTGATACTAACTAAAAATGATTTGAAATATATTTTTCATTCCTTGGATTCCTTATGAACTGATGAATGGGATAAATATTATCCATTTTTATTTCATAAAATGTTAAATAATTAATAACTTATGGAAAAAATATATATGGTTTTTCATTAATTAACTATTTGGCATTATATAAACCTCCAGTTCAATGGGTGAACATTATAACTCTTGTTATTAGGGAAACAAGTTATGTTAATCAATACATAGTGTAAAATAAGTAATTTAATATATATACACCATTATAAAATGTCCGTGGTGCATAATATTCCTTTGTAAATATGTGAGTTTAGCCAGATCCCCAAGTGGAATCATTTTTTCGATGCCCAATCCACAATGGAAAACATATTTTGAAACTTGATCAAATATGTTATGTTTATTATGCTCATGGTTCTTCCATATTCATATATTTTTATCTGTACCAAGTATATGAATTCTAATTTATCATGATCCATTATTTTTTTTGGTATTTCATACTAATGTTCTGTTCATAGATCATGAATAATTTATTAAACCCATATAATATTATATTTCTCACTTATCATCATAATTGGTTATCTATTTTTTTCCTTTATTTAGTATTTGAAAACAACCATATCTTATGATTTATTTCTGTAGGATATGAATATGAGTATTACATGTGATAATTTTTTATCGGGGTTTTGAATAGGTTTTTTTAAATATTGAAGATTTTTTTTAAAATAGTTTTTTTGGAATCTAATATTCTAAAGAACAATACATTTGGCCCCCCCAAATTTTGCATTCCTTTGTGAGATATAATTTTTTTCCATGTAAAATATTGGAATAATAAAGTTTACATATACTAGGATAATATAGTTGGTATCAAATCAGGGATTATCTATTTTTGTATTATCCAAGAGAACATTAGTTGAAACTATTGCGAACCAAAATTAATTCAAAGAATATTCCATTATCATGTTTATTTTTTATAGTATGAATCACATAAAACCACATATAAAGAACAATAAAATTCATATAAATGAATAATAAAATAAATCAGAGATATTTCTAGAAATTAATGAACTTATACAAATGAAATATCAACTTCCCATTAGGAATAGTAATACAACACTTATGAATTGTAAATCAGCCTAATGAATAGATAACTAACCCATGAAAGTGTAAATAAAATTTAAGAATCACATATTTGAAGTTATGATATAATTATATCATATTAAAAGTATGTTAACATGTTAAAAATTAATATTTAATTGTCGGTGTTTTTTAAGTCCTAAATATATAATTACGATTTTCTAATTAGTAAAATTATTTAAAATAAAATTCATTTTCAATATATTTTTCAATAAATCAATATTTTATTGTTTTATTATTTTATGAAAATTTTATGATACCTTATTTAATCATATAATGTGTTAAAAATCAGTTTTCAAATTTAAAATCTATATTTTTCAAGTAAATAATAATTTTAATTAAAAATAAAATTTCACATATTTAAAAAATTATTTTGATAAAATGGAGTCCATTTTTAAATTATAAATTTCTAAAAATAGATGTGGATAATTTTTTGGATTTTTCTAAAATAATTTAACTCTCTTAAATACTTTAATTATAGGTAAATAGTGAAATATTATAATTTTTGGTATACATACATTAGAAACTAAATTCAACATTCCTTGCATTGTCACTAATGTAAGCACCGTAATCTCGAAAATTACTTATTTATATTAATATATTTTATGATAATGATCAAACTATCCATATTATTGAGATTAAATAACAAAAAAATGAATAAGATATTCAAAAATCACCCTCCCGTCCACTATAAAAAACACTATCACCCACCTCATCTCTTCACTAAAGTAAGACTTAATGATTGTAAAATTTATTCCAAAATAATCTAACATATTCTCTCCCCATATCCAGGTGAACATTTATTTCCAATAAACAAAAACCGCTTCCCATAAGGAGGTTCTAAAGGAGGATAATTCAAGAGGTAAATCCTCTTCCAATTTCATTTAATTTAATTTCAATTTATTATCTTTTATTGTTATCCCTCATATCCTATGTCCAAATGATAATGATAAATCTTGTATAAAATATATGTGGGAATGATATCTTGTAATTTTAACATACAATACCAATCTCTTTACTCTCTCTCTCTTTTATTTTAAAATATGAAATCATCGTTCGGGAGGTTCCAATTTAAAATCATCATGTACGATGAACTTTAATTCATTAATTTATCCTTCACAGATGCTCATGAAACTATTATTAAGTTTGAAGAATATTATAAAATTAGTTTTATTTCTTATTTAATGTTATGTAAAAAATATATATACATAATACTTATTCATAAGAATAATCAAGTTCAAGATGATCAAAAATACCCCCAAAATAGTCTAAAGGATTATCACAAATGTTTTATCTAATAAATCATCTTTATACAATATAAAAAGATGAATTATATGACCAATTATTTTTTATTATGTTCATTGGTATCATTTAAATTCATTTATAGATAATAATATCCATTACTCATTTACTTCCATACTCATATACAAGTATAGTAATCGGAAAAACCAAGGAAATAAATGCTATCGAGCGATAAATTTGTATATTATAACTCATCAGAAATGCCATTAATGAACATAATAAAATTATAATAAATCAAATAAAAATAAATAAGTTTCTGAATTAATTTAAGAGATATAATTTGATTATCCAAGACATTACCATCATGTGTAGAATACATTCAGTCATAAGTTACATGTTTCCCACGAGGACCACAATTTTCTTTCTGGTTACCCATCTATCTCTATTTCACCAAATTATATTCTTAATTATTAATATTTACTCAGAAAAATTATTTTTTTAATGTTCCTAATATTTTTACAAATAAGAATCGTTTTTTTATGGTGAGTTACATGTTTTAAAAGGATCCTCATCAAATTGTTCTCAACAAATAAGCCCGATTCAAGGGATCTTCTTGAATTATTTCATATTTTAAATTGAAAAATATAATCTATTTTAATATACAATTATTTTTTTTAAAATAATTTATCTTATAATAAAAAAAATATCTTAGTTCACTTCTGGTTTTATAAAAGTATGTTTTGAAAAGTACTCTTCTTTTAAATGTAAGAGAATTTATCTCATGAATTACTTGATTATTTTATAATAGTATTTTTTTTTCATCACAGTATTTTTATTCAATTTTATTCAATTGGGATTAAACTTTTCTCACATAATATACCATATTTTATTTAATTTATTATTATTATTTTAACTATTGATGTGCTATCTTTACACCATTCACCACATTACACTGAATGGTTTGTGTTTATGTTTAATCATTGGGGAAATTTATTTACATTTTATATTTCTGTTTCAATATGAATGTATATGTTGATTATGTTTCACCCATATAATATTATGAATTCATTAAAATTATTAACTATTGTGTGGGGCCTTCAATATCCTCTCGGTGCATCAGTGTGTCTCATAAGAAAAAGTAGTTTGGGTTTTTACCCGTTTATGTTTGGTCTTGGAATGAGGCATTCACAGTGTGGTTATGATATTCTGCATTATGAATTCTCTCATTATTAATCTAGTAATTGATTTTTCATGTCATAATTTGAATATTATAATATCCACGGTCGTGTTTCATTATGGAATTATTTATTTATATTTTATTCAAGCCATATTATGCCAAAGATTATGTTTTAATGCCATGAATTCTTTAGTTATTCCCCAATCCTTTTTTATAAATTATTACACTATATTACTTCCCTTTATGATAATCTGAGCTCACCCCATTATTATGATTAATTTTTCACCAAGATGAATAATTATATTATGAATAACATTCAGGGATAATCTAAGAGTTATGGATGTTCAGAATGGAATTTACAAATTTTATTTCCCTTCAAGTTGTAATTTTGATCTTATGTATGTATCTTATTTTCCAAAGATACTAAACTATTAGGTTTTTCAGATATGAAATTCTTGTAATCATAAAAATTTATTAATATAAGGTCCCAGCTACGGAATACATGGGTCAGGGTGTTTACAGTTTTTATCCGAGGATGTTTAGTAGAATCTTTGGAAACTAGATTAAAAAAATGTAGATTAGGGAACAACATCCAATTGTAGACTATGAAGATAATCTTACAAGAACATCCTAGAATTTTTTAAGGTAATATATTGTGTATGTTTCATGAAATACATCCTTTTATGGATACTACAAGTGGGCATAGTTCTAGAACAGATGTATCTAAGAGTAACAACTTCGAAAATGTGTTTCGGGCCTTACTCGGGGTAACCTAGAACAAGATAATATTCCATACTATAAACCTAGTCTAACACTCTCGGGGTATATGCATAGGATAATTCACATTTTCATTATATACCATTATAAATGAATTATGTTTAAATATGACCCCAAATAAACCATTCTTATGATTATGATATTAGATATGCAATTGATTTCAATTTATTTTAAGTATTTTACAATTATTACATTATAAATTATGATTTATAAACTAATTTAATATATTCTATTTTTTAGAAATAGATCCCAATTGAAGGAATGGAAACCACATGAATGAATGTATCCCATGTTGGGATTTCCCTCCTCTGTAATACAATGTGGATGGATCTGTATCTGCGACTGGTCTTGAGAAACATATAACTACACTGGGACAACTATCTCAGGTTATTAACTTTAACCTTACGGATATAGAGAATGTGATACCACAACATGAATGTGAAATGTTAGACCTTACTATAATACAATATGCTCTATAATTTAATGGAACTATAAACCCATTCATAGCATAGTAGAGTATAAGTTATTTAGAGTATATATTTCACTCCATGGGATGTAACGAAAGGGAGACAATTGTTATTGAAATGTATCTCTTTCTAGATATTAAAATAAATGGTGGTCATTAAATAAAAACATGAAGGAGGAGGAATAAATAGAAAACATGGAATAGTTTGAATTTAAAGAACCTTTCCTAGAAAAGTAGAATCCTTGTGAACATCAAGAGGATATGGAGAAGAAGTTTATGAGTCTGAGGCAAGAAGAGGTCGAGAATGTTGTAAAGTATAATGAAAAATTTAAAAAGATAACAAGACATGAAACAGACTACATACATAATCAAAAGAGTTATATTTCTCGGTTATTTGATGTTTTTGAGCCATTCCACTTATGGGCACTGGTCTAAAAAAGTTCACATCATATTAAGATATAATCTCATATGATATAAAGACATAAATATAATTATATAATTCATATGAACTCATTGCAATTTAGTTGAATAAGATGTTTTCTAAACCCTCTGGAAAATAAATTAGGAAATGGGGAAGAAGGGAGGAGTTGGATTTCCTCCCTATAGTAATTTTGGGAAGAAACACCCCGGTACTTGCCTAAAGGGAATGAGTGTTTGTTACAAGTGTGGAGAAAAAGGCCACCAATATCTTAATTATAAGGGAAAGAATTAAGACTTCAATGTTCAATTCTATAATTATAAAGGGTTGGGAAATTATGAACTTGAATTTACTAATATTCAAGGAAACATTCACCAATGAATTCCAAGGTAGAAAGGACATGCTTATGTAGTAACAACTAATGAGGTTGAAGTTCCTAGTGATGTGGTGGAAGGAACTGTATTAATTTCTTCAAGCATATCCAATGCTTTATTTGATTCTGAATCATTTCAGTATTTCATATCTTCCCAGTTTTCCATTAAAATTAGAAAATTCAAATTTTATTTAATAATAGAGTTGTCTGTCAAAACACTTAATGGATGTATCATTGCATTAAATATGTGTCGATCCATACAACTTAGGACACACAAATGTTCTTTACATGCAGACATTATCATCATACCCATGATTTTCATTGATATAATTATTGGTATGAATTTTATTATAAATTATAATAAGTATAAAGTAATATTTTTTAGAATAATGTATAGTCCCTTATCTTTATAGTAGTAGCCTCATCATCTTATTATTTTCAAGATCCACCCCAATAGCTCTACTAAATTAAATTCTTGGGAGGATGAGAATTCAATATCTGTGGGTGAGGAATAAAATGTTCAAATTGAGGATGCACCTATTATTCAGGAATACATTGATGTATATCCAAAGGATTTACCTGGACATCCTCCAGTGCAGGAATTTGTGTTCTCTATCCATTTTATTCATAGTTCAATAACTATATCAGAGATTCATTATTGAATTGAAACACTGTAATTATTGCAGATAAATAAACAATTAGAGGAATTGAGTGATAAATAATATATTCTCCCTTGTTTTTCTCTATGTGGAGCCCCTGTTCTATTTTTAATGAAGAACGATAGATCCATGAGGTTATTTATTAACTATAGATAAATAAATTCTATTATGATAAATAAAAAGTATCATCATCCTCGCATTTATAATTTATTTTATGAACTTCATAGAGCCCAATATTTTTCAAACATTTACCTTTGATATGTACATAATTAGTTACATGTGAGGAAAGAAGATATTCCAAAGAAAAATTTTTGAACCCCATAAGGGAATTAACCATTTAATGTTATGCCTTATGGTCTAACTAATGTACCCTATGTTCTCATGTATCTAACAAATTGAGTTTTCAGGAATATCTTTGTGATTTTTTGGTGTTATTTTTAATGATATATTTTTATACTAGGAAATCTACTGAGATCAAAAGAATAAATTAAACATTGTGTGTAAGACTTTGAGAAGGAATGTGTTATATGGTTTTTTAGCATGTTTTAATTTAGGCTTCTAGAAGTATATTTTCTTGGAGATATTATCTCAAATGATGGAATCTTAGTTGATCTGGAAAAGACAAGGGGGGTCCAGAATGTCCTACACCAACAAACATAACCGAGGTACATAGTTTTATTAGTTTAATATATTATTATAGTTGTTTCATTCTTAAATATGTCAAATTAGTTAACCTATTAACCAAGCATACACGTGAATGGATTAATTCATATGACAAGAGAATTTGAAGAATTTTTAGATGAATTGATGAAATGGTTATTGAATACTCAAATCATTTCTCTAGTATTAGGAAATGGTGGAGTTTTGATTTATAGTTATATATCAATGAAAGGAATTGGATTTGTCCTTATGAATAATGATAGAGTAATTTCCTATGCATCAAGGAATCTAAAAACTCATCAAAAATCACTATCCAACTCATGATCATGAGTTAGAAGATGGAATATTTACTCTAATGTTATGGTGATATTATCTTTATGCTGAAACATGTGTTATATATACAGATCAAAGGATATTGAATTATATCATCTCACAAAAATAATTCAACAATAGGAAAAGGGGATGGATAAAACTACTCAGGGATTATGATTTTCAAATAAGCAATCATATAGGAAAGGAAAATAAGGTATTTAAGGCATTGAGTAGTAAGGATCATAGAGTTCTAAACAAAATGTTGATTGAAAGGGATATAGTGTATATGGATCTTGCAAAGAAGGATTTGTAAATTACCATTGATGATGAAACATGATTAATTTTTCAATTGGTTTCCCAACCAACATTATTAAGAAGATTAAAAATTTCTCATTTTGATGGTGATAATCTTGAAAAGAAAATTAATGGTTTAAATGACGTGAAGTTGGAGAAATTATTCTGTGAGGATGGAATTCAAAAATTTGAAATGTGGCATTGTTTTCCCTTTAGAACCAAGCTAAAAACGGAGTTATTGAATGATTATTATAGCTCAAATTTATCTATATATTCTGGCATCAATAAGATGTATAAGTATTTTATGGAACATTTCTGGTGGGATAACATGAGGGGGGGGAATTTCTGATTATGTATCAAGATTTTTAGTCTGTAAATAGGTGAAGGCTGATGGAAACCATCCTCATAGACTCTTGTAACCTATTATTATCCGTAAATTGAAATTATATGAAATAAATATTTTTCACCGGAATACAAAATATTCTAAGAAGGAATGAATAAATATGGGTGATTGTGGATTGATATACCAAATCTTCACATTTCCTCTCTATAAGGGAGGATTTACCACTAGAGCTCCTCGCACAGATCTATATTGATGATTTTTTTTAGAATTTGTGAAGAACCTATCTCAATTTTTTCTAATCATGATCCATTATTTACATCGAAATTATGGAAATGTATCCAGAAATATTTTAATTCTATGATTCATATGAGTACTACCTATCACCCCCAAACTGATGGGCAGTCAAAAAGAACGATCCAAATATTAGAAGATACGTTGATATCATGATAAAATTATTTTTATGGTATATAGGATATGTAATTACCTTTGGTGAATTTTATTACAATAACAGTTTCCATTATAGTATTCAAATGGAACCATATGAAGCGTTTCACAAAAAGAGATGTCATACACCGACTAGTTCTGATAAATTTGGTGAAAGAAATCTTGTAGGCCAAAATCTCATATAAGAAACAATAGTGAAGGTGGAGACTACTAAATCTCATATTAATTTAGCTCAACATAGGGAAAATATCTACACTAATAATATATTTAAGTGTTATGAATTTAAAGAATGGGAACACATTTTATTGAAATTTTCTCCACAAAAGGGTGTTATAATATTTGGATGGAAATGGAACTCAACCCCAGGTATGTTTCTCTTTATGAAATTCTCAAGAGAGAAGGATATGTGGATTATAATTTTGAAATTTCACCTATCATTTATAAATTAAACAATGCGTTCCATGTCTCATTGTTGAGAAAGTATATGCCAAACCCAACACATTTACTCACTTCTGAAGGTATAAAATTGTTACTTGATTTATCTTACTGTGAAGAGACTATCAGGTTTCTAAACAATAAATAACTTGTGTTGAGGAATCAGATGACTCTGCCAATAGTTGTACATTGAAAGAATCATAAAATTGAGGGGGTGACATGGGAGCCTCAGTATCTTATTATGAAGAACTAACCAAATGATTTTGTGAGGTGTCATTTTCCAAATTTTGAGGATGGAATTTTTTTGTAGGAGGGGAGAATATAACAACCTAAAATTCTAACAAATAAATTTCCCTTATTATTTTTATTTCCTATAGTATGAATCATATAAAACCACATAGATAACACAATTGAATTTTATAAATGACGAATACATGAAATAATATCTATTTCTAGATGTTAAGGAACCTGTATCGATTAAATAGTAACATGCACATAATAATAGTAATATGAACCTTATGAATAGTAAATTAGCCTAATGAATAGTAACATCACCCATGAATGTGTAAATAAAATTTATTCATCTCATATTT
Source organism: Viscum album (assembly GCA_963277665.1). NCBI lineage: Eukaryota > Viridiplantae > Streptophyta > Magnoliopsida > Santalales > Viscaceae > Viscum > Viscum album. Next base: position 173,746,080 of record OY728146.1, on the reverse strand, counting down.
GAATGTATGATATAACTATATCATTTTAAAAGCAAGTGATAAATTTTAAAATTAATATGTTAGTGCTGATATTTTTATAAGTGATAAATATTTTTATTATAGTTTTATAACAAATAAAATTTTAAAAAATAAATTTCATTTCCATTAGATGAATTCATAAATAAATATTGATTTTTTTTTATGATTTTAGGATAGTTATATGAGAACCTAGTTAATTTTTAGAATGTGAAATAAAAATAGTTTTAAAATCATAAATTTATATTTTCGAAGTAAATAATGATTTTAATTGAAAATTAAATTTAAAATATTTTGAAAATTATTTTGATAAAATGGATTTCATATTTTAATTATACAAATATGAAAATGGTTATGGTGATTTTTTGTAATTTTTCTAAAATACATGAATTTTTTTTATCAGTAAAATATTGTAATTTACTATATAAACACATTTGAAGTTATATACACTATTCCTTCATTCATCACTAATCTAAGCATCATAATCAAGAAAATTCCTTCATTATTTTGAAATATTTTTTGATAATTCTCAAAATATTCAAATTCCTGATCCAAACCAGTAAACAAATGTATAAGAAATTTATAAAGCACCCCTCTCAACTACTATAAATCCCAATGGCACCCCCATCTTCTATTCACTCCTTTTATCCTTGATGCTTGTGAAATTTATTTAAAAATACTCTTACCTAGTCTCTTATCATGTCCAAGAGCTCTTGGTTTTGAAAAATTTCATAAACCCCTTCGCTTAAAAAGGTTATAAACATGGAAAATTCAGGTGGTAAATCCTCTTCCCATTTCATTTACTTTGATTTATATATATTTTATTTTATTATTCTATAATCACCTCCAATATCCATAAGAAATTGGTAAAACTAGTATAATATATATACTAGGATTATATAATGTTAATTTTTCATCTATTATCAATCTCCTTAAACTCTCTCTATTTTATTTCAAAAAATGAAATCACCATCTGGGAGCTGCTGATTTACAACCTTCTTGGACAACAGACATTCATTATTTAATTTATCTTTCAAGTTTGTTCATGAAGAAATTTTTATGGTTGAACCAAATTATAAAATATTTACTATGTCTTATTTAATGTTTAGGAACTATTATGTAAACATGATAATAATTTATTTGACAATACTAGATCGAGATGATCGAAATACCATCGAAATAATGTAATCGATTATCAGTAATATTGTATATTGTAAATAGTATTAATAAAATATAACAAAATGAATTATATATCATTTTAATCTTATTTATATTCATTAGTATGATATGAAATAATCTCTATAGAATTATATCCATTCAACAAGAACTTCCATACTCATTTACAAGTATACTGATTGTGAATACCCTTGAAACAAATGATACCGAGCGATAAATATGTATCTTATAAATCATAAAAGGCCATAAGTAAACATAATAAAATGATAATATATAAAATAAATTGATAAAACGTTATTAATTAATTAATTAATTGGTTTATATTGATTATCTGAGATATTAAGGTCATGTACAGAATACATTTAGATATAAAGTAAGGGTTTTCTACTAGAACCTTCAGTTTCTCTCAGGTTACTCTTCTTTATCTCCATACCCCAATGAAATTATTAGTTATTATTATTTACTCCAAAAAATTTATGTTATAAATATATTTACCAGTCATAATCCTTCTTAATATTATTCAATGTTACATGTTTTAAAAGGATATTTCTCAAATTATTCCCGATAAACAAACCCAGTTCAACGGAGCTTCTCAAATTCATTCATATTTTCAAGTGAAATATATAATCTATTCTATGACAACATTATATTTATAAAATAACTATTTTTGTTATGAAAAAATTATCATAGTTCACTTCTGGTATTATACAAATATTTTTTCCAAAATAACTCTTCTTTGGAAAGTAAATGAGTATTTCTCTCAATAATTACACAATAATTTTATAAGGGCATTTTCATCAATATAAATAGTCTTCAGGATTCATATATTTAATTGAGATTAACATTTTATGATAACATATACCATATTTTATTTAATGGTTTATAATTATTTTGACTGTCGATGTGCCATCTTCAAACCATTAACCATATTACTCAGAATGGTAGTGTTTATGTTTAATGATTGGTGAAAGTTGTTTACATTTAAATTTTTAGTTTCAATATGAATTTATATGTTGATTATGTTTCACCCCATTAGTATAAGGAAATAATTTTTAATAGTTATCTTTCGGTGGGGGCCACTATAGCCCCTTGCTGCATCGATTGGTCTCATGATACAAACTTTTTTGGTTTTTACTCATTTATGTATGGGCTTGGCACGAGTCCTTGACAATATTGTTATAATGAACCTCATTACGCATTCAATAATTATGAAACTAGTAATTGAAATTCAATGTGATCATTTGATGATTATAATATTCTTGTATATGTTTTATTATGGAATTATATATTCATCTTTTATACCATCTATATTACTATCAAGATTAAGTCATAATGGAATGTAATCATTAGTTATCCACCAAGACATAATGTTTATGCTTCCTATATATTGCATAAAATTACTGAGAATATGATATCACACATTTATTATGTTTTATTTTTTCCCATAATGGGATGAAGTAATTATGATTGACTTTCAGATAAAATCTACGAGTTATGTATGTTTACAATGGAATTTACTTATTGTATTTCCTTTCAATTTTTAATATTGAACTTATGTATGTATCTTGTTTTCTATAGATACTAAATTATTCTGTATTTAAGGATACACAATTATTTTAATCAAACAAATTTTTTAATATAAGGCACCAGACCTGGGATATTGGGGTTGGGGTCTTTACAGAACCCCTAGGGATATGTCTTTGAGTTATTTCCATGTATAGGATAAAATAGAAGTATTTTGTTATGTTAGTAATTTTATTATTTTCATATAAATAAAATCCCTATATAGATATTACATGTTGTTTTATACTATATAATACATGTTCCTTGGAATAATAACACAAAATAGAGTGTTTTGGGAATTAAAACATTATTTACTAGGTGCATGAAAAAATAAATATCTAAACACCAAGTTAGACACTCCTATGGGAAGTGTTTTTATAAATTAATTTTCCTAATAGGAAACTATGATTGATTAATTATGATAGTTAATATTTATAAAAAGTATGAGATATCCCAACCTATGTAAAGATATGTTGGACCGACAATGATTTATGATACTAAAAGCTAAAGGGATGTTTTCAAATGGTAATAGATTTTGTGGTTTAGTGTTTCATTGGATAATTAATCACAATTCCTTAATGATTTCAAATTTTAATCATTAAAATTAATCCACATTTCTTTTGGAAATTACTAACACATAAAGGAATTTAGTAAAAATTTAATTCAAATACCATGGTAATTTGTCCCAATGATAAAAATTATGGTATAATAGAGAGAGTTACATTCATTATCATAATGAAAAACCAAGTATCAATAATTATCACTAACTATGAGAATATATTTTCAGTTCCCAAACAATGAAATAATGGTATGGGAATATATTTATATAGGTTCACAAGATGATCATTATAAAGGATAGAAGATTTATCTTCATAGATGTCAAAAAATTTGGAAGAAGAACCAAGGTAATTTATGAATTGAATAATTTAAATTTTCATGTTTAGTAGTACTTTCAATCATGATTTTTAATTTTTTAAGATAGATAAATATTTAATCAAATACAACGAAATGTAGAAAGTTTCAGACAAATAAACTATACACGATTCAATGAATCATATATACAGAGTCTGTGAACTATGTAAATTTATTACCTAACCCTTAGATACCTAGGAAAATTGGAATAAGTGAACATTAAGCCTAATTGAACAACTACACATATAAAATTAGGTCATGAATGTAAAGTATAAAAGTTACATTCACGCTCCATGTTAGATTTGTTTATATTAGAATTTGTTTTATCCACTATAGTTTGACTATATTGTTTTTGAAGAAACTTAAATCATTGCCACATTGATTCAATATTAAATGGAAAATTCTAAGTGTAAGAATATTTTATCCCACATCACTGATTGTGGAAATGTGGTTCATGAAAATATTATTTGTATTCCTCTAGATAAATTTAAGGATATTTTTGGAAATGTATTAGTTCTCTGTAATTGACAAAACATTATTCCGAATGACAATATCCTATTTCAAAATAATATATTATATTCTATGAAATGATTAGTATGAACACTCTTAGAAATTAAATTATATAATGTTGGTATTAATTTTATGTAACAATTGGTTTTTGGCATAAATAGTTCGATAAAAAAACAATATTATGGAAAAACTAATTCATATGAAAATGATTTTCATCCTATATTTTAAGGGTTGATATTTAACTATAAATTACATCATGAGTAATGATTATCAATAATTAATATTAAATATTATTATTGTAAAAGTTAAATTATAATTTTAAATATGAAATTTATTTTGGAGGGATACATCAAATGGTTATTTCCAAAATTATATAGTTGTTATATAAATATTTTCTTTGAAAAAATTATTAACACAAAACAATAATCCAAAATGATTCAATTAAATTTAGAAAAAAATATCAAAATTTACTAGATTAATAAATATTCAACTCAATAAAATGATAATAATGTATCAAATAAATCTCCTTAAGAGGATAAATAATTAAAATGATGTATTTATTCCTTATAAAATAAATATTTAAGTGTATGAAAATTTAATTTGACTAAATTTAAAGGATTTATAAGAAAATATATGATATTAAAATATTATAACTAATATATTAACAATAATTACATTATACGATGATATGAAATAATATTAAAAACACTCAATGTTCATAAACATCAACTTCTAAGAGAAATGCTCTTTTATTATATATTTAATAATAATTTAATGTGTAAATTTTATTATATTTTAATTTTAAAATAAAATAATTTTTTAATTCCACCTTTCAATATTATCCAGGGGTGATTTATTGTGATTTTTCTAATATAATTAACTTTTAGGTGAATAGAGAAAACTATAATTTCAACTAAAAACATATTGTTTTTTATTATATTAGGATGTAAAAGTAATAATAAAACTTATTAAAAAATTATGGCCGGTTATGTTTAAATATTTAAATTGAATAATTTATAAATATTATTATAAATTGTATAATCAAATTTTTATCAACATAATAAATAAATTTCACAATATAAATCTTTTCTAGTATTTTCATGAAAATAAATATTATCTTTGGATAAATTTTTTGGTTTTATTTCAATTCCTCATAATTTCATTTTTCTCAATAATGATAAATATTTTATAATTAAAATCTATTAGAAAGAAAATTTATAAAAAAATAAATTTTAACCATAAAAATAAAAAATTTCTAAAAAATGGGGTTATACTATAAATACTCATATATTAATACGTATTTTTATACATATTGAAATATTATAATATAAATTTGAATTTATAATTGTAATATTAATTTTAAAATTTATTTATTAAAGGAAATTTTATTTATATTCATTGAAAATAAATTAGTTTGTTAATAACTAGTTATATTAGTTACAATTTTTTTGAAACATCAAAGTCTAACAGAATTAATGAAATTAAAAACATATGTGAAAATTAATGGTTGAGTAATTTCAAAATATATATCTTCTCCCAATCCATTATTTATCATTTTCGGTACAATATAACCTGTTTACCTGTGCTCTACCTATATCAAGTGGATATAATTACAAAAAAAACATTTTCATACTTATTAAAGGATCCTCTTAGGACCCCTCAAATACAACATGATGAATTTGATTTCCACCTAACCCTTTTCTAATTTTCATCTATCATTATCCCCTTCCATTTTCATCATTAAATATTCACAAATGATAATATTGAGACCTCTATTTTCAATGATTCTTCAAAGGGAAATACAATTTCCTCAACAAGATTTATATAATCTAAATGAAGTATGAAATTATAGTAATGGGTTATATGACTAAATATTAATTTATCAAGAAATGATACTTCATTTATGAAAATAAATAATTTATGGGATTTTATTTGTTATTATGGACTCTATTTTATAATATTAAAAAAATTCATGGAGAATTGTGAGATATATTATGTTCTTATTTTTAAAACCATTTCTTTAAAATTTAGTTTCTAATAAAGAATTTATTATTATTTGAATTGTTTTCTTACTTATTAAAAATTTATATTTTCATTCAAAACATCCTCCCCAGTATATTTATTCTGGTTAAAAATATGATATTATTAAGGATAATTTTCATTCTCTTAATCTATTGTTTTTATCCATGTCGATATCATAACATTTAAAATTTTTCGTCCTTCATATTTTGAATACCATTTTTATGTTATCCCATGGATACGTATTATTTAAATTTAATCTTTTTAAAATGATGGTTTGGTACTACTTCTACAACATTGGTTTTCAAAAAAATTAATTAAAAATATTGGAAAATGTATCTTCCATTAATTTAGGATAAAATATATTATCTTCCCCTCTACATTTATTTTGACAAATATTATTTCATTCCATGGGTTTTATATTGATTTTTTTACAAATACATGTCTCCTAAAAATATTTCACTTTAAATTTTCCAAACATTATATATTTTTAAATATAAATTTTCAATGTTAATTTTCAAAAGTAAAATTTCACATAATGTTATCAAATTTAATTTTTGAAATCATAATTTTTTGTTATGTTCCACCATTGAATGTTCATTTTAAATATAATTACTTAGAAAAAGAGAATCATTTTAACTTTTCAAAATTATGTTTTCAAATTGACCATAACATCAACTTTTATTCCAAATAGAAATCATTTTCTAATTTTTTTTTTAAAATTTCCCTTCCATTATCATATTTTTCTATAAAGGATATTTGTCATTGAATATTTTTGTTGATCATGTATACTATAAATATTTTTTTGAAATACTTTTTTGGCCTGAAATCCATTTTTTTTCTTTTTCTCAAAGTCGGTTTATGGGTTAATGGTAACCATACAGACATTGATCCAACATTAAACAGCAGTCGTGGAACCCGAAAACCAGAAAGAAAATCACAACAACAGATTCAAATTTCAAAATCAAAAAAACAAACCCATCATCACAGACACGATGACTGAGGTTTCTCGATCAGTGAACCACCTTGAGCCACACCCTCGGCTTCACCACATAGACATCTGAATCACTAGTGATCAACCACCAGCCCTCCCCACCACATCCAAAACCACAAAACCCAGATGCATCACCTCTAAACCTTCAACGCCACCAAACCAGATTGCCAGCGAGACCCATCACTGTAAAACAATATATCATCCCTTTGAAATCACACCAACACCCACTTCATCGAAGTCAACGAGGCAGAAACCCTCAGCATATCACAGAAGCATTGTCGTCACACCACAAGAAACAACAGGACAAACACCTGTCGAGATAAAAAGAGAGTGAGAACCCACAAAACACCTTATTCAGCACCAAATAATAGTAAATTGCAACCAATCCTCGTCGGAAACCCCCATAGATGGGATCTGGTCCAAACCATCACCATGCTCACCACCTCCAGAAGAAACACTAAAACATTACCACATACTTTAATGGATTCTTCAGCACAACCAACACAAGACAACATAGACTTGGAGAAAAACCCGTCGCCACCTTCAGAACCACACCCGAAGGCCAGATCTACCCATAACCTGAACAACTGACTCGTAATGCAACAAAAACCCTATATCACAGCACCAATAACCCACACCCTGGACCATTATCATGCCTCCTTAAAAAACTAGCTAGATCTGAAGCTAAATCAAGGAGAAAGAAACAATGGAAGATGCCGAGGATGTTGACAAGCCCGCATGATGAGAGGCGACGTCGCAAACATTCTGAGCTGAGAGCCAAGGGAAGGTCAGCCAATGGGGGAGAGGTAGACGGCGGCGGTTGGGAAACCTAGAGCCATAGAGCACCTTACGGGATCATCCCTGTGAAATACTCTTTTGGACTTACTACTTTTTGTGTATAAAGAGTTTACATTATTGATATCAATAATGGTGATATGTTGGAGACCCCAACATAATATGCATAGATATTACATCCTTTTAGATGAATATTAACAATGTTTAATAATATTATATTCCCAGGAGCTTTAAAGGATTATTTCACTTGGAAAATATATACCTAAAAAGTTTATTTATGTATATTGTTTATCATATCTAAAATCACTTGTCACATATAGTAACCCTCTATATAATTCATTAATATAACTCTTCTTCATAACCTTGAGAAAACTAAATCAAAAAATGGGTGAAATCAAATTATTAGTAAGTAAAAACATGGAAAATATCCCTAAATAAACACATATATATATACATATCATTAAAGTAAATTTATTATAATATGATGTTATCCAATTAAAAACATAACCACAAATTCATATATTATAATCATTATTTATGGGATAAATTGTCAGTTTCTCACAATATTAGGGAATCATCAAAAATCAATAATTATCCTTGAGTTCGAATCACATGATTATAAATATGTAACAATACTATGACACAAAAATAGTCCAAGAAAAAATGTCTTATCCAATGGTAAAGTAATAATAAAATCATATTATAGTGTAATTTGAATCAACACATGTTTCCCTTATCCTATTGGATCATGCATCACCACATGCTCCTCATATCATTACAGATCATGAATCTATACTAGTTACCAATAGTGGATCAAGAAGATAAACTCATTTCAAAAAATTATCTTATCCTATAAAATTATTTATCAAAATCATTGAAAGGGGTTAATAAAACTTTTAGTTAATGATGAACATCAATATTTGTACCCCAATATCATACAATATAAATAATTTCTACATACCATTACACTTGTAAACGAATGAGTTTTCATGTGAATATAATTATACCTAAAATAACTACAGTGAAATAAATGAGATTTAAGGAATCATCATATTAATAATTCAATAATATTTTTTGGATTGTGTCTTAATATTATAAACCTCATAAGGAATAACAACTATTAAAGGATGATGACATTTATGAAAAAATAATTTTAAATTTCATTTGAACATTTCTTAAAAAACATAAGAAACTAACCATTTTCATTGGTAATATTTTATCTAAAAATAATTACATTATTGAGAAAATAATTATTATGAAGTTTACCATGTTTGTGTTAAATGTAATAATAAATTTAATTTATGGTCATGATGGTGGGAAATAAAGTTCATTTTGTATACATTAAAACAAAATATATTTTTAACCATTTTTTAAATAGTATCAAAAAGTTGTTTAGATTTTTTTTGAAATATTTCATTTTTTTTAAAATAACAACTTCAATTTTATTTGAATTTTTTTCAATTGAATTAGTTTTATAAGTATGAAAATTTTAAAAAAATTTAAGATACTGGGTGTGGAAGATGATGATTTTGGACTAAAGAAAAAATATGTTCGACTTTTGTATATAAAACTTTTAAAATAGAGAATCCTGAAAGAAAATTAGATTGAGACATAGACTCTTACATCATCTATAATCTTCCTTTGTACACATTAGAACCACCTTACAAATAAATATAGATTAACTATAATTCCATTAAATAAAAATTTAATTTTCATAATATCATATATTATTTACATGCAATATATTATAACAAATTTATTTAATGTTATATATTAAAATAAATATTCTAGGTGATGACTACTTCATTTTTTAGGAAAGATTCGATACAAATGTCCCAAATATTATATATTGATTTTAATTAAATCATATACATAATTTTAGTCATTTTTAAAGTATAGATGTTTTAATTATATATAAATTTTTTAATAATTCAACGAATGCGTTGATGGGAAATCGATTATATCATTTTATGTAGATGGTAGTTCATATGTACGTATGAGTTATATTTCTACATTAAGATGTATAAAAAAATAGAATTAAAATTAAATATAACACTTATAGATATATAATAATATATTATATATGAGATATCTTAATTGAATACATCATTATAACCTATAATGTGATGTAGTGAGGAGTGAAGAAACAAAATGATTTATTGAGGTCTGTGTCCACATTTTCACATGATCAATGATTTATATTAACATAAAATTTAATATTTGGGGATAATGGTAGTTCAATAATAATAATAAAAACAAATTATATTTATTATAATGAATTAAATATTTCACAATGGAAAAAAAGTTTATAAGTAATAATAATAAATAAAATATAATGTAGTCGATTAAGGGATATAACTTGTCATTGAGAATACTAATTTACTTTATACCTTAATCCTTGAATGGATGGTTTTTTGGAAATTAAAAATGTAATTGGATGTGGGGATGGAATAAAATAATTTTTAGGTAATTTAATGGCTGATATAGAATTATTTGACATCATGAATGAGGGATAATTTGGTGTTCCCATTTATAAATAAGGAAACGAACATAGATGGAATTGTGAAAATAAATTAAATACAATATACATCATGACCATGTCATGATAAACAAAAAATTAAAAGACAAAATTAAGGACATTGTAATGTAAAAATACATTCAACAATAACAATAGACAAGTTTCTATTTAATTTTAAACCATTCCATTGTGTTTAACAACCCAATTGGCCCTATTTAATTGTAATTATAATAACACAGTCTCTAACATATCAGGGAAATATTTTATATCTTTGAATAAAATTTTCACAAGAAAGGTAATTAGATAACACATTAAAAGGTTTAACATTAAAATTATCCCTTTTCACGGTGTTTGTAAATTATAAATAATTTAATAAAAAATTTGATAACATAAAATCTAATTAAATTATTTTTGTTGACTATTAATACACTTTGATTTCAATGATATCATGATAGAACATCAATATGAAAATAAACTTAACATAAATATTTTTTACAAAATAATTAGATATGAAATTCCGGGATTATAAAGATTAATCCAAAAAACATTATTATATTATTTTTTAAATAATTACATGGATTTTTCACTATCAATACATGCATTGAATTAGCATTGCGAAATTGTTTAAGATAAATATAATCATAAATTAAAATTTAAAATATATTATAATCATAAAAATTAATTATTTAGGATAAAAATATTCATTTCAGTTGTTTAAATAATTCTTATAATTCCTATTAAAAATTATAATTTAAATATAAATAAAAAGAGTGTCAATTTGTATTTATCCTTTTCTTGTATTCATATAAAGGTTATAATCATAGAAAAATAGAACCAAAATTCAATATTTTTGAAATATATATTATCATAGTAAAAATAAACTAATAAAATTTGATAAAAGAAGTCATATAATTGATTTTTAATATTTATTAATAAAATATATCATTGTATTACCTATTTTACCCTTAACTGGGAGAAAAATACTCACCATGGTTACTAATCCTTATGATAAAAGTTAAAAGTTGAATATTAACAAAATTTGAACAACCTGATTTTAAATGTGTAATAAATTTTTAATTATTAAACTTATATAAGTTTATGACATCCATTATTAAATTAGATCACAAAATTCAAAGAAAAATGTTATAGAAAATTTCATTTTTAGGAATTAAAATATATTTCTTCTCATCTCATACATAGTAGATAAAATTTAATTAATGTTAAAAAAATTTATTGAATTTGTAATCTATTTATTTTATTAAAATAATTATTTATTTATTATTTGTATATAAACACTTTTCAGGGATAAAAATAGATTAATAGAAAATCATATCCTTTTTATTATTAGATGTTTTTATCATTTAAAAAAATGACTTTTTTCATTAAAAGTGAAAGAAAAGAAATTTTAATAATTTATTTATTACTATTCATAAACTCTAATCCATTGGATATGTAATTACTATCACATTAAATATTAATATTTCTATATTATATATAGGTTCAATTATTCACTATATTTACTATAAAGAACAGTACTAGAAAAACAGTTATTTGCCACGGGTCATTTGCGACGGGATCCCGTCGCAAATGGCTTTTTGCGACGGGGGCCCGTCGCAAATGACCCGTTGCTCAAAACGGTGTCGCAACAACAGTTTTTTGCGACGGGCCCGTCGCTAAAGCCTTTTTCCGCGACGGGGAGAATCCCCGTCGCAACTAGTAATCCGTATATTTGTAAAAAACTATTTGTGAAGGGCCCCGTAGCAAATACTTGTTGTGACGGGCCCGCCGCAAATAGTTGTTGCGACGGGACCCGTCGCAAAAAACTATTTTTAAAAAAATAAAAAAATAATAATACTATTTGCGACGGGAATAGTATCCCGTCGCAAATACTATAAAAAAAATAAAAAAAATAAATTATTAATAAATTATTTTAATTAATATAATAATAATCCAATTATAATTCAAAAATAAAAAATAATAAAATATTAATAAATGATTTTAATTAATATAATAATAGAATTATAATTCACAAATAAAAATAATAAATTATTTTAATTAATATAATAATAATAGAATTATAATTCAAAAAAAATAATAGAATATTAATAAATTATTTAATTAATACAATAATATTAGAATTATAATTCATAAATAAAAAAAATATTAATAAGTTATTTTAATTAATATAAAAATAATAGAATTATTTTATATTCAAATATTAAAATAATTCAACTATTACAAAAAAATATAATTAAATTATAATATTATAAAATTTCAATATATATATAAAATTTAATATTATAAAATATAAATAATATTATTATTCATATTAATATTGTTATTTAAAAATATAATATTATTAATATTTTATAAGGAGACAGAAACTACAAATAGAAAAAAAAATCATATTTTGATTTCACAAATTTTATAACATAAATACAAACTCTAATCTGAAGGAGAGGGGAGGGGGGGATCTGCAGATGGTGGTGGAGGAAACTCCATCCCTAAAGCATGAGTGAGTCGGCGCATGTACTCCATCTGCTCCTGATGCTGCTGCTGCCACCAACTCGTCTGCTCCTCGTACAGCTGCTGTTGGCGTCGACGCTCCTCCTCATGCTGCTGACACATCTGCTCATGCTCCTGGCAGAGACTCTCTATCAGTGCAGTCTGAGATCGTAGCTTATCCTCATACTGTGTAGTAGAAGAAGATGCACGAGCTGCTCTCGAGATGGACGCCAACATCGCAGCACTGCCATAATAATCTCTGGGAGTCAGTCGAGAGCCAATACCAACTACCCGGCCCTTCTCGAAGGCATACTGGGTGGCATGCATCCATGCGGCCTCATCAAACGGATGGCCAGTGGTCTGATCTGATGACTCGTCCTGACTCTCATGCCGGGCCTATGACGCTGCGGCCTCATATGACTCATGTAGTTGCAATTTAAAATTAAAATTGTGAATATATTATATGCAGTTAATTTTTAAACTTAAAAACAAATAATACTGACCATGATGTGATGCTGACGATCACCTCTGAGCTCCCCAGTAGCAGGATCATTGTACATCCTCCGATATATGTCGTACTCCGTAATATCGGGGTGCTCAACAGCTAATAAGAATAAAAAATAAACTGTTAATATTTATAGTTATATAAAATATTTATAAATAATGTACGTACCAGATGCTGTCTATGAGTACTGAAAGAACGACTCCCAGCTCGATGAGTCACCTCCTGTCTCCCCCGATTCTGCCTCCCCACCGATGATCTCCTCTGAAAGCCACCACTCAACCAGTGCGCACATAATCCATCCCATACATGGGATGAAATGTACTCTGGTCGGTGTGCTCTACATGACTCGTCAAAATCTGACACTCATGCTTTCTTCATCGCAGCTTTTCTTAAATTGTGCAAAAACTGATGAAGGTGATCACGCATAGCCACCTCCCATGCCTCGTGGATTGCGTCATGCATGGTATCCTCGATCGGATACCATAAACCCTACAAATAAATCATATTATCAAGTTAGAAATGAAATAATTTTCAAAATAACAATTATTTATTTACGTACGTACCAACCAATGGTCGAACATGGCCTGCTGCACATCAATGGGAATCTGCTCCCATGTGGTCCATGGCTGAGAGAAATAGTTGTGCAAAATAGCGCTGCCCTGTCCGACTGCTATATGCGGAAAACTGTAAAAATAATAAACATTTATTATATGAATAGATTAATAAAATCTTAGTCAAATCCACAGGTTATCACACAGGTTATCACACCTCTGTGTGCGTGGATCAAACCTAAGACGTGAACGTCGCTCAGGGACGGGGTCAGGAATCATCAATCGTGCAAGACCACGCCCCCTCCACGTACTCCCTAGAGCGCCTGCAGGCTGAGGGTCATCTGTCAGCAACTCATCCGCATCGAAAGTCAGGTCAGCATCCGCCAACTCACGAAATGTGGCGTCGTCCATCTGAAACAGAAAATGTTAATGTTGTTAGCAAATAATTGATAATTACTATTATATATACATATATACATATTATTATTGTATATAAATACCATGGAATTCTATCAGTGTTCATCTTCATCATCATCTTCATATATGTCAATGTTATCTTCATATTCCTCCTCAACATCATCGATATCCATTCGAGTTACAGTTGCTTCATCTCTTACCATTTCAAATTCATATGTGACATCATTAACATCATCGTCATCACCGACTCTTAAATGTGGGGTGTCGTCATCGATACTCACGTCTCTTTGTAAAAAAGATTGATTTTGAGTACTCTCTTGAAAAACTTCAATTCTTTGCACATCAGTGAAAGCACATTCACTTTGACTAAACTGGTTGTCTCGAATTTTGATTTTTATTACATTCCACCAATCAGTCAAGTCTCTTGATGTAGCACAGTACTTTGCGTAATAAACATGATGTACTTGTTGAGCCAATAAGAATGGTTCATTTACTGCGAGGACACTTTTACATTTAATATCGATGATTCCATGAGTCGGATGAACACGCACGCCTCTCTCTGTATCCAACCACCGACATTTGAACATGGTTATGTAATGTTGTCCAAGATAACAGAGTTCAATGATTTCATCAAGTATGCCATAAAAGTCAACTTCATTTTCTTGATGATGAGATCCTCTCAAGCTAACTCCACTTTTCATTGTTTTTTTCGATTCCCCATATGCATGTGTGTGAAATCGAAATCCATTAACCACGTATGCATTATAAGTTTTAACAAGTTTGGAAGGTGGGCTACTCAATACACACAACCGTTTGTCAATTTTATCATTATGTCGAGACACCTGAAAATTTGTGAAATAATTATCAATATAGTAAACTATACATTGAATGAGTTGCTAAAAGATAAATAATTTATGTTACCAGTTTTTGAAACCACTGAGAGAAATTTTTCAGTCGACGTTCTTCGAGAGGAGCTGCTGTAATTTGTGGAATTTGTTTCTTGATATGATTATCATACAACCTATAAAAACCAAAGTTATTTACTGTAACATAAATGATAGAATAAGTGATATAAACACTTACAGTACAACTGATTTCATCTCTTCACAGTTGAGCAAAACATACGTATGAGCTCTATGATGTTCATCATCTGAAAGACAGTGTTCATAAACTCCACCAAAACCAAGCTCTGGCTGGTTGAAAATAGATAATTGATTGTCGATTTCATCAATATTCCTCTCGTTCCGTCCCATTCGGCTGTGTTTCGAAGGATACTCAGATTCAAAATAATGGGAGCAGAAAAAGGATATTTCCTCTTGAAAATAAGCTTCTGCAATAGATCCTTCAACAGATGCTTTGTTACGTACTTTTCTTTTCAATTTTTGCATGCATCTTTCAAATGGGTACATCCATCGAAACTGTATTGGACCTCCACATTTGGCTTCATATGGCAAATGTAACATCAAATGTTCCATTGAGTCGAAGAAAGACGGCAAAAATATTTTTTCCAGTTTGCATATAATTACAACAATATCTTTTTCACGTTTTCCTAGAGCATCATAATCTTCTGTAGCTGCACAAATTTCCCGAAAAAAATGAGACATGTCTGTTATGGAATCCCAAATCACAGAATTCAACAGACCTCTTAATCCATTGGGTAGAAGTCTTTCCATTATAACATGACAATCATGACTTTTTAATCTAGTAATATGACCATTCTTTACACATCTACCCAAATTGGAAGCACAGCCATCTGGAAGTCTCAAATCTGCAATCCACTGAAAAAATAATAAACGGTTTTCTTTAGACAGTGTATAAGCTGCTTTTGGTTTCAGTAACCTTTCTGTTCTGACATTCTCAAACAGTTCCAATTCTGGACACCTGCAAATTTGGGTAAGATCTAAATGTGAATTTACATTGTCTTTTCTCTTTCTTGGCGTATCCAAAACTATATGAAACAAATTATCAAAACAGTTCTTCTCAATATGCATGACATCTAACATTGTCGGACCAACAAATCAGACCAATATGGAAAATCCCAAAATATGCTACGTTTAATCCAATTGTGTTCTTTCCCAAAACCAGAAATTTTCTGTTGATTTATTGTGGGACCAAAAGTGATGGGAGGTAATGAAAATACAACTGATTTTAACTCCGAACCTGATAGCATTTTTGGAGGTCCATCCCTTTCAACTGTTACTTTTCTGAAATAAGATCTGTTTCTGCGAAAAGGATGATCAGCTGGAAGAAATCTGCGATGACAGTCAAAATAACAAGGTTTCTTTCCATGAATAAGCATAAATGATTTGTTCTCTCCCATACAGTAAGGACATTAATTCTGAACATATGTACTCCAGCCAGATAAAATCCCATAAGCCGGGAAGTCACTTATTGTCCACATCAATGCTGCTCTCAGTATGAAATTTTGTTTCGTTCCAACATCATATGTACTGACACCAGTACTCCACAATAAATTTAATTCATCAATCAATGGTTTCAAATAAACATCAATATTTTTCTTCAGATGTCCTAGAATTAGTAAATTCAAAAAGATATATGGCTCCTTCATCAACATCCATGGAGGTAAATTGTATGGAGTTAAAAAAACAGGCCACCATGAATATTGACTACCATAAGATCCAAACGGACAGAAACCATCAGTGGAAAGGCCCAGTCGAACATTTCTAGCTTCTAAATCAAAGGATGGATGCACTTTATCAAAATGTTTCCATGAATCACCATCAGCTGGATAAATCAATCTTTTATCGGTTGAAATATTCTCTTTATTCCATGTCAACATTGTCGCTGTATTCTTAGACATGAATAAACGCTGAAGTCTGGATGTAAGAGGAAAATATCTCAACTGTTTTACAGGAATCAGACCAGACTTCCCATGTTGTCCTTTATATCTCAGTTTCCCACATGTGGGACAACTATCCAACGACTCATTTTCCCCAGAATATAAAATGAAGACATTTGACCATGCATGAATCTTCTGACAAGTAAGTCCCAAATTTCGAACCAGCCTCTTACTCTCATAGTAATTTGCAGGTAAAACATTTCCTTCGGGTAACAGTGTTTTAAGCCAAGAAAATATCTTGTCAAAATAGGTGTTTGGCATTACGTTATCTGATTTGATAGCCATAAATTTTGCAACTGCTTCTAATTTTCTCATCTTGCAGCCAAGATATAATGCATCCTCAGCAAACTTCAACAACTCATAAAATTCAGACGGTGCCAACTCAGGATTTGAAGCTATATCAGTCGGAGATTCTGTATGTTGAACAGATGAACCTACAACATAATGTACTAAATCTTGAAACTGGGATGGATCCGGAATCATGTTGATATCACCTGCTCTGGAACTACGTTCACCGTGTTGATACCAAAAAACATAATCTGGTTGAAAACCAAAATGCAAGAGATGTTCTCCCACTTTGTCAAACGTGTCAAATGTTCTCAATGCACATTTTCTGCAAGGGCATTTTATTTTTCCCTCTGAAACAAATTCTGGATTAGATGCCGCAAATGATAAAAAAGTCTCCACACCTTCTACATATACTGGATTTAAACCAGAACTGTTTGGATTTCTACGTTGATTTATCCATATGCGGTCACCTAATAATGATTGTTGACAACCCCGTTGTTCCAAATTTCTCTATAAAATATAAAAGCATTACTGGTTTTGAATAATTTGTTAGAAATAACACTCAAGCTAGGATAATTATAGAGTTTAGATCATACACGACTGACTTAAACTTTTTAATAAGATAGACCTAAAAATTGACCCTTTAAGAATTAAATATATATGTTGAGAATAAAGAAAAACATGTTACAAATATTGATAATTTTAATATTATATAAATTTTTTATTATTTTCATAGTACTAATATTATTGGTAATTATTCCAAATTATTGTTAATTATTACTAATTAGTACTAATTATTACTAATTATTACGAATTATTACTAACTATTACTAATTATTAATAATTATTACTAATTATTACTAATTATTGGTAATTATTACTAATTATTGGTAATTATTACTAATTATTACTAATTATTACTAATTATTACTAATTATTACTATTTACCAGTAATTATTGGTAATTATTGGTAATTATTGATAATTATTGTTAATTATTACTAATTATTGGTAATTATTATTAATTATTACTAATTATTACTAATTATTGGTAATTATTACTAATTATTGGTAATTATTATTAATTATTACTAATTATTAATAATTATTACTAATTATAACTAATTATTGGTAATTATTACTAATTATTGGTAATTATTACTAATAATTGGTAATTATTACTAATTATTACTAATTATTACTAATTATTGGTAATTATTGGTAATTATTACTAATTATTACGAATTATTGGTAATTATTACAAATTATTGGTAATTAATACTGATTATTCCAAATTATTACTAATTATTGGTAATTATTGGTAATTATTGCTAATTATTACGAATTATTGGTAATTATTGGTAATTATTACTAATTATAGGTAATTATTACTAATTATTACTAATTATTGGTAATTATTGGTAATTATTACTAATTATTACTAATTAATACTAATTATTGGTAATTATTGGTAATAATTACAAATTATTGGTAATTATTACGAATTATTAGTAATTATTATTAATTATTACTAATTATTACTAATTATTGGTAATTATTATTAATTATTGGTAATTATTACTAATTATTGGCAATTATTACTAATTATTACTAATTATTACTAATTATTAATAATTATTACTAATTATTACTAATTATTACTAATTATTACTAATTATTGGTAATTATTGGTAATTATTTCTAATTATTGGTAATTATTACTAATTATTGGTAATTATTACTAATTATTGGTAATTATTACTAATTATTGGTAATTATTATTAATTATTACTAATTATTACTAATTATTGGTAATTATTAGTAATTATTACTAATTATTGGTAATTGTTGGTAATTATTATTAATTATTACTAATTATTACTAATTATTGGTAATTATTACTAATTATTACTAATTATTGGTAATTATTTCTAATTATTGGTAATTATTACTAATTATTACAAATTATTACTAATTATTGGTAATTATTACTAATTATTGGTAATTATTGGTAATTATTACTAATTATTGGTAATTAATACTAATTATTGGTAATTATTGGTAATTATTACTAATTATTGGTAATTATTACTAATTATTGGTAATTATTACTAATTATTGGTAATTATTATTAATTATTACTAATTATTACTAATTATTGGCAATTATTTCTAATTATTGCTAATTATTTCTAATTATTACTAATTATTACTATTTACCGGTAATTATTGGTAATTATTGGTAATTATTGATAATGATTGTTAATTATTACTAATTATTGGTAATTATTATTAATTATTAATAATTATTACTAATTATTGGTAATTATTACTAATTATTGGTAATTATTATTAATTATTACTAATTATTACTAATTATTACTAATTATTACTAATTATTACTAATTATTGGTAATTATTACTAATTATTGGTAATTATTACTAATTATTGGTAATTATTACTAATTATTGGTAATTATTACTAATTATTACTAATTATTAGTAATTATTGGTAATTATTGGTAATTGTTACTAATTATTTATAATTAATACTAATTATTGGTAATTATTTGTAATTATTACTAATTATTGGTAATTATTACTAATTAGTGGTAATTATTACTAATTAGTGGTAATTATTCTTAATTATTACTAATTATTACAAATTATTGGTAATTATTCCTAATTATAGGTAATTATTACTAATTATTGGTAATTATTACTAATTATTGATAATTATTTCTAATTATTACTAATTATTACTATTTACCGGTAATTATTACTATTTACCGGTAATTATTGATAATTATTGTTAATTATTGCTAATTATTGCTAATTATTGCTAATTATTGCCAATTATTGCTAATTATTACTAATTATTACTAATTATTACTAATTATAACTAATTATTACTAATTATTACTAATTATTACTAATTATTCCCAATTATTACTAATTATTCCTAATTATTGGTAATTATTGGTAATTATTGGTAATTATTCCAAATTATTACTAATTAGTGGTAATTATTAGTAATTATTACTAATTATTACTAATTATTGATAATTATTAATAATTATTACTAATTATTGGTAATTATTACTAATTATTGGTAAGTATTGGTAATTATTGGTAAGTATTACTAATTATTGGTAATTATTACTAATTATTGGTAATTATTACTAATTATTGGTAATTACTACTAATTATTAATAATTATTCCTAATTATTGATAATTATTGTTAATTGTTCCTAATTATTAGTAATTAAATGAATAATTACCAATAATTAAAAATAATTACCAATAATTAGGAATAATAACATTATCAGTATATTTTATTATTAATATTAAAATAATATTATTTTCTAATTTATATACAATTCTCCTTTCATCTGTGTGTTTTCTATCTCCACATACAAATAATACATGTGGAGACAGCAAACACACAGATGAAAAGAGAATTGTATATATATAAAAAATTATATTATTTTAATATTAATAATAAAATATACTAATAATATAATAATGTTATTATTCCTAATTATTGATATTTATTACTAATTATTAATATTTATTCTTAATTATTAAAAAAATTTACTAATTATTTTTAATTACCATTAACTATGAACAATACTAATAATTTAAATTTATTAAGTAATAAAATAATGCAAACATAATTAAATTACAACTAATTAAGAATAATTGAAACTAATAAAAAATTAAAAATAAATATTAAATTAAAATGAATATAAATACCTTGAAAATTGATCTGAAGTTGATCTCTGATCGTTCTGCAAAACTTTAATATCAACTCCGGAGAAAAAAATTAAACTTGAGAAAAACTGAACTTTAGAAAGAAAATTTTGAGAGAAGAAGAAGATGGAGTTTGAGAATGATTTGAAAAAAACGGATGAGGGTATTTATAGGTTAGATTATTTACGACGGGTACCGTCGCAAATACCTTAGCCATCATTTATTACGGTCAACGGTTAAATAGTTATTTGCGACGGGTCCCGTCGCAAATAACCACCGGCCGACATACTATTTGCGACAGGGGAATATTCCTGTCGCAAATACCTTTTACCGCCACCGGTTATTTGCGACGGGAATATTCCCCCATCGCAAATAAGTTTCCCGCAATTTGGCGCGCAAAGCGCGCCAGTCATTTTGCGACGGGGAAAGCTATCCCGTCGCAAAAGGCTACTTATTTGCGACGGGCAAATACCCCCGTCGCAAATAAGTTTTTAACAGGACTATTTGCGACGGGAATAAATCCCGTCGCAAATAACCCGTCGCAAATACCCATTTTTCCCGTAGTGGAACGATATTTATATAATGATATTTATTAAAATATAAATTTATCATAAAAGTATGGGTTATTATAGTATATAAGAATTATAATAATTTAACCTTTTAAATTCCATTCCCTTAATACAAATAACATAATATACTTCTATTGTATCACTTTAATGTGTTCCCACACAGCTTCCGAATATTTATGGTTTCACCATAAACTAATGACTATGTGTGTGGTATTATTTTGTTGAAAATTATCCCTATTATCCATATTATCCACTTCTTATTTTCCATAAGAATGATTATTATATATTTAAATGAAATAAAATTTTATCAGATGTTATAGATTATGTGGGAATATCCTTAAGAGAGATACATGGGTGACATTTGGAAATTGACGGAGATTTTTTAGAAGCACCAAGAGATAATCGACTATCCAGATATGAATAAGCATTTCAATGCGACTAGTATATCTAGAAATAAATGTTCCATTATTTTGAAATATTATAACCATATTTGATATATATATTTGTAAGAATACCTTATCACTAACAATTACAAGAAGATCAAGTCAATGACTCTCATTATAACAATTCGATCAACTCTATGATTCTGACATGTGAAAGTGAGTGGATATAAAATATTCATCCATTTCCTCATGATGATAATTTCCCAATGTATTTATTTTTCAAACACCAACCCAACACATTGGGGTTCTATATGTAATACCATATAGTGCTTATGAAGTATACATGTGAATTCGTTAGTAAAAGCTATTTTTATAAGATAAATCTACTAAAGGAAGATATTCATCCCAAAAAAAATTAAATACATAGATATTGATCTCAAATTTATTCTATAGTATGAATAGTCCCCTCAAAATAACTGTATATCATAGCATGTTATGATGTACTCAAACTCAAGAATGTATCTAATGCCTTTAGATGATGTTACCAAAATATCGAGGTAAACCACATATCCGAATCAAATGGGATTAAGAGTGGTGCTCTATAAAATCCAAAAAATTCATTTATATATAACTATTTAACATGATCAAGACGTGAAAATTAAAGAATATAAAAAATATTATTTTTTAATATGGTTCACTAAAACCTAAACAGGGTTATTCCCATTAGATGTTTTGGAGAGTTAGATGATGAAATCCCAAGTATTGTTTTCTCATAATCATTTTAACATGGGTAACGTTTATAACACCCTCATTGGATTTTTTGTCTCGTAAATATATTTCTAAAATCATAGGGATTGATGTATAATATATACAGTATAATATTTCAGGTTATCCCACTAGAAATATTATTTTATATCACTATCCATATTTTTACATCTAGTATGAATAGAGAATGATAAAAAATAATATATATATATATAATAGTTTCCTATATAATTATACTATTTATGTATCACATACTCTATTTCTAAACCTTATCATTCAATCACGATAATGGTTTAACTCATCAACATTTCTAGTTTTTTCTTTTGTTTTATCTCTTCCTTCTATGGCTCATTAATCTTCACATGGATAGATGGTTTATCCTTTTTATAAGAAATATATAATTACTTCCCATCCTTATGATTTCAATTTCAACATTCTAAATATCCATATTAATTGGATCTATCTCATTCATTTTAATGGATGCATTGGACTTTTCCTTCAAACTAAATTAAATAGTGACCTTATTCTATATTTTAGTGTATAAATTATGGAGATGTTTATATCATTATACTTCTATAACAATCTCATCTAGTTTAAATTAAATGGTTTCTTTTGAACATGTATATAATTATTTTATGATATATATGTGTTTCACACATTACAACATAATTATAATCCATCCCTATTAATGCATAACATTAACCATGTATATAACTTTATATGGAGAAGGATTTACCATGGAAAAATGGAACATCGCTTTTTAAAACATATATCATTTACAAAATAATTTCTTAGAAGAATCTTTGAAAACATATCATGATAAATAATTTAAAACATTTCTTGAGGAAAATATGTTTTCCACATTGAAAAAACTCTTTCTAAAACATTGAGAATTTGGAATCCTTTTTCTTTTAACATACATTGAAAACTTATAATGAAATCTTGAAAATATTTTTAAAAAAATATTTCTATGAAAACATATAAAAGAATCTTAAAAAAATTAGAAAAAAAATTTAACTGGAAAAATATAAAATTAGATTGTGAAATGTTGAAATATTGTTTCCTTGAAAACTATCAAAATAATATAGAAAACATTTTTGAAAACCTATTTCCTTGAAAAATTCTTAAACATGATTGAAAACATTTTGGAAAACTTTTTTCATTGAAAAAAAATTTATGATAATAAATTTATACAATATTATGAAAACATTATCATTTAAAAATTATATTTTTAATCATATAAATTAAGATTTAATGGAATGACAGTAAGGACTATTTGTAAATATGTAAATGTAGAACATTACTTTTGAACAATGAAAGGTTTAGAAAAGGGACTTGAATTTAAAATGAAAAAAAATTCATTTCAAAAATTCATTTGTTTAAAAGGTAAAAAAATGGGTAAAATTTTATTTTAAATACCATAGTATGATTGTAGAATATTTTTAGAAATCCTTTTTACAAAACATTGTTTTGATGAAACATATATTTCTAATTGAAGATATATGTTATTTCAGACTTTCTTGAAAACATATTCTAGGTCATCTAATGTACCCAATACTAGAAAAATTGTACCATTATAGGGATATTACATGAGAAATGATATTTTAATAAAAATCATGAGATATATTGAAAGATAGATCATAATATTTCATCAATGGAAGCATAAACATAAACAATATTATAAAATATTGAGATTTTAACTATAAGCAATTAACAATTTGGTGACTTTGAAACTCAATTAAATAGATATAATAACATTACATGAATTATATAATACCATGAAATAATAAGATTTATGATATAACATTTCAAAGGGATTATATACACCTCATGAAAATATATGGTATCATAACATGGAATGTGTCTCACTGTAGGAAAATTGAGACAAAATTACTTTATCGATTTAGTAACTTTTAAAAAATAACCCCCATGAAATATATATCTTCAAATGGGTATCTAAATACTGATAAATTTATTTATAAAAATAATATAATAAATCCATGGTATTTATACACACCACTCAAAATATATTAGTGGTGAATAAGGCGTGTATCTAATGGAATTAAAAAATGAGATGATATTCCCTTACCTTATGTCTGAACCTCTTTGTACTCATTCAAAAAAACTATATAATAAATATAAGTTTATTATAAATATTTTAATGAAAAAAAATATTATATATAATACCTTATATAGTTTTATAATGACTTTATATTACCAACTTACTAAAAAATCCATGTTAATGTTTCGCTTCGGGTAATATCCAATTTGTATTTTGTAGATGTCTTAATTTGTTATATTTTTGTCGTCTTACTAATATCTTGATTTCATGTACCAAAACCGTGATATTATTATCATTTATATTCAATATGTACTTATTTATAATAATATATTGAATATATAAAATTAAATTTAATGCACCATTCATTTAGATGGTAGGCTATACATACACATAAAGGTTTTTTCCATTTTTCAATGTAATATTGAAAGAAATATAGTAAATGAAATATATGTATATATATAATATCATTATAGTAGCATTATTTTTTCATATATATCATATATGTTCACTAAAACCATATATAATACACTTCATGATGTGTTTGAACTAATCCCATCACATTGAGGATGTGGTAGTGCACATTTTCCCCAATGAAATTATCGAATTTATAGAAAATGTAAAGAATGAATGTATGTTTAATATAATAATTATAAATGAATAAATAAATCAAATAAATCAAATATATCATATAGAAATAGAGTTTGGATCACAATTCTATACCATGGGAGTGGTAAAGGAAAAATGAACAACATCATTTTGTGAGGTGGTAGTAAGTTGTACACAAAAATGGTAAGTCGGTTACCCATTTTATGGAAGTATGTATATGAGTAAGTTGAAACCTTATAATAAAAAATAATAGTATATATAGGATATATATTCTATTATATGTGAATGGAATTTTTATAATTTGATGTACTAGAGGAAGAATGTAATGGAAAGGATTTTGAGAAGGTTGTTGCCTCTTCATTGGGTAACTCCTATTCGTTTGAACAAAAGGGCTACCTTGGATTGATTTATATCTAAAATAAGGCATTAATGAGAAAGGGAGGAATATTGGGATTTTAATTAAATAGATATTGGCAGAACCTTTATATTTTTAGAAGTGTGAATAAGGATAATAAGTGGTGACCATTTATTGGAGAGGGAGGGGATACACTTGGAATTTATTTAATAAAATATGGTGTACCATTGTTTTATCTAAAGTACATAAAAAAATAAATAATGGAAGGTTTATGTATGCAATATGGCCATAAAATTAGTTTTTTTCAATTTTCTAGGTCATTTTGGTCTTTATGTTTTTGGTTTAGTGCATTGTTAAGCTTAATTTTCCCAAAATCGTTGTAATTAATATTAATCACCTCCACTAATATTTTATGGAAGAAATTATTTTTATCTTATTAGAATGTAAATATTATACTCATTAAAACCTTTTATTTTTTTTAAATTGAATTAATTGAATATTAGAAATTATGTTTCATTCTTATCTCATAGTTGTGGAGAGAAAGTAGGGTTTTATAGTGAGAACTTTTAAAATCTAATTATTCTTTTATATCTAAATTCAACATAAAAATGATCACCATTACCAAAATTTTATTAATTTATGTATAATTAATCAATTTTTTCTCGAAATTAAATAATAAATATAATTTAACTATATAAATAAAATAGATGAAAAACCACTTTTCATTGAAATTTGTTATTTGTCACTATTTTCCAAAAAATTAAGTTTCTAATAAAAATACAAAAAATTCAACTAAAGATAATTTCAGAATTCAGAATTCAATACTGAAGATTATATAAAAAAATTAGGTTTCTAATTTTTCCTAAAATTAATTATATAAATGTTCACATATGGTCATAAGAAGTTCATCTAATAAAATAATATTTTAAAACAGATAAAGAATATACTAAAATAACTATGTTCCTTATTATCAATTTAATTTATATATATAAAAAAATTAAAAATTAATTATTAATTATTACTATTCATATTACTATTTTTAATGGATATTTTATAACTATCTCAGTTTTAATAATTATAAAAATAAAATGATGGTACATAGATTCACAGTGTGCTGTCTAACACAAGCCAAGTTGGTGTTTTGTGTAGCACAAGATAATATATGTCTTCTGTGTAGTGTATTTAAGACAAGATTACCTATTAAATATATAATAAAAATAATATTTATTGTTACATGAAATGAAAAATATAAAAAATATTAATTTATCTTGATGAGTTTTTCTGAAAAAATATTAGGGTGTTATGTTCTACTATAATTAAAATTACTCACAACCTTGAAATGCTTATAGATTATCATATTTTTAGTACATGAATATTACATTCAGTGAAAAATACATCATAAAAATTAATTATAAAACATCCATTAAAAAGGAAATGATAGAAACATAATTGTTACCCAAAGTAACTCATATTGAGGTTATCACTTAGTATAACATTTATATAAAGTGAAATGTTGGGCATGGAAGAAAAGAATAAATATTTATAGGGATATATTTAGTTTAAAAATCACAAATAATTTAATGATAATTATAAATTTTATTACCTTAAATTCATACATCTATGATGATATAAATTTTCATCTATTTGACAATAACTAAGGCATCACAACAATATTTTATTTCTAGATCATTTTCCAAATGTTGAATAATTTTCCTGAAAATAAATGCTTCCCTGATTTTAGGAAAACCTCTCCCTTTATTAATCCTTAATCAATTCCAAATTAAGTTATTACTCCATGTAATGATAGTGAATCTTTCGTCCATAAATAACTTATAGATTATAGATATATAAATAGAAACAGAGTTCATTCTATAGATCATTATAAAAACAAACATTTTACCACATGTCATCCAATAAGAATAAATCCTATTTTGATGGGATAAAACATTATTCTCACAAATTTCACAAAAATTTTAATATAATCTTTCACAGTGTGTTTTTCCCTATCACTCTTAAAAGAGATGAAAACATAAAACATTAGAATGCATTTCATTAGATCAGGCCAAATTTGATCCCTCATATATCATAATGTATGTCATAGTTTTCACATTCCAATCATGTGAATACCCTTATAGTATATTCTCTTGAAACATGGAAATAGTATAGATTTCCATAAATCCATTTAAAAAAATAGATTATCCATTTTTCTAATGATCACAAGATACATTCATTTATTCTATGAAGCTATAAAATTCATCCATGATATCTTAGAACACTTATTAAAAAAATACTTTATGAGTTATGACATCATAAATACCTTTCAATTTACTTCATTTTTATCATCACATCTTTATACAAGAAAAACACAATTGTCTCAACATCATAAACACATTAAAAGTTACCTTACATTATTTCAAAATATTAAATTTCTATTAAATCAATTAATTATGTCATTATCACAATTCAACATATCATTTTAAATACTTAATGAAGTACTTATAATGAAAATACTTATATATTTAATGATTCATAATCAGTTAATTCCAAAATATATAATCTTAAATCATCCAAAATAATCCTTAAAATATTTCTCATGCTTCACCATCATATCCATAAATACCCATTTCTTATAAAATGAAATATGAGTTTTGTCTTAAGGTTACTCATCCTCATTTAAATAAATATTCTTATATTTAATTTTAATAATAATATATAAAAATCCCTACCTTTCATATGTCATTTTTGTAATCATTTTCATTAGTAGTTTATCCAATACTTGTGAAAATTACTGATTCTCTTCATGATATTTCTCCTTAGGAAATTAATTTTCATCATGCCCATACCTTTTACATTTTTAAATGCAATGTTACCCTAGTTTCTTCATGTACGTACTACTCACTAAGACCAGAAACCGTAGTGGTAGAAACTAATATCATAGTAGAAAACCAAAAAATTATGAAAAATTTCTTATAGGATGTCTAAATAATGACATTCACCTCTTTAATTTATGACACCATTCCTTATACGAGTTTATTCATAATCATATTCTATTTTAATCCATCGGTATGGATTGAAAAGCATTTGTGTATTCTCAAAGCATATTCTTGCACCAGTGTGAAACAACTTGTGCAATATGGACAATTGGCATGTACCAGGATACACTTGAGTAAAGCCCAACACACCTTGTCTAAGTTATTAATCCTATCTACATTTATCTTGGATCCAAATCAAATTTTAGTATCTATATAGATATGTATTCCTAGTAAACCACTCACTCTATCCTTTATGAAAATTTCATTATATTTTACAAAACATTAACCCTCCTTAGACATATACTTAGAGTCACCCCTAAAATATACAAATAAATTATCATAGGGATCTCATAAAGGATTACATATCCATGACTCCAATGGTTGACTAAACATTTTTATCTAATGACAAGGATAACTACCATGTAAGAAAAGACTTAAAAATTACATCATTTTTTGGTGTAACACTAAAAAAATTGAAAAAATAGATGACCAAATACTATATTAGTTTGTTTCCATTGGATTCCTAGAAACATATAAATGGTACATGAGTGAGATAAATTATCTCCCCTTAATATCAACATGACTTGAATCCTTCTTAGACATATCATATAAAAAATTAATCTTCATAGAATGGGGAATGAAACCTTAAAAGGGGTGATTTAACATGCTTAGTAAGGGTTAACAAGGGAAATTTATAAGCATAAAAATGAGACTAAGGGTATGAGAATGTGATCATAAAATTATAATGTCATTCCATACATATCCAAGATCATAAAAGTGAATAGTTTCATAATTTTTAGAAGTTAATAGGTATTGAATCCTATGATTGGGAACGTAATACATGAATACATAACATATGACTAATACATGGATTTATAGAATAAATATTAATGTATAACTTAATGAACATGTATAGGTAGAAAACATTTCACTCTTAAATTTAAGGACATGAAATCAGGTCCTCACGTAGATATATGAACATGTCACTAAGACCATACATATAGTGGTGAACCCGAAATCATGTTCTTTTCCAACATTGTCAATAGGTACGTATTCTCATACATTAACAAATATACATGAAACATGACCCATGAATAAAACAATGACTGAATAATAAGGTATAACCATAACATTTTGAACATGTAATCTGGATCACAAGTAAACATATGGAAATGAAACTATGTTTATTCATAACATTTCAAACCTGTATGAAGGTTCACACATAAACTTATGGACATGAAACTAGGTCCATAAACAACATTGTTACTATGTAATGAGGTTCACACATAAAATTATGAACTCATAATAAGGTTTAACCATAACATTTTGAACATGTAATTAGGTTCACATATAAACATGTGGACAAGTAATGTGGTCTATGAAAAACATTGTGAGCATGTAATCTGGTTCACGTATAATATTTATACCCATGTGTCATCCATGGTTACCAAATATATTGGATGTAGATATAGGTTAGACCCATCTCATAATAACATCATTCATACAAGTTAAACAGTGTAATAAAACATTCACAATATCATGACCCACAAAAAGATATGGATTTAATAAACATACAATCATAACCCATGAAATTAAATCGGTGTTATAAAAATGTAATCGTATATGTACCTATGGAAAATATATATGATTTAGTTTAATTTTTTCCCATAATTTCCTATTGAAGAATGCAGGTTGTATAATAGTTTTTTATTGTATAAACAATTGTATATAAATGGGTTTTATAAATATCAAGACAAGAAAACATAAATCATGAAGAAAAATTTCATGACTGGTGTTCTTGGATCATATCCCAAATAATGTATAACTATAATGAAGGATTTCATCTTATATGGAGAAATTTTTTCGAGGACCTCTAGGAAAATAATTTTTTAAATCATATATCATTTTAAAAATCTATTTCATTGATAACACATAGTAATAATATCATGAAAAATCATTTAATTTTTTTAGAGAAAATTATTTTTCTGTTTAAAAAATAATTCTAAATCATATTGAATTTTGATTTTTTTTTTGAAATTAATTTGACAAATTATAATGAATGATTGATAAATTTTTAATAACACTTTTCCATTAAAAATTATATAAGAATCCAGAAAACATTTATGAAAGTATCTTTCAATGAAATATTATAAAATAATTTTGAAAACATTTATAAAAACCTATTTCCCAGAAAACTTATAAAAGAATATGGAAATATTTAATAAATACCATTTTCCTTGAAATCCACATTAAATCAAATAATTTTCAGAATATTAGGAAAAAAATTTCTTTAATATAATAACATTGTATTTATTTATATGAATCTTCAATGGAATAATGGTCATGATGATGGGTAAATTCGTATGTTCTGAACATTCCTTTTGCACCATAAAAAGATTAGGAAACTTCCTCGACTATAAAATTACAAGAATGTTATTTTTTAAAAAAATTTGGTTAAAAAGTTAAACCATGTGTAAAAATTTATTTTATTTTTCATTGTATAATTTTGTAATATTTTTTGAAACACTTTTTTACAAAACATTGTTTTCAAGGAATGAATATTTCCTTCTGAAGAGTGGGGTAAAGTCATACATTCTTACAAACACTTTATTGGTCATCATATGTACCAAATATTTGAAAAATGGTACCATTACATGAATATAACATGAATAAATAATTTTTCTGAAAGATAATGAGATTTATTGATAGATTTCTTATAATATTTTATCAATCAGATAAATATCATAATGAATCTCAATAAACGATGACACTATAGCCACAGACTATTTCTAATTTGGGTACATTGAATTTAATTACAATGGAAAGAATAAATTTACATAAATATTAACATATAATGTAAGGAAATGGATTCAGTATATAAAACCTCAATGAAATTTTATACATCTCAGGAAAAAATATAGGTACATAACATGTCAGGTGTCTTGAAGAAATGGAAATTGAGCCAAATTTATTTTACTAATTGGGTAACTTTTGAAACCAAAACCCATTTAATGAGAGATAATAAATTAGATATGTAAATACCCATAAATAGAAGTATTTTAACCATATAATACATATATGAGTATTATACATACTAAAAAAATGAGTGGTGAATAAGGCATATATCTCATTGAAATAACATGTGAGATGAAATTCCATTACCTTATTTCTTGACACTCTTTGTACTTATACAAAAATCTGATATAATAAATATGAGTTTATTATAAATATTTTAAAAACCCATATTATATTATATAATACAATATATGGTTTGATTATGAATTTATTTTACCTTATTATTATCAATTCCATGTTAAGGATTTGCTTCGGGTAATATTCGCATTGTTTTTCACATGTGTCATAATTTTTTATATTTTATTCATAATTATATTATCATTTAAATAATTCAAAACATGATATAAATATAATTTAGATTAATTATATATTTATCTATAGTAATAAGTATAATATATAAAATTTTAATGGTATACATCTCTCATGGAGACAGTATGCCGCATGTACGCATAAATGTTGTTTCCATTTTTCAAGGAAACATTAAAAATGAAGAATGTAAATAAAATATTTATATATATAATAATGTTATATTATAAATATTATGTGATATGTATCATATAATTTCAGTACAACATTCATCAATAAACTCTATGTAGTGTGTGAAATAATTACATCGCTTTGAGAAGGAAATAGTCCAAACTTCCCAAAATGAAATTATCGTATTTATAAAAAATGGTAATAATAAAGGTATGTATTATATAATAATTATTTTGGAATAAATAAATAAAAAAATATATCATTTATATCATATAAAGAAGATTTTATATCTTAATTTCCAACCACTATAGGTGGTAATGGTAAAACAAACAACATCATTTTGTGAGGTGGTATTTTGTCTTTCACAAAAATAGTATGTTCATTACCCATTTGATATAATTGTGTTTAATAGAAGGTATAACCATTATATCAACACTATATCAGAATATTTATAAGACTAAGGATATTATTTATGCATTTTATAAAAATAATTCAGGTATTGGTGAGTGAAAATAAATGGATGGAGCTTGAGTAGGGATGTTACCTCTTCATTGGGTAACTCATTTTGTATTCCACCAATGGGAATACTTGTATGGATTTATAAAAAAAGGGAGAAATCAAAGATTAATGGAGGAATTTTTGGATGTTAATTTATTAGTTATTTTTTGAGCATAAGTGGTTTATGAGGTGTGCTAAGGGAGGAGAGGTGGTGGACTTTTATTGGAAATGGAGGGGGCAGGCTTGGCATTTTTTAAAATTATATTGTGTTCCCAGATTTAAAAAAACTTATAAAAAACAAAACAATTTATGGAATTTAATTTTTATGTCCAATATTTTTCCATAAAATGCGTTTTGTAAATGTGTGCAGGTTATTTGGGTCCTTATGTTTATGGGTTGTTGAGTTTAATTTTACCATAATCATTATAATAATTTTTTTTCACTTTCATTAATATTTTTTCTAAAAAATTATTTCTATATTACTTGAATATAAATATTATGATGATCACAACCATGTATATAAATTTTTTTAAATTTTATTAACATAAGGTTAAATGTTTAATTTAAATATGATCTGGTATATGTGGAAAGAATATAGGTTTTAAAAGTGGGAATGCTCAGAAGTTCATTAAGATTTTATATGTAAATTCAACATAAAAATAAATTTAATGACCTAAATTGGATTAATTGATGTATAATTTATCTATTACTAATTTAAAAACATTTTAAAATATAATTTACTTATAAAAACAAACTATATGTACAATATATTTTGAATTAAAATTAATTATTTTTCATTATTCACCCAAAAAATGAAGTTTATCATAAAATTCTTTAAAACCCACCCAATGATAATTTTGGAATTCTTAATTAAAAAATAAAAATTATTTTTTGAAATTAAATATCTCAAATCTTATAAAATTAATTTAATTATTTCATACATAAAGACGTTAAATGAGTTCTTTTATGAACATAATATTTTCAAACATATAAAGTGTTTACTAAAATAATTTTTTTACTTATTTCAAATTTTATTTATCAATATAAAACTAAAATATTTATAAAGGGTTTGTTAATATTCATATTACTTTGTGTGAAAGATATTCTATAACTATCCTGGTCTAAATAATTTTAACAATTAAATGTTGTTTCATATACTGATTATTGCATGTAACACCAGACAAGTTATTGTTGCGTGTAGCGCAAGCTAATCGATGTCTTGTGTGTTTTGTATGAAAACCAAACATAGTGATTTATTATATAATTATAAATACATTTAGTGCTGTGTAAAATGAATAATATCAAAAATATAAAATAAATCTGAAAAAATAGTTGACAAAATTTTGGGGTGTTATATTTCATTTTAAGAAGGGGTGTGTTAATGGATCATTAGTTTGCTTCTCGATTTCCTCCACTATATCAACCAAGAACATTGTTGAATTTAAAAATTCATGGTGTTTATGATCAAACTTTAATCGTTTATAACACCTCCCAATTCTATAAAAAAACTCCATTTATATTTCATCCCACATTTTTGGTATGAAGATCATTATAAATTCATTCCTCCTTGGTATATTTTAATGTTTTCATAATTCTCAGTATTTCTTTTATTATCAAAACAATTGTATTTATTTAAAAATAAAATTCAATTGAGAAATTGAGAACACATCAAATTATTTCTTCATAGAGTCTTAACTCTCATATTTATAAACACTTACTATGAAAATGTTTTAACCCACCAATGAATTTACCCCATTCTCAATAAGAGGAGATTATTAAAATAGAAGAATAACTTGAATTTCTTGTAAAATATAACTCATTTATACCAATGGATTCAATATAATTCTTCGTTATCTCAATGAATTAATTATCCATTTACATAGATATTAAATGATGAAAATAATTCTAGAAATTTGTTTTCATAAACACATCCAATTATATGGGGTCAATTTCATTATCTCTACACATATTCATAATAAATTTCCAGCATTGATCTTCTCCACCGGACAAATGAGAAACTACTCAGAAAACATTTTATTATTCAGATCACAATATAAATGTATCATCTATGGTTTTTTATCCATCCCTCAACCACTAGTGTATTGTAATACAAACTAAAACAATTGGGATGATTCATATTGATCGAATTAATATTATATTTTTCTATCTTCATGTTTTTTTGTAAATATCTGCATGATTACCGACCTAAGAAATATTCATGAGAATCAAAATAAGATTCAACATTTCAAAACCCAGAAGAAATCATTTTATCAGGAGTAATATCATTGTTTTGTCCATCACATTCATTTTTATTATGAATTATTTAATATTGATCCATTAACAAACAATTAGTGAAATAATTAAAGAATCAGTCTATAATATTAAGAGTGATATATAAATTATATATTTAATATCCTGTATATGATGTATAAATCATGAAAATTTTTCTGAATCTATTTAACCATTGTTCTAAACATGGACATCCAATGTCAATAAATAATAAAATCTATAAAATTATCTCATATAGAATTTATGATTTAGAAAATTATATCCTAGAAGAGTATCAAAGTTGGTGCCCTGTAAGGGCCCAATTACAGTGCAAAAAAATGTTGGTTGAGCTATCATCGACCAAGTCACTTTGGGGTTATTAATAATAGATGAATATATTTTAAAAAATGATAATTTAAATATCTAGATATAAATTTATTTCTAAAAAATCTACATAACCACACTTTTAAAAAATATTTGTGATATTAGAAAATACTCAGAATTATCCCTAGGGGTATATATAATGATATCTCATCATAATATTTTTAAAATTAAATCTATGAGGGATGAAAAAATAAGGGAACCTATAAAGAAAATACTTTGATATTATATCCTTTTAGATTATTATTTATTAATTTTAAAAAAATTACAACCCTAAAAAGCTTATAGAACTATTATACATTGACTATAGATATTGAAAAATATTATTATGTAAAATATTCAACATGTATATCATAATCTAATATATAAGGTACCCTTCTAGAAACATTATAATTATTACTCTTCATCATATGAAGGAGAATATAATGCATAATAATAGGTGATATCATATACACTGTAATGCTAAACAAGGAAAAATATTTCAATTATCAAATATAAAAATTTCATGAGAATATGTGTTTGAGGAAATTCGATTATAAATAAAAATATATTCCTATAAATTTGTTTATCATAATCATGAATCATTGAGTAACACATTAGAACATCACAATGTTGGGAAATCATCAAAAATAAATACTTATCTATGACTACAAATAATAAGCGTAATAATATTTCATAAGAGAATGAATAAAAAATCATCTGAAAAAACCATTTAATTTGTCAAGGTTAACTATTGAGGCCATAGTGTCACACTGGATCATGAATTCACACATCTTTTCTATATCATAGTTTATTTTGAATCACCACATAATCCCAATGTCATAGTGAATCATACAACCAAACAAGTTTCTCATTGTGGATCAAGAACAAAAAAATTCCCCTTATTCATCTCATGAGATATAAGGATTTAAAAAATAATTAGTGGGATATAATTAAGCCACACATAAATTAATTAAACCAATAAATATGTGTTTTATAATATCATAAAAAAGTCATGTTGTCAATATATCATAACCCTACAAAATAAATTTTTATAAAAATTATATAATAATTACATAATTTTCCCCTTGGAATGAAAGGGATTCATGGATTCATAATGATCATAATATAATGACAAAATTTTGATTCAATCATAATATTATTTCCATGAACCCCTCCCCACAAAGTGTACCCCTCCTAGGCCAACAATGTGATATGGGAGATAGTGACCCCTGAGTCCCGCCTTTAGTAGGTCCCAGGTTGGTGACTCACACTAAGGGTATAATAAACACACAAATGATAGATGTTTCCCTCTACAAGAACACCTGAGAAAGAGATATAAGATATGCCCCAACCAAATCTAACTCAGACTATAATATAAAATAAATCCCATGTACACAAATTTAATTCCATGAAAGGGCTAATAAGACTGAAAGGGGAAATGAAAGTACCAAAAGAATGTAAAACAACAGCAACCACAAATCTCGAAGAGCTCCTGCAACCCCGAGTTAGTAGTAACTATCATGATCTCGAACATTATCCTAGTGATCGGAATATAGTATATATATACATAGGGTGAGTATAATTGCATATTCATTAGGTCCTCCCCAAATCCTCTAATGAAAATTTAATGAAATCATTTTAAAACACAGTGAAAAACAAGTGAAACTAACTCATCACCTAAAAAGGTATACTATATTCTTAGTCTCACCATGGATTCCCTCACCATTTATTGAATAAAAGAGTATATAATATAGTAAATAATATCACGGGTACCCTGCTACCACTTCCCCACTAGTTTTCTAATTTTCTTTAATGTTGCACGTCCTAATAGTCTCTCTCCAAAAAAGGATTGTCCGCAGGTAGTTGGGCATATCACCACAACATGCACCTCAAGAAACAAAACCACTACATCCATATAACCAATGTTACTTGGTAGTTACTGGGATCCACCATAGCATGAAAAACATGTATCATATGACATGTATTATAATTGAAGCCAGTACAGCTCATACACTGAGTAATGATCCCCAAGCCATCACATCCTATCTAAATTACACCTATATTCTCCAATAGGAAACTATATCCATAATATATATGTGTGAATAACCATAATATATTACATCCGTATACAATCATATAAGGGAAAACCCGACTTTTCTACCAGCACAAGTATCTAACAAGAGAATAGAATGGAGAAAAGTGGGTAGTCAATTATCCATCCTCCCACTAAGATGTTGGTGAAAACACCCCCTTAGGGATCAAAATCCTTGGGGTGTATATTTCCTTAACTTGTAGGGTGGATTATGGTATATAAACACAAAAATTACTGAATATAATATATCCCACAACCCTATGTAAAAAACCCAATCTTAAACTCAACAGCGTCTAACGCCTCTCAGACTCGTGACTGCCACTGATAAGACTAGATATCCTATATCATTAAACCATTTAAAGATCTTCATCATGTTACTTATCCTTTTTATCAGTTTCAAGTTACATTAATTAAATATTTAACTATATATATGAGAGCCTTTTACATATAACATTACATGATTTTAAGCATAATTATACATCGTAGTACAAGCCAAGGATCGTTAAGTCTAGTATCTTGGAAGACTAGGTACATAAAACATAAACATTTGGCTAATAAACATTTCTTTATTTAATACCCATAAAGAACTCCTAACTTCCTTTGAGCCCTTACATCTGCATAGGGTACCCTTGGGAATACATGAACAAAGGGATGAGCTAAAAATCCCAATAATGGAATGAACATAATGATACATCTTAATCACATGAGTTAGGAGGCATGACATAATGGTATCCAAAAAATGGAACATATAAAATCATATCATATAAGAATGGAATCATATAAACATGGAATAAAATAAATGTGGAATAATCATAAAATATGTCTTTAGAATTATTCAAGGCTAATCGCCAATCCCATTTCCCATTTTAGTACGGGTCAAGGATAACCGCCAATCCCATTTCACGTCGAATCTCATGAGACTTCACATTACCCAATGCATTGGAGTGCTATATACATGCACCAATATAAAAATTTTCATGAATATTCTTGCCACAAAAATAATCTTTCCACATAAATAGTCACACATAATCAACCACTCATAAACATAAGGATACCCATGGAATGAATTGGGTACCACAATCATGACATAAGGCATAACCAATGAGCGTATCCTGAAAGTGTCCATGAAAGAAAGGGAAAAAAATACATGGACGTTCATAAGGTAAAATTTATATATAACATAGTAGTTGGTGTCAAATATAAGTGACAACATATAATAAATGTATTTGACAAACATTAGTATTAAAATGTTTTTGTGTGTTTTTAAGGAAAATACTATAGATCTTTTAAAAATAGAAAAGTGGTAAATCTTTTATATAAAATCAGAATTTACCCAAGAAGGTTTTTATAAAAAAAATAATTATTTTATTAAAAAAATGGTGGCTTAAAAAATAGGATAGAGTTCACTTGATATTGGTTAAAATTTTTGGAAGTTCCCTTAAAACAGGTTTTCTTATCAGAAAGTTCTAAGGATGTAATCTTTTAAAAACAGGTATATCCCAGAAAGAAAGTAATGAAAGGGTATTAATAAATAAATTTTGTAAAACTAAAAAAAATTTATTATATTCACATAAATATATAATATAACTCTATTTCCATATAAAGAATGATAAGGAAACTCGAATGAACAAAAATAGTTCGGATAGAATTCGTTACGGTTTATTGGCATGGTGTCGGGTGTACCCAAAATGGATTGATGAGTGATAAAAGATGTTTCTAATAACTTATACATCATCAGGTCATTATGGGGGAGGTTTTAAATAATACCCCATCATTTGGAATTACAAATAAAAAGGCATATTATAGAGGACAATCTTGATTAAGAGTGAAATTGAAAGGATCCCTTACATTAAAGCCATTGGTGTTCTATACTTGTTATTAAAGACCTGAATAAACAAATTAGGTTTATTAATTAATAATTATATACTTCTTCTATATTTTATTGGCTTAGAATAATCATTTTATGTTCATTTATAACCATTTTTATTGGTAATGATGTTAAATGTCATTGTTCGGGCTCATTTGATTACTAGGTTTTAATGACTGGTTCACTTATATTAATGTTTTGATAAACATGTAATATGTATATGTTTTTATGGAATAGATGTCATATTCTATTAGTGAAGATCCATGAGATTATATGGCATTAAATTTAATTTGGTTACTTAGGGTGAAGTCGAATTATTATATAAAAAAATAGTGTACACCGTTTTTGTTAATTGATGGGTTTGGTTACAAAGAAAATGTTTTTCTTTATTCCCTTAGTAAAAAAGGATTAAATAAAAAATAATAGGATATATTAAAAATATAATAATCTGGTTCAACCATAATAAAAAAAATTTCATTACCATAATTAAATATAATAAAATAAATCGATAAACCATTGTCCTTAAATGGGCTAAATTAGCACATCTCAAACGGTGCTTTCATTCCGTTCAAATAAAATTTGGGGAATGGAGAGAAGATAATGAAATATATCATTACAATGAAATCATTCCATTAGATGTATTTTAATGGAGTTATCATAATATTTTGTTGAAGGTAGGTGAGGAAATAAACAAAAAAATAACATAAAAGAAATGAAGGAATTGAAAAGAGGAATTTACCTCTTGAGACTTCCTCCTTTGAGAACTTCTTAAGGGGAGAGGTTTTTGTATTTTTAGGAGGCTTTTAGCTTTTATACATGGGGGATGTTATTGGGGAGATATTTGGGAATAATATTATCAATTCACAAGGCTTTAGAGGAGTGAAGAGAAGCTGGAGTGATGGGGGGGTTTTATAGTGGAGGAGAGGAGGGTTTTCATAATTTTTTAATAATTAGATTATTATTTCTTCACAAGATAAGGAATTGTAATTATTCAATGACCATGAAAAGTAATAAAAGTTGTGAGATATAGATTTGGGTGCTT
Organism: Viscum album; assembly: GCA_963277665.1. Classification (NCBI taxonomy): domain Eukaryota; kingdom Viridiplantae; phylum Streptophyta; class Magnoliopsida; order Santalales; family Viscaceae; genus Viscum; species Viscum album. The sequence goes on along the minus strand of OY728146.1, from coordinate 173,705,246 downwards.
TAATCACTTGTAATGTTATGAATAGTGTATTTTTACTATAGTGTATTTATACAGTAAATTAAGGTATTTTACTATTCACTAAAGAATCGTGTACTTTCGAAAAATATAAAAAATTCACCCTAATAATTTTTTGACACATAGAATCCAAAACTAAAGTCCATTTTTCAAAAATAATTTTCTAAAGATGATTATTTTAATAATTAATTAAAATAATAATTTATTTTCAAAAACCAGTTTTAAAACATTCATTTACTTATTCTAAAATATAGCTATATCAGACACTAAATAAATTATAGACGGACACCCTATATGTTATATTTTTAAAAATCCAAACATTTAAGTGAAAAACATATGTTTAAATGTTACTTAGCACTTATTATGTTGTGATTTAATGACATATTTATAATAAAGGAATTTTTTTTGAAAAACATTCAGTCATTGCATTCTTCCCCTATTAAGAAATTTGACCCTTGAAATTTCATTCCACTTTATAGGCCAAAAATAGGTGGGGGTACTTTTCCTTCATTGATTCCTCCAATTACCATGTTGACTCTTCGTACTTATGGTTTCGCCATAGTACCTTGACCAGTTGAGTAGTCTTGTTGCATAGAACTTTGTCACTATAATCCAAGAACATCAGTGGATACTTCTCAAAATAAAGATCATCCTCCAACTATACCACCTCTGAAGATAGTACATTTGAAGATCTAGTATATACTTCCTTAAGAGGGATACATGAAAGACGTCATATACTTTCGACATGGTAGGTGGAAGTGACAGTCGATAGGCCACAACTCTGACTCAACGATCTTAAAAGGGCCGATATACCTGGGACATAACTTCCCTTACTTTCTGAACCTCATGAACTTATTCCATGGAGATATTCATATAAATACCATGTCTCCAACTTTGAACTCAAGGTCTTGTTGATGGTTATCTTCAAAACTCTTATGTCAGCTTTGGGCTTCCTTTATATGCTGTTGAATGGTTTTCACCTTCTCCACAATTTCTTCAACCATTTTAGGTCCTAGCAGCTTTCGCTCACCGACTTCATCCCAACACAATGATGTTCTTCAACTTTTCCCATAAAGGGCTTTATATGGTTCCATTCAGATGATCTATTTGAAACTATTGTTATAGGAGAATTCAACCAGTGGAAAATGATGGTCCCATCCTCTTTTAAATTCCATAGAACACACTCTCACCATGTATTCCAGTGTCTGAATAGTTTTCTCAGATTGTCCATCAGTTTGAAGATTATAGGTCGTACTGATATGTAGTTCAGTGCTAATATCATACTAGAGACTTATCCAGAACTTCGAAGTGAATATCAGATCATGATAGGATATAGTAGATAGTTGTACTCCATGAATCCTTACCACTTCTTTGATTTAAATCTATGCAAGTTGATCCAATGTGAAGTCCTCTCGAACCGTGATAAAGTGATCTATATTTATAAGACGATCCACAATAACCCATATAGCATTATTTCCTCTAGAATTCCTAGGAAGTCTAGTGAAAAATTCCATGGTAATGTTCTCCCACTTCCATGCTAGTAGGGTTAGTGGTTGCATCATCCCCATAGACTTTTTCCTCTCATCTTTCACTTGCTGAAAAACTAGGAACTTTGATGTATATTCAGAAATCTCCCTTTTCATATTGTCAAACCAAAATTTTACTTAGAGATATCAATACATCTTTGTGCTCCCTGAGTTTATAGTGAAGGTTGAGTTATGTGTGTCACTCAGAGGCTCCTTCTTTATCTCTGGATCAGATGGTATGCATAACCGTTACCCAAATCTTACAACTGCTTACTCATCAATTTTGAAATTAGAGGATTTCCCTTTTTTAACAACATCCACCCATTTCAGAAGTTCCACATCCTTTATTTGAGCATCCTTTATTCTCTCCAAGATGAATGGTTGATAAATACTTTGAGAACGGAATGATGATGATCCTCCAATAATGATTTCGATGTTCATCCTTTGAAAATTTAAGAATATTGGATCCTTTTCATTTCTCATAATTGATAAAGATGCAAGATTCTTTCTATATAGAGAATTCGCCACCTTTTTATTCATACCTAGATGGTAGTGGATTCGGAAGTCATAATCCTTGATGAGCTCTATCCATCTTCACTAGCTCATATTAATCTCTTTCTGTGTGAATATATATTTGAGACTCTTGTGGTCATTATATATCTCACCTTTCTCCCCATAGAGATAATGCCTCTAGATTTTCAATGCAAAGATCACCACTGCCAACTCCAGATCATGTGTGGGATTGTTTTGATCATGGATTTGCAGCTTCATTGAGGCATAGGATATCACTTTATCATTTTTCATTACCACACATCCTAATCCCATCTTAGAAGAATCACTATACACCACCAAGAGTTCTACACTTATAGGGAGGGTGAGTACTGGTACAGTGATAAGACTCCTTTTCAATTCCTTGAAACAATCTTCTCATTCATGTGTCCATACAAACATTACTCCCTTCCGTGTCAGCTTGGTCATTGGGTTTGACAATCGTGAAAAGTTCTTCACAAACTGTCGATAATAACTAGCCAGGCCAAAAAAGATGTGGATCTCTGTTACAGAAGTTGGCATGTGCCACTCTTCAATTTCCTTTGTCATGGAAGGGTCCATAGATATCGCTTTACTAGGGATAACATGCCCCAAGAATGATACATCCTCCATCTGTAACTCACATTTACTATAATTTTCATACAACTTTTCCCTTCTCAACGTCTTTAGAACATTATTCAAATGCTTCTAATATTCCTCCTTGCTCGTGGAGTATATCAAAATATCATCTATAAGGGCTACCAAAATTTTTTCAAGGTAATCTCTAAAAACTCCATTCATTAAAGCCATGAAAATTTCTGGATAATTTGTGAGTCTGAAGGGAATCACTAGTAACTCATAGTGTTCATACCTCATTTGAAAGTAAGTCTTGAGGATATCTTCTTTTCTCACATTTAATTAGTTATATCCCGACTGAAGGTCCTCCTTAGAGAAATAACTGGACCCATGAAGCTAATAGAACAAGTCATATATCTATGGAAGGGGATACTTGTTCTTATAGTGATTTTATTGATCTCATGATAATCAATGCAGAGGAACATTGATCTATCATTCTTCTTGATGAAGAGGACAGGAGCACCCCATGGTGAAGCACTCAGGCATATAAAATGATTCTCCATATTCTCCTGTAACTACTTCTTCAGCTCTTCCAGCTCTATAGTGGCCATTTTTTAAGGTGTCTTTGAGATAGGCAGAGATACAAGGATAAGTTCAATTGAGAACTCAACCTATCGGTATGGAGGAAGACCATAAACTCATCAAAGAATACATCAGTTTAATCCCTTATGATGGGCATGTATTCAAGAATGATTCTCTCCTTTGTATGAATCATTTGAGATAAATATGTTTTCTCATAATTCGATAATATCCACACTTGAGATGATGATTCCAAAGGAGATTCATCTTCCACCTTACACTTGGAATGAATTGGAGGATGCTTCGGGCTGTGAAGAGTGATCTCCCATTCCCGGTAGTTGATATTGGCTTTGTGTAAATACATCCAATCCGCACCCATGATAGCGTTGAAATCCACTAAATAATGTATGATGATATTTTCTTGGTGGTTCAGTCCACAAAAATTAACTGATTAGGAGTTGTAAACCCCGGATTCAACTATTTCCCCATTCATTTTTCTCACCGATGACTTTTCCAAAACAATTTGAGGTGGTTTTGAATAGTTCTACTAAACTTTAAAGATATGAACGAATGCATAGAACCCGAATCAAATAGTACGATTCACTATTATTTATTCAATAAATAGCGTACCTATAACCCCATCATTGTCTGGCTCCACCTAAACAGTATTGATAGGATAATCCCTTCATTGTTTCCTTAGAGGCTGTTGTTGATTTCCTCTGACAACCCTCAACTTAAGGCAATTATATGCATAATTCCAAAGCTCTTTGCAGTTGTACCATGCACTACAGGCTGAGTGTTGACTTGAACCTTCCTTTTTTCTTTTGCATTGGTGGGATTCTTCAAGTCCCAGTGGTAGTTTGTGGCCATATGACTAAACTTTCTAAATTTCAAGCAATTCATTGTTCCCTTTAGACAATTACTTGGATTCTTCTTCCCACAATTTTGTAAAGGGGAAAAGTAGGGCTTCTTTTCATCATGGTATTTTTTTGATGAACCACACATGTTGTTATCCATTTTGTTCTTCTTGTCAATGGGCCCATGATACCACTGAGAGTCTCTAATCTCCATTTCAACCTTGTGGGAAAAATAGACAATATCCTCATAACTATCGAAGTCTCGAATAGCCAATGCTTTTCATAGACTCATCTTTAATCCACTAAATAAGTGATCCACCTTTCTTTCGGTGTTCATGAAAATTCCAGAGGTGTACCTTGCAATCCTTGTAAAGATTGATTTATACGCCCCAATGAACTCATTTTCCTTCTACTTGAGTCCAAGGAACCCTCTTTCCATCTTGAGATGGAGGGTTTGAGGAAAATATTTTTTGAAAATCATCCCCTTGAATTTCTCCCAATACATGGAATCAATTCCATATTGGGACATTGTATTCTTGATCACTATCCACCACTGATTATCTTCCCCAAGAAAATAATCGACCACCAGTACAACCTTCTCTACTTATGAGCACTAGAGGATGGATAATATCTTTTCAATGGAGTTAATCTGTTGTTCCGTGAGGAGGGGATCAGAAGAATTGCTAATCATGGGAGGCCATTTCTACATGAAGGATTCTATAGCTACTTTCTCTTTCATTGGAGGAGGAGGGTGTTCCACATGATTCAAGTTATTATTCATAACTCGAGCCAGCTGATCAAGTACTTCCATGAAGTTTTGAGCACCCACTCCCATTATATCAGGTGTATCATTAGGGAAATATTCACATTACCTATCACATTGGTTGTTGGAACGTGTTCGTCTATTTCCAGCCATTAACTGAGAAAAAAAGGGTTTAATTAGAGGTCTTTAATACTTATCTATTAAGCATAAAAACGAAACATTCAATACAAAAGGATAAACTTATAAAGAAGAAGTATATCCTAACTTGTGATTCCTTTGGTTTATATCAAGGTAATCCTTGATCCATTTTGAAAATGATATTAATTATGGGATTCTTTTGTCCCTTAATAATGGTTTGTACTAAGATCATTAATCTACCAAAGAATATCCCCTGGTAGTGTAATAACCAATAGTGCAGAAAGGCCCATTGTCGTGTACTAGGATACCCCAAGTCAAGCCCAAAACTCCATGTCAGAGTTTTTACTCTTAGGTATGTCTGTTCCAGAGCCGCCTTTACCTACTCGTATCCAGACAGTGATATATTTTTTGATAAATTATATACTCAATACTAACCAAAATTTTGGAATGTTCTCTTATACTTAGTTTGATCCTTAAGGTTCTCACTAAGGTGTTATATTTTTAATCTCCAAAATAACTAGACCATCCTCTGATACCAAATAAAGCGACCCAAGCCTTTTAAATATAACATTACATGATTTTAATCAAAATTATACATCACAGTACAATCTAAGGATCATTAAGCCCGATGTCTTGGAAGAATAGGTACATAAAACATAAAACATCGAGCTAAAAACATCTCTTTATTTAATCTCCATAATGAGCTCCTAACTTCCTTTGAGCTTATACATCTATATAGGGTACCCTAGGGAACACATGAACAAAGAGATGAGCTAAAAATCCTAGTAAGGGAATGAACTAAAGGATGCATCTTAAGCACAAGAGTAAGGAGGCATGACATAATGTTATCCAAAAAATGGAACATATAAAATCATATCCTATAAGCATGGAATAATACAAACATGGAATCATATAAATGTGGAATAATCATAAAATATTTCTTTAGTATGGGTCAAGGCTAACCGCCAATCCCCTTTCCCATTTTAGTATGGGTCAAGGTTAACCACCAATCCCGTTTCACATCGCATATCATGAGACTTAACATTACCCAATGCATTGGAGTGCTATCTGGGTGCACCCATCTCAAAATTTTCATGAATATTATTTCCAAACAAATAATATTTCCACATAAATAATCACACATAATCAATCATTCATAAACATAATGATACCTATGGAATGAATTGGGTACCACAATCATGACATAAAGCATAACCAATGAGTGTATCAAGAAAGTGTCCATGAAAGAAATGTATTAAAACATACATGCAGGTTCATAATGTAAAATTTTTCTATAAAATGGTATGTGGTGTCAAATATAAGTGACAATATATAATAAATGTATTTGATAAACATTAGCATTAAAACATTTTTGTGCGGTTTTAAGGAAAATACTATAGAGATTTTAAAATTAGAAAAGAGGAAAATATTTTATATAAAATCAGAACTGAACCAATAATGTTTTGTTAATAAAACTAATGATTTTATAAAGACATTTGAAGCTTAAAAAAGTGTATATAGTCACTTGAAATTGGGTAAAAATTCTGGAAGTTCCCTTAAAACCGGTTTTCTTGTCGGAAAGTTCTAAGGACATAATCTTTTAAAAACATGTATATACCCAAAAGAAAGTGATGAAAGGGTCTTGATAAATGAATTTTGTAAAAATAAACAAAATTTAGGGTATTCAAATAATAATATAATATAACTCTAATTTGATATAATGCATGATAAGGTAACCCAAATTAACAAAAAACAGTTCAGGTAGAATTCGTTAAGGTTTATCAGCATGGTGTCGGGTGCACCCAAAAGGGCATGATGAGTGAGAAAAGAGGTTTCTCATAACTTATAAATCATGAGGTAAGTATGGGGGATGTGCAAAATAATACCCCATCACTTGTAATTACACATAAAAAGGCATAGAATAGAGGACAATCTTGATTAAGACTGAAATTGAGAGGATCCCTTACCCTAAATCTGTTGGCTTTCTCCACATATTATTAAAGACCTGAATAAACAAATTCGGTTTATTAATTAATAATTCCATAACTTATTATATATTTAATTCTTTTAGTATAATAATTTTATGTTCATTTATAACCATTATGATTCGTTAAGAAGCGAAATTTCATTGTTCCAGATCGTTTGTTTAATTTGTATTAATGACCGGTTCACTAATATTCAAGCTTGGATAAACATGTAGAATGAAAGTGGTTTTCTGGAATTAAATTTATATTATATTATTTAATATTCAGGAGATTATATGGTTTTAATTTTAATTTGTTTACTTATGGTGTAGTCAAATTATTATATAAAAACATTGTGAAAACCGTTTTTGTTAATCGGTGGGTTTGATTACAAAGAACATGTTTGGGTTTATGACATTTGTAAAAAAGGATTAGAGAACCTAAAATAGGATATATTACATATATAATAATCTGGTTCAACCATAATATAAATTTTTTCATGAACATAATTATATATAAAAAAAGAAATTGATAACTCGTTCTCCATGAAAGGGATAAATTAACACATCTCAAACGATGCATTCATTTCTTTCAAATAAAAGTTGGGGAAAGGGGAGAAGATAATGAAATATCCCATTAGCAAGAAAATATTACATTAAATTTATGTTACTGGAGTTATCATTCTATTTTTTTTATGGGAGGTTAGTAATGAAACAAAAAAAGGAACATAAAAGAAATGAAGGAATTGGAAAGAGGAATTTACATCTTGAGACTTCCTCCTTTGAGAACCTCATAAGGGGAGAGGTTTTGGTGTTTTGATGAGTCTAGGAGATTTTAGACATGGGAGAGGATCTTTGGGAGAGATTTGGGAAGAATATTGTAAAGTCACAAGGCTTGAGTGGAGTGAAGATAAAAGGGTGTGAAGGGGGGTCTTTATAGTGGAGGAGAGGAGAGTTTTCATAATTTTTGTAATCATTAAGTTATTATTTATTCACAAGACAAAAAATGGTAACTATTCAATAACAAGAACAGTAATAAATGGATGTGAGTTCTATATTTGGGTTCTTACATCACTTTTGATGTTAGGAATAGTGTATTTTCACTATAGTGTATTTATACAGTAAATTAATGTATTTTACTATTCACTAAAAATTCAAGTATTTCAGAAAAATCAAAAAAATTCACCCTAACCATTTTTTTATGTTTAGAATCAAAAAATGAAGTCCATTTATCAATATTAATTCTCTAAATATTATTATTTTAATATTTTATTAAAATCATAATTTATTATCATAACCCAGTTTTAAAACATTCATTTACATATTTTAAAATATATCTATATCATACTTTCAAGTTGAGTATTATTTATATATTATCATAGGTAAGGTTTTTATTCATTAGTATATATCACTATTCATAATGGAATATTAATATTCATAAAGGTAGGTTACTATTCACAAACAATTATGTTTCCCTTATCGGGCTCCAAATAACTTACTGATTGCAACCGTGTATGTCAGATTTTCAAAATTCCAAACACATAAGTGAAAAACATATGTTTAAAGGTTACTTAGCACTTAATAGTTAATTATGTTGTTATTTAATGACATATTTATAAGAAAGTAATTTCCTTTTGAAAAACATTAGGTCGTTACATTAACCATTAATTATCCATTAAAATTTACTACAATAGATTTCATTATCATCACACCAAGGTTCGATGCCCTCTCGGTATAGCCAAACCAAATCCAAAGCTTCTAAAAAATAATATCTCAGCATTACATCCTAGTAAGATCCAACCCCATGAGGCAACATCGTTTATTTAATCATTTACTAATAGCTTTATTATATTCCCATATTCCCAAAAATTCTAGAAAAATATTCTAATATACTAAACACAAGAGTCTTAACACTGTGACGAGGTGAACTACCTGTCAAGTCTTTTCCATAAATAGAAAGGGCATAGAATTATCCATCCTCAAGAAGCTAAAAATGAAAATCACATGTCATACCCTATGTGTCTTCACATCATTTGTAATAAGGTTAATCAATATCATCTACCTTAAGCCATGGGTAATGTAAATCATGAAAACAACCTACAAGATTAAAAAATCCTCCAACATTCACATCCAACTCGTTTCATCATCTTGGATGTCCTCCCCAACACCCACATGCATAAACCGATGCATATCACCTTTCTAGGCATCAAATACTACCACAAAACTAGTCATCCCTAAAGAAACATCTCACAACATCCATCTAGGATTGTAACACATCATATGTAGTAGGAAATAAGAAAACAACTGGGCTCTTGGACAGAAACAAGGCATTTTTCCTTTACACACAACGAGTGCTCATCACCCCAAAGTACAAGGTTATCATCCTTAAAAGAAATAGGGCCACCTAGAACCCTATCAAACATTATCTTTGATAAATTAACCAGTTATTTAATCCAACTTGAAATAATTGATTCATTAAACTTGCATAACTGTATCCCTTTGAATATCATCAATGCATGACAACCACAACCAGATTAATTAAACTTATCTATTTATCTTCATCCAATTAAATTGTGATTACATCAGAAATTAAGTTATTTATTGATTTCAATGAAGAACATCATGCCATAAAATCAATGAATAGATATCACACTATCTAGAAAAAATCAAGAGACAATAATATACGATCCATACAAATTTATTAATCCGGTTGAATTATTTATTACGTTAATTCCATTATGATCCAATGAATAAATCATACTTACTCTACAAATGCACATAAAGATAATATATAATCCATGAATCCCTTACCTCAATAACATTCTAACATTATTTGAACAAGAACATACCAATAAAATGGATCTTGATAAATTTACCCTAAAAAACTACATCCACCCAATGATTCCACAACACCACCACATCAACGAATAACCAAGATGTATCCAATATATAAGTGGAGATCAAGTTACTTCTCATGTAAATTAGAAAAAAAAATATAAGTATCAAAGAAAAAAATAAGAATGAAGTTAGATCATACCCTACGTTGATGACTGATCGACACACTAATGCATGCACCAAAACATGATGCAGGAATAAAATTCCAGGGGAAATAATCTAAGGGTTTAGATTTGATCGCCCCACTACAATGGAAAGAATGAACTCATGGAACATCAAATAGAGAGAAATGAGAAGGAATTATGGAATAAATTGTTCTTGATTTTGATGGATTAGATCCGAGATGAACATAATTTGAAACAGCTTAGAATTCCCTTAATGCGGATCACATTAAACCATGTCGATTGAAAAAATAAAAGCATCTTGAACCTTAGTAAAATAAATATGGGAGTTATGGGATTTAAATTGGCCTTAAATACCAGAAAAAAGTCATTGAATTAATTTTATGTTAATGAAAACTTCAAAGCAGAGAAATTATTGGAAGTTGGAAAAAATGTTAACCGATTGATCTGGAAACACTATACCACCTACCGAAAATGATAGATGACTCACCAACACTGATAGTTGAAGATGAATCGCCGACACTCACATATGAAGATGAATCATTGACACTGGCATATGAAGATGACTTAGCGACATAAATAGATGAAGATGACTCACTGACATGGACAGATGAAATTGAGTCACCGACATCGATATATAAAGATGACTCACTAACACACACAGATGAAGATGACTCACAAACATCAATAGATGAAGATGACTCACAGACACTAATAGATGATGTTGACTCACTAACACTGACAAATTAAGAAGACTTACCACCATTGAAAGATGAAGAAGGCACACTAAAATCAACAGAAGAAGATGAATCACCGACACCACTGTTAAAAAAATGGAAACATAATTCACCAAACTGTAAATTTGGTAATGTGTTGGAGACTAGTTATCTTAGCCTCCCATAATAGCTAAAAAACAAAATTTCAACAATAGAATGGATGAGATAGGTCTAGGATATTACATTATATTCCTCTCAAAACATTATTATCCTCAATAATCCAAAACCAACCCAGAGAGGAAATAGAAAATGTGTTCGAACAACCACCTATAGAGATACCTATCAAGGCTCTTACCACCAAAGGAACTCAATCACGTCCTCAATGTAATAATGTGAAACCACGTGAGAATTATAAATAGATCGTAAATACTCTCTTGAGGGAGATAACTCTAAAAAGGGAGAAAGTCAAAAAAAGAAACATGATAATCCATCTCATAAACCTAAATGGTCTAAAAACACACAATAAACATAATAATATGAAAAGAGCTAAATATTAAATAGCTCAGGGTACTGAGAATGTATATGTGACTCACATTCCCAAGTACTCTCCTCCACACCACCGTGTAGCCACAAGAAACGAACCAAGGGGGGTAGCATGCCTATAAAACACCTTATCCTTGTGGTCCTAGATATCTAGAGAATGCTCCTCAAAGTTCGCATCATTATCAACATTGATCTCACCCCAATCGATGACATGATAGTAAATAGGAAGATATAAACGGAGCTACAACATGTGAAAAACATCATGTATCCTAATCATCTTCGGGGGATGTGCTACCTGATATGCCATGAGTCCAACACGATCTAACACCTCCAAAGGCCCAAAAAACCTTGGATAAATCTTTCTCCTATGACCAAAACACTAATTCCCATGATGGTGAGTCACCTTCAGAAACACGTGATCCAAAATGTCAAAATCTAAAGGACACCTCCATTGATAGACATAGGATTTATAATGATCTTTCTATACATTCATCATCTCCTGAATCTTTTGAACTATCCTGAGTAATCTATATTAGTTCTAGCCTGAGAATTTATGATTCACCAACCCTAGTCCAACAAAATAGATAATGGAATGTTTGGCCACACAAGGCTTCAATAATTCCATACCGATGATGTATTGGAAACTATTATTGTTGGTGAACTATACCAAGGGTATTCACCTTATCCAAAAACCTCCAGAATACTTGACACAAGAATGAAACATGCAATCATGTTTCCAGATGGTTCGCTATGTCTGACTGTCCATCAGCATATAAAGGCCTCTCCATACCCTAGAGGTAAAATGTGGATCTCGATCAGAAATAATTTTCCTCACGACTCTGTGGAGTCTCACCACATCCTTCAGAAACTGCCTCAATAAAACCTCCATTGAGATAGAATCTTTATTTTCTATAAAGTGGGATTATATTCCCAAACAATCCACAACTCAACATATAGCATCATATCCTCACTGAGCTCGAGGTAAATTGGAAAAAAAATCCATCATGATGTCATTCCACTTAAACTAAGGATTATTTAATGGTTCTAGTATCCCCCAAGGAAAACCATGATCATCCTTCACCTTTTAGCATACCAATTATCGAGACACACACTCTATAACTACATGCTTCAACCCAGGCCACCAAAAATGAATCCTTAATGCTCGTTACTTCATTATAATGCTAGTATATACTACTAAGGGGAAAAATGGAACTCCTTGAGAAATATCTCATGAAATTCAAATGAAAAAAACAATCATTCCCGGAAACTACTCCTGGTGTAGTTCATCCACAGTCTAGCCATCAGGGGCCTCACCACAAACAACTCGATATCTCCATACCTCCACCTCTAGATCCCCCAAATGGTAGTATTCTACATTTTGCAACAGAGATAACTACCCCATCATCTGAAAGAGGCAAAATCATCACCAACTTCTCCCATATTGAGATGTAATGTGGAATGTTCATCCATTACGCTGCAAGAATCACCTATTTCACACACTACATCACTATGTGACTTCTTACTCAGTTAATCATTTAAAACATTCCCCTTATCATGTATAAATGATATTTCAATGTTTTAATCATATAAAAACTTCATCCACCGATAATGTCTCATGTTCAAGTCATTCTAGGAGAGAAAATACCTTAGGGTTTTATGATCAATGTAGACCATAAATCACTCTCTAATGAGGTAATTTATCTACAATATTAGGGAAAAAACCACTACTATAGATTAATGGTTGTGGGAGGCACATTAACACTCATGGTAATGTAATAGCCAATAGAAATTTGAAAATATTGATCTCTGCTACATTAGAAAACACCCTTACCCCAGATGTAAAGAATCTCAAAAAACATCAAATTGAACCCCTTCTGCTCGAAGACAAAGAACTAGATCACTGACCAACTTCTTCTTCAGATACTTGAATGATGTCTGAAAAAAATTAGTAAACATACGGAGAAAACATGTATTTCATCCATGAAAACCACCATGAACATATCCAAGAACTTACAGAGAACATAATTCATCAACCCCATGAAAAAAGCTAGGGCATTCTTCACACCAAACATCATCACAACGAAATCATAATTACCATGATGATAAAAAAATGTATTCTTTGGGATATATTCTTCTTCCACACACATCATATGATATGTTGACTACAATTTTATCTTTGAGAATAAAAATTCACCCTTCAATTGATTTAATAAATTACCCATCCACGGAAGATGATAGAGATTATTCACTATCAATTTTTTCAAGAGATGCTAATCGATACACAACCGCAAACTTTTTTCACCCTTCTTCATGAAAAAAAAACCAGTGTTCCCTATGGTGAAACACTCAGAGAAACAAAACCACACTTTAATAGACCGTAAAGTTGTATACGTAGTTCCCACAACATAGAAGAATCCAGCCTATATGGACACGTCGATATCGGAGATTCTCCTAGATGTAGATCGATACAAAACTTGATATCTCATTTTGGTGAGTAACACTAAATCCTCTTTAAAAAGACATCAGGGTCCTCTTCTATGAACATAGGAATCACCAACTATGAAACCTCTTAAAAACTCAGCAGCATCGCACCTATCAATGATGATAATGATGGAACACACATCCTAACTGTTAGATGGTGTTTCTTGCCAACAAAAACCACATGATCCACATCAGCATCGAAGAACACCACCTACCTCTTGAATAAATACATGATGGACTACCCCGAATACAACCAATCTATTCCAAGGATGGAATCATATGGTTTTATCTGAAATCATAGGACGTCATTCCAATTGAAGTGTTCCCCCAGTATAAGCTAATCGTCTCTACATACTTTAAACTAGTCAGATAAAACTCCAACTAGCCTTATCAATGTCAAGAAAATATGAAGCCTCTATACCTCATGTAGCAATGTAGGGAAAGAGTTTGTTGATATGAAGGGGTGTGTCACCCCTGAATCAAACAAGTCATACACCCAAGTAGAAAAAATAAAAAGGCACCTCAAACAACCTCTCTCTCACCTAGTTCTGTCAATGCTAAATCAAAAAGCGGACCACGACCTGCCCCATGGCCTTTTCAGAACCTACTGATGACCAAAACCATAAATACACACTTCTCTTGTAGGAAGTGGAGTGTCCTAGGGTTATCCTATGCATGTTCTATCTACCTTATACTGAACAAAAGTTGGTGCAACCTACTAATGCTGTTGCAGATAGAAATCCCTCAAAAGAGGAACCTAAAAAGGAACACCTGACGCACATTGACTAGTCAAAATGAATGGGCACTCTTTCTACAAATGACATTGGCCTCCACAAGAAAAACAATAACTTGATCCCATATAATAGTATTGAGAGCCACTAACCTAGGAGAAATGAGATATTGATGGCAGGGACCTACCCCTGGCTGTATAGAAACCCTTCTTCCCTATAAACTAAGAACCCCAAACCACATCCCAACATTATGAGGAATCGTAAAGACTCCCCTCTTATGATGATTTTGTTCTAGATAACATCAACTTGATGACCTATTTCCTCGCCATCACCTCCATAAATGTCTTCACCATAAATTGTATTACTAGGTATTGGATATCTAGATGTAAAGACTCATTGAAATTCCTTTCATTTCCCTCCCTGTATATTAATAAGTAAAAAGAATATCATAAAAATTTCATGAAATTGATTCCAATCTCTCGCACACTACAACTCCACTATCGACTGGTAAGAAGTGACTGGTTACTGGCTGCTATCTTGGTTGAAGAAAGTAACTTGACTCTGAGCTTCTCTCCGAACTCCTCCCATGAGACAAATGAATCCTTGAGATCTTCAAGGAACAAGAACCACCAGTTACATGATTCTCCTTTCAACGTCATCATCATAAATCACACCCAGGGGTCCATCTGAGTACATATTTACTTGAAAGATATACAATATTCCTATGACCAATCTATTGTTACTGAATCTAAAACAAAGACCCCATAATTATATATATTATGGTTTGGAAACTCTTATAGTGTTCTCCTCCATGTGTCATCATTGTCAAAATTCAATTTTTAGGAATTTTCTGGCACAACATGCTGAACATCTTTTACATGAACCCGAAGAGGACATCAACATGGAGCCATACATGAAAAATAACAAATAGTTAGTGCTCCAATACCAAGAATATTGAAGATAAAACATTAATTAATTGTTTTATTTTATTCATTATTGGTTAACCATTCCCACGGTGTACCCATTCAAATATAGGCAAAAAGAAGAATGATTCATGATCCTTTCCTAGGTCTCTACCCTACAACAAGTATATCCTTGTTTAATAGCAAGTATAAACATAACGGTTAATGAATTAGAACAATGGGGGCCCTAAACACCTATGTCTCAGCTAGTATCAAGTGTTTACAAAAATTTCTAACATTATCTAACACCACTTCCCTAAAAACCCATTCAAACTCACCTGTGAATAACTCCAAACATCATCATATCCCTAAACCAGACCTCTAATATCACTCTATCATGAAAAACTCCCCAAAACGTGTACACCTCCTCGTCTAGAAATCTAAGTAGGGAGATAGTGACCCCCAGAGTCCCACCTCCAGTAGGCCCTGGGTTCATGAATTACATCGAGTGTATAGTAAACACACAAATGAGAAGCATTACCCATTATGAAAAGACATGTGAAAGAGAGATATAAGAGATAAACTAACAAACTCTAACTCATACTAAAATATAAATGAAATCCCATGTACACATATATAATTTCAATCATGAACTACTACAACTTAAAGGGAAAACATCTTGTATCAAAATAAAGTAAATTATTAGCAACCACGAAGCCTGAACAGCTCCTACAATCCCAATCTAGTAGTAACAATCATGATTTCTAACCTACTACAAGGGGCCTAAAAATAGTTTTTATATATGTAGAGGGAGTATAATATTATATTCAATATAATACTCTACAGAGCCTCACGTTAAAATGTAATGAATTCATGCGAAAGTTTAGTGAAAAACAAGTGAAACTAACTCATCACCTAAATAGTTATACTATGTTACCAGCCTCACTCAGATTACTCTCACCGTGTATTGCATGCAATAGTATATAATATAATAAATAATATCATTGGTACAACACTTCCACTTACCCTATGGTTTTACCATTTCCCCCCAATTCATACGTTCTAAGCATCTCTCTCTAAAAAGGCTTGCATGTAGACACATGGGCATAGAACCACAACATAAACCTCGTGAAACACAACCAATACATCCACATAACCAATGTAATGACGTTTTTTCTGGGATCCACCATAGCTCGCATAGCATGTATCATACACTGGCTATTATACCTCAATCCATTACAGCCCATACACCGAGTATGGATCCCCAAGCTGTCACAACCTATACTCATTACACTATAATAGTCCATATGAAACATTGTCCATAATACCTTTTTGGGAATAAACACAAGCTATTTCAACCCTATACACACATATATGGGAAAAATAACCACCTTTTCTAATAACACAAGTATCTAACAAGTGAAGATAGCGAGACCAAATGGAGTAGTTAGCTATCCATCCTCCCACCGGGATATTGGGAACCCCCCCCCCCCCACTAGGGCTCTGAATCTCCAGGGTGTCAGATTCCCTTACCAACATGGTGGAGTAGCATATAGAAACAAAACCATACATAGTATAATATTTATCCAACCATTATATGGAAAAAACCATGTCTTATACTCAATTGTAGCTTACGTCTCTCAGACTCCCGATTTCCATTACTAAGACTTGATATCATATAAGCATACAACCACATAAAGGGATATATTATTTAACATATCACTTTTATCAGTTTCAATGTACATTAATTAATTAATTAAATATTAATTAACCATTAAATTATACAACATTACATTTCATTAAAATTAAACCAGATTTCCCTGCCCTCCATGCCTAAAAAACCAATTCTGAAGCTTCTCAGAAATATTACTTCAGCATTGCATCCCAGAAATCTATAACCCCATGGGTAACATCATTTATTCAATCATTTATTAACAAAAATATTACTTTCCCATCTTACTTGTAATTATAAGAAAAAAATTATAAGCTACCAAATACAAGGGGCTCAATACAGTGAGTAGGTGCATTACTTGTCGAGTATTTATCACCTATAGAAAGATTGTAGACCCATATATCCTCAAGAATATAATTATGAAAAGCATTTGGAATACCTTGTGTGCCATTTCCTATTTTGGAAAGAGGGTAAGAAAGAATAGCTGCCTTTTTAAATGGGGAATTTAATGTAGATAAACAACCAACAAGATTCAACAAGAATCCAACATTCACATAAAACATGTTTCATCAACTCTAATGTTCTTCTCGACACCCACATTCATAAAATGATACACCACTACATTATTGGTGTCAACTAAAACAAAAATCACTAGGCCACCAAACCCCAACATATAACAACATCCATACAGGCTAATAACACATCACAAGCAGTAAGAAATAACAAAGCAACATGGCTCTTTTCCCTAAACAAGGTATATTGCCTTCACACACAACGAGATATCATGGATCCAATGTACAAGGAACTTGACCTTAAAAGAAAGAGGGTAACTCTGATCCCTCTCAAGGATTATCTTTTATCAAACAATTGGTTATTTAATCTAACTTGAATTAGTCAATTTATTAAACATGCATAACTACATTCCTTTGAATATTATGAAATCATGAAAACAACAACTTGATTCATTAAACATGCCTCTTTATCATAGGAAAATATACATACGATTATGTATAAATTTACACACTTTATTTATTTCCATTGAGAACAACATTCCAAACAAGCAATACCAATATAACACACTATTTAGAAAAAATTAGGAGGGAAAAACAGATGATCGATACCAATTTAAATAATCAGATTCAAATATTTATTGTGTCAATTACATTGTGATCTAGTGAATAAATCATAACAACTATGTGACTGCATGTAAATATAATATAGAATCCCTAAATCCCCTACTATAAAATATTTTTGACATTATTTGTAGGAGAACATGCCAATACAATGGATCTTGAACAAATTACCTGCAACAAATACATCCACCCAAGGATGCCATGACACCACAACATCAACCAACAACCATGAAATCTAAATTAGAACCATTGGGATGAAGTTCCATCACATGGAAATGATAAAATAGAGAAGAAGGATCAAAGGAAGAACAATAATGGAAGTAGATCATACCTTCTATTAATGATTGATCAACACTTGAAACATGCACCCAAATAGGTCATGCACACGCAGCAGGAAGAAACATCAAGGGGAAGGATCTAAGGACTATGATGCGATTACACCATGCCAATGGGAAAGAAAGAACTATGAGAACCTCACATTGATAGAAATGAGAAGGAATGAATGAAGAAAAAGATCCTGATATTGAATGATTAGATCAGAGACAAACATGATATGATACATATTAGAATTTCTTTTATACAAATCACATTAAATCATGCAATTTAGCCATATAATGGTATACTGACCCATAAGAAAATTAATATATGAGTTATGGTAATTGAATTAGTCTTAAATTCCATAAAAAGTCCGTTAATGTGTTTTACCTCAATGAAAATGTCAAAGTGAAAAAATCGCAAGAAGATGGAAACATGATTCACCAGTTGATCTGGAAACACTATTGTACCTACTGAAACTAACATACGACTCACCGAAACTAACTGTTGAAAATGAATCAGTGACATATCACTCAACGATAGTTGATGATGACTCACAAACTCTGATAAAAGAAGATGACTCACAGACACTAATAGATGAATATGAATAATTGACAGTGACATATAAAGTTGGCTCATAGACACCGGAAGATGAAGATGACTCACCGCCACTGACAGATGATGATGACTCAAATACACTGACAAAAGAATAGTAGTCACCATCACAGATAGAGGTAGATGACTCACACACACCGATAAAGGAATATGATTCACTAACATCACAATATGATGATGAATTACCAACATTGATAGATGATGATGATTCATGGACACCAATAGTTGAAGATGACACACCAAAATAGACATATGAAGACGACACCCAGATATCACTATTCACAAAATTGGAAACACTGTTCATAGAACATGAAATTTGGGAAGTGTTGGTGACTAGACATCTTGACCTCATAGAACAACTCAAAAACCATATTTCAAGAATGGAATGGTTGAGAGAGGTCCAAGCCATTACAATTACAACCCCTGTGAAAAATAAAAATACATAAATAAAACTTACATTGAGATAAAATAACATTAGAAGTCGATTTGAATATTTCTTTTGAAAAAATTAGTAAATTTAATTATAAATTAATAACAATTTACCTTCATATCCCAAAAATATATGGAAAATCAGTTTAATTGAATATAAAAGTTAAAAAATTTAAATTAATCATGAAATTAATTATTATTTTTGTCAAACATAAAATCTATTCAATTTGTACAAGTTTACAAAAAATTTTATTTCAACACTTTTGTAAAATTCATAAAACAAAATTTATTGAATACATTTTGAATGATTATTTTTTAACCCATTTATGATAATACCAATTTTACTTAAAGTTATATATATATGAGAATCAAATCAGATGTTTTTACCTTTAAAAATTAATATTTAAAAGTATGGATACATAAGAAATAGTTCCTCGAAAAACGAGTAAATGAGGTCGGCTTTCCAATAAAAACATTTATCGATAATTTTAAGTACTAATGTAATATAAATTGTAATAGTTATAAAATATTATAGGAAAAAATATAAAATAAATTATATTTTTATTAATGGATAAAATAAAAAAAATTATCTCAATATAAATTTATATATGAAAATCCAAAAAAGGAAACAAATTATAGTATAAACCCTTACCTTATATCTCTCTTTGCATTGTACATGATTGAACCCCAAGTAATGTAAATGTTAATTTATTATAAATATATTTTTAGTCACTTAATTAGAGAAATAAATAATAATTAAATATATTATTATTAATACTCATACAATTTGGTGATGAAAAAATGAATAATATCACTTCATGTAGATGGTAGATCATACATACTCACGAGCGATGTGTCCACATTTTATGTATAAAAAAGGATATTTAAGTAATAAGTATTTACTGTAGAACTATAATAATATAATAAATATCAAAAATATTCATTAATTTCATCATTACAATCATCTATTTGAAGGAGTGATGAAAAAAATGCATCTTCTAGTGGAGGTGGTTGTTCACACATAAAAATATGCACTGTTTCATTTCTCATATGATTTAATAGTAGAGGATAACATGTGTTCCATCTTCATAATTAAAAACTATTTTATTGAATAAAATAATGTATTTTTTAATGGATATAATAGATTCTAATGATTTAGGAGTATAAAAAAAAGTGAATATACATGGTTAGGAGTTACACCTCATCAATGAGAAACCTCATTTTTATATATACATTAATCCTTGAAATAATTTTATTTTGGTAATTGTTTCTCGACGAATCAGATGGTGTGGACCGATGCGCCCAACTATCGATCTCATGGAGGGCTGAGCTCCACTCAATCTCTAAGGTCAGGTATGTCATTATTCATTTTTAAATGCCCAAAAGTTCCATATCCAACAATACGTGGACCTACTTTCCAAAGGCAGGCGTTCACCAGGTGATTTGGCAAGCAATGCTTAAGAACTCACATTGGTTGAGAGGATGGGAAGTTAGGATCATCGCACCCTTTTAGGGGTGAAATTATTTCCTCTTTTGGGACTCTCTTATAGATTTAAGAGGAGTTCATATGTTTTCTAATCCTTGGTTTATACCCAAGAATAGTATCCACTGATTACTCTGGGTTGGAAATGGTCAGCCGAACACCAGGATTCAGAATCATTTAGGCCCGAGGTTTACCCTCCCTCATTAGATTAATGACTCCGAGGACTTTGGACTCACTGAGATGGAACTGGTTTGAAGCCTCATAATTGGGAACTCTGGATTTTATTGTCATCCATGGGGGAAAAATAATGACTTGAGTGTTCAGATCAAACCCGTAATATAGGCTTCCTACGTATCCTCGTGGGAGGAATCAGAATCCACGTAGTTCGGTAGTGCAGTTTAACGTCACGCAGGACAAAGGATGGGGCTTACACTCTGAGGTGTCCCAAGCTGGTGGGGCTTGTCACACCGACACTGTGATGGTCGGGGCCAATGGTTTGTTGGCCTTGAACCTCATGTATACTTCATACGTACCATGCCTTGACATGGATCAAAGTCTGCATAGTTTAGGATGGATTGAGGATATAGTTTAACGTCATTCGGGATGGGGGTGAACCGACGTGAAGGATTTCGGAATGACTGGGTGGTGGGATTGAACCTCAGGGAGGCTTCATACGTAGCATGACTTGACATGGATCAAAGTACTCATATTTCAAATGAGGTTGGGGTCAGGGTCGGTGCTTACTCTAATCCCACGTGAGTCATGCTCGGTGTGAGAAACAAGAGGCAACATGGACCTGACGACCACGTCGCAAAAGGTGCATCTGTGGGAAGTGGAGTGGGTCTTACGCATGGAGCGGCCCAGAGAACTGGGGATTGGGACTTGCTCCTGGATGGAGGCCTGATGGTGACAAAGCCCAAAGGGAGAGGAAAAGGGTATCCCTGTGTCCATCTCCCCTCTTGGTTCTTGGCACCGGGGAAGTACGGAGGTGGATGGGTGCTACCTCTTGCAAGAATGGCTAGGGGCTTACACCAAGGAGGATACCTTGTCACCCTCAAAATAGGGGAAAATTACTCACCGCTGGCATTAAAAGGATACACATATGGGATCCCCCACTCCTAGAAAGTGGAGAGGCAGAAGGGGACTACCGGGATCAGACCCTACGCTACCGTGGGTATGTGAACCTAGGATTGTTTCTGGAACCCGCTCAAGGGACAGAACATCCCCTTTTCCCTCATCTACCATGTGTATGTGAACTCAAAGCAGCACGCTGATGTACCTAGTGATTCCATCATACGGATCTGGTGGCTTCGGTAGAGGCCTTGGCTCAGGGCCGATGAATAGGCCAACGAGGGGGTTGCGAAGGATCTAGACGGATTGGAAGGATTTTCTCTGACTCGAATAATGGGAACAACGAAGGAGTTAGTGGGCCACATGGGTGTATGAGGAGTGACGCCCTTCACGTAGGGGGTGCTATGCGGCCGGAGAGGCCATCCGTGTACCGGGGTGCTATGCGGACTGAGAGGCATCCCGCGTACCAGGGTGGTAAGTGGCTTCAGGTTCGGCCCGCCTACCAGGTTGGTATGTGGTGGAGTCTGTGCGAACAACGGTGACCAGGGGTGATGCTGGTCAGGGGTTTTTCGGTTAGGGCTTTTCCAGCGTAGGAGGGTGCTATGTGGTGTGTTGGATCAAAAAGGGGGCATAGACTCCCTGGTCCACAGGGAGTACATTTGTGGAGGGGCCCTGGCTCGTAGTCTTCTTTTTTTTTTGTGATTTTAAGTTCGAAGTTCACCAAGTTGTTATGTGTTTTTCAGTTACTTATTAATTTGTTTCCAGTTTCATACCTGTAATGAATTGGAACTTCACTGTTTGCGAAATCGTAAGCACCTTCCACCAAAATCCTTCCACCCGAATCTGATTGATCATCCTATTATCTCACTCGATCTCCTTTTTTAGAGTGGGGAAAGATATGTATATGTGGTCAAGAAACACCTTTTGCAGAGGCCCATGACTGGAAACCTGGTTTACAGATGACTTGGTCAATCCGCAACTCTCAGGGGCATTTAACACACCTTCCTTGCGAAACAAACTAGTTCGAGGAGTGCTTCGCAGCCGCGCAGGGCCCCGCATCTGTTCTGCAAATGACGGCATATGTGGTCCCAGCTAGTTGAAGTGGTTTGCGGCTGGGGAGGTTTGTGTTGGTGTACTAGCCTGGCGCCCCTCCTGCTTCATGCCTAAGGAGGGTCCCCACCTCTGTTCCGCAAATGACGGCGGTCCGCGGAGGGGGGCGGCTTGCTGAACCAGCCGCATACAATCAACATTGGACCGGTATGTAGACCGGTTTGTCTTTTGACAAACTTTGAGTATTCTCTATATTTTCCCCAATTCGTCGATGGAAATTGCGTAAAATACTCTCTTTAGTTAAGGGGATTCTCATTCTCCTTTGCGGATTTTTCAGGACCTACAAATTCTCCCCATCATAATGGGGTCCGATCAGAATGAAGAAGAGACTATTCCGATGTAGAGTGGTCCTGAAATGTGGATGGTTTGTGGCAGAGTGGTGGACCCAGTAGGGAACCACTCCTATAAATATGGAGGCCCCTACCCTTTTTCTTTTACAGGATTCCTCACGAACACGGAGATTTTTCCTTTCGTCTCCGCGTGATTTCTCATTCGTTAACTCCTCATCCGTGAACCAGCTTCCATTTCTGTGAACCATTCCTCATTTGCACCTGCCTTCACCCGTAGACCAACCTCCCAACCGTGAACTAACACTTTTAATCAATTAAAAAGTATGTCATAACGGGCTACATAGGAACTTTCTACATGGTTTTGATGGTTTGCGAACTGAAATATGATGGACATTGAAATTTTTTTATGTCTTCTGAACTTAAACTTTTAAATCCGGGATTGAGAGTTCACAGAGAATCCTGATTCATGGTTTGCTGGCCAATGCTCCATGGGCTAGAGTACCACGGACTGCTTCCTCGTAGGGTTGGTTCACGGTATGAAGCCGTCGTGAACCACCTTTTGAGGCCTACTCGCAGACCTCGTCATGAAGGCTCCTTGACGGAGTCCTTTACCATATACTTGGTATTTTTGTCCATATTTTATTATTCCGGACTAACCATTTTCCTAGTTTCTATAATGTAAGGAGAAAATATGGTTCCTCCTCGACCTACACCCAGGCTTACTGTTGGGACTCTTCCAATTAGTGATCATTGCCTAAAAGATGTGGCCAGCTCAGTTCATGATAGAATCTTCCACTCCCCACTGTACCCCTTCCTTGCCAACATGCTCTCAGAGTCACAGTGGGAGTACCCCTTTTCCAACATTTTTCTTTCCTACGGGTTCAGTTTTCTGTCTGATACACCGATTCTGGTACCATCCTGTGACAAAAATCATGCAGCCTGGGTATTTACTAGTACTATCCCTCGAGTTGTGATATCTGTTAGAGGGTGGCCTTCCCGAAGTGATACAGCTGTCGGGTCAGTGCTGAATCACCTTCCTGTTTCCCCGACAAGAGATCAACGTCAGTAGGATGGGGTGATCCACTGTTACTGAAGCATTGCCCGCAATGCTACGGTAAACAACCAACAAGGATGGTCAGCGGACCGGGACCTCTGGCCTGGAGGGGAATTTAAGTCATTGGATTAGGGGTGGCCCTTCTGGGTTCGCCAGAGTTGTGCGGAGTCTGAAGTGTAATTGTGAGCCCTAGGCTTATATGAAGCTGCTTGGGTGTCCCAGACCTATACCCATCGACCCCACGCCCTTGCCAAGCCATTTATGAGCCATTGGAGTCTGGATACCAACACATTCCATCTGGTCCATGGAGAGGTGGGTATCTGTCTTTGGGATGTTTTCAAGATTTTAGGGGTCCCCATTGATGGAGTCATGTAGGATGAATTCCTACCTCCCCCTTCTGTCTGGGAAAACGAAGAGAGGACTCCTCCCTTGGTGAAGCAGTTTATTGATTAGGACCAAGAGCATTTGAAAGATACATATCAAAAATAGATTGTCCCATATCGTGAATGCATCAAGGCTTTTTCCAGAGAGAGAAAGTCCATGGATCTTCCACACAGGCCCATGTCCTATCCTACGATGGAGTCCCGAAGGAATAGGGTAGCTATTGTCTGATCTTGGAGGAGGGCCAGTTCAACATCTGGGGCTGCGAACTGGTGCCAGACGTCGATCGAATGCTCTGCCTGGCAGAGATTTTGTCCATGTTCTTGAGTGGCTGGCTATTGCCCGTACATGAGACTTGTGGCGTGCGAGTTTCTACTTTTGTTATGGCGGCACATCGGGCCACCGGTAACATCATCAACATGGTCGTCCCAGTAATGGATAGGATTTATCGGTTGCTTGGGAATATTACCAAGGGGAGTCGTTCAAATTAGGTATCCAACCCTTTTAAAATTCTCTGGGGATGGTTGGGAGAACATATTAAGAACTGCTACACTATCATCTACCCTTTTCAGATTCTGGGTACCATATTCCGTTCGTATTTGTAACTGACCGGCGGGGTTATGCCTGAGGAGTGGGTGTCCCAAGAGAAGGATGAAAAACAGACGGTTCAGAATATGCATCTGCTGTCGAGCCGGATCTCGAGTTACAATCATTTCAATTTTCGACCATATCCATCCTCGACTGGTGAAATCACAAACACCATATCAGAGGAATTTAGCAAGCAGGGCTACCTATTTTCCCTCCAAGAGGGTATTCTGGTGGCTCGTATCGACGGGGAGCTGATCTGCGAGGGGTATGAACCTTGCTGATTCGGACGTCAATTTGGCTATTTCCAGGCGTTGTGTCCTCCTCCACTAAATGGAGCCTACGAGAACCACCATCTAATGGTGTCCAGACAGTTGAGGTTTATGTTTACCGGGGAGGATACTGGCTGTGAGGTTATGACCCTTTCTCTTGTAGACTCCATGCCTTTCTTATCCAAAAGCTATGCTGACTCATGGGTGCAATCGTACTCGAATGGTCAGTTAGGGTTGCGGGTGCCCACTATCTCGGGTCCTAAGCCATCAAAGAGCAAGAGGAAGTGGAAGGGGGATAGTTCCCCAACCAGGCCGGGAATGGTCCTCCATAACCGTGCTAGTCTCATGCCTCTGAGGAAGGTTTTAATGGACATAGGTGTCTCCTCACAAGCCCTAGAAGCCGCCCGGAGAGAGTTAGCCATTCCTGCTGATGCTGCATTCCCGATGGCCTGGGGCCAATGGGACGAATTCAGAGGCCAATCATCCTTTCGCATCCAGTACCCCCGTTCTTTGTGGTAGCATCTCTAGGAATCAGAAGTGGATTTTGATGGGTTGGGCTACATATCTTCTCCTATTGTCATTATCTACGATGTGGACCTGGAGAGGGCCAATTGGTATCTCTGGGACCTCAAGGCTTACATTCATGCACTCTAGGGTTATGCAGTGTTGACACATTGAGTCCAAGACATGCTGCGATCGGTGCCTGATGAGGAGGAGGAAGAGAGCGATCACTCTTCAGGGGGTGATGATTCTGCTGGTTCCCTTGTTGCGGCTGAGGCAAGGTAATTCTCTCCTACCCATGAGGTCACACCCACAAGTATCTCCCAAGAGTTATAGGGCGGCGTCGAGATCCAGAAAACAGACACGACTATCGGCGCCCCCACTAGCCCCTGCCGCTGCCCGACCCTCTCAGGTCGACCCCCCCCCCGGCTAGATGTTCCTATTATGGCCACATGTTCAGATACATGGAGGATTTGGGATGACCTGAGGTTCAGTGGCTCAGACGAAGAGGTTTGAGTGTTACTCCAAATGATCTCTCTTGAGATTTTGAGTATTGGGACTATCTTCACTCTGCCTCACTTGCTGTTGGAAGAGGATCTGGATGAAATAGTCACCTCATTGAAGCAGATGGACTCATACGTACATTCAATCTGAAACCAGATTTATGGGTCTAATCGGGTTTCTATGATGATAAAACATCCTGAACTGTCCGATCTCAAAGAAGAGGTTTCCCTTCTCATCTGTTCCGACTTTCTTTCTCCTTTACTATGAAGATTATAAAGTTTCCTCCATTTATGCAGGGTTCCAAGGAGTCCTAGAGGGAAATTCCTTCCCCAGATTATACTCCTCATGGTACCACAGAAGGTCAACACAAGCCTTCGACTATGGGGGTCATCGAGGAGGGGTCTCCTGGTGCAGCTGAGCACATGGAAGCGACCATTGCGGACCCAACTGTGGTCTTTCCTACTCCAACTCCTCCTAGTGTTATGAGTGGATAATTGTCCGTTGGGAAGATCCAGAGATTTCGGCAAGCGTCCTAATTATCAGAACGACTCAAACAGGGGACATCGGGTAATCATGACTCCCGTTTCCTCGATTACCAACTTGTATGTTATGATTATGCCAATTATTAACTATTTTGGTGCTATGGTGTAGGGGCAATCGATACCTGGTCGTGGCTGTCCAAGAAGTCATACCTTCTGATATTTTATTATCTGAGGGACCACCTGTGGCCATACCAGAGCATGATGAGATTACAGGCCTTACTGAAGGGCATAGTGATGCGAACGCCTTCCTTCTGTCTTTATCAATCAAAGATATGCCAGAGGAGGAACAACTATAAGACGAGACCCCCGTTGATCACACAACCTCTATAATTGCGGAGGAGGATGGGGTGAATGTGATTGCCGAGGAGGCCCCAGATCTGATGGGGTTAGCTGCCTCAGACTTGATGGGTCCCATGGTGGTGGAGGAAGAGCCTGTTATCTGGACAGTTGTCGGAAACCGAGAGCGGGCCATCATTCTATTTACCGGGGGAGTAATTTCCCCAAGATTGTCCTCCGTAGAAGACCGCTTGGGGAACGATTTGGGAGTTTCTAGCCTTGGGTGTGGCCTTAGGTCCTGGACACCTCTGGGGGTTCCTAAGACTCCCTTGCCTCTCTAAGATGTAGCGTCTTCCTCAAGCGGCAGTGGTGGCGTAGAGCTTGAGGGCACCGACGCCTTGATGATCAGGGGTAAAATTCTCAATATTTTCCCACTAACTCTTTTCTCTTCCCTTTTCTGATTAAGGATACTTATATATTTTATCGACCTTCGGGCTTTAGGACCATGACCTTTAGCGATGGTGATTGTGCCGTCAGATCCAATTGTGCCCGTGACCACAACCGCGAGGGGTAAAGTTGCCACAACGTCGGAGCTTGTGGGTGAGGCCGCATCTGTAAAGACTCATAAATTTCGAGGAAATTTTTTTCTTAATATTCTTTGGAATTTTACAAGAGCGCAGTTTCTGACGCCACCTGATTCTGAGGCCCGATGTGCCCGGAATCATTTTCTGAAGTTTGGCTCGGGTACGTTCAGTGAACGGACGAGCGGGTTTTTCTAACTTTTGAACCGGTGCCCCGGAATCGAATTCTGAGGGCACCGATGAAATTGCACCGCCGGTATTTGCTTAGAAACGCCTCTTCCGGAGTTGCATTTTCTAGGGTTTGGTTTTTATGTTTTGGGCTTAAAGTTAAGAAATAAAATAATTTGTTCGACAAACTTTATTTTATTTCACTGAAGCCACTTGAAGCCACTTGAAATCCACTTACACTGAGTTGAAACGGATAGGGTTCTATCCAGAAATATCCTACCCTCTTGGTATGATATTTGTGAGGTGGGTCCCACATGATCCCCACCGTTTCTTTCCGCTAAGTAACGCACCCGCGAAAACCCGTCATTATGAAAGTCAACCAACGCATTTTCTTAAATCCTTAACGCACCATTTAATTGGGCGGTTTATTTCGTGAATTAAATGGGCAGTTTCTTTTGTTGAATTAATTCAACGAATTGATGGGTCGTTACTTACCTTTTTCATTTGTTGGCGTAATAATAAAATAAGACCAACATGGAATTTGGAGGATTACATGTTGAGAGGTTGACAGAATTCTTGAGCCTTCATCCTCCTTCGCGAAGAACGCGAAGAACACGAAGAACGCCGTCACCCTCGGAGTTTGACGACGCTTCATCCGAGACGTTCTTCGGCGATGTTCCTTCCTCCACGACAAGATCCTTCGATCTTCTGTTGAGGTGAGTGTTTGTGATTCTTTAAATCTCCTTTGTGGTTTTTTTAACAAAACACGGATTTAATTATTTATAATTAAATCTGTTGTTTCTTGGTTCGTTGAGTTCGTCGACGCAATGCCAGATTCCGCGATGACGCGACCCCCTTTCGCGACGACGCGACGATTCCCTCCTTCCGCGACGAGCAAATCCACGAAGAACGTGCGTACGTCGACGACTACGAGGTAGGGATTTTTGTTTTGGAAATTCCTTTTTTCCCGTAAAAGTTTCTTTAAAATTAAAGAACCGGATTCAAATGAACAATTTTAATTTATTAAAATTGTTGTATCATGTGTTAAATTATTTTCTCCCGTTGTTGTTAACTAACGCGGAGGGTGCGGGCCAAACGAACACGGTCCGACAACCCTCCGCCGTTCTTCGTGGTTGTGCGGATTTGGCGGGCAACAAAAAAACGTGACACAAGGGCAGTTTGTTGATCCCGCAGTGAAGAACGGAACCCGGGAGGAACAACGACGCAGATGGGAAGGAAAACGAACCACCGGAGCAACTCCGGTGGCCCGCGGAAGATTCCGGCGGCGCGGGTCGCCGTCGCGGCGGCGCCCCAGTGCGCCGCCGGACGAGGCCGCCGCGGCCGCGTGGGTCCGGGTCGCCCGCACGGGACGCGGAAGAAGCCGCGTCCGCGGTTCTCCAGCGCGGCCCACGCGGGGCCGCGGCTTCCTCCAGACCGCAGGGGCAGCGCCCC
Source organism: Viscum album (assembly GCA_963277665.1). Lineage (NCBI taxonomy): Eukaryota > Viridiplantae > Streptophyta > Magnoliopsida > Santalales > Viscaceae > Viscum > Viscum album. The sequence goes on along the minus strand of OY728146.1, from coordinate 173,675,477 downwards.
GCGGCGCTCGGCCGCTCGGCCGAACAGAGCGAGGCCGGTCCGATTGGCCGGGCCGCGCCCTGGCCGGACCGGACCGGTTCAGACTGGGTTGGGGCGACCCAGTTTGGCCGACCCCCGGGGGGGGGGGGGGGGGTGGGTCGGGCCGGGTCGGCCCGGGCCCGGACCCCCCGTCTTCGAACCGTTTTCAGTCAAATGCCCTTTACATGAGCTACGAGCATCCGAACGACACGCCGTCAGCGGAAACGCGATCCTTGGATCGAGACGGGCGTTTTGGTATATCGCACTCAAGGTTTCAGAATACTTTGCGTTCGGCCGGGTTGGTTCGTTCACGAAACCAACCGGGCTCTCGGAGCGGAAATGCTCATATCTTGAGCCACGGACGTCCGATTGACGTTTCGTCAGCTTTGTTGAATTCCTCTAAATGAGACGGATCTTTTGGCTCACTCTGCCCGAGGTTTGGACGTAGGTGGAGTACGGTCGGGTTGGTTTTTCCTTAAAAACCAACCGGGCCCCTAGGACGAAAAAGCCAATAACTCTCAGACCGGGCATCCGATTGACGTGCCGTCTGCGACGTTGAGTTCCTGTTGACGATACGGAAATTTTGGATACATCAACTTCGGACTTTGTGATAGTTGATGTATCAGCCTCTCAGCTCATGGAGCGGACCCTCCCGAATGAGCTTGCTGTGTTCGGGAACCCTAGTGATGGCTGCGTCTGCTACTTCGACAGCGACGACCGTGTAGAGATCCTCAGTGGACTGCGACAATGACCGTGCAGAGATCCTCCGTGGAGTGCGACGACGACTGTGCAGAGATCCTCAGTGGACTGCGACGACTACTGCACTCAGTGATCCTATGTGGATCAGTGCTACAGGTCCTCTGTGCACCCGATCCTGTGTGGGTCTGATCCTGTGTGGGTCAGCGCTCAGCAGTTCTGTGTGAGCCAGCGCCTACAGGTCCTGTGTGGGACTGATCCTGTGTGGGTCATTGCGGGGGTAAGTTACCTATCAATTCTTTGTGGGTCCGACGACTTAGATGGATCAGTGATAATCTTTATCGTCATACAAGAAGTATACTTGTGTGAGCTGAATACTGTTTACTCTCCTTTGTGGATTGTGTTGAGCTATCCTGTGTGGATTTACTATTTACTCTCCTTTGTGGATTGTGTTGAGCTATCCTGTGTGGATTTACTCTTTACTCTCCTTTGTGGATTGTGTTGAGCTATCCTCTGTGGATTACAATTTGCTCTCCTTTGTGGATTGTGTTGTGCTATCTTGTGTGGGTATACGTTTTTGCTTTCCTGTGTGGACTGGGTTGTGCTTGGGCTCGGACGTTGGAGCCGAACGGGAATTGATGACTTAGGTATATGTATGGGCATATACCTAAGCAGTGTCGGTTGTTACTTCGTGATTGTATCTTTCCTTTGTGGATTATCCTTTGTGGATTTCGGGAGACCTTCGGGGGTCTCGGGGTCCCTACTAAGTAACTTATACTCACCCCTGCACGGGCTATGTCCGCACTTCGTTGTGTTGGTTGCAGACGACGGACATCGCTGATCGTGGTGGAGGTGTGCGGAGCAGGACTGTACCTGGAGGTGGACCACTGGGCGGGACGCACTCAGAGCGGACGGCTGGACCGAGGAGCTGTGGAGGCTATCTGTACCCACCCTTCAGGTGGTACTTCCAGAGGACGGCTCGACGCTGCGACTTTTCTTTTTAGTTGCTGTTTTTCCCCTTTCAGTTGTACTTTATAGTTGGGCTTGTATTTCCGGCCCCTTTTACTTTCAGCACAACTTGTTACAGTTTTAATTAGTGTTTACTTTTCTTCTTGCTTACTCTATGGTGCTTTTTTACTTTTCAAAGCAAATTCCTTCCCTTTTTTTGGGATTTACGCCTTGGTGCTAGTCGCCATCCCCTGGCCTATGGAAGGCGGGCTTGGGGTAGTCACGACACGGGCCCCAAGGATGGGTCGTGACAAATTGGTATCAGAGGTGGTCGGTTATACCGTAGACTCTGATCTTTCTTCTATATGAAGCAATAGTGTTTAGCGTATTGGGTGTGGTTATCAGTCCAGGGAGTCCAGTGTTGGTGCGGCGGCCGACGTATCCGTACACCAGGACCCTGACTTCTGATTTTCGACTTAATGCACGAAAACATTGATTACATGTGTGTTTCAAGTTTTCTTTGTGATTACTTGTGTCAGCTCACCAGGTATACTGTTCTGACCATGGAACACTTGTTTCCTTTTCTGGATGGCCCCACGACGACAACCAGCTAGGGTTCCGAGAGTAGAGCGTGATGACAGCCCACCGAGCGACGAGGCCTCAGTACAGGGCCTGTTGACAGGAGAGGCACCAGCGGTACCTTTACCCACCGAGCCCCCGATGCTTCCAGCACTGACCGCTGACGATGCACGACGCCTCGGAACTCTGCACGAGTTCCAGCACAAGCGACCACCCAGGTTTCGTTCGGAGACAGACCCCCAGGCAGCCGAGGACTAGCTGGAGGCAGTCGTTCGAGTTTTCAGGCTAGTGAGAACACCAGCAGACCTCATGGTGATCCTCGCGGCGAGCCTACTGCACGCAGCAGCGGGACGATGGGGGAGCGTGATGTTCCAGGTGCAAAATGAGGCCTCTCTCATCTAGACGGACTTCAAGAGCCAGTTCCACGCAGAGTTCTTCCTGGCCACCCTCCGTGCGGTGTGCATTCATGAGCTTCTTCAGCTGTGGTAGGGCAGCTTGACGGTCGCCCAGTACGCGGCGAGGTTCACCGATCTTTCTCGCTACTTGACCGACATGGTATGGGACCCCTTCTTCTAGGCCCGGACCTTCGAGCAGGGATTGAGACACGAGATCAGGGAATAACTGATCTCCCTCAGCATCCCGACCCATGCAGGAGTGCTAGAGCGAACCCTTCTGATCGAGAGCTTTCTGGACGAGTCCACAGTGAGACCCACCACAGGGTGGCAGATAGCGGAGTCTTTGGTAGCAGGTATCCGACAGATGACTCAAGGTTCCAGGCAGACCAGACCCTCTCGTAGAAGACCTCAAGACACTGGCTCAGCAGTGCGGGGAACACAGCGGGAGCCAGTCTTCCGAGAGGCAGACAGTGCTACGCGTGCGGCGATCAGGGCCACATGGCTCGTGACTGCCCGACCCGCCGTACTGAGGAGCAGCAGACGGTGGAGGGGCCACCCAGACAGAGGCAGAGGGTCGACCGTGGCGGTCTGCAGGGAGGAGGCGGACGAGGTAGAGGAGCTGGCCGAGCAGCAGGTGGTGGGCGACAATTTGAGGCTCTGCCACCACCACCACCAGGAGGTCCGCCCCGACCACAGGGAGCTGGTGGGCAGAGACAGGCACAGCTCCAGGTAGCAGAGGCCTACAACCACGGTGCGCCAGAGATGATTCGAGGTACGATCTGTGTCTATTCCACCCTTGCTGCAGTTCATATAGACACAGGAGCGAGTCACTCTTTCATAGCCTCTGCCCTTGTTCGGAGCTCGGAGATTCCGACAGAGCCGTTGGCTCGATCCTTACGGCTAGAGACTCCTACGGGAGAAGACTCGACGATTACGCACTGGTGCCGGCAGTGTGAGCTTACTCTAGGAGGCTAGAGCTCCGGCTAGGATCTTCTTGTAGCAGCGTTGAGGCCTTACGACGTCATCTTGGGCAAGGATTGGTTATCTACAGTCCATGCTCAGATTGACTGTTATAGGCACAAGGTGCGATGTGTGGGCACCGACGGGAGCAGGTTCACCTTCACCGGTGATGAGGGAGCCTTAGCAGCACAGGATGGACTCACGCAGAGGAGAGGGAAGCCCATCACTCATCAGTTGGCTAGCCTCATCCTTGGTGCAGTGGACGTGCGGAGTCCTAGTTTTCCTGCAGTGGTGGATCAGTATGTGGAACTCTTCCCTAACGACATTCCAGGGCTACCTCCTCGCATAGAGGTAGACTTTTATATTGATCTGTACCCTGGGACAACCCCGATATCCACTCCAGCATATCGGATGGCCCCCGCTGAGCTTCGAGAGCTGCGGGTATAGTTGGAGGACTTGCAGGGCAAGGGGTACATCCGACCCAGTGTTTCACCCTGGGCTTCCCCGATTTTGTTCTCCAAGAAGGCGGACGGGAGATTGCGACTGTGTGTCGACTATCGTCGACTAAACCAGGTGACAGTGAGGAACAAGTATCCTCTATCGAGGATTGATGACCTCTTCGATCAGATCAAGGGAGCACAGTGGTTCTCGAAGATAAACCTCAGGTCAGGCTATGATCAGCTCAGAGTTCGAGACGAGGACGTGCAGAAGATGGCCTTCAGGTGACGGTATGGCCACTATGAGTTCTTGGTTATGCCATTCTACATAACCAATGCTCCAGCAGTGTTCATGAGCCTAATGAACAGGATCTTTCAGCCATAACTCGATCGATTTTTCGTGGTCTTCATCGACGACATTTTGGTGTACATGACCACGGAGGAGGAGCACGCCTACCACTTACGGGTTGTACTGGACACACTCTGAGAGCACCAGCTTTATGGAAAGCTCTCGAAGTGCCATTTCTAGTTACGTGAGGTCCACTTCTTGGGGCACATCATTTCTGAGGAGGGAGTTGCAGTGGATCCCGCGAAGATCGAGGCAGTGCTAGCTTGGGAACCACCCAGGAGCGTGACGGAGGTGCGGAGTTTCTTGGTTCTAACCGGATACTATCGTAGATTTGTGCCAGACTTCTCCAGAGTTTCAGCGCCACTCTCAACTTTGATGAAGAAGGGGAAACCCTTTGTGTGGTCAGACAGATGTCAGCAGAGCTTCCAGGAGCTGAGGCAGAGATTGACCAGCGCACCTATCTTGAGGTTGCCTGAGGAGGGAGTTGGATACGTAGTCTACTGCGATGCAACATGGACCAGACTCAAGTGTGTCCTGATGCAGGAGCGGGCCGTGATTGCCTATGGATCACGTCAGTTGAGGCCACATGAGCATAACTACGCTACCCATGACCTGGAGTTAGTAGCGGTGGTCTTCGCTCTGAAGACATAGCGGCACTATCTGATTGGCAAGCGCTTTACAGTATTTTCTGACCACCAGAGTCTCAGTTACATATTCTCGCAGAAGGACCTGAACCTGAGATAGTGGCGATGGCTCGAGTTCCTCCAGGACTATGACTTTGAGATAGTCTATACTCCTGGGAAGGGGAACGTGGTTGCCGATGCCCTCAGCGGGAGGACGGGCATCCAGCTACTTGAGGAGGCGACAGAGCAGCTAGCCGCTTTGCATATATCCTTCATGGATAGGGATAGAGTAGCCTTCCTTCAGTCTCTCACAGTCACTCCTCCACTACTGCAGGGGGTCAGAGAGGTACAACGTGAGGATGCTGACTGTGAGACGCGGCGTGCACAGATATCCTCGGGACAGGAACCTGATGGATTCTCCTTTGAAGCAGAGCACGACATCCTTTTCAGAGGATGTACCTTGGTACCAGTCGCTTTACGAGAGGAGGTGCTGAGAGAGTTTCACACTTCTCCTTTGGCGGTACATCCTGGAGTGGCGAAGATGTACTAGGACCTCAGACGACAACACTGTTGGCCGGGCATGAAGAAGGCTGTGGCAGAGTTCGTTTCACGGTGCCTCACCTGCCAGTAGGTGAAGGCAAAGCATCAGGTACCAGCAGGCTTGGTACAGCCCTTGGAGGTGCCGGAGTGGAAGTGGGATATCATATCAATGGACTTCGTGACTGGACTTCCACGCACTTCCAGAGGTCACGACTCCATTTGGGTGATTTTTGACCGACTCACCAAGTCGACATACTTCTTACCAATCCGAGAGCAGGGCTCAGTGAAGAGCTTGGGGTGTCTCTACGTTCAGGAGATTGTACGGCTTCACGGTGTGCCATCGACTATCATCTCCGATCGGGACGCTCGTTTTACTTCCCGGCTTTGGAAGGGGTTGCAGGAGTCGTTCAGGACGCGACTACGTCTGAGCACCGCCTTTCACCCTCAGACGGATGGTCAGACGGAGAGGACCATTCAGACTCTCTAGGACATGCTCCACCCATGTGTCCTAGACATTGTTCGCAGCTGGGAGGACCACCTACCCTTGGTGGAGTTCGCGTACAACAACAACTACCACTCCACCATCGGGATGGCACCATACAAGGCATTGTACAGCAGACCTTCCAGATCTCCTTTCTGCTGGACAGACCCTGGGGAGTCAGCACTCGTGGGACCAGAGATGGTCCGGGCCATGACAGAGAAGGTCCAGGTCATCCAGGAGCGGATGAGGACAGCTCAGAGCCGGCATAAGTCATATGATGATAGGAGGCGGAGGCCACTAGAGTTCGAGGATGGCGACCACGTCTTCTTGCGTGTCTCACCTCGACGTGGATTACGGAGATTTGGCCGAGGCGGCAAGTTGTCTCCACGCTTCATCGGACCTTTCTAGGTCCTCAGCAAGATTGGCGAGGTGGATTATCGCCTGGATCTACCACCTCAGTTGCACTGGGTGCACGACGTCTTCCACATATCTCAGCTGAGGAGATACGTGCACGACCCGACACACATCATTGACCATGGGGAGCTAGACGTGGATGATGAGGCGACTTTTACGGAGGTCCCGGTGGAGATAGAGGATCGACAGGAGCGGGTCCTACGTGGGAGATCAATTCCTCTTGTGCGCATCAGATGGCAGCACGGGAACCTCCAAGAGAGCACATGGGAGTGGGAGGCTTAGATGCGTGCTTAGTACCCACATTTGTTTCCCTAGTTTATGATGTATCTTTACAGGGACATAAAGCCCTGACGTGGGAGTAATGTAAAGACCGATAAATTTCAAGGAAATTTTTTTCGTAATTTTTTTTGGAATTTTACAAGAGCGCAGTTTCTGACGGCACCTGATTCAGAGGCCCAATGTGCCCGGAATCATTTTTCAAAGTTTGGCTCGGGTACGTTTAGTGAACGGACAAGCGGGTTTTTCTAACTTTTGAACCGATGCCCGGAATCAAATTCTGAGGGCACCGATGAAATCGCAACGCCGGTATTTACTTAGAAACACCTCTTCCGGAGTTGCGTTTTCTCGGGTGTGGTTTTTAATTTTTGGGCTTAAAGTTAAGAAATAAAATAATTTGATCGACAAACTTTATTTTATTTCTCTTAAGCCACTTGAAGCCACTTGAAAGACACTTAAACTGAGTTGAAACAGATAGGGTGCTATCCAGAAATATCCTACCCTCTTGGTAGGATATTTGTGAGGTGGGGCCCGCACGAGCCCTGCCATTTCTTTCTGCTAAGTAACACACATGCGAAAACCTGTCATTATGAAAGTCAACTGACGCGTTTTCTTAAATCCTCAACGCACCATTTAATTGGGCGGTTTATTTCGTGAATTAAATGGGTGGTTTATTTCGTTGAATTAATTCAACGAATTGATGGGTCGTTACTTACCTTTTTCGTTTGTTAGCGGAATAATAAAATAAGACCAACACAGCATTTGGAGGATTACACGTTGAGAGGTTGACGGAATTCTTGAGCCTTCATCGTCCTTCGCGAAGAATGCGAAGAACGCGAAGAACGCCGTCACCCTCGGAGTTTGACGACGCTTCATCCGAGACGTTCTTCGGCGACGTTCCTTCCTCCACGACAAGATCCTTCGATATTCCATTGAGGTGAGTGTTTGTGATTCTTTAAATCTCCTTTGTGGTTTTTTAACAAAACACGGATTTAATTATTTATAATTAAATCTGTTGTTTCTTGGTCCGTTGAGTTCATCAACGCAACGCCAGATTCCACGACGACGCGACGCCCTTCCGCGACGACGCGACGATTCCCTCCTTCCGCGACGAGCAAATCCTCGAATAACGTGCGTACGACGACGACTAAGAGGTAGGGATTTTTGTTTTGGAAATGCCCTTTTTCCCGTGAAAGTTTCTTTAAAATTAAATAACCGGATGCAAATGAACAATTTTAATTTATTAAAATTGTTGTATCATGTGTTGAATTATTTTCTCCCATTGTTGTTAACTAACGCGGAGGGTGCGGGCCAAAAGAACACGGCCCGACAACCCTCCGCCGTTCTTCGTGGTTGTGCAGATTTGGCGGGCGACGACAAAACATGACGCAAGGGCAGTTTGTTGATCCTGCGGTGAAGAACAGAACCTGGGAGAAAAAACGGCGCAAATGGGAAGGAAAACAAACCACCAGAGCAACTCCGGTGGCCCGCGAAGATTCCGGCGGCGCGGCTCACCGAAGACGGCAGCGGACAACAGACCCGCGACTGCGCGGGTTCGGCTCGCCCGTACAGGACTCGACGGAAGCCGTGTCCATGGTTCACCAGTGCGGCCCACGCGGGGCCGCGACTTCCTCCAGACCACGTGGGCAGCGCCCTGCGGCGCTCGGCCACTCGGCCGCTCGGCCGAACCGAGCCAGGCCAGTCCGACCGACCGGGCCGCGCCCTGGCCAGACCGGACCGGGTCGGGTCCACCCGGTTCGGCCGACCCCGGGGTGGGGGGGGGGGGGGTCGGCCCGGGCCCGGACCCCCGTCTTCGGACCGTTTTTGGTCAAATGCTCGTAACTTGAGCTACGGGCCTCCAAACGACGCGTCGTCAGCGTCAACGCGATCCTTGGATCGAGACGGTCGTTTCGGTATATTGCACTCAAGGTTTCAGAATACTTTGTGTTCGGCCAAGTTGGTTCGTTCACGAAACCAACCGGGCCCTCAGAGCGGAAACACTCATATCTTGAGCCACGGACGTCCGATTGACGTGCCGTCAGCTTTGTTGAATTCCTCTAAGTGAGACAGATCTTTTGGCTCACTCCGCCCGAGGTTTGGACGTAGGTGGAGTACGGTCGGGTTGGTTTTGCCTTAAAACCCAACCGGGCCCCTGGGACGAAAAAGCCAATAACTCTCAGACCGGGCGTCCGATTGACGCGTCCTCTGCGACGTTGTGTTCCTGTTGACGATACGGAACTTTTGGATACATCAACTTCGGACTTTGTGACAGTTGATGTATCAACCTCTCGGCTCGTGGAGCAGACCCTCCCGAACGAGCTTGTTGTGTGTGGGAACCCTAGTGCTGGCTGCGACTGCTACTTCGACAGCGACGACCGTGCAAAGATCCTCAGTGGACTGCGGCGACGACAGTGCAGAGATCCTCATTGGACTGCGACGACAACTGTGCAGAGATCCTCAGTGGACTGTGACGACTACTGCACCCAGCGATCCTACGTGGATCAATGCTACAGGTCCTGTGTGGGCCCGATCCTGTGTGGGTCCGATCCTGTGTGGGTCAGCGCTCAGCAGTTCTGTGTGAGCCAGCGCCTACAGGTCCTGTGTGGGCCCGATCCTGTGAGGGTCATTGCGGGGGTTAGTTACCTATCGATCCTTTGTGGGTCCGACGATTTAGATGGATCAGTGATCATCTTTATCTTCATACAATAAGTATACCTGTGTGAGCTGAATACTGTTTACTCTTTTTTGTGGATTGTGTTGAGCTATCCTGTGTGGATTTACTGTTTACTCTCCTTTGTGGATTGTGTTGAGCTATCCTGTGTGGATTTAATGTTTACTCTCCTTTGTGGATTGTGTTGAGCTATCCTATGTGGATTACGGTTTACTCTCCTTTGTGGATTGTGTTGTGATATCCTGTGTGGGTATACGTTTTTTCTTTCCTGTGTGGACTGGGTTGTGCTTGGGCTTGGACGTTGGAGCCGAACGGGAATTGATGACTTAAGTATATGTATGGGAATATACCTATGCAGTGTCGGTTGTTACTTCGTGATTGTATCTTTCCTTTGTGGATTTTCCTTTGTGGATTTCGGGAGTCCTTCAGGGGTCTCAGGGTCCCTACTGATTAGATTATACTCACCCCTACACGGGCTATGCCCGCACTTCGTTGTGTTGGTTGCAGACGACGGACAGCGCTGATCGTGGTGGAGGCGTGCGGAGCATGACGGTACCTGTAGGTGGACCACTGGGCGGGACGCACTCAGAGCGGACGGCTGGACCGAGGAGCTGTGGAGGCTATCTGTACCCACCCTTCAGGTGGGACTTCCAGAGGACGGCTCGACGCTGCGGCTTTTCTTTTCAGTTGCTGTTTTTCCCCTTTCAGTTGTACTTTACAGTTGGGCTTGTATTTCCGTCCCCTTTTACATTCAACACAGCTTGTTACAGTTTTACTTAGTGTTTACTTTTCCGCTTTCTTACTCTGTGGTGCTTGTTTACTTTTCAAAGGCAATGCCTTCCCTTTTGTTGGGATTTACGCCTTGGTGCTAGTCGCCAGCCCCTGGCCTATGGAAGGCGGGCTTGGGGTAGTCATGGCACGGGCCCCGAGGACGGGTCGTGACAGCATCGGGTCCCTCCTTGGTGATTTTCATCCCAAAGTATGTATCTTCATCCAGTAGTGATTCTGAGCCAAATCAATGAGTCATTTACAGTCTTCGACCTTCTCGCCAAAGGGCATGGGAGAAAATTTGGAAGCTGATTTCTCAGATGCCCCTGGCCAAGATGTAGACTAAATTTCCGAAGCTATGAAACTTGTTTATCCTACTAGTATTTGATAGCTTTGACTACCATGGTATTTATGATATAGTCAAGTAGGTGGTCGCTGACCAGGAGAGGCTTGGTGGTTTCGAATCTCGCCTTTCTGCTACTCAATATGAAGCCTACCATTCCGCGACCCGGCAGCTTTGCCTAATGGAAGCCCATGATCATACCGACGTGGTCGTGATACTTCAGGAAGAAGTAAATAAGCAGCGTTCTTGACTGGAGGTGCTAACGAGTGACATACAGCGGCTGCAGCAGGAGGAAACTAATGTCACAACCATTTTTGAAGAAGGGGTGTGGCAGATGGAGGGGGAGATGAGGGCGAGCTCAAAGGCGGAAGCACTGCAGGCTGGCACAGAAGCTGAGACAGCCTTACTACAGAATCTCAATCATGAAATCGAGGATTCTCATCTGCGCTTGATACAACTATGTGAATCCTCTGAAAATCTAATGTAATAACCTTTTATGCCAGAGGAGGCTTCAGATTGTGGATGCCCTTCTCATCAACTATGTTATGGAACAAAGAGATGTTTCTCCTTAGCTCTCTTGTTGTCTACTACTATGATCTCCTGTGATAGAAATAATTTGACACGATTTCCATATTTGATAATTCACCGAACTTAAATTAATCAGAGTTCAGAATATTGATAAAATAGAAATGACCACTAATGTTTTCCTGGACCATTTGATCCAGTGAGCATAGTTTTACTATTGCTCAGGTTTTGTAGAAAAACCCCACAAACATTTTGTCTTTTCTGTTAATACCCTAATTTTTCTTGGGCCCATTTGGGGTGAACCCAATGGGTATGGCTCGACTTTTGATTAGGCCGTCCTTTTAGGGTTTTCGGCCTAACGGGCTTTGCGCCTCTTTTTGTGAGTGGTTTAAAGTCCCTCCGACAAGACTATCATTACTGATGTTTTAGGTCGAAAAACCTTGACCAGATACGGTGGGGCGAGGGCCCCAATAAGGATTGGTTGAATAAAATATGTCTCAATACCCTTCAAACGCACGTGGGGGGAAAATGTTTAGATTTAAATGACATGCAGGGCATGTATCAAGGCATGGTATCTGTATCAGCGTACAGAAGTAGGAAAGCGTTACCTAAGGCAGAATTGCCTTTGGTAGACGGGCCAGGGGCGATCAATATGCCGAACCACTAAGGGCATGGTATGCGTAGTCATTCAAAGGTGTCCTTAAGTTAATGACTGCCCATTTTCTATGGCCTAAGGAATTCATGGATTTTCAGCTTATGGAAACCACCATGGGTGGCTTGGAGAATTATAAAAACTGCCAGGGGTGGTTTGGAAAGTGTGTGTGAGGTCTAAAATGGATTGGGAACATCTGTACTAATCAGAAGTGTGGTCAAAAGGCCACTTTTCTACGCATTTAGTTAGCGTGAAGGAAGTTTGGTGCTTAACGCAGTTTAAAGTCATGCAGCTGGGACATTCTTCAAAATGGAACGTCTTCTCCTAGTTCTCGGTAATCTCGTCAGAGACGTTCCACCATATTCAGACAGGGTTGTGAAAGAGGTTGGTAAACTGCTGCTCAGAAGGTTTCTGAATCCCAATATGGATATGGGGCTCAGAGGCCAAGAGGCATTTGGAGAGAATCATTGCCTAAGGAAATATTGCCTTTGGTAGAAGAGCCAGAGGCTATCAATATGCAGAGCCACTGGGGGCATGGTATGCATAGTCACACAAAGTTGTCCTTAGGTCAATGATTGTATTCTCCCAATAGCTGATCAACTTCAGGGAAGTTGAGATTCGGGACAACCAGGGGTGGCTTACAAGGGTTCGAATACATCTGGTTACATAGTGTGATTTATGAGGAGAGGGTGCCTGGATACAAGAGAAACATCTAGGATAAACTTCCTGGGAATAAGTGAAGTCATTCATTCTCACACTGGTGTGAGACAATGGTTTTTGTAGGCCTAGCCCGTGCATTGAGGGACAAAGGAAAGAATCCGTTCATGACTCAACCCAAGACAGGTTCTATAGTGCATTTTAACGTCATATGGTAAGGAAAAAGGCATTTTAAATTCCTTGCAGTTTAACTTCATGCGTTAAAGACAACTTCCATTCATTTTAATGTCATGCAGTAAAGACGGGGAGAATTATTAAAGATAATTTGTAGTTTAACATCGTGCAATGAAAATGGGGGGCATTTTTAAATCCTTTAAAATTCTTGTAATTGGGGGAATTTCTCTAGATGCTTAATGCTTGGTCTTTGTAGCTTCACGCCAACCCAAAAAGACATGCTCCGTGTTGTTTTAATCATCATGCGGTAAGGACGTAGTTGTAAAGGACTCTCTTGATTAGAATCTAAATGGGCTTGAATATCTCGACATTTCCAAGATGTGGAGAGGGTTTGATGGTGTAAATCATGGTTTCGGGGCTTCTTGGATTATGAGAGATGATATGGGGGCTCTGAGGCCAGTAAGCATACGGGGCTAAGCAGAGTGTTGGCCAAGGAAATCTTGCCATTGGTAGACAGTCTAGGGGCTATCAATATGCATATCTGCTGAGGGAATGGTATACATAGTCATAAAAGGTGTCCATGGGTCGATAACTTTCCACTTCCGATGGACATGAATGATTATGAGGATCTGCGATTGACTAGGCCACGAAGTCTGTCATTTGGTAAAGAAATATCTAGACATGTCGGGGATGTTCGTCCCTGGTTGTTGTTAAGACTCAAAGAGTTCACCGTGCTGATTTATCTTCCACATGGGGTATACATTTACTACATGAAGTTAAACGTCGTTTGGTAAAGACGAAGTACTCTTAGTTTAACGGTCATAGAGTTCGGACCATTAGGTGACTATTGCTACAATTACCCGGAAGGCAACTGAGTTAGGAGGCTCTGGTATACATTGAACAAGTGTGAGGGAATGAGGGTGTAAATTGTAACTTTGGGGGTTCCTGGATCAGGAGGTATGGTATGGGGGCTCTGAGTCCAATAAGAGTATGGGGCTAGGAAGAGTACCGCTTGAAGAAATATTGCCTTTGGTAGACGGGCCGGGGGATATCAATATACAGAGCCACTGAGGGCATGGTATGCATAGTCATGCAAAGGTTTCCATGAGTCGATAACATTCCACTTCTGATGGCCATGGATGATTATGAAAATCCGAGAGTGATCACAGTACAGAGTTCGACATATGGGGATAATGGTGTCCAAGCATACAAGAAACATCTTCACCACAATTTCCCATCGAGTCAATGTAGCCTAGCCCTGACTTGATGTTTGTAAATGAAGATCGTCATGTGAACCACGGGTGGATACATAGGCTAACCAGGTAGGGATACCCTGGTAACATTTGGATGTGAGAGGGGAATGAACTTGTAAACCACTACTTCATAGATTTTTGGATCGGGAGATATGATATGGGGGCTCCGAGGCCGGTAAGCGTATGGAGCTAGGAAGAGTATCGCCAGAGGAAATCTTGCGTTTGGTAGATGGGCCAGGGGCTATCAATATGCAGAGCCACTGAGGGCATGTTATGCATAGTCAAGAAAATTTTTCCACTGGTCGATAACTTTCCACGTCCCATGGCCATGAATGATTATAAAGATCCGCAATTATATGGGTTTTGGAGTCTGATGTATGGAGAGGATGCATCCAAATGCACAAGGAGTATTCCCATCTCGTTTCGCCATATATCTTGGGTGGGTTTCAAGAAATTCCATACTGTTTAACGTCGTGCGGTGATGATGATGTCCGTGCAGTTTAACTTCTTTCAGTGAGGATGAAGGTGAACTGTCGTGAAAAGGGGATTGCATGCAATTTAACATCTTGTGTTAAGGACAAGGGGTATATATACATGTGTTTTATTTTATCGGTGGCTGGGCCGGGAGGTAAGATCCTGACGTCTCTACGTATCCTACGAGTGTAGGAATCAAGCCTTACGTAGTTCTTTTGGGGAATACACCCCGTGTGGGTCTGGTTCGTACAAGGGAAATGTCATTTTTAGCTTTACATGGGGTGGATGGGCTAGTTTGTGGAATTCCGGCGCCACTACGTATCCTGTGAGGGTAGGAATCAAGCCGTAAGTAGTTATATGGAAGATAATACACCCCGTGCAGGTCTGGTTCATACACGGGGGGAAAATGGCATTTTTTAAATCTTCATCCGGGGGTGGCTGGGCCAACATGGGGGATCCTGGCATCACTATATATCCTGCAAGGGAAGGAATCAAGCCATACATAGTTCTTTGAAATGGGTACATCTCGTGCATGGTTGGTCCATACACGGGGGGAGATGGAATTTTTAACCATTCTTATCCATGTAGTTTAATGTCGTGCGGTAAGGACGAGTAACACACCCCATGCAAGGTTGGTCCGTACACGGGTGAAAAGGACATTTTTAACTTTATTTGGGGATGGCTGGGCCAGGATGGGGGATCCGGGTGTCACTACGTATCCTGCAAGGGCAGGAATCAAGCTGTACGTAGTTCTTTAAAATGGGTATACCCCGTGCAGGGTTGGTCCGTACACGGAGGGGGGAGGGAGAAATTTTTTAATCCTTATCCATGCAATTTAACGTCGTGCGGTAAGGATGAGGAACACACCTCATGCAGGGTTGGTCCATACACCGGGGAGAAGGGCATTTTTAAAATTATTTAGGGTTGGCTAGGCAAAGATGGGGGACCCTCGCTTCACTACGTATCCTGCAAGGGCAGAAATCAAGACATATGTAGTTCTCTGAAAGTCTGTGCAGTTTAACATATTTCGGTGAGGATGAAGTACTCTTAGTTCAGGGTCATAGAGTTTGGACCATTGGTGCTTGGCAGTTTAACATCCTGTAGCTCGGACGAAAAAAGCTTTGGATTATGCGAAATACTTCTTCAGAAATCTCACATTTGTAAGAGTTGTAGTGAACTTCCCGTCCATGGAGATCAGGGAATACACTCTATTGGGGTAGACCTTGTGTATAATAGTTGGTCCCTCCCACTTGGGCTCTAGTTTTAGAGGCTTCTTTCTGGGTATCATTGGGGTTTGGAGGACCAACACCAATTCTCCTTCCAAGAACAACCGAAGAAGATATTTTTTATTGAAATCTCATGCGATCCGGTTCTGATATACTTCCAGATGGTGGAATGTGTGAAACCACTTCTCATCCAACTATTCCAATTCACTTATCCATTTTTCTAATTTCTTATCTTTGGATATATGATTACAAATGGAAACACTGAGTAAGGTAAATTAGATCTCAATGGGAAGGACCGCTTCTGTTCTGTATACTAATGAGTACGGAGTAGCCCGAGTAGCGGTGCAGATTGTGGTTTGATAAGCCCACAATTCATGAAGAAGTTTATCTGGCCATGATTTCTCATCTTTGTCCACCATTTTATGGAGAATTTTGGACATGTTCTTGTTGAAAGCCTCCATCTATCCATTGGCTACTGCATGGTAGCGGGATGAGTGGTTAGCCTTGACACTATATTCTTATTATAGTTTCTCCAATTCAGCAAAGAAGAAGTTGGTGCTTTTATCCATCACTATGGTATGAGGAATGCCAAATCTGGTGATGATATTGGTTTTCACAAAGTTGACAATGTTCCTTGCCTCGACTTCCTTGAGGGGTACAACTTCTGCCCATTGGGAAAAGAAGTCAGTTGCTGTGAGGATATACTTCATTTGTTTGGCTGTGGTGGGAGGATATGGTCCCCTGACGTCTATTCCCCATATGGAAAATGGCCAGGAGTACTTGGCCTGATGAAGAAACTTCGGGGGTTATTGTATGAAGTTGGCATAAATTTTGCATGAGTGGAATTTTGTGGTAAAGTGCTCTCAATCTCGTGCCACTGTGGGCCAATAGTACCCAAGCCTTAAAATCTGATGGGAAAGCTTAGACCCTGACTGATGTGCTCCACATACTCCGGTATTCACTTTAGTCAGGACAACAGTGGTTTCTTCTCCATTAATTCATCTGAGGAGGACTCTATCGAGGCCTCATTTGTAGAGGACCTCTTGCTGACCTGTGTTGCTGTATAGGACAAAGATGATCGTCCTTCTCCGTATTTTCTCTCGTTCAGCCCTGTCTGATGGGAGTTCTCCCCATTGAAGGTACTTTGCAATGGGGGTCATCCAGCCCGTGGAAGGAGCATATGTCTCAGGGATAGGACTGAATTCGTTGATTTCTTCCATCTTTTTCTGAACAAACGAAAAGAAAATTCGATGCTGGGCAATAATGATAATTGTTTCATCCCAGTCTGGGTCAACTTGGGTTGTGTCCGTATTAGCTAATGCATCGTCCAGGGAATTCTGAGACTGAGGAATATAGGTGAATGTTTTTTCTATGGATAATTCCACCATTAACCCTCGGACATGGTCAAACAGAGGAATCAGCTCCTCCTTTTTGATAGCATAGTCACCATTGACTTGCTTGATGACCAGTTCCGAGTCACCTTTTACCTTATGGTGTTGTACATGTGCCTGGAGTGCAAGCTCCAGGCCTACAATGAGGGCTTGATACTCCGCCTCATTGTTCGTACATCCTTCTGACTGGAGGAAGGAATATGTCAAGACAGCCTTTTCTGGGGACAGGTGTATTATCCCCAAACCCAACTTGTTAAATTTTGGATCCTCCATCCTTTTCCCTGTCGGGCTTCAGGATGAGCCGTCGAAGTACATTTCCTATGTTGGGAGCTCCTCTTGAACCGAGAATATGTCTTCATCAGGTAACTCGACGTCCGATATGGTGGTCCCTATCAAGGGGTGCTCTACTAGAAAATATACTAACTTTTGGCCTTTGATGGCTTTCTGAGGCACAAACCGGATTTCAAAATGTTGCAGGATGACTGCCCATCAGGATAGGCACCCGGTCAGCATCGGGCGGCTAATAATGTACTTTATAGGGTTACTACGAAGGACCAAATGGAATTCATGATGTTGTAGAAAATGTCGCAATTTTTGAATTGTGAAGACCAAGGCCAAACAACTCTTCTCGATGTTTGAGTATCGGTTTTCAACATCGATCATGGTTCGACTGAGGCAATAGAGACCGTTTTTACTGCCGGCATCATTTTTCTGCATGAGGAAGGCTCCCAGTGACTGCTCTATGGACATCACGTATAGGATGAGAGGTCTTACATCAACCAGGGGCATGAGCACTGGCGGGCTCAAGAGGTACTTTTTTATCATATCGAACGGCTCTTGGGAATCATCTGTCCATTGGTATGTCACCCCCTTTTTCATTAACCTGGTAATGGGCAGACATTTTCCCACCAGGTCGGCTATGAACTGCCTAATTTAGGCAAGGTGTCCTTGGAATCCTCTCAACTCAGTGAGATTGTAGGGAGGTGGTCGGCCAAGGATAGCCTTTTTTTGGGTAGACTTCGATTCCACGATGGCGTACGACGAAGCCAAGAAATGTACCTGTGATAACCCCAAAGGCGCATTTCAAGGGATTCGTCTTGAGGCTATATTGTCAATGTTTGTTGAAGATAGTTTCAAGGTTTGACAGGTGATCTGAGCACTGTCTTGATTTGACCACCAAGTCATTCACGTAGAATTCGATGAATCTCCCTAGGAATTGTTTAATGATATGATGCATGGCGCGTTGATATGTGGTGCCAGCGTTCTTGATACCAAAGGGAATGACCTTATAACAGAATATTCCTCGATGGGATCTAAAGGCAGTGGCTTCTTCGTATTCTCGGGCCGTCCTGATTTTATTATACCCAGAATAACCGTCCATGAAGGAGAGATCCTCATACCCGGCCGTTGAATCGATTAATAACTCGGTAATCAAGAACGAGAAATCATCTTTCGAACAATGCCGATTGAGATCTCTTAAATTGATGGAGATGTGGATTTTTCCTTTCTTTTTCTTGATGTGGACAATGTTGGGCAACCAGATGGGGTACTGGACCTCCCTAATGAAGCTTGCTTTAATTATATTACCGACTCCAGCCTCTATTTTGGAAGCATGTGTGTAGAGACCCGAAGCTTGACGTACATGGACATTAAAGTACTTTTTCGGAATACTTAATACATAACAAAAACAAACACATAAGGACCATAATAGTTTAGTGTCTTTGGAAACATGGAACGTAATCTTCTAATCGTGGTGAAAGATATTCAACATCTCCCATAAAGATCTTCCACTTTTTGTTTCCTTACCTAAAACCTTTCTTTTAATCTTGGGGAAAAAGAAAACATAAAAAGGTTGAGCTCAAATTCTCAGTAAGGGTATGCATGGATAAAATAAAACATACCATATAAATTTGAACATAAAAACATGAAAATAATGTTTAAACATCAAAATATTGAGCAATGACATAAAACATGGAAGTACATGAGGCATAGATCACAATGGAACATAAATCATGATAAAATAGCATGGGAATAAAACATGTAATTTTGGAATCCATTAAACACATGTAATGATTTCCATAGTAGCCAAGGCATTGCTGCCAAGACCATCTTAGTGGACAAAGTCCCATTCTGAATCGAGTTCACTCCTCGTTTCAGTCCTGTAACACTGAATTAGATTAACTTACCGTTCCATCCATGTCTATCTCATGAGATATAAAATCTTTACCCAATGTATTGGAGGGAGATATAGGTCCCACCCATCTCATAATGAAATCATTATTACTTGTGCCACAAAATAAACATACATCTTTCATAATAACTCAATGAATAAAATGGGTTTCATAAACATCATCCCATCATCACATAATCCATATAAAAGAAATGGATATCATTTCATAATAAGAAAAGTGAAACCATGTAAATCATAGAGACATTATACTTAAAACATACACATATGAAATAATTTCATTTTAGATAGAAATTGGTTTTGATAAAACACTTGAAATGAATTCTTGAGTAAAATATCCTTTCTTCTTTAAAATCATTTTCTTTTCAAAAAATTCCATGCAATTTTAAAATATAAGGGTTTTGTTGAAAATAATCATGCAATCTTGTAGAGGAAGCTACTTGAAAATGAGGCGTTATGAAACCTCAAAAATCTGTTCATGCCGTATAAGTTAAAAATAACTTTCTCCTCGTACTTTTGTCAGAAAAGTCAAAAAGTACCTTGTATGGTAAATAAAAGAAAGATTCCTTCCATACCATTAGGTAAAAGTCAAAATGGGTAAAAAGGACTTTAAACATACATTAAACCATTTTTAGGAAACCTGGACATGGATGATAATAATAACCCCAGTAAATACTTACGAATAAGCAATCTCGGATAAAAATGAGATTTGAAAAATTATCCCTTACCTTAGGTCCGATTTTCTTCGTAAGTGTCCAAACCTCATGTATAATGATTTAAATAATGTCATTGACTTATTCCATAATCATACTCATTGTTATGATATTATATATGGTTCACTTATGACTTTATATCACCCGTTCTTTTGTAAATTCCATGTTAAAGAGCGTTTTGGGTAAAATCGTTTCATTTGTCATCCGTGTTTTGACTTGTAATTATTCATATTATTACTTAGATCATGATTACATAATTCCAGAATATAAAACATGATTTATATATAATATATAATCATAATATACATATATATAATAAATAAATAAATGTAATGAAATACACCGTTCATGGAGACGGTAGGTCGTACGTACGCATGAACGCTGTTTTCGTTTTCTTATTGAGTTGAATGGAATTAATTAGATGGCATACATATATATACACATAAATCCAGTATAATTATTATTTTATATATTTCATTATTACTTATTATATATACTTTATAATCATTCATGAATGGTTAATGTGGAGAATGAATCTCATCGCGTCGTGGAGACGGTAGTCCGTACGTATGCACGAGCGATGATATCATTCTCATGATTGTGGAATTGTATTGGAGTGTATGTATACTATTTCAGAATCATTATCACTTTAAAATATCCATATATAGTTATTATTCACACCATTATACAAATCCATGTAAGGTGGTGGTGGAAAATAGATTACACCACAGCGTGGAGACGGTATTCCGTACATACGCACGCGCGGTGATTTCATTTTCCGTAGGATGCATAGATGGTGAAGTAGGGTTGTTTCATACATATAATAAAATATAAGTATATGAGTGATACTGATGTTAATACTTCATAATGAAACAACCTAAGAAGAAGAAGTGGAAAAGAAATAAAGTTGAAAGAATCGGTAACGGACATTACCTCTTCTTTGAAGCGCATCTTTGAGATCTCCTTTTAGGGCACTAAAATTGGTATTTGAGGAAGACCAGAACCTCTAAGATGTTTCTAGGGAAGTGGAGAAGAGAATTTGGCAGGGTTTGGACGAGCTTGGAGGCCCAATGTGGTGTGAGGAAGAGAGGGAGGAGGTTCCCTTTTATAAGGGAGGAGAGGGGCACCTTAGGAATAACTAAATATATTATTTTATTATAAATCCAAATTCGGTTTTAAATAGCTCCAAATTGATTTATTTAGAAGCTAAGGTGGGGATGGGTCAAAATACTCTCAACAAATAGAATTTAGACAAGTTTAGATTCCTATTTTAACCTTATCATTTATATTTAACTTTAAGTTAGATAATTTTACTTTAATCGTGTCTTTTTGTGTTCTTACACTATAAGGTTAATAAACATACTATAACAAGACAAAAGAACCCCAAGTTGTTTATTATTAATATATATAACCTTATATAAGTCATTAGACCGAATATTAGATTTTTATAAATAAAATAACAATTAATAATATAATATTTGTTTTAAAAACTATTTTATGTCAATTTTGACATTATTTAGTAATTGATTTTTATAAAAATCACAACAGAATGATTAGTTCGAAAAAAGTTAATTAAATCAATAATAACATGTCTTATTAACCTATAAAATTAGTGTAATTCATAAAAAGTCTCAAATTACGTTTATTACGGTATTTATAACATCAATTATATCAATATTTCATTAATAAGATAATTACTGCATCATCTTTGTGTCATAAATAAATTAAATTATTTAATGTATAAAAATTACAAATAAAATACAATTATGTAGGAAATCTTGTTATCTTTCTAATGAATATTTATTGTTGAATTTATCTTATGAATAACCCTATATTAAAAATGACTTTCTTATTAAACTTTGATTTTAACTATTTTAACCCTTCTTTAAATAAATTAATAATAAGTGTCCTAATCTAATCCAAGTGGGCCTAAATGGTCATATTTTATTCCTACGGTTGTTTTTGGTCGAAATACACTTATACAATAGAATTAGTACATGTGTTAGGGTAATAATAATATCATTTTTACCCTTAATTACCCTATTTACTTTTAACCGTGGTAAAAAAAAGTAAAAAGTTACTATTCACCAAAAATTATTTTTATCTCATTGAACCGCATTTTACTTAATGACATCCACCGTGTCTCTCAAATTTTTGAAATTCCACTCACAGAAGTGGTAAAATTAAGTTCTAAGAAAAATTCATTTTTTTTAACTACCACATAGTGATTTCACTATTCATCAAAAATTGAAGTTTTTCTGAATAATGCCAAAATTTCACCCTAAGCTATAATTGATATTTCAAATTAAAAAATGATTCCTATTTTAAAAAATTCCAAACATATAAGTTTCATTAATTACTTTTATAATTAATTACCGCTGTTACAACAAATAGCGTGTTTATAAGAAACAATATATATCAAAAGATTGACAATTGTTTATGTCCACTTTCAAAGTGAATTTATGTACAATGACCAACATTGTATTAAATGGTAAAAATATATTATAAATATACCTTAAAACCACTCAAATTAATAATTTATCAATATAAATTATTTTGATTAAAAAATTTGTTTTTAATTAAAATTTAGTAATTTTCACTATTCATCAAAATATAAATGTTATCCGAAAAGTTCCAAAATTTCACCCTAAGCTAATTTCGATATTCAGAATCCAAAAATGAAGTCCATTTTGAAAAATAAAATTTACAAAATTTCAAAAATGGGTTATTACTATTCATAACGACTAATTTTAATAATATTTTAATAGCATATCGTTGTTTAGTGAAACTCATTATTGCGTACTACACACGCTATCGAGGAAGTTCGTGATTGCGTGCAAGGAAAGCCAAGGATGCGTGTTGTACAAGATCCTTTTGGTGTAGCGTACAACACAAGAAATTAATGAAATTAAAAAGAATATTTTTTCATAAAATCTTGGGGTGTTACATTCTACCCCCCTTAAAATGAATTTCGCCCTCGAAATTTGTCGGAGTTATAAATGGTTTACTACTCGAAAGTTTCTTTAATAGAAACCCACATCGTGAAAAGGAATACCAAAACTAATATTAAAAAACAAAAGTATAAAACGTAACGGTTACCCAAATAAACTAATCACTGGGTTTCCACATAGGTGAAAATATGGATATGGAAGAGAAATCTAACCATCATGTTCTGATGGAGAGTGGTAGAGAACATGGCTATGGAAAAACCCGCGATCACAAAGCCATAAATTTGTGACGATCTAAGGTACCAACTGATTCATCATATATAAGAGCACTAGGACAACATTTTTGGTTTTTAAGATCATTTCCCTAAAGTTGATGAAATTGGAATTAGAAGAAATACTTTCGTGATTTTGGTATAGTCTCACCGTTTTTTATTCTTTGGACAATTTCCACTTCATCTCTTAATGAAATGAAGTTGAATTTGTCATTCTTGATGTGTTGGAAGACCATGTGATAGAATGATGAGTCATTCCATCTGTCTCAAACAAAAGGATAGAAAAGTTATCCGAAAAATACGTAAATCCATCTATAGTGAGATTAATCATATATGGTTCCTAAAATGGACTTATACTTTATATATTAGAATGCTTAATATAATAAAACTAGTTTCTACTAAATAGGGACTTCCTGTAGGCAGTGGTAGGTGATAAAGGCCAATCGCACTTCGGTTGTGGGTTCGGTTCCCACAGCCCTGTCCGACGCAATGGGTTGTCACCCGTACTGCAGGTTGTCCTTTTTCTAAAACTATATTACTATAACATCCCATCAATAGTATCGAAAAAACTTCTATCCTTAAACAATACTAACTTATGTCCAACATAATCCATTCCAATCTTTAGGCTTATCTAAAATACTTTGGTCCAAGCTCAAAGTATAAAGAAAATGATTACTTGAAATGTCATCAACCAAGCATGTGAATACCATCATTTATCCCCCATATATCTTATTGGTCACATTCCAATCCTTTGAATACCTTAATAATGTATTCTCTTGAAAAATGAATACCCATTAAACCTTAGTGAAAACATGAATGCTGTCAAAAGATAACTCTTTCCTCATACCAAAATCCAAAAATTCTATACACTCAAACCATGATATAACCTTCTCCTTATATCATTCATGAGCTCATGAATACAATCAAACATCTCATTATCTTATTATCCCTTCATTATGCACATATCATCTGCTTTCCAAAATATTTGAATCACTTTTCATGGTTACCGGTACCTTAAAATTATTGAAAACCACAATAGAATAATAAAAAAATATTCTAATACACAATAAAAGTACCTTAACAACATTATTCATGAATACGAATACATAAAAACTTCAATCCATCCTCATCAATTATTGTCCTAGAATAAGTCCTTCCTTGATTTAGAAGTAACTTTTTAGGCCAGGGCATTGAGTTGGGTAATGACCATGTTCTCCACAAATAATATATTGAACTCCATAACAGTCTGTCACTCTATGACCCTTTTCTCCACACAGATAACATCGATCCCCCCATTTGAGGTATTCCTAAAGGTTCTTCTTCCCTTCTTTAGAAATCTCAATATTCCTTTCTTTATGCTCCTCAACATGCGAGCATGCATAATAGTCTATCTTCCTCTTCTTTGATGAATTATGCATACCACAAAATTTCACCTTGTTAATCATATATCGCGATGACTGATTCGGCATAATCACAATATCTTTCTCTCTAGGAATTATACAATTTTGTTGCTCATAGTCACCAATTTTTCCATTGGATTCAATGTTAACCGTATTCCTTCTCGTTCCCTCCATTAACCAAAACACATAAAGAATTCTGTGAGAGGCAAAAATCATGCTAGAGAAAACAACATAGTAAAGTGGGAGTACCCTAAATATCTAACATACTAGGTTAAATTCTAAGATCGTTAGTGAAATTCTAGGACTATAACCTATACATATACTTAACCTTAGAGACATCCCTAGACATACCTTAGAAATATCTCTAGGGATCTCACTAATGTTTTTTGCATCCTAGTTTCCAAAGGTTGACTAAACCTTTCCTCGGATACCAACTGTAGAGACCCGAAACATGACGTACATGGACATTACATTACTTTTACGGAATACTTAATACATAACAAAAACAGACACACAAGGACCATAATAGTTTAGTGTCTTTGGAAACTTGGAACGTAATCTTCTAATCGTGGTGAAAGATCTTCAACATCTCCCATAAAGATCTTGCACTTTTTGTTTCCTTACCTAAAACCTTTCTTTTAATCCCGGGGGAAAAGAAAACATAAAAAGGGTGAGATCAAATTCTCAGTAAGGGTAATCATGGATAAAATAAAACATACCATATACATTTGAACTTAAAAACATGAACATAATGTTTAAACATCAAAATCCTGAGCAAAAACATAAAACATGGAAGTACATAAGGCATAGATCATAATGGAACATAAATCATGATAAAATAGTATGGGAATAAAACATGTAATTGTGGCATCCATTAATCACAAGTAATGATTTCCATAGTAGCCAAGGCATTGCTGCCAAGACCATCTTAGTGGAAAAAGTCCCATTCTGAGTCGAGTTCACTCCTCGTTTAAGTCCTGTAACACTGAACCGGATTAACTTACCATTCCAGCCATGTCTATCTCATGAGATATAAAATCTTTACCCAATGCATTTGAGGGAGATATAGGTCCCACCCATATCATAATGAAATCATTCTTACTTGTACCACAAAATAAACATACATCATTCATAATAACTCAACGAATAAAATGGGTTTTATAAACATCATCCCATCATCACACAATCCATATAAACAAAATGGATATCATTTCATAATTAGAAAAGTGAAACCATGTAAATCATATAGACATTATACTTAAAACATACACATATTAAATAATTTCATTTTAGATGGAAAATGGTTTTGATAAAACACTTGAAATGAATTCTTGAGTAAAATATCCTTTCTTATTTAAAATAATTTTCTTTTCAAAAACTTCCATGAAATTTTAAAAGATAAGGGTTTTGTTGAAAATAATCATGCAATATTATAGAGGAAGATTCTTGAAAATGAGGTGTTATGAAACCTTAAAAATCCGTTCATGCCGTATAAGTTAAAAATAACTTTCTCCTCGTACTTTTGTCAGAAAAGTCAAAAAGTACCTTGTAGGGTAAATAAAAGAAAGATTCCTTCCATACCATTGGGTAAAAGTCAAAATGGGTAAAAATGATTTTAAACATACATGAAACCATTTTTAGGAAACATGGACATGGATGATAACAATAACCCTAGTAAATACTTACGAATAAGCAATCCCGGATAAAAATGAGATTTACAAAATTATCCCTTACCTTAGGTCCGATTTTCCTTGTAAGTGTCCGAACCTCCTGTATAATGATTTAAATAATGTCATTGAATTATTCAAGAATCATACTCATTGTTATGATATTATATATGGTTCACTTATGACTTTATATTACCCGTTCTTTTGTAAATTCCATGTTAAAGAGCGTTTTGGGTAAAATCGTTTCATTTGTCGTCCGTGTTTTGACTTGTAATTATTCATATGATTACTTAGATCATGATTACATAATTCTAGAATATAAAAAATTATTTATATATAATATATATTCAGAATATACATATATATAATAAATCAATAAATGTAAAGAAATACACCGTTCATGGAGACGGTAGGCCGTACGTACACATGAACGCTGTTTTCGTTTCCTTATTGAGTTGAATGGAATTAAGTAGATGACATACATATATATACACATAAATCCAGTATTATTATTATGTAATATATTTCATGATTACTTATTATATATACTTTATAATCATTCATGAATGGTTAACGTGGAGAATGAATCTCATCGCGTCGTGGAGACGGTAGTCCGTACGTACGAATGAGCGATGATATCGTTCTCATGATTGTAGAATTGTATTGGAGTGTATGTATACTATTTCAGAATCAATATCACTTTAAAATAACCATATATATTTATTATTTACACCATTATACAAATCCAAGTAAGGTGGTGGTGGAAAATAGATTACCCCACAGCGTGGAGACAGTATTCCGTACGTACGCACGTGCGGTGATTTCATTTTTCGTAGGATGGATAGATGGTGAAATTGGGTTGTTTCATACTTATAATAACATATCAGTATATGAGTGATACTGATGTTATTACTTCATAATGAAACAACCTAAGAAGAAGAAGTGGAAGAAGAAATAAAGTTGAAAGAATCGGTAACGGACATTACCTCTTCTTTGAAGCACCTCTTTTAGATCTCCTTTTAGGGCACTAAAATTGGTCTTTGAAGAAGACCAGAACCTCTAGGATGTTTCTAGGGAAGTGAAGAAGAGAATTTGGCTGGGGTTTTCCGAGCTTGAAGGCTCAATGTGGTGTGACGAAGAGAGAGAGGAGGTGCCCTTTTATAAGGGATGAGAGGGGCACCTTTGAAATAACTAAATATATTATTTTATTATAAAGACAAATTCGGTTTCAAATAGCTAAAAATTAATTTATTTCGAAGATAAGGTGGGTATTGGTCTAAATCCTCTCAACCAATAAAATTTAGACAGTTTTAGGTTCCTATTTCAACCTTATCATTTATATTTAACTTTAAGTTAGATATTTTTACTTTTATCGTGTCTTTTTGTGTTCTTACACTATAAGGTTAATAAAATTACTATAACAAGCCAAAGGAACCCCAAGTTGTTTATTATTAATATATATAACCTTATCTAAGTCATTTGGCCGAACATTAGATTTTTAGGAATAAAATTACAATTAATAATATAATATTTTTTTTTAAAAACTATTTTATGTCAATTTTGACATTATTTAGTAATTGATTTTTGTAAAAATCATAACAGAATTAGTAGTTCGAAAAAAGTTAATTAAATCAATACTAACATGTCATATTAACCTATAAAATTAGTAGAATTCATAGAAAGTCTCAAATTACATTTATTTCGATATTTATAACATCAATTATGTCAATATTTCATTAATAAGATAATTATTGCATCATCGTTGTGTCATAAATAAATTAAATTATTCAATGTCTAAAAATTACAAATAAAATTCCATTATGTCGGAAATCTTGTTAACTTTCTAATGAATATTTATAGTTGAATTTATCTTATGAATAACCCTATATTAAAAATGAGTTTCTTATTAATCTTTGATTTTAACTATTTTAACCCTTCTATAAATAAATTAATAATAAATGTCCTAATCTAATCCACGTGGGCCTAAATGGTCATATTTTATTCCTAAGATTGTTTTTGGTCGAATTAAACTTATCCAATAGAATTAGGACATGTGTTATGTTAATAATAAAATCATTTTTACCCTTAATTACCCTATTTACTTTTAACCGTGGTAAAAAAAAGTAAAAGTTACTATTCACAAAAAATTATTTTCATCTCATTGAATCAAATTTTACTTAATGACATCAACCGTGTCTCTCATTTTGAAATTCCACTCATAGAAGCAGTAAAATTAATTTTTATGAAAAATTCATTTTTTTAACTACCACTTAGTGATTACACTATTCATCAAAAATTGAATTTTTTCTGAATAATGCCAAAATTTCAGCCTAAGTTATAATTGATATTCCGAATTCAAAAAGGATGCCTATTTTACAAAATTCCAAACATATAAGTAGCATTAATTACTTTTATAATTAATTCCCGTTGTTACAACAAATAGCGTTTTTGTAAGAAACAATATATATCAAATGATTGACAATTGTTTATGTCCACTTTCAAAGTGAAATTTTGTACAATGACCAACATTGTATTAAATGGTAAAAATATATTATAAATATAACTTAAAACCAATCAAATTAGTAATTTATCAATATAAATTATTTTGATTAAAAAAGTTGTTTTTAATTAAAATTTAGTAATTTTCACTATTCATCAAAAAATAAATGTTATCCGAAAAGTTCCAAAATTTCATCCTAAGCTAATTTCCATATTCAGAATCCAAAAATGAATTCCATTTTGAAAAATAAAATTTACAAAATTTCAAAAATGGGATATTACTATTTATAACGGCTAGTTTTAATAATATTTTAATAGCATATCGTTGTTTAGTGAAACTTGTTATTGAGTACTACACACGCTATCAAGGAAGGTCGCGATTGCGTGCAAGGCAAGTCAAGGATGCGTGTTGTGCAAGATCCTTTTGGTGTAGTGTACAACACAAGACATTAATGAAATTAAAAAGAATATTTTTTCATAAAATCTCGGGGTGTTACATTCTACCCCCCTTAAAATGAATTTCGTCCTCGAAATTCGTCGGAGTTATAAATGGTTTACTACTCGAAAGTTTCTTTAATAGAAACCCACATAATAAAAAGGAATACCAAAACTAATATTTAAAAACAAAAGTATAAAACATAACGGTTACCCAGATAAACTAATCACTGGGTTTCCACATAGGTGAAAATATGGATATGGAAGAGAAATCTAACCATCATGTTCTGATAGAGAGTGGTAGAGAACATGGCTATGGAAAATCCAGCGATCAAAAAGATGTAAATTTTTGACGATCTAAGGTACCATCTTATTCAACATATATAAGAGCACTAGGACAACATTTTTGGTTTTCAAGATCATTTCCCTAAAGTTGATGAAATTGGAATTAGAAGAAATACTTTCTTGATTTTGGTATAGTCTCACCGTTGTTCGTTCTTTGGAAAATTTACACTTCATATCTTAAAGAAATGAAGTTGAATTTTTCATTCGTGATGTGTTGGCAGATCATGTGATAGAATGATGGGTCATTTCATATGTCTCAAACAAAAGGTTAGAAAAGTTATCAAAAAAATACGTAAGTCCATCTATAGTGAGATTAATCATATATGGTTCCTAAAATGGACTTATACATCTTATATTACACTTATTAATATAATAAAACTAGTTTCTACTAAACAGGGACACCCTGTAGCCAGTGGTAGGCGATAAAGTCCAGTTGCACTTCGGTTGTGGGTTCGGTTCCCACAGCCTTGTCCGATGCGATGGGTTGTCGCCCGTCCTGCAGGTTGTCCTTTTTCTAAAACTATATTACTATAACATCCCATCAATAATATCAAAAAAACTTCAATCCTTAAACAATAATAACTTATGTCCAACATAATCCTTTCCAATCTTCAGGCATATCTAAAATACTTTGGTCCAAGCTCAAAGTATAAAGAAAATGATTACATGAAATGTCATCAACCAAGCATGTGAATACCATCATTTATCCCCCATATATCTAGTTGGTCACATTCGAATCCTGTGAATACCTTAATAATGTATTATCTTGAAAAATGAATACCCATTAAACCTTAGTGAAAACATGAATGCTTTCAAAAGCTAACTCTTTCCTCATACCAAAATCCAAAAATTCTATACACTCAAACCATGATATAACCTTCTCCTTATAACAGTCATGAGCACATGAATACAATAAAACATCTCATTATCGTATTATCCCTTCATTATGCACATATCATCTTCTTTCCAAAATATTTGAATCACTTTTCATGGTTACCGGTACCTTAAAATTATTGAAAACCACAATCGAATAATAAAAAAATATTCTAATACACAATGAAAGTACCTCAAAAAAATTATTCTTGAATACCAATACATAAACACTTCAATCCATCCTCATCAATTATTGTCCTAGAATAAGTCCTTCCTTGATTTAGAAGTAACTTTTTAGGTCAGGGCATTGAGTTGGGTAATGCCCATGCTCTCCAAAAATAATACATTGAACTCCATAACAGTCTGTCACTCTATGACCCTTTTCTCCACACAGATAACATTGATCCTTCCATGTGAGGTATTCCTCAAGGTTCTTCTTCCCTTATTTAGAAATCTCAATCTTCCTTTCTTTATGCTCCTCAACATGCGATCATGCATAATAGTCTATCTTCCTATTCTTTGATGAATTAGGCATACCACTAAATTTGACCTTGTTAATCATATATCGCGATGACTGATTCTACATAATCACAATATCTTTCTCTCTAGGCATTACACAATTTTGTTGCTAATAGTCACCAATTTGTCCATTGGATTCAATGTTAACTGTATTCCTTCTGGTTCCCTCCGTTAACTAAAACACAAAAAGAATTCTGTGAGAGGCAAAAATCATGCTAGAGAAAACAACATAGTAAAGGGGGAGTACCCTCAATATCTAACATACTAGGTTAAATTCTAAGATCGTTAGTGAAATTATAAGACTATAACCTATACATATACTTAACCTTAGAGACATCCCTATAAATACCATAGAAATTTCTCTAGTGATCTCACTAACGTTTTCGCATCCTAGTTTCCAAAGGTTGACTAAACCTTTCCTCTGATACCAACTATAGAGACCCGAAGCTTGAGGTACATGGAAATTACATTACTTTTTCGGAATACTTAATACATAAAAAAAAACAGATACGCAAGGACCGTAATAGTTTAGTATCTTTGGAAACTTGGAACATAATCTTCTAATCGTGGTGAAAGATCTTCAAAATCTCCCATAAAGGTCTTGCTCTTTTTGTTTCCTTACCTAAAACCTTTCTTTTAATCCTGGGGGAAAAGAAAATATAAAAAGGGTGAGATCAAATGCTCAGTAAGGGTAAGCATGGATAAAATAAAACATACCATATACATTTGAACTTAAAAACATGAACATAATGTTTAAACAACAAAATCTTGAGAAACGACATAAAACATGGAAGTACAAAAGGCATAGATCATAATGGAACATAAATCATGATAAAATAGCATGGGAATAAAACATGTAAGTGTGGAATCCATTAAGCACATGTAATTATTTCCATAGTAGCCAAGGCATTGCTGCCAAGACCATCTTAGTGGAAAAAGTCCCATTCTGAATCAAGTTCACTCCTCGTTTCAGTCCTGTAACACTTAACCAGATTAACTTACCGTTCCAGCCATGTCTATCTCATGAGATATAAAATCTTTACCCAATGAACTGGAGGGAGATATAGGTCCCACCCATCTCATAATGAAATCATTTTTACTTGTGCCACAAAATAAACATACATCATTCATAATAACTCAACGAATAAAATGGGTTTCATAAACATCATCCCATCATCACACAATCCATATAAAAGAAATGGATATCATTTAATAATAAGAAAAGTGAAACCATGTAAATCATAGAGACATTATACTTAAAACATACACATATGAAATAATTTCATTTTAGATGGAAAATGATTTTGATAAAACACTTGAAATGAATTCTTGAGTAAAATATCCTTTCTTCTTTAAAATCATTTTCTTTTCACAAAATTCCATGAAATTTTAAAATATAAGGGTTTTGTTGAAAATAATAATGAAATCTTGTAGATGATGATTCTTGAAAATGAGGCGTTATGAAACCTTAAAAATCCGTTCATGCCGTATAAGTTAAAAATAACTTTCTCCTCGTACTTTTGTCGGAAAAGTCAAAAAGTACCTTGTAGGGTAAATAAAAGAAATATTCCTTCCATACCATTGGGTAACAGTAAAAATGGGTAAAAATGACTTTAAACATACATGAAACCATTTTTAGGAAACATGGACATGGATGATAACAATAACCCCAGTAAATACTTACGAATAAGCAATCTCGGATAAAAATGAGACTTGCAAAATTATCCCTTACCTTAGGTCCAATTTTCTTCGTAAGTGTCCGAACCTCCTGTATAATGATTTAAATAATGTTATTGACTTTTTCCAGAATCATACTTATTGTTATGATATTATATATGGTTCACTTATGACTTTATATTACCCGTTCTTTTGTAAATTCCATGTTAAAGAGCGTTTTGGGTAAAATCGTTTCATTTGTCGTCCCTGTTTTGACTTGTAATTATTCATATGATTACTTAAATCATGATTAAATAATTCCAGAATATAAAACATGATTTATATATAATAGATATTCAGAATATAGATATATATATCATAAATCAATAAATGTAAAGAAATACACCATTCATAGAGACGGTAGGCCGTACGTACGCATGAACGCTATTTTCGTTTCCTTATTGAGTTGAATGGAATTAAGTAGATGACATACATATATATAAACATAAATCCTGTATAATTATTATTTCATATATTTAATTATTACTTATTATATATACATTATAATCATTCATGAATGGTTAACGTGGAGAATGAATCTCATCACGTCGTGGAGACGGTAGTCCGTACGTACGCACGAGCGATGATATCGTTCTCATGATTGTGGAATTGTATTGGAGTGTATGTATACTATTTAATAATCAATATCAATTTAAAATAACCATATATAGTTATAATTTACACCATTATACAAATCCAAGTAAGGTGGTGGTGGAAAATAGATTACACCACAGCGTGGAGATGGTATTCCGTACGTACGCACGCGCGGTGATTACTCTTTCCTTAGGATGGATAGATGGTGAAATAAGTTTGTTTCATACTTATAATAACATATAATTATATGAGTGATACTGATTTTATTACTTCATAATGATACAACCTAAGAAGAAGAAGTGGAAGAAGAAATAACGTCGAAAGAATCGGTAACAGACATTACCTCTTCTTTGAAGTGCCTCTTTGAGATTTTCTTTTAGGGCACTAAAATTGGTCTTTGAGAAAGACCAGAACCTCTAGGATGTTTCTAGGGAAGTAGAGAAGAGAATTTGTCAGGGTTTGGCCGAGCGTTAAGGCTCAATGTGGTGTGAGGAAGAGAGGGAGGAGGTGCCCTTTTATAAGGGAGAAGAGGGGCACCTTTGGAATAACCAAATACATTATTTTATTATAAAGACAAATTCGGTTTTAAATAGCTCCAAATTGATTTATTTATATGATAAGGTGGGGATGGGTCTAAATCCTTTAAACAAATAGAATTATACAAGTTTAGGTTCATATTTTAAACTTATCATTTATATTTAACTTTAAGTTAGATAATTTTACTTTTATCGTGTCTTTTTGTGTTCTTACACTATAAGGTTAATAAACATACTATAACAAGACAAACGAACCCCAAGTTGTTTGTTATTAATATATATAACCTTATCTAAGTCATTTGTCTGAACATTATATTTTTAGGAATAAAATAACAATTAATAATATAATATTTGTTTTAAAAACTATTTAATGTCAATTTTGACATTATTTAGTAATTGATTTTTGTAAAACTCATAACAGAATTATTAGTTAGAAAAAAGTTAATTAAATCAATACTAACATGTCATAGTAAACTAGAAAATTAGTGTAATTCATAAAAAGTCTCAAATTACATTTATTTCGGTATTTATAACATCAATTATGTCAATATTTCATTAATAAGATAATTACTGCATCATCTTTGTGTCACAAATAAATTAAATTATTTAATGTCTAAAAATTAAAAATAAAATATAATTACGTATTAAATCTTGTTATCTTTCTAATTAAGATTTATAGTCGAATTTATCTTATGAATAACCCTATATTAAAAATGATTTTCTTATTAAACTTTGATTTTAACTATTTTGACCCTTCTATAAATAAATTAATAATAAATGTTCTAATCTAATCCAAGTGGGCCTAAATGGTCATATTTTATTCCTAAGATTGTTTTTTGTCGAATTAAACTTATCCAATAGAATTAGGACATGTGTTAGGGTAATAATAATATCATTTTTACCCTTAATTACCCTATTTACTTTTAACCGTGGTAAAAAAAAAGTAAAAAGTAACTATTCACCAAAAATTATTTTCATCTCATTGAACCACATTTTACATAATTACATAAAACATGTCTCTTATATTTTTGAAATTCCACTCACAGAAGCGTTAAAATTAAGTTTTATGAAAAATTCATTTTTTTAACTGCCACTTAGTGATTTCACTGTTCATCAAAAATTGATGTTTTTCTGAATAATGCCAAAATTTCACCCTAAGCTATAATTGATATTCCAAATTCAAAAATTATTCCTATTTTACAAAATTAAAAACATATAAGTTGCATTAATTACTTTTATAATTAATTCCCGATGTTACAATAAATAGCGTGTTTGTAAGAAACAATATATACCAAAAGTTTGACAATTGTTTATGTCCACTTTCAAAGTGAAATTATGTAAAATGACCAACATTGTATTAAATGGTAAAAATATATTATAAATATTCCTTAAAACAACTCAAATTAATAATTTATCAATATAAATTATTTTGATTAAAAAATTTGTTTTTATTTAAAATTTAGTAATTTTCACTATTCAGCAAAATATAAATGTTATCTGAAAAGTTACAAAATTTCACCCTAAGCTAATTTGGATATTCAAAATCCAAAAATGAAGTCCATTTTGAAAAATAAAATTTACAAAATTTTAAAAATGGGTTATTACTATTCATAACGGCTAGTTTTAATAATATTTTAATAGCATATCGTTGTTTAGTGAAACTCGTTATTGCGTACTACACATGCTATCGAGGAAGGTCGTGATTGCGTGCAAGGCAAGTTTAGGATGCGTGTTGTGCAAGATACTTTTGGTGTATCGTACAACACAAGACATTAATGAAATTAAAAAGAATATCTTTTCATAAAATCTCGGGGTGTTACATTCTACCCCCCTTAAAATGAATTTCGCCCTTGAAATTCGTCGGAGTTATAAATGGTTTACTACTCGAAAGTTTCTTTAATAGAAACCCACCTCGTAAAAAGGAATACCGAAACTAATATTTAAAAATAAATGTATAAAACGTAACGGTTTCCCAAATAAACTAATCACTGGGTTTCCACATAGGTGAAAATATGGATATGGAAGAGAAATCTAACCATCATGTTCTCATGGAGAGTGGTAGAGAACATGGCTATGGAAAAGCCAGCAATCACAAAGCCATAAATTTGTGATGATCTAAGGTACCATCTGATTCATCATATATAAGAGCACTGGGACAACATTTTTGGTTTTCAAGATCATTTCCCTAAAGTTGATGAAATTGGAATTAGAAGAAATACTTTCGTGATTTTGGTATAGTCTCACCGTTGTTCATTATTTGGACAATTTACACTTCATATCTTAAATAAATGAAGTTGAATTTGTCATTCGTGATGTTTTGGAAGATCATGTGATAGAATGATGGGTCATTCCATCTGTCTCATACAAAAGGTTAGAAAAGTTATCAAAAAAATACGTAAGTCCACCTATAGTGAGATTAATCATATATGGTTCCAAAAATGGACTTATACTTCTTATATTATACTGCTTAATATAATAAAACTAGTTTCTACTAAACAAGGACTTCTTGTAGCCAGTGGTAGGCGATAAAGGCCAGTCGCACTTCGGTTGTGGGTTCGGTTCCCACAGCCTTGTCCGACGCGATGGGTTATCGCCCGTCCTGCAGGTTGTCCTTTTTCTAAAACTATATTACTATAACATCCCTTCAATAATATTGAAAAAACTTCTATCCTTAAACAATACAAACTTATGTCCAACATAATCCATTCCAATCTTTAGGCTTATCTAAAATACTTTGGTCCAAGCTCAAAGTATAAAGAAAATGATCACTTGAAATCACATCAACCAAGCATGTGAATACCATCATTTATCTCCCATATATCTTGTTGGTCACATTCCAATCCTGTGAATACCTTAATAATGTATTCTCTTGCAAAATGAATACCCATTAAACCTTAGTGAAAACATGAATGCTGTCAAAAGATAACTCATTCCTCATACCAAAATCCAAATATTCTATACACTCAAACCATGATATAACCTTCTCCTTATATCAGTCATGAGCTCATGAATACAATCAAACATCTCATTATCTTATTATCCCTTCTTTATGCACATATCATCTGCTTTCCAAAATATTTGAATCACTTTTCATGGTTACCGGTACCTTAAAATTATTGAAAACCACAATAGAATAATAAAAGAATATTCTAATAAACAATAAAAGTACCTCAACAACATTATTCTTGAATACCAATACATAAAAACTTCAATCCATCCTCATCAATTATTGTCCTAGAATAATTCCTTCCTTTATTTAGAAGTACCTTTTTAGGTCAGGGCATTGAGTTGGGTAATGCCCATGTTCTCCACAAATAATACATTGAAATCCATAACAGTCTGTCACTCTATGACCCTTTTCTCCACACAGATAACATCGATCCCTCCATTTGAGGTATTCCTCAAGGTTCTTCTTCCCTTCTTTAGAAATCTCAATCTTCCTTTCTTTATGTTCCTCAACATGCGAACATGCATAATAGTCTATCTTCCTCTTCTTTGATGAATTAGGCATACCACTAAATTTCACCTTGTTAATCATATATCGCGATGACTGATTCGGCATAATCACAATATCTTTCTCTCTAGGCATTACACAATTTTGTTTCTCATAGTCACCAAT
This sequence comes from Viscum album, assembly GCA_963277665.1. Classification (NCBI taxonomy): domain Eukaryota; kingdom Viridiplantae; phylum Streptophyta; class Magnoliopsida; order Santalales; family Viscaceae; genus Viscum; species Viscum album. The sequence goes on along the minus strand of OY728146.1, from coordinate 173,638,303 downwards.
TTGTCCATTGGATTCAATGTTAACCGTATTCCTTCTGGTTCCCTCCATTAACTAAAACACAAAAAGAATTTTGTGAGAGGCAAAAATCATGCTAGAGAAAACAACATAGTAAAGGGGGAGTACCCTCAATATCTAACATACTAGGTTAAATTCTAAGATCGTTAGCGCAATTCTAGGACTATAACCTATACGTATACTTAACCTAAGAGACATCCCTAGACATTCCTTAGAAATATCTCTAGGGATCTCACTAACGTTTTCTCATCCTAGTTTCTAAAGGTTGACTAAACCTTTCCTCTGATACCAACTGTAGAGACCCGAAGCTTGACGTACATGGACATTACATTACTTTTGAGGAATACTTAATACATAATAAAAATAGACCCACAAGGACCATAATAGTTTAGTGTCTTTGGAAACTTGGAACGTAATCTTCTAATCGTGGTGAAAGATCTTCAAAATCTCCCATAAAGATCTTGGACTTTTTGTTTCCTTACCTAAAACCTTTCTTTTAATCCTGGGGGAAAAGAAAACATAAAAAGGGTGAGCTCAAATGCTCAGTAAGGGTAAGCATGGATAAAATAAAACATACCATATACATTTGAACTTAAAAATATGAACATTATGTTTAAACATCAAAATATTGAGCAAAAACATAAAACATTGAAGTACAAAAGGCATAGATCATAATGGAACATAAATCATGACAAAATAGCATGGGAATAAAACATTTAATTGTGGCATCCATTAAGCACATGTAATGATTTCCATAGTAGCCAAGGCATTGCTGCCAAGACCATCTTAGTGGAAAAAGTCCCATTCTGAATCGAGTTCACTCCTCGTTTCAGTCCTATAACACTGAACCAGATTAACACACCGTTACAGCCATGTCTATCTCATGAGATATAAAATCTTTACCCAGTGCATTTGAGGGAGATATAGGTCCCACCCATCTCATAATGAAATCATTCTTACTTGTGCCACAAAATAAACATACATCATTCATAATAACTCAACGAATAAAATGGGTTTCATAAACATCCTCCCATCATCACACAATCCATATAAAAGAAATGGATATCATTTCATAATAAGAAAAGTGAAAACATGTAAATCATAGAGACATTATACTTAAAACATACACATATGAAACAATTTCATTTTAGATGGAAAATGGTTTTGATAAAACACTTGAAATGAATTCTTGAGTAAAATATCCTTTCTTCTTTAAAATCATTTTCTTTTCACAAAATTACATGCAATTTTAAAAGATAAGGGTTTTGTTGAAAATAATCACGCAATCTTGTAGAGTAAGCTTCTTGAAAATGAGGCGTTATGAAACCTTAAAAATCCATTCATTCCGTATAAGTTAAAAATAACTTTCTCCTCGTACTTATGTCGGAAAAGTCAAAAAGTACCTTGTAGGGTAAATAAAAGAAAGATTTCTTCCATACCATTGGGTAAAAGTCAAAATGGGTAAAAAGGAATTTAAACATACATGAAACCATTTTTAGGAAACATGGACATGGATGATAACAATAACCCCAGTAAATACTTACGAATAAGCAATCTCGGATAAAAATGAGATTTGAAAAATTATCCCTTACCTTAGATCCGATTTGCTTCGTAAGTGTCCGAACCTACTGTATAATGATTTAAATAATGTCATTGACTTATTCCAGAATCATACTCATTGTTATGATATTATATATGGTTCACTTATGACTTTATATTACCCGTTCTTTTGTAAATTCCATGTTAAAGAGCGTTTTGGGTAAAATCGTTTCATTTTTCGTCCGTGTTTTGACTTGTAATTATTAATATGATTACTTAGATCATGATTACATAATTCCAGAATATAAAACATGATTTATATATAATATATATTCATAATATACATATATATAATAAATCAATAAATGTAAAGAAATACACCGTTCATGGAGACGGTAGGCCGTACGTACGCATGAACGCTGTTTTCGTTTCCTCATTGAGTTGAATGGAATTAAGTAGATGACATACATATATACACACATAAATACAGTATCATTATTATGTCATATATTTCATGATTAATTATTATATATACTTTATAATCATTCATTAATGGTTAACGTGGAGAATGAATCTCATCGCGTCATGGAGACGGTAGTCCGTACGTACGCACGAGCGATGATATCATTATCATGATTGTGGAATTGTATTGGAGTGTATGTATACTATTTCAGAATCAATATCACTTTACAATAACCATATATAGTTATTATGTACACCATTATACCCATCCAAGTAAGGTGGTGGTGGAAAATAGATTACACCACGGCGTGGAGACGGTATTCCGTACGTACCCACGCACGGTGATTTCGTTTTCCGTAGGATGGATAGATGGTGAAATAGGGTTTTTTCATACTTATAATAACATATCAGTATATGAGTGATACTGATGTTATTACTTCATAATGAAACAACCTAAGAAGAAGAAGTGGAAAAGAAATAAAGTTGAAAGAATCGGTAACAGACGTTACCTCTTCTTTGAAGCGCCTCTTTGAGATCTCCTTTTAGGGCACTAAAATTGGTTTTTGAGGAAGAACAGAACCTCTAGGATGTTTCTAGGGAAGTGGAGAAGAGAATTTGGTAGGGGTTGGCCGAGCTTGAAGGCTCAAAGTGGTGTGAGGAAGAGAGGGAGGAGGTGCCCTTTTATAAGGGAGGAGAGGGGCACCTTTGGAATAACTAAACATATTATTTTATAACAAAGCCAAATTCGGTTTTAAATAGCTCCAAATTAATTTATTTCGAAGATAAGGTGGGTATGGGTCTAAAGAATCTCAACCAATATAATTTAGACAAGTTTAGGTTCCTATTTTAACGTTATCATTTATATTTAACTATAAGTTAGAAAATTTTACTTTTATTGTGTCTTTTTGTGTTCTTACACTATAAGGTTAATAAACATACTATAACAAGCCAAACGAAACCCAAGTTGTTTATTATAAATATATATAACCTTATCTAAGTCATGTGGCCGAACATTAGAATTTTAGAAATAAAATAACAATTAATAATATAATATTTGTTTTAAAAACTATTTTATGTCAATTTTGACAATATTTAGTAATTGATTTTTGTAAATATCATAACAGAATGATTAGTTCGACAAAAGATAATTAAATCAATACTAACATGTCATATTAACCTATAATATTAGTGGAATTCATAAAAAGTCTCAAATTACATTTATTTAGGTATTTATAACATCAATTATGTCAATATTTAATTAATAAGATAATTACTACACCATCTGTGTGTCATAAATAAATTAAATTATTTAATGTCTAAAAATTACAAATAAAATACCATTATGTAAGAAATATTGTTATATTTCTAATGAATATTTATAGTCGAATTTATCTTATGAATAACCCTATATTAAAAATGATTTTTTTAATAAACTTTGATTTTAACTATTTTAACCCTTCTTTAAATAAATTAATAATAAATGTCCTAATCTAATCCAAGTGGGCCTAAATGGTCATATTTTATTCCTAAGGTTGTTTTTGGTCGAATTACACTTATCCAATAGAATTAGGACATGTGTTAGGGTAATAATATTATTATTTTTACCCTTAATTACCCTATTTACTTTTAACCGTGGTAAAAAAAAGTAAAAAGTTACTATTCACCAAAAATTATTTTCATCTCATTGAACCACATTTTACTTACTTACATCAGCCGTGTCTCTCGGATTTTTTGAATTCCACTCACATAAGCAATAAAATTATGTTTTATGAAAAATTAATTTTTTTTTAACTACCACTTAGTGGTTTCACTATTCATCAAAAATTGAAGTTTTTCTGAATAATGCCAAAATTTCACCCTAAGATATAATTGATATTACGAATTCAAAAATTATGTCTATTTTAAAAAATTACAAAAATATAAGTTTAATTAATTACTTTTATAATTAATTTCCCGCTGTTACAACAAATAGCGTGTTTGTAAGAAACAATATATATCAAAAGATTGACAACTGTTTATGTTCACTTTCAAAGTGAAATTATGTACAATGACCAAAATTGTATTAAAAGGTAAAAATATATTCTAAATATACCTTAAAACCACTCAAATTAATAATTTATCAATATAAATTATTTTGATTAAAAAAGTTGTTTTTAATTAAAATTTAGTAATTTTCACTATTCATCAAAATATAAATGTTATCCGAAAAGTTCCAAAATTTCACCCTAAGCTAATTTTGATAATCTGAATCAAAAAATGAAGTCCATTTTGAAAATTAAAATTTACAAAATTTCAAAAGGGGGTTATTACTATTCATAACGGCTAGTTTTAATAATATTTTAATAGCATATCGTTGTTTAGTGAAACTCGTTATTGCGTACTACACATGCTATCGAGGAAGGTCGCGATTGCGTGCAAGGAAAGTCAAGGATGCATGTTGTGCAAGATCCTTTTGGTGTACCGTACAACACAAGACATTAATGAAATTAAAAAGAATATTTTTTCATAAAATCTCGGGGTGTTACAATGTGAGGTGTGCATTCTTCTGGCATCTTGTTTATAGACCAAGTGGTCTTATGGAAGACCTAAGTGGTGGGTCACCACTTCAGGATCAAGTCCCGAAATTTCCGTGCACTTCCAGGAAAAAACATCCCAGTGTTGCTTTAGGAAAGAGGTATATACCTCGTGCTGTTTGGGAGACATTGATATACTAATGAGGGTGGGCCTCGGGTCTTCCTCAGTACCTAGGTTTATTTCCCTGAGCTCTTCCACAGTGGTGGAGATACCTTCCTCAAATGTGGGAGGTGCATCCCTAAGATATTCCTCCCCCCCTTCCCCCACATTCTCATCATCTTGATCTGACGAGGGGCGAGTTCTCGGCACGTGCTCTTAGGGGTCCGGAGGCATGGCAGTGTGGGCGTCGTCACTCAAGTATACACCCCAAAATTAAGGGTCAGTGGTCGTTTCAACATTTTCAGGCTCAGCTATTATAGATGACATCATGAGGATAGATGAGTGTGTTTCCGGGCTTGAACCCCTGCTCTCAACATGGTTGATGGGATGTACGTAGTCTCCGCCAAGATGCCCGAGGGGGTAATCAGGAACCATTTCCAGACCATTTTGAGCGGGGATCCAGTCAATACCATCGAGCGAAGGCTTTTTTTTATTTTTCTCATAAAACCCAGCGTCAATGTAGTGTGACTCGGAGAGCTCGAAAGGGGCCTTGTCAGTGTGCAATGTCCCACTTGTCCATTGATGCAATAATTGATACACTGGTTGTAACTTGAAGGAACAACCATGTGATTATGGAGCCATGGCCTTCCAAGAAGGGCATTGAATGCTGTGTTCTTCCAGACCACCATGAATTCTGAGTAGGCCACAAGGTCGCCAAAATGGGGTTTTAGCTTGATTTGTCCAATTGGCTACTGTTCACTCTTGTCGTAACCCAACAGTGTTGTGCCTGAGGGGATTAGGTCATCTTCCATGTAGCCCAACATTCCAAGTGTTCATAGGGTAAGGTGGTTAACTCCAGAGCTGTTGTCAATAAATACTTTATGGATCTCAACATCATTTATTGTGTCGGACACATATAGTGGTTTGATATGTCCTTGTATGATGGCATCTTCATCCTGATCGGTGAAGGAAATCACCACATTGCATTCAGCCGGGCCAGTCTCTATTCGGTAAATCTTGGCGGCAGCTACCTTGGCTTGAATCTCTTGGGGGCTGAGCAAGGATCCAATAAGCACCTCCCTGAGATCTGCTGACAAACTGAGGGAATCCAGGATTGACAACTTGGATGGTACTAAGGCCAGCTGCTTAAGGATATCATATTTTTTCTCTAACATCCGACGCTTCTCTACTGGCGGGAGAGTTTTAGCAGGCATCTTGGGAGCTGGAGCACGTGATGAGGAAGGACCGGGCATGGGGTTGGAGGTCAACGGTGTTCCCACGTTATGGGGGCTCAGCCCGGCCAGTCTATTTGTGCGCACTAAGTGGATAGACACTTGTTCCTCCAATGACGGGTACCGCATAATGACAGGGCCAGAGTGTCCACTTGTGGAGGTGGAGGGATATTCTTTCTCCTATTAGGTGGGTTGAAGGGCTCTCCCACGGGTTTCCACAATATTAATGGTTTGGGCCAGGGTAAAACCATAGGTTTAGTTTCAGTCGCGACTACATCTCCCCTGGTATCCCCTGCTTCTGTAGTTCCTCCTCCCGACCCATTGCATCGGGAACTTGGTTTCGTAACAATACCCTTCGTCAGGGAACGATTCCATTATATTGATGACGTTGATGGAACTAAAGATTATATCCTCATCCTGTGATAGGTCAACCTGGTCGGTTGTCCCTGATGGTTCCGTTTGGTGGGTCAGTGCCCGTGGTGCCAAGTCTGAGGGCATAAAATCCGACAGTATCGGGGCTAACATTGGCCTCATTGTGTACTCTTCCTCTTGCGGTTGTCTCTTCCCTTTTCGATTACACCTAGATGACGAGCTCGTGGAGGGTTGTGAGGCCAATATTGTTGGCTGCGCGGCATTAGGGGCTATTGGCGGCAACACCAGCTGTTGTAATTGAGCTCAGAGTATGCCCTAAGCTCGGTTGACAGCCTTCCGAGTCATCCAGTCATCAATTTTCTGCCCCTTCTTGCTGGTGGCTTCCTACCTTCCCTCCCATTTATCGGAGTCGATGGTAGAAATATATGTCACATGTGCTGGGGGTGGTCCCAGCTCGACCTTCCCGGAGTCTACCATCATTTGTGTAAGAAATTGGGTTTTGCTACGAAAGACTTTGGAATATTCTTGATGATATTCCAGAGCAGCGCCTTCAGACGGCGAGCGATTCCGAGCCCCGGAGTGGCCGGAATTAAATTTTCAGTGCGTTCACACTGGAAATGCTAAATAAATGGGGTAACTCCTAAACAGAGTTCCGGATCAGGGATCCAAGTGTATGGATGGGTCTGGAATGGGGTGTTTACCCTAGGAACGACATAAAACTTGTCGGCGCGGGATGTTTGGACCCCTCGCCCGCTTCTGGAACGTTAAACGGATTAATTAAATAATTAATTAATTTGTTTAATGTTGAAACGCAGGTATCTCTTAAACGGTGGCTCAGATTGGAAAACTGAGGGCACCTTTGTGTTCCAAATGTGTCGTTTACCCTAGGAGGGGTATAAGTTTCGCGGGCGCGGTCCGTTTGTGAAAAATGGCCCCAGGGGCGTTTTCGTAATTTAGCGGCTTCAGACGTTAAATTTTATAACTTTTGAACGGGGTCTCGGATTAAAATTCTGAGACCGCCGTTGTGCTTGGGAGGTAGTGTTTAGCCTAGGGGAGGCTTAATCCCTACCCCGCCAGGAGTTTGGGTTCGGGCCGTCGAGCGGGTGGTTAAGTGTTTTCTATTTAAACACTTAACCCACCCCTCTCCTCTCCCCTTTCTTCCCTGGCGTGGAAACCCCTCCCCTCTCCTCCTCCATCTCCGGTGAGGTGACTCCGGCGAGATGGATCGTGGCAAAGATCTGGGCAACGCCCATGAGGTAGGGTTATGTTTTCGTTTTAATTTCCCGAACCTCCCTTTGAACCCCAATTTTAGCATCGTTTTGTTGTTTAGTCTTCAAACAAATTCCATGGACGTGTAGTACACATTTTACTCTTCCCGTCGCTTCTTTCGGAATTGAAAACGGAGTTCAGAGGGGACCGCAACACCTCGCCGAAGTTTGTGGGTTTTTTTGGAGGTTTTCCGGCCGGTTTGAGGAGCTCTGGCGGGTAGGCGCGGCGGCCGGCCAGGCCAGGCGGCGGCTTGTGGCGGCTGGGTGTGCGAGGGCGCGGTGGCCCGGTTTTGGCTTCGGCAGGCGGCAGGCGGCAGGCGGCTGGCGGCCCGCGGTGTCGCGGTGGAGTGGGGAGCCGGCGAGAGGGCGCCGGCTGGAGGCGCCGACCAGGGGGCATCCGGGGTCGCGGCTCGCGACCCCGCTTGGGAGACCGAGACCCGCTAAAGGCGGGTCTCCACGTGGACTCGACCGGCCATGTCGGCCGATCGGTAAAGCATCCCGCGCGGCGGCGCGCGGGTGTGAAGGGGAGCGGGCCGCGGAGCGGCGGACCACGGCTCGGCTGGACCGGGCCGGCCGGCGCGGGTCGGCCCAAGCAGGGCGGACCGGCCGGTCCGGCCCGAGGGGCTTTGCCCCTCTGACTTCGGACGCCCGTATTTCGGGCTACAGGCGTCCGTTTTGTGCGCCGTCTGCGGCAGCGCAGAGCTTGCGTCTAGGAGAATATTTTGAGATTGTTTTGGGAATTTTTTTTCCCGAAACGAGGGGCCTCGGAGGTGCGACGCGTCCTTAAGTGGATGAGCGCTTTTCCTGGGATTCTTGTTTTGGACGGGGCGGATGCGTCCGACGTCCAATTTAAGCGCCGTCAGTGGCGTTGGAACCCTGGCGTCGAGACGGAGGTTTCCAAGGTGGTTCCGGGCGTTGAGGCAGGAGCTGAGGCACGGGCCCCACGACCCATCTTTTGAGCTGCGTGCAGCTTCTAGCGACTTTTCCTCGGTCATCCGTTTGGGCGTGCAAGCAGTCATTGTTGGGTGTTTTTCCGAGGGCGTCGCGTAGGCGCAGTCTTCCCGCCCTAATTCGGCACGCTGGTGTGGGGCCCACGAGGGCCGTTTCGGGAGTTGACGGTGATTTCTAGTTTTATCACCGGGTGACCATTTTGGACGAATGAGTAGTCCATCCTGTGTGATTTTTTGAGAGGATCGCAACGGTGTGATCCGTTCGTTGAGTTTCAGGACTAGGTTGCGGGTCCCATGTGCACCGCTTGCGTGCGGTGCACCAGGATGCATCTTTTTCTCCGGATATCCGTTTCACTCAAGTGAGTAGTTCTTTTGACGTGTTTTCCCGAGGGGATCGCAATGGTGCGATGCGCCCGACGGTTTTTTGGGCCGAGGCTCGGGATCACGGGACGCCGTTCGGGCGTGAAGCGGTGTTGGTGACCTTTTTCATCGGATATCCGTTGGAGGTGAGTAAGTAGTCGATCTCACGTGTTTTTCCGTGAGGATTACAACGGTGCGATCCGTTAGGTTGTGCAGAGCCTCTTGCACGATCTTGAGAAATGTGGAAGCATGAAAGGTGCTCCAATGGTGGTTCGCCCTACCTTGCTTGTAGCGGACCTTGGGCGAGTGATCGCGTGCACTCCCGTGTGAGTGATGTAAATGCATGAGGTGACGTGGTTGGCCGTGCCTGGGCCTTTGAGGTGGAGTTTTTAAGTCACGCCTTCGCGCTGACGTTGGGAGCCGTGTGCACGATAGCATATGGGCTGGAACGAGGTATACTCTGGGAGTATACGAGAACACTTGGAGGTACGTGTGGTTCGTACATGAGATGTTCACGCGCTTGGTTGGGGTTGACTTGGGGCCACACGTCGTGTGGGCCCCATGTGCATGTCGTGTTCTGCCTTACGTACTTTGACCTCTTGCAGCGTAGAGGGTCCCTCTATGTGCTCGTTGGTTGACCAGCAGGGTTGAGTAGTCTCCCCCTAGTTTCTCTCTCGATGGTTTGGCCGGTAGCGGTGCTAGTGACACCCAGTGCTGGGGCAGACGCTGCACCTCTTTTGGGAGAGCTGTTTTGGAGTTGGGTGGTTGCGCGACACCCACTCCGTGTTCGGTCGACCAGTGTTGTACCCTCCTGTAGAGATTGAAGAGCGGTTCTGAGTTTTACCCTACAGCGGGGCTGGGCAGTGGGTTACTCATCGACTTCCTCGGGCTTACCCTCTAGCAGGGCTGGGCAGTGGGTTGCTCACTAACTTCTAGGGTTTACCCTCCAGTAGTGACTGGGCAGTGGGTCACCCGACGCTATTAGGGTCTACCCTCCAGCAGAGACTGGGCAGTGGGTCACCCGATGCACTTAGGGTCTACCCTCGAGCAGAGACTGGGCAGTGGGTCACCCGACAACCTCTTAGGGTCTACCCTCCGGCAGGGCTGGGTAGTGGGTCGCTCGTCGTCTAGTTCCAGGTCTACCCTCCAGCAATGCTGGGCAGTGGGTCTCCTGTCGACCTATTCCCGGTCTACCCTCTAGTAGGGCTGGGCAGTGGGTCACCTGATGATGTATTAAGGTCTACCCTCTAGCGGGGTTGGGCAGTGGGTCACCTGACGATGTATTATGGTTTACCCTCCAGTAGGGCTGGGCAGTGGGTCACCCAGTATCTTAATATGGTTTACCCTCCAGTAGGGTTGGGCAGTGGGTTGCTCGATGATGTGTTAGGGTTTACCCTCCAGCAGGGCTGGGCAGTGGGTCACCCGATTTTTGGTTATGAATTACCCTCCAGTGGGGCTGGGCAGTGGGACACCAGTTAGCATTCCAGGCTCAGTCCTTCTACTAGGCTAGCCTGTGGCTTTCCTCCGTGATTACCGGAGTGGGACCCTTGGTTGTACGGGTCAGTGATGGAACGGTTTGACTTTGAGGAGACCTCTCGACTACAGGGTGGTGATGGGGTGTGTCTTGACTTTCCTTGAACTCTCAAGTATGAGGGGCACTTTCCCCACCGAGACGCGTTCTTGTGACGCGATCTAAAAACGTGCGGGCGAGTCAGTGCCGCCCAAAGCGGATAGTGTCAAAGTGCGGTGATTGAGCCCCTTGGCTTGTAGTTCGGGGCAGACATGCGGGATGCTGGGCGATGATGATGGTTATGTCTGGGACTGTTGGCTACTCTTTTCTTGGGCTGAGCTACGGGACGGAGACCCCCTTACGAGTTTTTTCGGGTTTCTTTGCAGAGCATAAGGATATGTATATACCTTGTTTTTGGTACCCACTCCTTGGGTTTTGGAGGTATGCCACATGCTTTCCGTGTCTAGATTCTCGTGGTTGGACGAGTCTACTCTCCTGCTATAGGCATCGAAAGCTCGATGAGAAGTGCATCTTCTCACCGTTCCTAACTCCTTGTGTTAGGACGAGCCTTCTACGTTTTTCTTGTTGGGTTGAGCTGGACTCTTTACTTCATTTTCAGTTGTACTCCTCTACTTTTCTGTTCGCTCTACTGCTCACCCTTCGGTACCTCCTTTTGTTGCTCCCTCAAGCCTTCGGGGTATCCTACTGAGTATTTTTATACTCACCCCTGCTTGGGCTTTGACCGCACTTGGTGTGCCCTTGCAGACGACGGACAGGTGGAGCGTGACTCTAGTGGAGCGTAGGAGCTTGGGAGCTTGGACCGCGTGCGGTGGTCGTGGCCGGGTTCCAGGTGGCAGACCCGTCAGCTGTTTCTTTTTGTTTACCTATTGCCGGGTTGTGGCACTTTTTGGTTGGGCGCGTGTTTTGCCCCATTTTCCTTTTCATCTTTTTGCTTGTACTTGTAGAGGTCGATGCACTTTGTGGTATATATATAGCAGTTGTTGTTTTTACTATACTTGTCTTTTCTTTTACTATACACTTTTGCATTGAGTTTGCTGCGTGTGTGTGTGTACAGGTGCTTAGGCAAAGACCTCCCCATGTTGTTGTGCCTTCGGCGCTGGTCGCCAGCCCCTGTCCTATGGAGGTGGGCTTGGGGTAGTTGCGGCTCGAGCCCGGGTAGGGTCGGGTCGTGACAATTTGCAGGAGGTCTTTGAAGACGAAACATTCCCGGATAGTGTTCCCTAACATTCGATATTAGGGACAATAATCTGGTCTATCATCACGGCCGACTTCTTTGGGATTTCATTTGTTTTAGGAGGTGGAGTAAGTTGCAATTCATGGCGGCGATGAAGTAGCTGCGGACTTGGTCCTCTCAGAACGAGTATACATTGTGTCTTCATTCCTCGAACTAGTTCCACTTCGATCCTCTCTGATCATCCCGCTTGGCTGGAGGTGGCTGTTGATATACAGGGGGCCCTTGATGATTTGGTGGAGGCCTAGGCAGTGGAGCAGGCGCAGGGGCTGGCTTGAGCATGACAGAGGACGCTTCAGCTCTAACTGTTCGCTTTGTAGGATCCTGTGAGGCTATTCAGGACTTCATATTTTTCCGCTGCAGGGAGTCTTCAATTATCTGGGAAATGGTAGAGAGATTGCAGAAGTCAGTGGTACACCCCACTGGTATTATCGGTGTTCGCAGCTCATCTCTAAGGTTATCGATGCATATGGCCAGTATCTCATCTTGAGGCATTGTCCTATTTAGAGAGTAGGTCAGACCCTTCCATCTGGCGATGTAATCTGATAACCTCTCATTATACCTATGTTTTCCATTCATGAGCCTGCTGACCATTATCTTCAGCAGCGTTGAGCTGAAGTGGAACAAGAACTGCTGTCATAGGTCTTCCCAGCTTTTTATTAACTAAGCTGGCAGATTCGTATACTAGACAAAGGCAGATCCTTTCAAGGTTCGTATGAAGAATCTGAGTTTCAATGCTTCTTTTTGTTCCATAGTTCCCATCAAAGGGCCGTAATAAGATGCGTAGTGCATCAAGTGCTATTCCGGATCTCCTGAACTATTGAAAATAGGGTATACAGAGCTCCCAAAATTGGGAGGAGGAGGTGTTTTTCTCACCCAATCTAGGTAGGGCTTTTGCTCTGGCTGTATCGGAGCATGTCGACCTTCCATTGCTTCCAATCGAGTTGTCAGTGCTTCGATGGTGTGGGAGAGTCCCTGGTTTACATCCTGTTGGGACTGTTCTTGGGTAGGTGTAGCCCTAGGCATTGCATAAATATCTGGTTTGGCCGACACCAAGGGTGCCTATACTGTTTGTGACACCTTCGGAGGGTTCATACGTACTCCCTCCAGTTGCTTCCAGAGTGGAGGGAAGTCTTGGTATTCACCCGAATCCATGTTCAGGTAGTTGGACGGACCGGGCACCTCATTGGGTGGGGGCCCAGACCATGCTTCGTCTGCCAGGGCAAACCTTGGTCCATGAGGTGCTCTTATTGGGAGTGCAAGGTGTAACTATTATTGAGATGTTCTTTCAATAAGATAGCTCCTCTGGAGTAGATCGGCGCTAATCCGCCTCAATTATTTCATTTCGTCCTCCTATCGAGCGAATCTCTCTTCGAGCGTATGTGGCCCGTTTTTATCGAGGGAAGGAGGTGGGTTAAGAGTAACCTTTCCTTTATTCTTATCCTTGTTGGAAGCACTCAGGGTAATCGGAGGAGCTTTAGCTGGAAGGGTGGCCAATTTAGGGTGGACCTCTGGTTCTAGGTGTGCACACCTGATGGTTCGTTGTGAGTCACAGCCTGACTGGTACCATCGTCTCCCGATCCATCTGGATTCACATCATCTCTGGTGTCACCCGTGGGGTTAGCCTCTATGGGGTTTATGGATTCATATCGCGGGGTGGAGGATATTTCATCTTCCAATTAGGAAGAATATCCCCTGTGCCTTTTACTGGTCCTTCCCTTCCTATCCCTGGATTGCCTTCGGACTCCTTGAAGAAGGGTGACACATAGAGTTCCTTGATGCGACCTAACGGTACGCCTCCCTCTTGAATGGGATGGTGATTCAAAATATGGGATATGGCAGGAACCTCCTCTTCAGATTTTCCCCCCTAGACGAGAAAATATTTATTCTCGTGGGGGGAGGTTGTTGTTGAGGTGGAAAAAATGCCCCCAACCCTAAGGGATGGGGATTTCCCCATTCCTTGGATGTTAAGTCTTTTAACATTTTTATTGGTCTTATGGGGGCATTTGTTTTTAAAAATTCCCTCCACCCTGCAGTCTGGGGTTGACCCCGGATTACGGTAGTTTCATCTGCTATCACTACCTGCCTGATCTTGCATGCCCCCATTCGGGGGTGAACTGGATATGATGCTGAATTCACTTTTGAATCAATCCCCTCGGGGGTGGCAAGAAATAATTGTTGATTAGCCTCTCTCAGGCAAGAGGCCTGTTGTATGATTTTGGTGGCCTGATTCAGGAGTTCGTGAATGGCTCATTCTCGTCATGCATGATGCTTCTAGGACTCACTCAAGGCATGTCTCTACTGGGTGTGTCCCCTTTCTCGAACAGGGAGACCACTCGATCGCTATCTTGTCGTGATGACATTGTAAGACACTACGCCGAATGGGTTCTTCTGGGCGGGGAGCGGAGTGCAATTCAGAGCTCCATGTTCTCCCCATCCTCGGATATGGACTCCCATCAGAGCATCGCCAATGAGGTGTCATAGCTGGTGCAATGCATGGAGGCTGGCTAACTCCATGATTCCATTACGCCTCTCAGGTCACGGTTGTCGCGCCGGAGGGAGAGCTTCCAGGACAACGTTATGCAGGAGGTCTCCTATTGTATTGACATGGTCTATATACCCATCATAGGGAAGTAATATTGATTTCAGATGGCGGAGGGTTGTCCATATATTAGAGCGTATTTCATGCACACATTCTTCTAACAAATTTCTGGGTATGTCAAATCGAGAGTTGGTTTTGGGCCAAAACATAACTGGTATATCATCTCTGGCCAGTCGTTTCCTCAGGTGAAACATGTCGGCATACTCTTCCACTAGCGATTCCTCTACCTGGTCATCCCAACTGAGACAGTTACTGATAGTGTGGCCGGTGGAAGTGGGGTCGGTAGGTATTGAATTATCATATGGGTGATTCCGGGGTGGTTCAGAAGATGAACGTGGCCTCAAACTGTCTCTCGATCGAAGAAGGGCGTCGTTGGTGACTAGATGAGAATCTGACATGATCGATCCCATCCTTCTAAGTGCCTCGGCATATGAGGGTTTTTCTATGCTTGATTCAACTGGGGGGTGGACCTTCCTGTTGATATGATATGTCACTGTGGGGAGAACCTTCGCAATGGCAGCCGTGATGGCGAGGGCTACCATCACAGCTGCTGCAGGGAGAGAACCTGCAGGGTACACCCTGGGGAGGGCCTTCAGAATGTACTATAACGAGGGGAGGGCCTTCTCGTTGAATAGAGTCTAGGTGGGGAGGGCCTCTTCTATCCGTGTCATAACGGAGAGGGATACCATTACGGCTTGACACCTCACTGCGTAGAGGAATTTTTCCGTACATACCCTGGGGAGGACCTCCAAGGCATGTCGTAACAAGGGGAGGACCTTCTAGCTGCATAGCATTGTTACAGGGAGGGAATTCGCAACAACTTCCATCATGGTGAGGATGACCATCATGATTTGACGTTTTATGTGTATCCTGGGGAGGGCCTTCAAGACACACTGCGACAAGGGGGGGGACTTCTTGTTGCTTGGGGCCATCACGGGGAGGACCTTCGCAATGGCAGTCGTGGTGGCGAGGAATACCATCACAACTTCCATAGGGATAATGTCTACAGGGTACATCCTAGGGAGGGAATTTAGAATGTACCTCAACGAGGGGAGGGCCTTCTCGTTGCTTGACATCTCTACGGGGAGGACCTCCATTATCAGAGTGGTGTGGACTACCACCGTGATCTGATGCTTGGCTACGCGAAGTTTCATTGCAACGTAACCCTTGGGGATGACCTTCAGGGCAGGCCACGACAAGGGGAGGACCTTCTTGTCGTGATGAGACGTCACTGTAGGGAGGGCCTCCACAGTTGCGACTATGATAGCGAGGGATGCTATCATAATCTATGGTCCCACTGCACAGAGAGTTTTTGCAGTGTATACCCTAGGGAGGACCTTCAGGGTGGACTGATGTAAGTGGGTGTCCTTCTTGTTGCTCGATATTCTGGTCATATGGAGGGCTTCCATAACTCGCATCAAAAGAGAACCCTTCACGATCGATCGTTATATGCCTGTGGGGGAGGCCCCCGCGAGTGCTCTGGGGAGGACCTTCATAGCTGCTGGTAGCACAATTGCGGGGAGGAACTTCACACCTGCTATTTCCACTCTCATAATATGGTAATTGGAGGGAATAATTTCGAGCCTTTGATATGTGCTTAGTGGCATTGGGAACCCTAGCTTCTAGTAGAGCGGATTCATGAACCCCCTCTTTATTTTCCAGCTGCCTTCGATGCATTCAGGGTGCTTTATTTAATGCAGTGGGGACCGTTTGATGTTGATAAAGGCCTTTACCTTTGGGTCCATTTCTAATTGGGTCCCGTGTTGCTACTGAGATATGCCAACGAACATCCTGACATTTACCAGGGATATATGCCTGCTTTGGAGCATCCAATATGATGGACGGGCGTCCCCTAGTTGGAATGAGTGACGCTGCTTGATCCGGTTGACGTTGTGTCGCGGAATATGGCCGACGACCCTCTTGGGAGGAAGCAAGGATGCATATCTGCTTCGAGGCGGCTATCTTGTCCCTTAGATGAGTCGCCTCAATTATGGAGATCGGCTCACGGGCCCGAGTCCTTGTTGTTGCCACTGATGTAATTAGATTCTTGCAAGTCTGGAAGATATGATTTGGGATTGATACCTACTCCTCCATCATTTACAAGATATGAAGAGAGACATATTTTGATGGAACAGGTATGAAGGCCCATTCTGGCATCGGAGTAGGAATATTCTTCTCCAGTCTATGGTGTTATCCCATAATTCTATGACTAATTAGTAATGTGATACAAAATATTCTATTTTCCTACTCATCCCATGCCACTAATACTGAAATCTCAGATCACGATGCATCTTGGAAGTATTGGAGTTTTTTGGCCAACTAAAATGGACTTCACTATCTGAAAACTCCTCCCTCAAGGAAAATGGAGCAAACATCCTGCTATAGAATCCAAAAGATCCACTGGGGGACTGAGATCACTCACTCGAGGTCTCACCACTATAAATACATTCACTAAAGAATTATCAATCCAATTTTATCTCCTTCTTGAGATTAAATCTCTCCTAAAATGTTAATTTATCTTTCATTTAATCTTGGAACAATGGTCCATCATCCTCTTTTACTTCTAAGACCAACTCGAAAAAAACACATCAGGGACTATTACTCAACTTATTCCATCAGATCTTGTGTCTGTAATTTCCTTCTCATTGAATTTTAAACCACATTCCATTTCCTAGGGGTATAACCAATATAGAAATTAAAATCTGATGATATAAATCCAGTGTATCTATCATAAATTCATTACCCTTTAAATAAAAAAATTATCAAGAACTTATGATCTGAATATAAATAATGATATCTCGAAAGATTTACTGAAACCACATTTTGAGTTCATTCATAATCTCTTCAAACTCAATATCATCAATAAGGTAGTTCATATAATGAAGTTATAAATGGTGAGATCTATAAGACAGAACCATTTTCCCTGATATGAAGACACATCCCAAACTCATACCAGAAGAATATTAGAAAACATTCTGATCCGATCGTATTTCGTGAATAATCAATATTGGTGATGAAGAAAACCTCAACTTCATATCCACAAAATATATGTAAAAATTTTCATTACATTCCAAATTTACACCTTTATATTTTAACAATTCTATTGAATATGCGAGTGTGGAGAAATCATGATGATACCATCTATATAAACAATCCGGACCCAATAATATTTCTATCTCAAACACATTTATGGGATACTACATAGATATAACATAATTCACCTTTTTATGATCTACTGAGATTCTTCACTCATATATCACATAGCTTTGACACATCACTTCCCATATCTAAAAAAACAATATGATAGCATACCATACCATTGATTTTCATTAAATGTTTGAATTCTAATACCAAATTGGTTCAATTGATCCTCCTCTTGCTTGGAGTACACCACAATACCATACATTTACACAATAATGAATGTTCTAAAAAAACTAATGAAATATCTAGTCTATCAAATATATAAATAATAAATGAGAAATAGTGATACCAAAAATTATTCACCAAAAACTGAAATTCTTATATTGAATTCGAAATTCTATCTTTTGAATATAATCTTCTCTGACTCTAAAAAAGTTTCACCCTAACCACTATTAAATATTAAAAAACTAACGATCCCCTTAACTTTGATCAAATAGATCTTCAATACTTGGAAAAAATTTGGTCCCAATGGTCACCGGATTTATCATTCTATAATTGAAATAATTCTAATGATCCAATAATACTTCATAGAAAAGTGTACAAGTGAATCCCACAGTGAGATGCTAGAGAAAATAAATCCTTTATCATCTAGGTCCTCAAGCTGGAAAATAAGTTCCACCCACTTAGCAGGTTTCATACATTAATATGACATTGAAATGGTAATCATACCAAGGAGCATTCCTATAGTAATTACAACCACTCTCTAGGGTGGTAATTCGTAAAAATAATTTGGAAAGACCACGGGACACACACACAAAATTGATAGAAGCTGACCACCCACACAATGGTCCAAAAAATCTTGAAACTTCTATAAAACCTTTTATGATATTACCACATCATATGGAACTATATTCCATGACCTTCCTGGTATAGTGTCTCACTCAACATAGAAAACATGAGTAACCCTATTTGAATATTAGAACAAATATTGATAGTTAAAAGAGTATATATGTTTTTTAACAATAGTAATCCAATCCATGTTGACTATTATGTCAATTATTTCAATATCAGGAACCAAAAATATACACTCTACATCAATGTCATCAATCATCACCCTACATGTGGCACATCTAGAACCTTGTTTGTAACTATTTCCCAAATGTGTGGAAATATCAAACAAGTACAAAAAAGGTCTGAATGAAAAAAACATATAATATATATTGGATGATATAAATGAATGAGTATCACCTATATCAAATAAATCTAGCACTATAAAAGAATTTATAAACATCATACCTCAAATTTTAGTTGTCCTTGAATTAGATTAATTTAGTGCATACTCCACTAAATTAATTTGTTTGGTCTTAACCACGTGAACATCTCCCTTTGGGCGAGCTGGAAATTGACGATGGGGAAACATTTTTGGAGTTCCCGGTGGAAATATAGGATCAACATGAGTGGTTCCTTCATGGGAGATCAATTCCTCTCAGGCGATTTCATTGGCAGCACAGGAACCTCCAGGAGTCCACCTGGGAGTGGGAGGCTCAGATATATGCTCAGTACCACCATTGTTTCCTCTAGTTCTGTTATAGCTTTCGGGGATGGAAATCCCAAAGGTGGGAAAAATTTAAAGACTTGGAAATTGTATATAATTTTTATTTAAATTATTTGGGATTATTACGTGTCAGTGAAAATTGACGACACTTGATTCTGATGCCTAGTGTTCCCAGAATAGAATTTTTATCTTTTTTTATGGTACATTTGTTAAATGTGTGGGCGGAATTTTCTATATTTTGAAATGGTGATCAGATTAAAAATCTGAGGGAACCGTCGAATCAGTATAATTGGGATTCTCATAAGGGAGACATAATTTTTACCATAGTAAGTTTGGTGAAAAATTTAGTTTGCAGCCATTAAATGAATAATAAAACAACATAATATTTTTATTTTATTTTCTATGAATTGTTGAGTGGCAGTGGTAGGACTGCTTAGTAGTCAATCAATTTACTATCTTGATTCATCGGTTTGTAACCACATTGTGTAGATTAAGAGGTTCATTCATTAATGAAAATCATTAATCTCTTGTTGTGTTAATCAGTCATCCCCTCTATTTAAATGAGGCTCGAGCTTGGATTTTTTACATGAAAGTGAGGAACCTCTGGTGAAGTACAATGACGTCTTCCACCAAAGGAGAATGGTGGCTAGAATGATGTCATTGGATTAATCGATCCAGGAATGATGAATGCCAGTAACTACATCAAACTAGGATTCTTCTTCCACAACTGCGATGCCTCCTCCGAATCCGAGGTAGGGGTTGTTTATATTTAATTTCATGAGAATTTTTTATTTTCTGCGCTCTTGAAGAAATGATGAATCATGGGAGTGTTAAATGGGGTTAAAATTATTTTTTATATGATGTATTAATTAATCCCGCTTGTTATAATGATAACTGGAGGGAATGTGACAATTTTACAAGGACCAGACCCTCCGTCACGGTGGTAACGGGCGGCGCACCATCGTGGGCCGCAGAGGGGAACCGTGGTGGCAGTAGGGATGCCACCTCTCTACCAACCATGTCAGTGGAAGGTTGTGCATCATCACATGCTGCGGGGAGGATGTCATGGAATCAAAGCTACAGAAAAGGAAAATGGGCATGCACCCCGTAGGTCCAGCTGTAAGAGAGGAGACACCACGTGGCACCGCCATTTCAAAAGCTAAATGGATTTTCCGCAGTTCAGGAAGGGAGAGGAACCCCCCTCCGTGTGGGTCGCCTAGCGGCGGACCACGTCTGCCATCTAGCCGGACCGCTCAGTAGGACGTGCCCAGCTAAGGTGGACCAGACCGGTCAACGGATGAGTGGGCCGACTGGCGATCTACCCCCTTGGGTCGGCCCATCCAGTTCGGGTCAGACCAGGTCAGACCGAAACCAAACCCTTTTTGACCCAAATATGATTTAAAAAGATGTATTTCAAAAACCAACCATCAATTTGGAGAACCATCTATAGTGATGGAATCATTGGAATGACATGGTTCTTTTGAGAAACTCACTTGTGTTTTGGATAATGTTGGAGTACGACCAGGTTGGATCGAGCCCGAATCCAACAGGGTCCTCTACAGTAAAATTACAATAACATATAGACCGAGAGTCTGTTTGATGTGTCGTCTATTGCTTTTGAACCCTTATGACATGGTAGATTATTGGATTAATTCTTCATGGGAATTCGTGCCAGCTGAAATATGACTGATGGATAGGAGGTGGAGATTGGAGGTAGGTCTTATAGTGGTTAGTACCAAGAAATTCTATGTGGGTCAGCACCAAGCGATCTTTTGTGGATTAGCACCTAGATATCCTATGTGGATCATCACTGATCATGTGTGGGTCAGATCTGATGTGGGCCAGCAATCAACGATCCTGTGTGGATAAGTGCATCCCGATCTTATGTAGGTTAGATCCTATGTGGGTCAGTGCTCAGATATCCTGTGTGGTTCATTGCTCAGTGATCTTGTGTGGGTCATCACATACTGATGTAGTGTGGGTCAGATACTGTATGGTTCAGTGGGGGTTAGTACCTATTGATCCTGGGTAGGTCGATCATGTGTGTGTCAACATAATTTCCAATTAATAGAATAAGATGATCTTTCTTTAAAAATAATCATCTGTACTTTTTTACTTAATTTATACCTGGTTTGAGCTGACTCTTTTTCATTGTGATTTGTGCTTAAGATCACATTTTCTGGTTTTTCCTATACGGAATTCTGAGAGACCATCAATGTTTTCGAGGTCCCTGATGGGTACTATTATACTCACCCCTTCATGGGCTTCACCCACACCTTGTTGTGTATTGTGTAGATGATGAGCAGCTCGGCTGAGACTATAGGATCCAAGACTAGTCAGTACACGAAGGTGACAGGTTGACATGGAGAGATGTGGAGCCGATTTATACCTACCCTTCAAGTATATTCCTTGGTGGATGATCGCAAGATCTGTTTTCTATTTTGTTTTAGTAGTTGATTTTCATTTGGGATTATATTATGGACCCTTTACATTCAGTACACACCTTTATATTGCAGTTTTAGTTTTGTGGTTGTATCTTGTTGTCTTGTTAGATTGTGTGTTTGAATAGGTTTGAGTTAATTCCTTATCATATTAGTAATATGCATTTTCGGTATGAGTCTCCAACCCCTGGACTATTGAAGGTGGGCTTGAGGTTGTCATGTCACAGGTCCCTAGGGACGGGTCATGACATGAATGATAATATAAATTTTATAAAGTAAAATTTAATTTATATAAGAGTTTAAAAACTAAAATTATAAAAAAACTAACATCTCCCAATAAATTTTAATTCATGTTTTAAAAGTGAAAATTAAAATATTTAGAAAATTATTTACATATATTAAATATAATATTCATTATAAGCATTTTAATATTATTATATGAGTAATTTTTTCAAAATTTTCATGGATAATCATATTTTCCTATAAATATTAAATATGGTATAAATATACAATGTGTATTATGACATCATAAGGACCCAAAAGTGATGAAATAAATGCTATAAAGAATATACATGACCAAATATAATTTTCCCAACTAAATATAATGTGAATTTTTTTATTGGATTAATTTTATATATCTATTATAAATTATCCAAATCCTATATTATATTTTATGGTTCTAAAATCATTTCATTGTGAAAGTGACTCACTTTTACAACACCATGGGAAATATTATAAAGAGTTAATACCTTATAACGAAAAAATAATTAAAAATAATCATCTTTGATAGAAACAAATTTATAACCATGATTAGATTGGTTTTATATATTATTTTATTATATAGGGTGAAAAACTTGTGTTTTCAAAATAATAATGATCACCACTCTCTTTTACTATATAATCCTACCCAAGATCCCATTCATATTCACTCAAAAATCATAGATCATATCCTTACTATTCCCTAACCTCTATATATTCCTCCCAAGGATTAAACATTCTCTCAAAAATATCCTTCCAATTTTTTTCTATCACCCTATCATGTTACGGGATCTCTATCACTTATTTTTATTCAAGAAATTTTTTAATGTTATGCATCTTAATTTACATTTTTCTTTTTTGGGATATGTTTTCCAAGACCCATATTTTATCAATTTTAAATTTATAAGTTGTTATATATTAATTTAACTCTCTTTTTTTCCTGTGAATATCCTTTATGTACACTCGTTATTCTGTCAAAAATGTCTTTCGATTTTCCATACAAAAGTTAATTGGCCTTTTTCTATTCACTTCAATTAACACAACTTATTTTTAATTTTCATTTAAAAACTCAACTAATTATATTATAATGAATTTATAAACATACCTTTACTAACCAATACATTTTTTAATGAGATATCATTTATCCCTTCTCATTTTGACAATTTCCTAAGATGTTACGATACCATAATTTTGTAAGATATTTCTCTTTCTTCTTTTCAATTCAAGAACCTTATTTTTAATTGGAATTTTGAATCTCAATTGGTTAGATTTTTAAGAATTTATAAACATAACTTTACTAAAAAAATTGGCATTGAATAATAGATCATTTATACCCTTCCATTTTGATTTTTACTAAGTAGTTACGATGGAAAAATTTAGCAAGAGATTTCACTCTCCTCTTTTCCATTCAAACACTAGCATGGTATTTATCCTTTTGAATATAAATTTGTCATGTTTTCATGATTTTATAAATATCCCTCTAATATAAAATTTATGTACTAAGAATGATATATCATTTATCCTCTCTCATGATAGTATGTACCTAAGTAGTTACAATGCTGAAATTTAGTAAAGGATCCTATACATTACATATTTATTTAAAAATATTCATTATCTTCTTTCTTTAATCACTAATTACTAATAATTTTATATTCTTTTCATGTTCCATTTACTTAACATATAATTTATAAATTATTATATACCCCTTTGACTCAAATTAATCCCTCCCAATAACATTTATGTGTCCCCATTATGTTTATAAAATTTCTCTAGGATTTTCAATGCCAAACAATTATATACTAAATAGAGATACACATTTCCATTCAAAGGTGTTGAAATTTATGAGATTATAATTATTTTTATATTGAATTAAATAATTGTAATCCACAATTTTTTATCATGGGATTAAATTTTATGAAATATGTTCGTATGAATATTATCTTTCTGGAACACTTATGCATGTACATGATATTATTATGGTTGGTGGGACCATATAAGGAACCAATGAATTGTGTGATATTTTAGTCTCATGAGATTCCAAGTATAGGGTATGAGAGGTTATACTAAGAACATTATGTTATGAGTTCTAAATGGTTAACCACAAACAATTATTATAATGGCATGTTTAAATTTGTTTCAATATTCCCATGTTACCTTTATATTACCATGATATATATTCCCATTTTGTTCATTTTCATGATAAAAACACATTTTAGGATCCATTTAAATAACTATTGTAACACATGTAATAATTTACACAATTCATTATTATTTTATATTCCCTTAATAGGATTTATATCTCACCCATTTCTTCTTTAGGTGCGCTGGATATCCCATGAAATTTTAAGAGCAACGAAAAATTAGGAGAATGTTATTGAAGTTTTCAATAATTCATATATAACCATTTTTATATGTATTTATTAAATGTACCTAATTAACCAAACACACTATAATTATTGATCTTGTTGGTTTATTATTGGTATTATTACATATTAATCGATGAATTATTGTGTAATAAAGACTAGGGTTTTCAGAATAAGAAAGGGAGACCTTAGATGCTCAGTAAGAGTAATCATATAAGATATCAATTAGTGATCATAAGTGTGAATAATATAGACATATGGTTATGATAACATGATTATAACATATTTAAATATTACCCAATCGATTAAATATCATTAATCATAAATCATTTCATAATGGTTTTTCTTAATAAATTTATAAGTCATATGTGTGTAGAATCTTCTACAATTAGTCATGAGCTATGAAAAAATTTCACAATAATATAACATATTTTTGTGGGATTAAATTAGTTGAGAAAATAACTTCAATAAAAATTATTAACGCAGAAGACATTCATTTTAGAGAATTTAACATAATTTAAATTCCAACATGGCCATTTCCAACCTTATCTTAGGTCCAATATCCATCTAGTTTACACTATAATCTCTAAGGAGTATTCTAATTATAGGATCTTTTTATTGTTTCTCAACACCATCATCATTACCCAATTCATCATAGGGATATATAATTTTGGGCCCACCGGTCACATAATGAAAATTATTCATATATCTTTAATAAGAATATAAATCATTCATGATATCATCATATCATAACCCATGGGCAAGATGAATGATTCATAAATATTTTATCATCCTATCATTGCATAATATGTTGAAAAGAAATAAGTTTCGTAATTTCTTCATCGTAAATTAATAATATTTTGGATATAAAACTATTTTCATAGAATTGTCCATCAATCATCATCATTATAATATATCCTGATAATGAAATTATATGGTATCGTAATATTATATCCCCAAGTGAATAATAATAATACTTAAAGGATGTTGACATATAATAAAAATAACATTTAAATACCATTCAATATATTCATTGAAAACATATTAAATGGCCTTTTATTTGGATAAAATATTAACTACATATTCTTAGATTATTGAGAATCTTTTTAAAAAAAATAACTGTGGAAATATGTAAAGTATGGATCAAATAAAATAAATTTTAGAATAGTTGGATTATTAATTAATGCCATACACTTTAGAATAATACATTCCTTTCACCCCTTTGTAAAAGGTCAAATAAACTTCTTTGGAAAAAATTTAGAAAGACTAATTTTTAAAATATTTTAAATAAATTAAAATGTTTTAAAAAAATACTACTTTTAATAATTATTGTATGTGTATTGACACTCAGTAAACAATTTTAAAGAGTATAGACATACAAGAAAGAGAAAAAAGTTAGTTTTTATTAAAAAACTATTTTATTAAATTTAAGTACCATATAGAAGCAATTAGTGCTCAAACTAACAAACTCAAAAAATAACCATATGAGAAAATTCAATATGGGGTTTAATTAATAATATAAAAAAAATTACTCATCTTAAATTTAGCATAATCAATCTCAAAAAAAATTGACTTACAAATACACCCTTACCCCATAGCAAATGTTTTAATCATAACCCCCATGAATGAAATATCATCAAAATAAACTTTATATAAAATTAATATAATGTTATTCATGATATATCATATCAAAATTGAAGTATATAAATGAGATTAATGAAACCAGTGATGAATTTAGAAAATGTCCCAAGGAAAAGAAAGTGATATATAAAACCCTTACCTCAAGTATTGTATAACATCATACATGTTCAAATATCACATATTATAAATATATAGTTCATTTTGAATTTATTTTTTAATTATATTCCTAAATAACATACTATGTATCAATTAATTATAATTTCATATTATCCTTTTATTAATACCTTCTCCAATAAAATGAATACTCAAGTTATAATTCATATATTTTCATAGAATGTTTCAGTTCGATGGTTTTGATACATGCAACATGGTTATTTTTTCATGTTATTAAGATTCATAAACATGATATAAGTATTATATTTTTTTAATTAATTTGTTTTTATTTTTTATATAAATCGGGGTTGAAAAATAAATAATATCACTTCATAGAGATGGTATTTTGTTCTCACTCGGTAGTAACGTCTCAACTTTTTGATACATGGAAATAAATAAATGAAAATAATTTTTCACTTTTAAAGATTCACTATTATATGATAAAAACCATATATATTTAGTAAATTTGTCATTATAATAATTAGTTTTTATCAATATTAAAAATATAAATGCATCTCTTCATGGATGTGGTAGTGAAAAATTATTCATGAGAAATACTTTCATTTCCCAATTGATAGAAAGGATAAGGTGACTGGTTGATAAATAATCATTATTAAAATTCAATATCTTGAAAATACTAAACTAATTATTTTAAATTAGAAATAATGGATTTAGAGAATCTTGAGGAATAAATAAAATTGAAAGAACTTGGTTAGGAGTAATAACTCATTATTAAGAAACCTTTATTGCCTTTCACTCTAAGACATTATTGGAAGGTATTATTAGAACACCAAAAAATGTAGTTCACTGGGATGGAATCTATCATGATATTATGTTAGGTATTGGCTGAAATATAATCTTCACAGATTATGAATAATGGAGAATATGATGTGTTACTTTATAAGTGATGGGAGGGGCACCCTTGGAATTACCTAAAGTACTAAATTAATTAAGATTATTTTCCTCATTCAAGAGAAAAAATATTTATATTTTTAGAAAATAGGATGCACATGTGTTGGAATCCTCTTATAAAATAAAATATATAAATGTTTCAGGGATTATTTAACGTTAATATCTATATCTTTTCCCCTCATTAACCTTATTGATTATTACCATGATATTAATGGTATGTGATCTTTAGGGGTCATGAAAGTATATATAAAAGGAAAATTGACCCAGAGGTGGATAATGTTCATATTATTGACAACATCACACTAACATGGAATAGATCATATTTTCATCAATTTTAAATCATCTCATTAAATATTATTTACTATAAGATGTCATTAATGTTATTTTCATGACTATTCACATAGTGTGAATTTTAATAAAACAAATTGAATTTGAATTTGAATTTTATATTTTAAAACAACAATAATATACTATATATATCAAAAAAATTCATTAAAATCAATAATTTACTCAAATTTAATGACATTTTATATTTTTAATATAATTTATTATATTTTTCATTTAATTGAAAAAGAGCTATGTTAGTGATACCTTACGATTTATCGTACTTATTCCATAAGTAAATATTATAAAATTCATTATTATTTAAAATAAAAATTTATAATAGAAAATAAACTTCATTTTACTTAAGAAAATATAGTAGATATTTTATTTTAAATAGATTAACAATTTACAAAATATTCATAATAAAAAATAATATTATAGTGATCAAAATGACACCAATTTTCTATATCAAAGAATATTGGATGATGATGGTAGAAATAAATCCCAAAATAAATATAATGAAAGTTTTATATTGTTTTTATAAATCATTGCAAATACTTTTTAACATTATTTTTCCAAAATTACACTTATCAATGTGGAAAATTTATACCAAAGTTACTATTCATTATGACAAAAAAATGTATCCAAATTTACTAAATTTGGAATATATTGTTCAAAATATGTAATCCATTTTATCAAATAAAAAATCTATAAGTGATAGAAATTAATTTTAAAAAGTTGTGTGAAAATGCAATGGAACCCATTTTAAAACAATTAATTTTTTATATGATGTTGAATTTATTCATATTCCATTCATAGTAAAGACTTTTAGATTAATGATACAATATTTTATTAAATATTAAATATATAAATTTATTTTAAATAATTAATCAATACATATTTTTATACTTTATTTAGATAAAAACATCACATGTGTATGAAAAAAAATTCCAAAAAAAACAACTCTATTTACAATCAAATGATGTTATTTTCATTTATAAAATATTGATAACCAATGAATTAAATTTATACATATAAAAAATAATTATTCCTAATTTATTTAGTCTTATTCATATCCTCAAATACAATGATTATGTGATAACTACCGTATTAAAATTTAATATTTTAATATGATATCATGGTTTGTTTAAACTTGATTTTGGGTATAAAGAAATATATAAAAGAAATTGAATTTGTTTAAAGATACGTATATAATAAAATATAATTAATCCCCTAAAATAATGGTTGAATTTGGAATATAACCCATAAGAAATATCTCTATATCCACAACCTCATGTTTTATCCTCTCTCTCTTTAGTCTTTTCTGGTGATCCATTTTGGTCAAATACGTGAACGTCTTACACTGTAGCCTCAACATGATTATGATCAGTCTACGAGATCCATCCTAGAGAATCATCTACAACTCCCACAAATGGAATTATAAAATGTTTTCTAGGAGTAATGATTATATACATCAAAAGAATAATGAATTATATGAAATGATAAAAAAATATCTTTGAACCCAGAGAATTTAACCATAAAATTATGATCAACTCAAAACTCGACATCAAAAAAACATATTGGAAAACCCTATGGTTAATGAAGTTTCTTCATAATGAGACTAGGCTATGAACTCACGTAGAACATATCCATCATGTTCTTAAAATCATATCTTCTTTCTACCAAACCTATTAGGAAAAGAAAATTTTAAGAAAAACCACTCTCTTATAACATATGATGATGAACCAAACCAAATAACCAATCAAAATAAATACCCATAGTGGCTCATAACATGTACCTAATGGTGTTCCTAATCCCCAAAGGCTAGTCATAATAACCTCGTATTTATGAAAAAACCATTTTGAATGATATCTTCTCACCCTAAAATAAAAAATATAACTTTTCATACATGTATCATCGGTAAAACAAATTTTTTTTCCAATAAATAGAATCAAATATTTGTATAAATACATCATGGAATACATAAAATAGTCCCAATATGAATAATACTATAGAAAATAATAATTTAATAAATAACTAACAAAATATTATCCATATGATACTAGGAAATCATACCACAATCACACATCTATATACCCAATCCCATATAACCATAAAAACCACTTCTATATTTTCATTTGTTTCCTATCATGTAGAAAATTAGAAAAATTCCACACATTCTGAGGGTATGTGTAGGTTGTGACAAAAAATAAACCATGTATGATCTCAAAAAGTGTCCCATACGAAGTCATTATTAGATAAATGCATATATACTCTAGTATAAAGAAATCATGGAATTAAAAATTTAAACAATTTATATCAAAATCATATAAATAAATATTGTTTATTAGATACAAAAAAATCATATAAATAGTTTTCAAATCAAATTAAATAAACTTTTTTCATTTACCAAATCATACATGAAATCTAAGTCAAAATTATGCACAATTGATGATGCACCTAGGTTAAAATAGGATCTAAAAATATATGTTTCTCTTAAAATGAACAATCATAACGAGTGAACATTAATCATTTCCTAAGAATGATCATAAAAGGGGTATGTAAATTTCATGATGGGTAATTCCCCCTAAAATTTCATTTAATCTATTCTGTGACATGACTACCAAAGGAGTAGAAGAATTACATGATGTTTTATTCCCCATAAAAATCAATGAAAATTCAGGATACCAAACCAACACCTATATACCCAAGTATCCCTTGTGATTATCTTATAAAAACATTTCAAAGGGCTTATCCCAATTCAAGAAATAATTTTCTGACCCTTTTCTAATTTTGAAAATCATTCATTGAAATCCAATATTCATAAAACAAGCAGTTCTTTGAAATATTCCTTTATCATTTTCTATTGGTAAACCATTATATATCAAAATATATTATACATACACTTCTCAAATCAATTTTCGTTTCAATAACCATTTAAAAACATGTTTATAAAAATAAATATCATACAAAATACATTAAGAAACTTCATATAAAAACACATATGCCCAAAAATTTTCTACTTTGTGTGGAAATGGGAACCAAACACCAAGATGAAATGGATCATAAATTAGAATAACAGGAGGGATGGAAAATCAATTACATTACCTAAAAATCTATTTTTTTAGCACATGGTTATAAGATAAGAAATTATATCACTTACCTCATCAATCAACATGTCAACACCATGAAAAAATCAGATCAATAATTCTAGAACTAACCAACAAATAGATCTGTGAGAAAAAAATAAGGTAGAATTATTGGAATAATTGATCACATCAATATAATATTTATCTATTTCTGATCCAAGAGAATATTTAATAATGTTAGAAAATATGCTAAGGATATAAAATATTACATAATGGATCTATAATTCATCATTAGCTTTCTTGAAGGAGTGTTCTGATCCTTATATGTGGTTTCCCTTTTTATTTTGGTGAGTATTTTCATCCCTAGATTTCGGATGATAACCATAATGGTGAAGTTATTAATTTTTTGGATTTTCATCTTTTACATTGGATATTTCTTCTTTTCACTTTGAGGTTACACGTTGGGTTGTAGGGGTTTTGCAAC
The DNA here is from genome assembly GCA_963277665.1 of Viscum album. Classification (NCBI taxonomy): domain Eukaryota; kingdom Viridiplantae; phylum Streptophyta; class Magnoliopsida; order Santalales; family Viscaceae; genus Viscum; species Viscum album. The sequence continues at coordinate 173,607,707 of OY728146.1, read as the reverse complement.
ATGCAATTCTAGAAGGACTCATCCCATGAGTTGAATTCACAACATGAGTTTTTACATGTCCTGTAAGGGTTACATGTCATGTAATGTGATATCCTGTTTTAAATTAAAAAAGAGGCATATTTCTCAGCATAAATAAAAATTAAGGGGATTCACGATGTGTAAAAAAAATCATGGTGTGTAATAACCTATGTTCCATGTTTAAGGATATCAGATGACTGTGTGAGGGGTGATTTTTCTACATCATCCTCCACTCAACTAGAGCTCATACCCTAAGAAATTTTGGGTTGCTTTAATCCATTTGGATTGATTTTTTCAGTGACTGGTCAGCATGGAAATGAATTTTTTCTCTCTAGGAATTTTTCTCTCTTAGTTTCTCCCTTATTTGTGGATTCATCACCTTTTATTATACGGAACATTTAGAGGATTTTTTTTTCAATCAATCATTTTTAGTCTTTGGTTTTGACATGTCTTTTGAAGGTAGATATTGTTCTTTCTCGTCTTCTCGGACAAAGTTGGTTAGGTTTTCAAGCTCTTTAGGTTGGTGGATATGTCCAATTATTCTAATTTTCTAAACTAATATTATTAACTATTTAATTATTAAGATTTTAAATGGGGTTTCATGTGTTGAAAGTGAAAATGGTATGGGATCACATTTGAAAAGGGGTTTCTCTTTGAAAACATAATTTCCATGATTTGAAATGGATGGATTTTCAAACCCTAAAGAATATTGTCTTTGATTTGAAATGGATTTAAAAAATCTGATAATTATTTTTAAATAGAAATTGTCCATAATTTCATATAGGGAACCTTCAGTATGTTTATATAGATACATGAGTAGCCTTAGTGTGAGTGAAACCACTAGGAAGTAACCTATTATACAATGATAGTCTATTTTAGGCCTCGTTGTATGAGCATATCTGGCATTATTCCTTATTTGGGATTGTGATTGTCTAGTATGTATTTTACCATAAACTAGAGCTCAAATGGTAGGTGAATTTTTGTTTCTGGTTTTTTATTATATGTTGGTTGTTTTATGGTCATTGGATCAAATTTATGTCTACATATAAATTTTTTTACCTTCTTTGTTCCAGGATTTGGAAGATATACCATGAAGTTTTTGTAAAATTCGTTATTATTTAAAAACGGATTTCAAATTGATTAGTTTATAATAATTTTTATATTACATTTTTTATTTTAAAACATAGAAATATCCATTCTTGTTATTAAAACATATACAAATTATTTTAGTGGTATCCTAGTGGGTATTGTTTCCCACACCCTACTTCTTCCTGAGGGAGGATGTATAACTTTTTTTTAGGATCCAGGTAAAGGTATTATCATTCTATAGAAGGAAGATTTCTCTTTTCATTTCTACTTTGTTTTGGAATAGTTGGTGGGGATGTTTGGTAATATGGAGAATTGTTTTCTAGGATGTTCTTATTTTTTATGGTTTATCGTGTTTGGATCAGTTTTATTTTTTTCTCACTGTACTCTGGTTATATGTCTTGTTTTAATGATAATAAATAATTGTTTTTTGTATCTTTTTTTTAACCCAACCCGTAATGGGTTGGCTTTGGTGATTAGTCTGGTTGTCCCTTATTTGTTTGTTATAATTCAGTATCAGATCTCATTACATAGCTTGTAGTGTGTTAGCAGTGCTTGAGTTGTTTTTGTGTCTTGGTTTGGTTGGAGTATGATCATATGAATACATATAATAGTTTTAGAAATGGGTTATTTACACCTCTCTCTCGTTACATAATCCAAATTTCTATGTGTGTTTAGAACATTTATCCAAAGATAATTTCCTTGTATTCAGGTTCATTTGAATAAATTTTATAAGTTTTTTTTTTAAAATTAACATATATTAAATTTCAAAGGGAATTGTGGGTGTAAAATCATGTGAATAAACTATGTCTGGATTTTATTTGATGGATTTTTCCTATGAAAAGGGTGTTGAATTCTTGAGATTGGATTAATAAATTATTTTAATATTTATTATTCTCAACCATATTTTTGGAATCTTGTTTTTGGATCGTTGGTTTTGGAAATTTCTCTAGTCCGATTAATATTTTTCCAGTATTTAATAGACCATTTCACATAAAAGATATCATCCAAATATGAGAGGGGAATCTACAAGGTCAGTTTCATAGGGGTATACACTAATAGACCCTTATTTGGTTGAAGAAACAATCCATACAATTCAATATTTGGGGTCAGTGGGTGCAGTGAACTTGGGATGGGCATTAGATCATGGATTAGAATTTACAAATCTTCATCCACATGTCTTAAATGGTAACAAATAACCAAAATAATTAAATTATTTTCTTGAATGGATTGAAAGAAAATTCATCTTTTTTAAAAATCTTAATGATTATCAGGTGGGTTTTATCGTGTATATGCTCGAAAGAACATGATGAATATAGTGGGAATTGATAGTTCAAGTTAGGTTGCATGAAGGCCTTACCTGTGTATCTTTAATTAATATATTAAATCAGTTTCATTATCATGATAATTTATGTGTTGTAAATACCAAATAGTTTCTGATGTTGGAGGAAAGAGAGTGTACAATTCTAAAGCACTCATCCCACATTGAGGAGTTAGTACATCTGGCATATGAACTTATCACCAATTATTACCAAAAGGATCGGAGGCTTGATATGGGGATGAGGGCCAATTTTTAGTCATTGATTTCCATTTTTTTCCTCTTTAACATTTTACAATTATTGGATATATAATCTATATAAATGGTAGACATTTTTTGGAGGATAGTCTTGGGAGTTTATTTAGGGGGCGCAACAATTATCTCTGTAACTTCTTCTGGTAAAAAAATAAAGCACAAGAGCAGTAGGATTTCTTTAAAACCAGTTTTAGAGGATTCTATAGGCTATAAATAAGTTATTTTATTCTATAAAGGAAGGTGTGGTTATACCAGGTCCTAGTGTAAGGATACTACTAGAACATTTCATCTCTGTGAGAGATCAGGCAATTTTATGCGTTTTTGTGATGAGATGTCCCATTGATGAAATGTGGGATCCACAGTCACCAAGGGTTTGTAGGTTCATCTTGATGCTTCCAAGTGTTGTGGGTATCATTCATAGAAAATGGGAGATGTCCAAGTTGTTATTTCTGGATAACTATATATAGTTGAGTGTGCATCGGTGGAATATGAAGCAGGGAGAACTACTTTTATAGGTATGAGGTTTATTTCATCTTCTATGGTGGTATCTTTTTTTGAAATATGTGATACTCATTATTTTATGTCATCAATGTTGGTATCCATGTTCATATTTTGTTCGGATATAATTTCATTCTTGTTGGATCTTTCCACAACATTGTGGAAGAGGTCCAAACAAGGTTTCAAATATCCCACATGTCAGGGGGTGATTGGAAACTTTGAGGTGGTTTGGGAATTCATAGTTCTTGATCTTCAAATTATTGACTTGATCATCAATATGGATTAGATGATTAGCACAAATTCCTAGAAATACTATTATCTATATCTGTTATATTTTGTATTTTAATATGGGTCACTAATGTTTTTTATTGTATGTGGGACTCATGATCGGCAAGGGGAGGGTCACATGTTCCTTATGTCAGTTTAATCTCATGCCTGTTTTCAAAAATATTTAATGATTTAGTTGACCCATTCATATGTGGTCATCTATCTACTATAGTGTTTGAATAAACTGAGTTTTTTATTGATGATTTTATGGGATTTCCTCCATTGAGAGAGTTCATCTTTACTATTGACATGCTATGTGGAATGATTACTATTTATATTCCATCATATCTAATGGAACTTCTTTAGTTGGTAGAACATAAATTCCAACATGAGGACCTAGAGGTAAATTCTTGTATTCTTCCTACCATTTCACCATTGGTTTATCCTATGATATTTTTTAATAAGGTGGATATTAGTATTAGACATTGTATCAACTATCGAATGTTGAATCGGGTGACCATTAAGAACATGTTCCTTTACCCCGAATTGATGATCTCTTTGATCAGTTTAGGGGGGATAGTTTTTTAATAAGATTGATGTGTGGTCGGGGTACCACTAGGTGAGTGTAAAACAGACAGATGTAAGATATCTTTTGTAGAGCTGATGATAAGGTTGACTTCAGCACTAGTTTTGATTCTTCTTGAACCAGGTTGTGTTATGATGTTATCTACAATTCTTCTAGTATGGTTTTGTAATGTCTCTTGATGCGGGGGGGGGGGGTAGTATTTGCCTTATAGATCATTCCTGTTACTTCCTTATGAAAATAACTACACTTCAAATGATCTTGAGTTGGTATCTGTTATTAATGTTCTCAAAAAAATGCATCACTCCCTCTTTGGAAAGAAGTATATGACATATTTTTATCAAACAAACATGAAGTATATCCACATTCATTGATATATAAATTTGGTATAGATATTCTATGTTTATTATCTTTATAACAGTGATTTTGGTATCACATATACCCCTGATAAGGGTAATGTGTTATTTGATGTGCTGAGAACAAAATTACCAATGCAAATCTTGATGGAATGAGTAGAGCAGTGGTATCTGATAAGTTTGTTTACTAATATGAGCTTGATAGTAGTGGATGTTGGTAGAAATTTGTTCTTGGAATCGATAAAAATTTTCTCATATTTTTATGAGAGAGTTTTATTTTAGAAAAAAATAGGCACTAACAACTAACACTTAGGGTAAATCATAAATAGTGGGGAGACCTTGAATGAGTTCTGGTAGGCTGCCAGTAGATATTTGTGCATCTATAGTAGTTTGGTATTTGTATTTTTCTTTATTCAAAAGATTATATTTAGTGGACACCAGTATTATTGGTATGTTCATCTAGAGAGATAAAATGATGAACCACGATTTGAGAGGTAGCTATTGGTGGATGGGTGTAAGGTATTTAGATGTAAATTTGTTATTGCAGTGTCAAAATTGTCAAATAATTAAGGTTGAATACCATATACCTATAAATTTTCTATAACCTTTATACATTCTGGTTTTTAAGTGGGATGATATTTCCCTAGATTTCATCTTTGGTTTACCATTGAATCCTAGTGGGATGAATAATATTTTTTTTGATTTTTGACACACTCACTAAATCTATGCATTTTATCTAGTAAAGGAGATAATGAAAGTGGAACATCATGGGGACTTTTATATCTGAGAGATTGGAAATCTATTGTGGTTCCCTATTTATTTGTTTCTAACTTGGACTTGAGGTTCAAAACCATATTATGGAAATTATTTTAAGAGGAAATGGTTTCCTAGATGAAATTCAGCATGGCTTATCTTCCACAGATGGATGGGAAGACAAAGAGTGATATCTAGGTTCTTGAAGCTATACATTGAGATTGTGTTCCTAATTTTGGAAGATCATGTGATAGACATGTTTCATTGGTTTAGTTCTCCTATAATAAGAGTTATCAGACTTCTTTCAGGATGGAACCCATTGAGGGTTTTCACAAGTGGGAATGCCAATCTCCCTTCTGCTAGGAATTGCTGCGAGAGTGGTCCTTGGTTAGGTCGAGTGTTGTTTACGAGGCGATGGAGGCAATGCAGTTGATCCAAAGGAATTAGATCACCGATTAGAGTCATCATATATCTTATGTAGACCATCTTCATCTACCGATGGAGTTTGATGTTAGTGATCAAGTATTTCTCGAAGACTCACCCCTATGGGGAGATCATTAGTTGGGTATGTAGGGTATGTAAGAACCATGGTTTGTGGGCCCTTTGAGATCATTGTGCGATTAGGGAGGGTGGAATGTCAGTGGTTCTTACCATATTGCATGACTTATATACATGATTTGTTTCATGTTCCCACGTTATGATATATAAACCAGAGCCTTCCCTTTTTATTAGATGTGAGTTTTTTATTCTTGAGCCTAATAAAATTTTGGTTGAGCGGCTAGTTCATATTATGGATTTCTAGGATAAGGCACTATGTGATAAAACAATTCCCCTAGTCAATTTATTGTGGCAAATTACACAATATCTCTATGAGATGTTGGAGTGAGAGTCATTGAAGATGTCGTTGTGGCCTTCTCTTTTTATAGATCCATGATCTTGAGTTATTTTTGACTTAATAAAACATTTATGGTGGTGATATTATAAGTCCCTATTACCTTTTTTCCATGTATTCTCTGATCATTTTTCATGGTTTCTATTTTTCTTTGGGAATATATTTTCATTCTATAATTTGGAGGATACCTATAATGATGAAGTCATTTCTTTTAATATTTTTAACTTTTCTTTGTGATTTTAATTTTTTTCACTAGTAAGTTACACGATGTGTAGTATAGTTTCCCAATGTGTTATGTCATTTAGACTCATCTCATGATTTGAATTCATAGTGCGAGTTTTAACACACCATGTAAGGGTTACTCAAAGCATAATGTGAAATCCGGTTTTTAATTAAAAATGTTATTCATTTTTTGGTGTCACTCAAAATTAAATGGATTCATGATGTGTAAGAGATTACACAATGTGTAATTCCATAAGTTCTATATTTTAGGGTGTCATGTGAGTGTTTGAGGTATTATTTGTTTTTGAAGCCTCAACTAATCAGCCAGAGCTCATACCCTAGGTGATTATGGGTGCCTCCATTCAATATGTATTGATTTGTTCTGTGATTGATCTGAAGGGCTAGGATCATCATCTCTCCAGGTAAGCCTTCCTTTTAGTTTCTCTCTCATTTGTGGTTTCATAACCACTGTTTTTATGTATTATTGATTAGATTGTGTTTTCTATCAACCTTGTTCATTATTTTCTCATGGCTTGATTTTTTGGGGCATATCGTGGGGGGTTTATACCCCATTTTCAAAGGTGGTTAGGTATTATATTCTCTTGATTTTGGTGGATTTGTCCAACAATTCCAATTTATCGTATTTCATTTTATTTTAATTAATTTCATGATATTTTAATTTGCATTTCATTTATATAAATTGAAAATGGCATGAATTCGTGTTTGAGAATAGAATATTTATTTTAAAATTAAATTATATTGATTTAAAATGGAAAATGGATTTTCAAGCCTAGAAGCATATTGGATTGACTTTGGAACTATTTTATAAAAAACTGATCATGCTTCTAAAAACATAAATTCACAACCATTTATAATAAGTAACCATGAGTACATAAAGATAGATACATGGTTATCCATAGTGTGTGTTACACCATTAGGAGGAAACATCTTATATGTTGATAGTCTATTGAAGTCCTCAATGATTGTTTATATCCAAATGTATGCCTTTTTTGGGATTGTGACTCTCTAATACGTATATTCCCATAGTCTAGGACATAACTGCTATGCGCAATTTTTCTGTTTTTTGTTACATGATGGTTGTTTCAAGGTTGTTGGATCACATGTATGTTTAATTTTTGGTATTTTTCCTTATTTATTTCGAGAATTGGAATATATAGTAATTTATTTTTGAAGATCACATTAATTTTTTTATTGTATTGCAAATGTAATTGTTTTCAAATTATTAATTACTTTTATCAGAACATGTATAGATTCTTTTGGTGGTATCCAACTAGGTGTTGTTGATCACACCCAACATCTTCCTCTTGGGGTTTGTAGAACTTCTTTTTAGGATTGAAGTAAATGGATGTGTTTTCTATATAATTAAATATACTACTTAGATTTCTTTTCTATTTTGGGAATTTTGGTGGTGACACTTGCTCACGTGGAGACTTGTTCTCTAAACATATCATTGTTTTTTTCTAGCCATATTGGCTCATTTGTATCTTTATTTTATTTCTGTATAGTAATCCATTTGTATGTCATGATTTTTTAAATTCATTAATTTATTTTTTATCTCTATTTTACTTCACATAGTAATTGGATGGCTTGGGTGACTTGTCGGGTTAGCCCTGATATGACTGTTACAGGATCTATTTGAGATCAAAACAGAAATCAAAGATGATCAAGGGATACATGAGTGCCAAACAGTAACCTCACCAAGAACACTGGATGGATTGTGTTTTGGGGATATGGATTCAAAGGTTAATAAAATGATTTTGAGATATTAAAAAAATTATGTAGTGCTAAAATTTTGGTTGAAACACAACTAGCTGCCCGATTGCCCTTATATCCATGGTTAGTTCTATCTAAACCCACTGGACGGCTGGTGCTTTACCTCTAGCTGGTCAGAGGTCTTCTGCATCCACCACCATGGATAATCTATAATGATTTATCATTGGACCTCTAAGACTTCTAAATATTATGATGAATATATCTGATTTAAGGCAGCGAGTGAGCATAGGAATTCGGGACCCGAAGTGTCTCAGTATAGTGATTTTATAAATACTGAATATATTTTTTCACATGCACATAGTTTCTCTAAAAACATTATAACTCTCAAGTACAGTCTGATCTTAGAAATGTGAGTCAGTGGTTATGTTCAGAATTTAATGTTTACCCTAGGCATGATAAAAACATTAACACCACTAGGTTTTTGTTCATGGAGAGTTTGAAACAAAGTCTTAAAAAATGGGTTAATTGATTTTAGTTAAATATAAATAATTTTACCCTAATTACTTCCCCCGGTCCTCATGTCTTTTTCTGAAACCATAGAGGAGAAACCTCTCAAATCCTCTCTCCCATTGGATATTATGGAAATGGTGATGAATCAACTCAACGAAGAGATACTAATCTTCATTCCTGGATTGGATCATCATCCGATAAAGGAACAATACGATTTGTGTGTCATTACACACCAAATGCGATGGATATTTTACCTCATGGTAGGTAGTATTTTTTTCTCTTGATCCCAATCGTTTACCATTATTATAAGATTTTAGAGACCAAATACAAATTCCTAGAGATCTATTCTAGGTCGATCTTCCTGTTTCATGGTAAAATAGTGCGAATTGGGAATTTTAAAAGATTAATACTGACTAGAATTAATGTATAAATTACATGTAGTTTAGATATACAATCTTTTTAGCCCTTCTGGTTTTGGGAAAAATACATTTGGGGACTACAGTCTTTGTACTAGGGTTATATGCCGTGTAGTGACCCAAACCATGTGTCCAAGGGATATGGCCTGGTATAGCCATGTGAAAGAATGTGGATTTATAAAAGAACATAGAAAATGTACATGGACATGGGATCCAATATATAGACAAATAAAAACACATTGGGAGTTTTTTCATTTATCCTTAACACCCTATGTTTTAAGGGATACATGGAAAGTAAGGGACAAATTTGGTCGGTCCATGTAGATAAAGAACAGGGCCACGGTATAGGTTAAGAGGTGAAAAATGTGTACTATATGTAAAAACATTTTACCCCTAATGGGTTTCAAAAACCATGCATATAGTATACATAGCTAGGTGGTTGAGTAGGTTCACACGGTGTGTGAACCCCTGTGCACACCGTCTACTTTCTTACGCTCTTTTTTAGATATTATCCATTTTTATCTCCTTCTACGGTACTCGGATTGAGGAATTTGAGTAGACTATACTGAGAATGTTTATTCCTATAATGTGATGGTATCCATAATTTCATAATATGATATATGATTTTTCATGTTTTGATCCTTCCCCTCATCTTCTGGATGTAGTTCCCCATGACTCTTTATTCTAGTAGAGTGGTGATACCTTATGGGATCAAGGTGTGGTCCCCTACCCCAAATAGTTTATCAAGATGAAGTATTATAAAGGTGATTCTCCTTTCATTGAAGCTTGAACAATGAAACATATTGGTGTGGTTCATTACAGAGAGACTCTATGACCAGTGCTCCCTTATGGTATCAAGCCATGAGATTTCCCTTAGCTTTATTCCTTGATAGAGATGGGACTCTCCATGTCTTGGGTGATGGTTATGTACAGGTGGGTAGTTATTAAATGGTAATTAATCCCATGATGGATTAGGTCATGGTCTTTGCATATTATTCATATAGTAGGATAGTTCTCCCCTACGGTTCTATGGTACATTCCCTCCAAACGTTTTTTCTACATATAGTAGGTACTCCCCTATTGGACCAGGGTATGAGTCCTCTATCTATAGTGTTTGTAATCCCATGTTGTGTTAGGGGGAGGGTCCTCTAGATTTTATGTATAGATAGATTGGGTACTCTGATATAATGTTAGGGTGGGGGTCTCCTATCCTTGGATTTGGATCTCCCATATTGTTCCAGAGATCAGTTCCTCTCTTTGTGTTTTTTGGAAGATATCGTACTCACCCATCCTACCAGGGATTTGTTGTAACGTATCGAACCTAGTTTCCTAGAGCTGGTGCATTATTTAATTATGCTAGAATGATTATAATAAAGTCATATCCAAAAGGAACTAAAATTTTATTATTTTTATAAAACATGATACAATCATAATTTCAACATTACAATTTTAAATCAAATATCTAATAGAAATTCCATTCGAAAAATATATGACTCTTAGATTATCCATGAAAGTAATTCATAACATTCATCTTCACAACATAGGGAAATAAAACATAAGAATGGGGTGAGATTATATTATAATTAAGGTAATTAATACATTTGAAGCAATCAAAAAAATAAACACAAGGCATGGTGAACATTTAAAAACACAAGCCTTTCAATATATACTTGATCATAATATAGAAGGAATGAAAGTTGATTCAATAAAGACATGTAAATTATTATAAGAAAATGAAACATAACCATTGATATTATAATAGTATAATAATCACATGTATTATCAATTACTAATATCATAATTATGGAATCCATAATGTTGGACATCTGAAACATATTTTCAATACATCGACCAAGACGTCTGAAAAAACGAGGGTAAGGCCTTGGAAAAAACCCAATTCAATTTTGTCACATGAAACATACCTATGAATTGAGGGGATATAGAGGGTCTGACCCATCACATTCTATGCCCAATTAATTCCTAATATTATAGGGGATAAACCTAAACAATATGATTTTATGAAATAACTTTCCTAAATATGTACACATAAACACTAACCATTTGTGTAGTATCATGAATCGTATCAAGATAGATCATCCACAGTAAAAATGATTTTAAAAAATTTCAAACAATATTTTATATGATAAATATAATATATTAATATAAATAAGACATAAAATTTAATAGAGTTTTTTAAATAGACAAAAATACTCTAATAAAATCATCATGGGATTTTTGAGAGAAATACACTTCTACTTTGAAAAGAACAGTTCTTTGGAAAAATATTTTAAAAACCTCTGAAATGAAATAATATAGATTTTACATGATTGAATGGGTGGTTTTTAAAAAATATTTGTTTCTTGAAAAAGATTACAGAGTGGGCTTTAAAATAGGTTAAAATTTGAGAAGTTCCCTCGAATTTGGCTTGTTTATCGGAAAGAATTGAGAGAGATCTTTATAATGCATTTTATAACCCATAAAATTACGAAGTACTATAATTGGTACACATATATAAAACATTATAAAATAATTTTGTGGATTAATTAAAAATAATTAAGAATTTAATTGGTATAATCTGAGAAAATGGGTAACCTGAAAAAAAATTCAGGTTCGGGTAGAAACCCTTACCTTATGGCTGAATGAGTTCTGCACATGACCTTAACTACCAGGATAGTCAAATTAAATACAATAGTTAATTAATTAATTAATTAATAACATTTTATATATTTATTTGGTTCACTATTGTCTCATTAAGTTCATTTATGTCCTTACTGATGATTTATAGAGTTTAGTTTTGTCATTCGGGAGCATTTGTTTTCTCGGTTTCCAAGATCGGTTCACTAGTTTATAAGTAATGATGTTAAAGTAAATGGGTATAAGTCTAGATAATTGGAATTACATATTGTTAATTAGAATCCATAAATGTAAATGTTTCTTTATATCATGTATTTATATGGTATGATTTCGAATCATTGGATAAGACATTTAGAGATAATTGTTTAGATTGTTACGGCGGTATTTCGATCACCAAGAACTAGTTTTGTTGTATGAATTAATATTGTGTATATGTAATAGTTTTAGATCATTAAATAGTTTATTATACATATATAATAGTATTTTTTAATAAATTTTTTTTTTTATCATGACCATATTTGTGGAATAAATTGAAGAATAAATGTTCATCGTCCACGAAGGTTGTAAATCGGCACCTCCCAGACGCTAATTTCATTTTTAATGAAAAAAGGGATAGATAATAGTTTGAAAAGGGTTATTCTATTGACATGATATAATTACAGTATACAAATGATACATTATTTATAATTATTATTTGTACAGAGGTGGTGAGTAGATAATAATAAAATAAATTGAAATGAAATCAAATGAAAAAGGAAGTGGATTTTCCTCTTGAAATTTCCGCTTTGAGAACCTCCATCAGGGAATGGGTTTTTCTCTTTTGGAAAGACCAAGAGATCCTAGAAATGGGGAGAGACAAAGGAATTGGATTTTTGTATAATACTTACATGCTTCAAGGCTTATAGGATTGAGAAGAATAGGTATTGAGGTGTGGGTTTTATAGTTGAGAAGAGAGGTGATTTTTGAATGTCTTATTCATTATTTAATTATTTTCGTCCAAACAAACAATAGATTTTATTCTTGTGACCAAAAATATTAATAATCACTTTTGAGTTACAACCATGATTTCTTAAATCAGCAATGAATCAACGAAAAGTGTATTTTTCTTCTAATGTATTTATACTATAAAATACAGTATTTTACTATTCGCAAAAAAATCATCTTTTTTAGAAAAATCCCAAAAATTCACCATAACCACATTTAAATGTATAGAATTCAAAAATGGATTCCATTTTATTTAAAAATTATAAATATGATATATTTAATTTTTTAATAAAATCATTCTTTACATGAAAAATCCATATTTTAATTTTAAAACCGATATTATAACACTTTCAATAATTTACTCAGGCATCCTAAAATTATCCTAAAATCATAAGAAAAATAAAATATTGATTTAATAATCCATTTTTATGAAAATAAATTTTATTTTAAATAATTTTACTAATTAAAAAACATTATAGAATATTTATGACTCACAAAAATACCAACACTTAATTAATAATTTTTAAATTATTCATTTACATACACTATGATATAATTATATCATACTTTCTCTTATGTGATGCCTAAATTTTATTTATACTTTCATCGGTGTTTTTTATTTTTCATTAGGTAGGTTTAATATTAATAATGGTCATATTACAATTCCTAATGTCTGGTTACTATTCCTAAAAAAAATATAAATTGATTCTGTTAAACTGTAAATATCTTGTTGATCACAACTATGTATATCCATTTTTTCTAAATTCAAATCATAGAGGAAGAAAAATTATGTTTAACAGAAAGGTTATAATAAATAAGTTTTGTTTCACAGAGACTCGGTGTTTCATGCATTGCATTGTATATTAATTTTTTTTTAAAACTGTGGGGTGTAACATTAATAAAATTCAGTACCATTATCTCAGAGCATGTTTAAAACCAAAAAAATATTTTGTGTGTTTTAAAAAATATTATTAATTATTTTAATTTTTATGACTAGTAGTTTTTTTATAACCTACCTATTTAATAACATTCTTATTTTATAAATCACTTTTCCATCACTTTAGAAAGCATTAGAACTATAAAAGATGCATAAATATGATGTATTTGAATTCTTTTTAGATTGAAAACTTAGATAACCTGTTATATCATTCAATAAGATATTCTTCAAAACCACATAAATCTTATGTGACATAAAAAAATTATGTCTTTTTTATTTTTTGAACAAGTAGTTTTGTTAGCATATACCTATTTAATAACATTTTCATTTAAGAAATCACTTTTTGTTAAATTATATAAATAGTTAGGAGTATAAAAGATGCATAAATATGAAGAATTTGAGTATAAAAAATCCCTAAAATAGGTTAAATAAAACTATAAAATTAATCCACCAACTGATACTTTTTCTAAAAAAACACCCCCTTATTTATTGTATTGAAAAATCCCATTTAAATCATTTAATAAGAAATTAATTTGGTATAGGGATAGATCCAAAATCATATTTTTCATACATTTTGTATGTACATCATTAATAGAGAAAATATAAAAGTCATCCAAACTGATCTCCGGGGAACTTTTAATGGTATATTTGGGAGTATAAGGCTACAAACTAATACAAAATTCTTGTGGAATCCTATGATCTACAATTACCTTTTCAATGAGGTGATATATATGTAATTCCCAATACCAAACAAGGTAGATCAAGGGACATAATTCCCATGGATCTATATGGGAACTAGGGGAAAATTACTCAAGGTGAGGGATTAAGTGAATGAGAGATGCACTAGGTTTTTCTCTCCAAGAATGAAGATTCCCATAATTTCCTAGGACCTTCCAATCCACTATCCCCATTCATATATTGTTTTCCCTCGTTTCCCACACCAATGGATCATTCACTCCCCTCATTTCCTCTATCTCCCCTATTCTGGTCACTTATTTGTCTTCAAGAGGCCAATCTGACATTTATTCTAGGCTATGAAGACAAGTGGTAGACACATTCATTCAGATCTATCAAATTAAAATATACCGTGGTGAAGATATTTGAAGAGGCAACTCCCTCAGTGTCTATTCTTCTTCTCTACACTCCAGATTGAATTTTATTCTACAACTCATTCAATGAGGTGTTTCAAATTATCTTTGTACTTGGAAATTTATTCTAATGGAAGTGGCTCTGACTATCCTCGATGTGGAGGCCTTTTCTATTACTCCTCTATAAGTGTCTCTAGGTGTCTTTCTTTTTTGGAATTTACACTATTCTATGTTTATTCTCATCGTTCCCTTATCTGTGACCACTCAAATGCTGCTATTTTTGTAAATATTTTTTATTTTCTACATGGTTTACTAGAGGGTCTCTATGGTGAATTCTTATGGTTAACATATTTTGGTCTCTCCATGTGATGAGGTGAAGTTACAATGTGATTCAATTTCTAAATTAAGCTCATTTTCCCCCTCTATGGTGGTATTGATGTTTCCTTGATTAGTGGGGTTAGAATTCAATTATTTTAGACTCATATGTATCATTGGTTCTATAATTTCATCCTTTTCTACAAAGATAGATCCACAGGTTGGTATAAATCAAGATCAGATTCCCAATTTCCTCATAAAATTTTCTTCAATGATACAAAAAATTATTTGTTTGGGAATCACATTCATTAACTTGCTCTACAATGGTAGACTCATCTAAGGAAAATAATTTTCTTTTATTTCCAATTTACTTTCACCTTTGGGTAAAATGGGGATTTATTTCATCTAAATTCATGGGGGTTTAATGCTAAATTCATTAAGATGTTATATTGAATATCAATCAGGATCTAATCGATTTATAATATACAAGAAGGATCCTCTCACAAGATTTGGATTGAAACATACTCGATTGTTTTGGTAATCAATATGAACACATTACACCCATTAAACTATGAATTAATTAAATTTTTATATCTATTACTAAAAACATTTATAGTGATCTTTATGAAAAATAGACCTAGGTATAACTCCATTGATTTAAAAGAAAATTACTTTTATGGCCCCAACTTAGAAATATTTTTAAAGAATACATACAAAGCCTCATTTATGAATTTTCATGGATTGAAATGTTGTTATAATCAACTAATACATTGTGTTAGGGTATATTTGGGGTTAAACTTTTGTTCTCAAACAAGATATTCAACCAGCAATTCTAAAAATAATAATTTTTTAGCATTCCTTAATGGTATATTTTCATAACATTTATTGAAAAATAAATTTTAGGCCATCAAAATAAAATATAAAGAAAAAATAATTTTACACTACATGTCATTCCTTGATCATAAATTTCCATATTTATTTATTTATTTTTCAATATATGTGCTTCACTTTGAGTTTTGAGCTGATTTTCATGAAAATTTCAAAATGTGGAGTTTCAGTGCATCGTGCACACATCCCACATGATTAATACTAATTGTATGAATGTATAAATTTTTTATAGAAATTTTTTACATGATTTGAATATGATTTTCCAAATTATGTTGTCAAGAAATGTGATACTACTTATCTTATCTAGAAAATGCTTCACGGTTCGTGCATGATTTTGAAAACCATGCAGTAAAACTGTACGACTTGACCAAAAATTCCAAAACAAAATTATAACTTTTCCCCTATTAAATTATTATAACCACAAAATACTTTATTTTTATATCATGTGTGATCCTCCATGGAAGTCCCTAGGGAAATTTCACTTACTCCCTATTCAGTTCCATTCCCATATCCTTTGAATTTGGTTGGTTTCTCCTTGGGGGATGTCTAATTATTCTGTTATTCTCCTTCTTGTGTTCATATTTATTATTCTCATGTCTGGGATTCATGTTGGTCGAAATATATGTGAAATGTTTTTCCGAAAACATTGTGTTTTTTATTATTATTGGTGGCAGGTTCCCTCTCGGTTCATGTTCATCCCATAGTTGATGTTTTGCATCATCTACGCACTATTGAGATAGGTGTTTTCTTAATTTTCATTTACATGGAAAACCATAAAATACATTAATATTTAAAAATTAATTTCAAATAAATATCTTTTGTTATTTATATATATAACTTTATTTTGATAGTTTTATGAGATAATGTTTATATTAAAGGGGGGGGGGGGTCCATGATTATTCATCTTTGTTAAAAGTATATAAATGATAAGTGTTTGATAAAATATATAAGATCCCTTTTTTCTTAATTATGGTGTTTAAAATTTAAGTAATATTTTAATAATATATGTTTGTTTGTTTGTGGGATTTATTTTTGGTATTTTTGGTTATTTAAATTTTTTTACTTGAAACTTTTTATTCATTTATGTGTGACTTTAATTGTGTCCCAATATGTAACGTGATATAGATATAGGACGGACAATTATATTTTTGTATGAAATGAATAAGAGGAATACAATGACGATGTAGAAGAAGAGTCTTGAGAAAGATATCTCCCAAGACAAAAGGCTAATTCCAATACTAACCTGATTCCATGAAAAAGGATGATTCCCAAGGATATTACATTCCCCCATACGATGTTTAGGTACTCTTTATAAAAACATTTATATGGGGAATAGTTGGATTAAAAATATCCCATGTGGCCTCCCTTATCTAAATTGTTTATTCCTACTAGATTCCACCTAACAACCCAAATCACCATACATCTTTATCCCTTAATATAAATAACCCTACAACTTGGGTCCTAATAGTTACTACCTCTAAAAATATTCTTTTCCTCAACATTGAAGAAATGGATCATAATCATCACATTCTTCATCTTCTCCCAACTGTGTCACCCATAGTTTAGGATCAAAATATTGGTGAATGAGGATAACATGTTTCTCACACCTGAAACTTATGATTTTCCATAATATCCCACTCAATAATATTTTTTTAGGTGTCTAATTTCATTCCCAATAGGAGGTGTATGATTTGGAGACCCTCAAATAACAAATATCCAAACACCCTCCACTCAATTGAGTGGTTGGGTATGGTCCACAGTCAGTAGTTGTTTCTATAAATGGTCTGGTGGCCACCATAATTAATTTTCATGTACCAGATGAGGATTTAGTGACAACCACCATAGTATGGGGTACCCACAATACCCTTGAGGGAAAGCTCCATCAGTCGAGAATAAAAAATTACTTACAGGTGAGTCTCTGGATTATTGATTTGAACCTAACTATAAAGACATTATTGGAGTTTATTCAAGAAATTCTTGGTGTATTGCGGCTCGGGATGGAGAGGATGTAAAGATGTCAGGTATTCAATTATCTCAATATAGTCCTCGAATGTATGTGACTGATGTAGTATAACTAATTCCTCATACCAATTTTTGGACCTCAAGCCCATTATACAATTCCATGAGTTTCTCTATGAATTTTGAACATGACTATCCCAGATGAACATCCTTCACAATGTAGAACCAAAGGACCGCAACCCCTTTCTTATTAATCCATGCAAGTGGTGCCTTAACTTCCCACGACATTTTATGGATGTGAAAGTAATGTTTGATGTATATAATGTGATAGAAAATCATTCATATTTATAAGGTCATATTAGTTCCCTATAATGATGAAAAATATGAGTATCTATGATGATATTCCAAAATATAGTTCTACAGTTGGATAACGTACTGTAGAAGGCCACATAGTATGTTAACCATTGGGTGAGAGTTCTCATAAAAAGATGATTCTTCTTTTCATGAATTTAGAACTTGGAAATCTATACGATTGGAGTTTATAAGAAAATTCCCACCAATAATAATTGTAAATGTTTTTTTTCATCAGATATTCCTAAATGAGAATATTTGTAATTTTAGTTAGAATTAATGATTATCATTTATGCATTTCATGACTTGAAAAAAAGATTTAATTACCAAAACCATCATGAAATATGTTGGCAGGAAGTAGGGTGTGTTGGGTGTGTCATGATTGTCTTGTCATTAATTAATAATTCGATAAAGGAATTGCGCCTTCCATATTTATGGAAGTTGATATCTCATCCCTTTTATTGGAATATAACTATCACACTAAATTCCATGGACATGATGTGATGACGTTTATTATAGATATTAAATTAAATGCATATCAAGCACATAGTTTGGTGAAGCAGATGTACTACTTACATGATGAGATATTATGAAAAAGGTATTATATTACACAGTGAGTGTTCTTATGTGGTTTTCAATGTTGTGACATTTTGTTATATCTCTTGTGTTCCTTGACCCGTTGTTAGACAGTAATCTTGGAAATTAGGAAAACCTACATAATTCTAATGAGAAAGAATCCTAGATGGCCATACAGTTAGTGTTTTATTTGATATTTATTATATTTTAATTTAATTTAATTAATGGAATAAATATTATTCTCAGGACTGAAAAATAATTTTATTCATGTTATTTTTATTGCATAAATTTAATAAATATTTATTCACCATCCTGCGAATGAAAATATAATTATTTATTTTATTTAATATTAAATAAATATTTATTATTTAGTATTCGAATGAAATATTTATTTATGAATAAAATATTTATTTTTGTATTTAATAAATATCGAGGAGTTAAAACAGACCAAGATCGGGTTTGGTGATAATTTTTTTTTAAAAGCTGATAAATAATATTTATCAATTTTAAAAAGTTGACACATGCCATAGAATATTAATATTACAATTATTATTTAGGACATGGTTTCTTTAATGGTTATCATATTACTTAATGGCCGACATGTAATTAAATTATTATTTTAATCTAAACTCTATATTTATAAATAGACAGTTATGTCTATTCTATGGAGTATCATTATGCAATCAAAAAAATAGAAAATTATTGGGCATAATGAATTCTCTCTCGAATACTCCAATCTCCCTCTCAAGAAAGAGAAACTCATGAGAGATTTATTCAAGATCGAAGAAAGAATGTTCCTGAACGAAAAACACAAGGAATTATATTCTCCACTCTACAAACTAGAGATCGAGTGGAATTTCCCTAAGTTCATAGGATTATGTGTGGATCACCTCTAGAGGGATTATATACTTGGATCCTCACACCACAATGAAGACAATATGATATAGTCTTTTCGGACAATGAACATTCACCAATGAAGAATGTTCCTAACCTCAACTATTCATTTATTCAAATATAAAATAAAATAATTATAAATTTGACGTGAATGATCCTTTGTTTTGGTTTTGAGAAATCATAATTAAATGAAATTTTAATATATCTCCATCCACTACACACTTCCGCTTCACCTGGAACCAACAAGTGGTATCAAAGCTGTCATGTTTAAATTTATAATTAATTATTTGTATGGTTATCTATGCATAATGGTGGTTAAATTTTCATTTCATGTTATATGTTCTTTAATAGGATTTAAATTAATATTCATTGACATATTAATCATATTTTTTAGTGTTTAATTTTCATAATTTTTTTTGAATATATGAAGAACAATTTGTGATTTCTTTGGGAACTGCTTGATTTTGTTTCATATAAGACACGTTTATACGACGTGTATTCGAAAGTACACATTGTTTACCCAATTATATTGCATATAGATGCGCTAACGGATACATGTTGTGCCATGAATTAATTACACGCAATGTATGACCCATGATAACTGTCCATGGTGTCATGTATATTTCAAATTAAATAGTGTGTATTTATGTACATATTATGTTGTCTTCATGGGTTAACAACATAAATTGTGCAATCTGTGTCATCATTATACATGGTCAAACCATGTGAGACTCACAATCTAGAGTATTTATGATATACACGATAGGTATTCGATGTACAATGTATGTAGTTCATCAAATCCTATATCCAAGTAACACATCGGTCCACTCAGCAAGAAAATAGGCACACAATTTAAAGGGATACATGGTATGTATATGGTTAGTAAATTTCATGTAGTCTCCACCTGAGAACATTCCGAGTCTTCATCACCTTTCTCAGGAACATGAAATTCGGATCCTAGGGTGTGTAGATAACATGTACATTTCTTGTAGTCCACTGAGACACACGTCAAAGACCCAAGCGTACATTCAAGATACATGGAAAGTGGAACACCTGGTGTGTAGCAACTATGTGCATGTCATGTAGTCACCTATTAATGAAAAAAATTAAAAATAATGTTAAATATAAAAAAAATTAGTAATAAAACTATATTTTTTAAATTGGAACACCATTTTGGGTTTGAAAATTTAATAATGGTTTTAAATAATTTAAAATGGTCAATTAATTTATTATAATAAATATTCCATTTTTTCTTCTTCCATTTTTCAAGAATTAGATAAATGATGGTATCTTCAATTTAGTTTGTATGATCATTAAGAAAAATGGAAAATAAAAAAATAATTAACTAATCAATAATATGGTGTTCATGTTAGTAATAAAAAACATATAAATAAATGAATTTTATCCAGTTACCTTTGTTTATTCATTGCATGTATGACTATTCATATACTTAACCAAGAGATTTGTAAGAGTTAGAAGTTTTAATTTAATTTATTTTATGATTTTAATTTATTTATCATTAAATTAAATATGATGGAATGTGATTCATCCGTCCCTCCATTATTATATTATACCTACATGTCCAAATTTATTTACTTATCCCCATTTAACTAATCCTTTGGTTCCCTCCACGTGCGTGTGAGTAATAAATACTTGTAATTATTGAAGCATCATAAAGAATGTGGCGGTGGATCAAGATAGAACCAGGTTAATTCCTTGTTAGTGATACACAAGTGTATAGTTTGAATGATGTAACTCATGGCAAGACAAGAAAATTGAGTTATTCCCCAAGGACATTGGTTGATTAATTGTCTGCTCGTTAAATCAACCATTAGATAAGATCATGATTCGTTCATTTACATTATTTTTTTATTTTTTTCTATGCATTATTTATTTTATGTATTTAAGACGAAAATCACATAAATAAATGAATTAACTTGAAAAGATAGAATTTAAATAAATTAATTATGCGTAAATGTTTTATCCAACTAGGTTAATAAATTAGCATCCATTTTATGTTAACAAGTAATGTAAATGATAAATAAAAGATAAAATTTATGTATTGTAAATTAAAATATATCAATTAAATATTATTTTAGAATCTTAATTCCATTACTTGATTAGGAATAAAACTCAATAGAACTAATTATTTCACCATCCTTTTTTAGGAAACTTACTTTTATAAGGGGAGTTCTTTTGAAGGTTCTAGGTTGTCTTAACCATTTTACCTCAAGATGAGTAGTTATTTCTATACATGGAGTAATTAATCGTAAAGTATTGATGAAATAAATGTCATGATTTTAGGATATGAGAGTCCAATCAATAGATCAAAGAGTTGTAAGCCCATTGGTGATAAAGACATGCCTACCTAAATGCCTTCAAGTACATTGACCAACCCTTTTTGGGGTTATGCAAAGGGGAATATGGATCCTTACCACTATAATTTCATAGAAACTATACATTCTGAGTTCAATGTTAAGGGATATTTAGACATTATAAAATATTTGGAGATTTAGTAAAAATAATTTAAATTATTATATCCCATATAATTAAAAATCTATTAAAGTACTAATAATTAATTTTAATTAATGGAATGAAAAACCACAAAGTAGTGAAAATCATTCCTTAAGTCAGGATATTTCCTTAAAAAAAATATGTGGTACAATAATTTATGATATTTACAATTTAAAAAAATTGTATTATGTGTTGGAATACCCTATTCCTGTTCAGCCTCTCCAATAAGTGAGCAATGGGGAAAATGAATCCTACGAGAGATATGTTGAGGAGACTTCATCTGTCTATTTTATTATATTATAAATTATGTCCAAAGGTTTTATGATACAACATAAAGATATGGATTCTTACAGGATAATAAAATATCTCCATTCTCTTTAGAAATAAAAGGAAATTATTTAAATAAATATTATTTTCAATGCACTATATCTTTTTAAACAAGAAGAATACAATCTTGATATTGATCATGATTTCAATGAACTGGTGTATATTGATCGATTAGAAAAATTGGACATCCACATAGATTAAAAATTATTCATTAATCTTATTTTATTATCCTTTCCATCAAGATTATTGTTATTTTTTCATGACCATATAAACAAAATGGATAAGCTTCTCAGGGAACCCACCAAAAATATAAGAAATGATTGAAACTTGTTTCTCCACCAATTATGATGAAATGTTTGAAATACATGTTTAAATATCCTATGGATAATATACATCAAATATATTATTCACAACATCCTTCAAATAGAAAATGGATTCAAAGGTATAAGAATGTACATGAGTCTATTATCTTCTCATGTATAAATCATGGACACTAGAAAATTAACAGAAATGAGTTGAAGAAGCAAGTAGCTTCATCCACTTTTATTTATATTCATAAAATCTCTATTCATCAATTTTATATTAAATTAAATATTCTAATAACATACTCTTATTTAAATACAATAACAAAGATATAATAGAAGTGTTATAAAGTGTACTCAAAATGAGATAAGAAATGGTGATTCTTATGTCATCCTAGGGGATGTCGCTACATTAAATTGAAAAATTGATTAATTCAATTTTTTAATATGTATTAGCAAAACATTTATCTTATAGTTTCTCTAGATACAATGAGGCATTATTTTATATTTAGAATAAATTTTATGGTACTTTATATAATAAACTATTTGTTCAACAACTCTTGAATCACATATATATATTACAATGAACGAAGAATACAAAAAATATAATATGTTACATCACTATGGAATGATAAATCTTTATCATATAAAATTTAATGTAGTAAAATTTTGTATTCCATTTGTAGTGTTTTATTCTAAATTAAGATAAAGTTTTACATATAAAACAAACTAAATATATTGTTTTAGATAAATAATCATTTACAAATAATTTTATTTCACGGTGATTTTAAAATTACTTCAACATGGCCACAAGACTATTCTAATGTTTAATGTTGCTTCATATAATACATAAGATTCCTTTAATAAAATTAGAAATGCACAGTGAAGTAATTTAGTGCACTTAGTAAAGATGGGCGAATCTTTGAGTTGGCTTGTAAGAGAATATCTTATCAATGTATTCATTGATAAGACATGTGTAGTAAAGGTTATCCCATACACACATCTCTCTATATACATCAATGATTTTATGATGGTAAAAGGAAAATTAATGATTATTATTATATATATTTTAAATATTCCATCATACCATCTAGGACATATTTTGAAAATATAAGTGAAACAACTAACCATATTCCAACTATATTGTGTAACAGATATCATTTAAATTGCGATATGATTAGAATATATTAAGACACTAACAAAATTGTTTGTTGAAGATCGTTTGTTTTAGATGGTCCAAAAAACAAATGAAAATTAAAACACTAAGGTGAATCAATGTTAATAATCTTATATCCACTAAGGATATTACCATCTAGTTAAGATAACCTATATTTTCATAATGAATTTCTATCTATGAGAAGATAGTTTGAGTGGACAAAAATTCTATCAGCTAAGGATCTGTAATCACAAAAGTTGGCATAAGATTACTAGAATCCACCGAGCTTAGTGGGAGGTGTAGTTCTAGATACACATATCGCATAGGAATTCTTAACCATAGTGGTGGTTTTTGTTCACCAGGGTTGGTGATAGATGTATTATTATTTCAAAATAATG
Source organism: Viscum album (assembly GCA_963277665.1). Classification (NCBI taxonomy): domain Eukaryota; kingdom Viridiplantae; phylum Streptophyta; class Magnoliopsida; order Santalales; family Viscaceae; genus Viscum; species Viscum album. The sequence goes on along the minus strand of OY728146.1, from coordinate 173,583,476 downwards.
ATTCCTATACTGAAGTAGTAAATGGTAATATTCTATGATTGAAAATTAAATATAAATTCAGTTAATGGACTCCATGTTTCCCGATTTAGGATATTTTATATTGTATGTTTCTAAGACTTAATAATTATAGTTAGTATTCAAGAGAAATTGGGATTGGATGGTTCAAGAAAGTTCCAATAAGACATGATTGATTGTATAATGTTTAGTCTATAATAAAACATATCACCTATCATCATGAATAAAATCCATTATAATTGTTCTTAAAAAAAATACTTCTATTATCTTTATATTGGGCTATCGATTTTCAAGGCCATATCATTTATAGGAATCCTTACAGAAGATTTATATATGAAACATCCAAAACGAGACCCTATAATATATGTCTACTCGGTATATCTAAAAGGTTAGGTGATATAAATAAATTTCACTAATAAATACAGATTACATAAATTCATTTATGAATAAATCATGTGTAGTTATTATAGGATATTAGTTTATAAACAAATGAGTGAAATGTATCTCATATTGGTTATTGGGAGAACCTTATGTTTTCAAGATTAATATGTAAATATAAAATTAGAAAATTTGTTATGTATTACATGTATGTTAAGAAAAATGAATGAAATTTTTCCTTTTTGAATTATAGTGTCAAACCAGTTCCAAAGAACATTATCTATATAAATGGATATTTGTATTTTCTTAATCTATTCATAGTACATATATTAATTAAGTATTGAAAAATACAATTTTAAAAAAATTGTGAATAAATTGTTATTGGGATACAATCCATCCAGTAGAACATACATATGGATTCGAAGTGATTAGGGAGATTAAAATAATTTCTGTAATGACCCAAAATTTTATCAATGTAATTTTCCTTCTTATGTCATAAAATAGATTTATCACATAGAGAACCATATAAAAACTTTATTACCATAAATTATTAATGGTAAATTAGTTATAAAATAAACCAGTAAGGTTTCCAAATATTATATAGGGAAAATAAATTATAATTTTGATAATAAGAATGGAAAATTTTGGATCTACTCGATCCACTAGAATGACAACATTCACGAACAATGTTATAGAAATAAAACATAATATTCATTTTGAATATGATATTATATATATATATAACATTGATAGAAAATATAAGTGAATAAATAATGAATGAAATATGGGGTATTTATCAAAATTAAGAAACCTATATTGTTGGAATAGTAACCTTACCATTGGAATAGTTATTTGACAATTGGGAATAGTAATCCGATTGTTACAATAGTAACCTAACCTATGAATATATGAATAAAATTTATATATCTTATAAATGAAAATATAATATATTAATATACTATAATAAGTAAATAAATGTTTTTAAAATGATAAATTAAGTGTGGGTATTTTTGTAAAATCGAAATGTTTATTTATAATTTTATAATTAATATAATGATTTAAATAAATTTTTTTATAATAGATTCATAAATTAATATTTTCTTGTATTCTAATTATAATAAATTTTTATGAGACCTTAAATTATTTTTTAAAGTTACATAAAATTGATTATAATGTTAAAATAATTTTTTTCTCAAATAAATGAATATTTTAAATTAAAGTTCAATTTATCATATATAGAATATTACTTTCAAAAAATGGAGTAAATTATTTAAATATACATATCAAAAAATGGTTAGTGGTAATTTTTGTGATTTTTCTAAAATTGTGGATTTTTAAATAGTTAAATATGGTAATTTATGGTATTTAAACAATACTTGAATTTTAGAGTCATGAATGATGTGTGGATGATGTCAGAAAAAAGGATTCGAATGGTAGAGAACCATTTATTGCATTTATTCATATTAATTAATATTGTTGACATTCTTGAGCCAGAATAAAGAACAATGAATAAAATAATCAAAAACACTCCTCTCCTCCACCTATAAATACCACCCCAAAACAACCCTTGTCCTCACACCTACTAAGGCATGAAGATTGACTAAATTATTTCGAAATCCATTAACAATCCTCTTCCCCCTTTCTAACAGCTACTGGTGTCAACAAAATACTAAATCTATTAGCCTTAAGTAGGTTCTCAAGGAGATGATATTCCAGAGGTAAAACCCTTCTTCTTTCTCTGTTAAATTCTTTCTTTCTTCTACCTTATCTTCACCTACCCTATTGAGAAAAGAATGATAAATCCATAATCATATATATACTATAATGTTAATTTTTAATGGTATATCCATCCTAAAATCTCTTCTCTTCTCCTTTTATCTTATAAATAAAATCATTGTTTGTCGTATGTTGATTCACCCCTTTGTGGATGATGATTTTCTGTTTTTATTACAACATACACGACTGGTAATAAAACCTTTATAAAGGAAAAATTAGATTATAAAATTTACATAATATCTTTTTATTATTATTAGTAACTAATATATATTCAAAATATTAAATAATAAAAAATAACAGGTTTTTATGATCGAACCACCACAAAAATAAACTAATTATTTTTCATTAACATTTTTCCAAATGAATCATAATCATAGAAGAAATATATATATATATATATATATGAAAATTTAAAATTATTTAACTATATTAATCCCATTACATTCCACTTCTATATTTTTTCTTCCATTTGAAAAGAGCTCCAATAATTACACTCAAGGGAACCGACCATAAAACCATTAAACAAATGTTTACGGAACAATGAAATTAAACATTATAACTCTTTGAAATGGACATGCATGAACATAAAAAATTATAATAAATAAAATATATTTTTAATAGGATGTGATTAAAATTATCAATTAGTATAATTTTATTATCTTGGACATTATGTGCAAGTGCAGAACACATTTAAACATATGGTATGAAATCCCTCTGAAACCCCAAATTTACTATTGGGTTACACTTTCTCTCTCTTTACCCAAATATATTTCTTCGTTATTATTATATAAATATTATAAATCCTATTTATATTTTCTCCATTTATGTATCTATATCAATTTATACATATTTGAAGAGAAATTACATGTTTTAAATGGTTCCCTTATAAATCCTCTCCCTATAGGAAAACCTGATTAAAGAGAACTTCTTTATTTCTTACCCACAATCAATTACAATAAATAAAATATTTTAATACTATATTTTTTTTATAAAGTCACTTATTTTTTCATTAAAAACTATCTAAGTTAATTTCATGTTTTATAAAAACTATTATTCATTTTTCCACATTAAAGACTCTCCAATATTTTCCTTAAACCACACTAAAATGGACCATTTCAAAAGTTTATTAAACAATAATTTTTCATTTATTCACTTAAGTTATAGGGACCCAACCATAAACCTCACTTAATATTTAATTAAATGAATAATTCACATTGATGATATTTTCAGGTTTAGAGTATTAGAGAATTAGATCATAATTATTACATCTCAAAAGATTACACAGTAGACACTTTTACAAAGTTTCCTTTTTTTCAAAACATGAACTCTTAGAAAAAGTATCATGTCTAGCTCCAAGTTTAAGATAGCATGAATTTTCCTTGTTCCCATCCTTGGCCCTATTCCACATTATGTCCTGTGAAAAACATTTCAAAAACATGGGGTGAGCATAAAATGCTCAGTAAGGGATACACAAAGAAGGAAAACTGTTAGTTTTTCAAAACATCATGTAAAACATGAATACATTATCAAAGTAATAATTTTCACCTTTAAGAGGTATTAAATACTCTTCACTGAATAAAATATCATTACATACCCTTTTATAACCAAAATAATACCATAAAACCCATATAAAGAACACATAACATATAAAGGTAACTTGGGTCATAAACATACTTAAATGGAATAACCATATGGTCGACTTCCACACATATCACTATATGGAATAGCCATACGGCCAACTTCCATACACAATGCATTCGAGGTTATAACTTAACCACCCGCCCTAGTATTCGCGACACCACCCATCGTTTGGTTTATCACATAACCACCCGTCAAATGTCCAAGTACCATTATAAAATCATAACATGTAAGACAACTGTAAAGGAAAGAAAACATTTCCACATTTCAATCACAATATATCACATAAATATATTGACATAACAAATCCATTATCAAAACCATTTTCAATGCCAAAATACATAAAATAGTATATGGTATTTATTTACTTTTGAAAACATTATGACTTGTTGAGGAAGCCAAAGATCAAATAATACTCGCTGCGGCGGAAAGGTTGTTGTCACCGCGTACATTAAAAAGAAACATACTTTTTGTCATTTAGTAAAAAAATTATTATATAAAAGATTCCATTTGAATAAAAGTAGATGTAAAAGGGGTTTATATAGTGTGTAAAAGAAAGTCTTTTATTAGAACAAAATATGCCTCAATGAAAGGAGATTGAGACGAATTTCCATACCTCGTGTCCGACTTGACTCGATCGCTCTTTAATCTCCTGAATAATAAACTAGAGATGATTTATACTTTCTTAATAACTTTTTTCAAGTTAATTATTCCTTTTATATTACTTAATACAATGTTATTAACATTATGTACTTATTTAAGTTAACAACGATTGTTTTGTCGATCTTTGGTACTTGAGCCAAAAATAAACTTCTTATAATTATAAGTTGTTCATGTGGTAAAATATCCATTATATTCAGAATTATATTCCATATCTAGATATCATACATATCACATATATCCAGTATATACATGAATTTATAATATTACAAAACATTTAGAGGTAAGAAATTAAATGCACCATTCATGGAGACGGTAAGCTCTACGTACGCATGAACGCAAATTTCATTTCTATTTCGTATCTAAAGGAGTGAAATAATAATGATATAATGGTATATTATAATTCCTGTATAATATCTTATATAAAATCATAAAATCCATCTTTTATAAGTCCCATATATGGCATTAACTAATCAAATCACTTTGAGGGGGCGGTAGTCTACATTTCCTAAAATGAAGATATCATGTTTACCCATAATGGAAACCATAAAGGTATACAATAAAAGAAAAATACAGAAGCATAGGGAAAACTAAAAATAATATATATCATATATAAATATAGTGACATCTTAATTTCCACCATGAAATGTGTTAGAAGAATATTGAACAATCATCGTTTCATGAGGCAGAAATTCGCCAACCACAGAAATAGTATGTTCTTTAACTAGTAGACGGAGGTGTGTGTAAGTTTAAATCAAATAATTCTCATAACAACATCCTAGTATATTGAATATACTGGTGTTTTTATAAAAGGAAGGAATAAAAAGAGTTTAGGTGGTTGGAGGAGAAAAATAAAACAAAACAACACAAGTGAAGACATTACCTTTAAATCGGGTAACTCCTCTTGGTTTGAACCAAAAGGGTTTCTTAATGAGATTTCTTCTTAAGGTAAGGATTATATGACAAATATCGGGATTTGTAGAGATAAAATGAGCATATATTGGTCTATCCAAAGGCATGAGAGGTGTGGGTAAGGGGTAGATGTGGGGGCCTTTTATAAAAGGGAGGAGGGGCACTCTTGGAATGTCAAGAAATGTTAATTCATTACAAAATGAGTTTAAGATTTTAAAGGTCCCACAAGGATATATTTCGAGGATAAGGTGATAAGGGTTTTAAATACACCCATCTAATATTTTTTAGTTAAATGTAAGTATTACATGTTACCTTATCATTTCATTTTATTTAAATCATTCATTAATGAGGTAATCACTTCATCATCATGGTGTCATAAATAAATAAATTTATTTAATTTTTAAAAATTATAAAAAAATATCATGATATAGGAAATCTTTTTAGAATTCTAATAAATATTTATAGACATAAATATTACTTTTATAACCTCATGTAATCTTTTTATTTGTAGAACAATAAATGTTTGTGACATTTTTATTTTAATTTTAAATAAAAATTTAATAATGTCATTTTCTTACCCAAGTGGCTCCATGGGGCCCCAAGTTGACCCATGTATTTTCTTGGTTGGCCATGACACATACAATAAGGGCAGTACATGTGTCAAGGTAATTTCATATTATTATAACATTATTTTTACCTTAAATTACACTAATTACCTTTAATCGTGATTAATAAAACTTAAAAGTTACTATTCACCAAAAAATTATTTAAATCCCATTGAACCACATTTTACATACTAATGAAAACCATGTATTTTGGATTTTTGAAATTAAATTCACAGAAGTGGTAAATTTTCATTTAAAGGAAAAATCAGTTTTGTAACTACCACTTAGTGGTTTCACTATTCATGAAAATTTGAAGTTTTCCAGAAAAATACAAAAAATTCACTCTAAGATATATTTGATATTCTGAATTAAAAAATGATGTCTTTTTTACAAAATTCAAAACATATAAGTTGCATTAATCAATTTAATAATTAATTCCCATTGTCAAAACAAATAGCGCCATTTTAAGAAACAAAATATATCAAAAGATTGACACTAGTTCAAGTCCAACTTCAAAGTTAAATTAATTCAAATGAACACCATTGGATTAAATGGTAAAAATATATTCTAATTGATCTTTAAAACAAATTCACAATATTATCTAATCATACAAATAAATTAGATTAAAAAGTGGTTTTGAATTAAAACACAACATTTTTCACTTATTCATTAAAAATGAACTTCATCGGAAAAATAACAAAAACATAGACAAAGTAAATTTTGATGTCCCGATTCTAAAGAAGGATTTAATTTGGTCCAATATAATGTATAATAATGACCAAAACTATTTTTATGGAGGTTTTTCCATCAAAAGGTGATAAATTGACCTTTTAGTGAATATTAGAGAATCTATGCCTAAAATTGAATTATTTTCTTATTTTAAGCCTTTATCTTTTATTGGATAAATGTAAAAACATTTAACAAACATATATAATAATATTTTAGTTATTTCTATTCATTCCCACCAATACAATGGCTACATGTTAACTACCATTTGAAATATTATTATTATATTATTATTGTGTAACGTAAGATTTCAAGGAAACTCATTGTTGTGTATCAGGTACGCTATCGAACATAGCAACCCCTTTAAAGTAAAATTAATATTTAATTCACAAAATTTAATAAATATGAAAATGTATTATTCTTTATTTACCTGGGATGTTACATCCTTCCCCCCTTTTGAGAATTACTTCCTCAAAATTTTATTCACTTATCAAAATAAGTGGGGGTATTTATCCCTCATAACATTTTTAGATTCCCACATTGCCACTCCAACCATATGGTTTTTCCATAAAACCTTCATCTGATAAAATACCTTATTTCGCAACACTTTCTCTCTTCGGTCAAGAATCTGGACTGGTTTTTCTTAATAAGAGAGATTCTCCTCCAACTGAACTACCTTTGGGATCAAAACATGAGATGGATCTGGCATATACTTTCTCAATATTAAAACATGAAAAACATTGTGTTCCTGGGACAAACTTGGAGGTAATACCACTCTGTATGCAACTGATCCAACATTCTCTAGGATTTCATAAGTTCCAAAGAACCTCAGACTCAACTTTTCCTTCTTACCAAAACACATCACGCTTTTCCATGGAGAAACTTTTAGAAATACATGATCACCATCCTCGATAGATAGATCTTTCCTCCGATTATCTGCATAACTTATCAGCCTGCTCTGAGCTGTTCTCATGTGTTTCTGAATAAAATGAACTTTTTCTGCAATCTCTTCTACCAATTCTGGTCCCATCAACTTCCATTCCCCTAATTCATCCCAAAAAGTTGGAGTTCGACAACGCTTTCCATATAATTCCTCGAATGGAGCCATCTGTATACTGGAAGGAAAACTATTGTTATATGAAAATTCAACCAAAGAAAGATGTTGCTCCCAACTTCCTGGAAATCCATCGTGCAAGCACATAACATATCCTCTATGGTCTGAAATGTTCGTTCTGACTGCCCATCTGATTGCGGATGAAAATCTATACTAAAATTTAATTCAGTACCCAACGACTTCTGAAGGCCCTTCCAAAATTTAGAAGTAAACTTGGGATCGCGATCAGATACAATAGAGAGGGTAACTCTATGAAACTGGACTATCTATTTAAGATACAATAGAGAAAGTTGATCTAGAGAGAATGTATCTCGAATATGAAGGAAATGACAATATTTAGTCAATCGATCAACAATAAACAAGATTTCATTATTACATTGAGACGTCTTTGGTAATCCCACAATGAAGTTCATGGATATATTTTCCAATTTCCACTCTGGCATCAGTAATGACTGAAGCATCCATTTCAGTAACTGCTGCTCTGCTTTAACCTACTGACAATTCAAACACTTCATAGTAAAATCAGAAATATTTGTTTTCATTCCATCTCACCAGTAATACTCTCTCATATCTCTATACATCTTAGTACTACAAGGATGAACTGAAAACAGGGAACTATTAGCCTCACATAACAACTCATTCTTCAACTGTGAATCACAAGGCACACATAATCTCTTCCCAAACCTCAAAACAAAATCATTATCAATGTTAAATTCAAGCAACTTACCCTTCTGAACCAGATCTACCTTTTTTTGCAACCCACTGTCTTTCTTCTGCGCTTGCTTAATTTTGTCTGATAGAGAAGATTTCACTGATACTTGAAACACAATAGAAGAACATCCTACACCAAAAACTTCTATTCCAAAGTTCATAAAATAAAATACCAAAGGATCTCATTCCAAATGTATCATGGTTAATAAAGAATTACTTTTTCGACTCAAAGAATCAGCCACTTTATTTTCTTTTCCCGGATGGTAATGAATTGTACAATCGTAATCCATGATTAATTCCAGTCATCTCCTATGTCGCATGTTCCATTATTTCTGAGTTAATATATACTTTAAACTTTTGTGATCAGTATATATTTCACACTTTACTCCATACAAATGATGCCTCCAAATTTTTAGAGCAAAAACAACAGTTGCTAATTCTAAATCATGTGTAGGGTAATTTAACTCATCAGTTTTCAACTGACGTGAAGTATAAGCAATTTCCTGATCATTCTGCATAAGGAAACAACCATGTCCCTTCAATGAAGCATCACTGTAGATAACAAACTCACCATTCCTTGGAATAAGTTCCAAAACTGGAGCATTCACCAATCTTCTTTTCAACTCCTGAAACCAATCATCACATTCTTTTTCCCAGATAAACTTAACACCCTTCTGAGTTAGCTTAGTCATTGGACTAGATAATCATGAAAGGTTTTCAAAAAACCTCTGGTAATAACCAGAAAAACCAAGAAAACTATGGATCTCAGTTATATTTGTAGGTCTTTTCCATTCTTCAACACCTTTTTTTTAACAGGATCAATAGTTATGCCATTTTTTGAAACAATGTGACCAAGGAAAGAAACTTGTTGTAACCAAAACTCACACTTGCTGAATTTTCCATCTAGTTTCTTTTCATTTAAGGTTTTCAAGATAACCCTTAAATGACTTTCATGCTCCTCTTTATTTTTAGAAAACACCAAAATATCATTAATGAAAACAACCACAAAGAGATCCAAGAACTCATGGAAAATTCTATTCATAAGGTCCTTGAATATAGCTGGTGCATTGGTTAACCTAAAAAGAATAACTACAAAGTCATAATGGCCATATCTAGTACGAAACACAGTCTTCAGAATGTCTGCTTCTTTTACTTTCATTTGATGGTACCCCGAACTCAAGTCAATCATCGAAAAATAATGAGTTCCCTGGAGCTGATCAAACAAATCATCGATATGAGGAAAAGGATACTTGTTCTTAACAGTGATGTTGTTCAAGGTTCTATAATCAATGTAAAGTCTCATTGAACCATCTTTATTTTTAACAAAAAAGACAGGATGACCCTGTGGCGATGTGCTAGGTCGAATGAAACCTTTATCTAATAAATCATACAATTGCTTCTTTAACTCTAAAAGTTCAACTAGAGCCATTCGATAAAGGGGTTTTGAAATTGGCTTAGAATCAGGTACTAAGTCAATAGTAAATTAAACTTCCCGATCATGTATAATACTAGGAAACTCATCAGGAAAAGAATCAAGATACTCATTTACCACTGTCACATCTTTAATATGAACAGTTCCTTTTTTTCAATAATATGTTAAAGGTAACATTCATTTCCATATTTTACTAGTTTCTCAACTTCCTGATATGTTATCAAATGAAAGGGTTCGTTCTTATACAAAAACTGAAAATATTTCTGAAAAGAAACCATTTTAGCTCTGCAGTCAATCTTAGCATGATAAACGGAAAGCCAATACATGCCCAGAATAACATCAAACTCTACTAGAGGAAAAACAATAAGGTTTTTAGTTATATTCTTTCCACACACAAGGATAAGAAGGTTCTTGTAATTTATTTTTGACTAAACGTTTCCTCTGGGTGTTTTTACCATAATTTCAGGATTCATATCTTGAGATGCAATTCCCAATTTACTAGAAAACTTCTCCGAAATGAAATAATGTGTAGACCCTGAATCAAACAACACATTGGCATAATCTGAAAAAACAAATAGTGTACCCGATACTACTTCATTCGATGACCCAACATCTTCTAAAGTAGTTGCAAAGGATTTCACCACCCCTTTCTGCTTGTGGTCTGGCTTCTTTCCCTCAATTGAGTTCTTCGTTAGAAACTCATTTTCATAATTACCCATTCCATTACACTTAAAACATCTTACCACTAGCTTTTCATTTCCTACTTGATCATCTTCCTTACAGTTATTAGCAATATGACCAGACTTACCACACCGAAAGCACTTTCCAGACTTGGATAAACATTATCCAGGAAGAACTTTACCACACTTATCACAGGATGGATATTTGGTTTTCTTACCTACTGGCTTCTTTGATGAATTATTTCCCTTTGCCTGCTAACAGGACCTCTTATTATGTCGTTTGTCATAGAACAAATGATCATCAGAAAAATCCATTTCCACCTTCTCTGCACATCAAACAAGCTTTTCATAACTTTTAAACTCACAAGATTCTAAATCCCTTCTATACTATGGCTTTAACCCTGAGTAAAAATGGTTGATTTTACTATCAAGATCTCGTATGAAATTTGGAGCATACCTTTCCATTCGAGTGAAATTTTCCTCATAAGTAGACACTCAGTCATCCTCCTACCTGAATTCTAGGAAATGTTTTTCCATCCTAAGACGAACAACCTTAGGAAATTATTTCTCAAGAAACATACCTTTGAATTCATCCCAGGGAAGATCATCAATCTTATCACTATCCCTGATATTTTTCATCATCGACCACCACTAATTAGCTTCACCTTAAAAATGGTAAACAGCAAGACTAATGTTTTGATGTTTTGAACACCCCATGACATCAAAAATCTTCTCCAGTGCCTTAATCCACCCTTCTGCTAGCACAAGGTCAGATGATCTTATGAATGATGGGGAAGGTTGCCTCATAAAATGTTCCACCACTGACATGTTTCTCTGCGGTTGATTTGGCTGATCTCATGCATGGATACCACCACCATTAATAGCCTCAGTCAACTATTCCATCACTGCAACAAACTGTTAAGTTCCGATTCCGACCATCTCAGGTTGCTGATTTGGAAGGTTGTCTTCTTCCTGATGACATCCCAACATAGCTGCCCTGTTTCCACTATGGAAAACCATTCTAAACACAGAAATATCGTAGGCGGAGAAACATGGTAATCTTTAAATGCTATATCATTTCAATCAAACGTTAAATTAATTTATGGACATAAATTTAACAATTTTCTGACTCCTAAAGTTGCCTAAACTGACCTCTGATACCAACTATAAGGCCCCGGCCTTAAACCTCACTTAATATTGAATTAAATGAATAATTCACATTGAGGATCGTTTCAAGTTTAGATTTTTAGAAAATTATATCATAACTATTACATCTCAAAAGATTACACAGTAGACACTTCTACAAAGTTTCCTTTTTTTCAAAACATGAACTCTTAAAAAAAGAGTCATGTCTAGCTCCATGTTTAAGACAGAATGACTTTTCCTTGATCCCATCATTGAGCCTATTCCACATTATGTCCTGTGAAAAACATTTCAAAAACATGGGGTGAGCATAAAAGGATCAGTAAGGGATACACAAAGAAGGAAAACTGTTATTTTTTCGAAACATCAAGTAAACCATGAATACTTTATCAAAGTAATACTTTTCACCATTAAGAGGTAGTAAATACTCTTCACTGAATAAAAGATAATTACTTACCATTTTTTAACCCAAATATTACCATAAAACCCATATAAAGAACACATAACATATAAAGATAACTTAGGACATAAACATCCTTAAATGGAATAACCATACAGTCAACTTCCACACATATCACCTCATGGCATAGCCATACGGCCAACTTCCATACCCAATGAATTGGAGGTTATAACGTAACCACCCATCCTGGTATTCATGGCACCACCCGTCATTTGGTTTATCATGTAACCACCTGTAAAATGTCCAAGTACCATTATAAAATCATAACACATAAAACAATTATAAAGGAAGGAAAACATTTCCACATTCCAATCACAATATATCACTTAAATATATTGACATAAAAAATCCATTTCCAAAACCATTTTCAATACCAAAATACATAAAAGATTATATGGTATTTAATTACTTTTTAAAACATTACGGCTTTTTTAGGAAGCCAAAGATCAAATAATACTCGCGGCGGCGGAAAGGTCATTGTCACCGCGTATGTTAGAAAGAAACATAATTTTTTTCATTTAGTAAAACAATTCGTATAGAAAATATTATTTTTGAATAAAAGTATAAGTCAAAGGTGTTTATATAGCGTATAAAAGAAGGTCTTGTATTAGAACAAAATATGCCTCAATGAAAGGATATTGAGACGAAGTCCCATACCTCGTGTCCGACATGACGCGATCACTCTTTAATCTCTTGAATAATAAACTAGAGTTAATTTATAATTTATTAATAACTTTTTTCAAGTTAATTATTCCTTTTATATCACTTATTACCATGTTATGAACATTATTTAATTATTTATGTTAACAACGGTTGTTTTTTCGATCTTTGGTACTTGATCACAAAATAAACTTCTTATAATTACAAGTTGTTCATGTGGTAAAATATCCATTATATCCAAAATTATATACATGATATGGATATCATTTATATAGTATATATCCAGTATATACATGCATTTATAATATTACATAACATTTAGAGGTAATATATGAAATGCACCGTTCATGGAGACGGTAAGCCGTACATACGCATGAATGCTACTTTAATTTCTATTTCGTATCTAAAGGAGTGAAATCATAATGATATAAAGGTATATTATAACTCCAGTATAATATCATATATAACATCATAAACTCCATCCTTTATACGTCCCACATATGGAATTAACGAATCAAATCACATTGAGGGGGCGGTAGTCCGCACTTCCTAAAATGAAGATATCATGTTTACCCATAATGGAAACCATAAAGTTGTGCCATAAAAGAAAAATAAAGAAGCATATATAAAACATAAACATAATATATATCATATATAAATATAATGACATCTTAATGGCCACCATGAAAGGTGTTAGAATAATATTAAACAATCATCTTTTCGTGAGGCTGAAATTCGCAAACCACAGAAACAGTATGTTATTTAACCATTAGATAGAGGTGTGTGTAATTGTAAATCAAATACTTCCCATAAAAACATCCTTTTATATTGAAGATTCTGGTGTTTTTATAAAATTAAGTAATATAAATATTTTAGGGGGTTGGAGGAGAAAAATAAAACAAAAGAACACAAGTGAAGACATTACCTTTAAATCGGGTAACTCCTCTTGGTTTGAACCAAAAGGGTTTCTTTAAGATGTTTATGCCTAGGGTTAGGATTCTATGATAAATAAAGGTATGTGGAGAGATAAAATGATGATATCTTGGTCGAGCCAAAGGCTTGGGAGGTTTGGGTAAGGGGTAGAGGCGGGGGCCTTTTATAAGAGGGAGGAGGGGAACTCTTGGAAAGTAAAGAAATGTTACTTTATTACAAAATGATTTTCGGATTTTAAAGGTCCTACGAGGATATATTTAGAGTATAAGGTGATAAGGGTTCTAAATCCACTCATACAACAGGTTTTGGACATGTTTATGTCTTAGATTTTTCCTTATCTTTTCATTTTATTTAAATCATTAATTAATGAGGTAATCACAACATCATCATGGTGTCATAAATAAATGTATTTATTTAATGTCCTAAAATTAAAAAAAAATCATGATGTAGGAAATATTTTTAGCTTTCTAATAAATATTTATAGACAAAAATATGACTTGTATAACCCCATGTAAAAATTGTTTTAGTAAAACAATACATGTTTGTGACATTTTTATTTTAACTTTAAATAAAAAGTTATTAATGTAATTATCTTACCCAAGTGGCTCCATGGGGTCCCCAAGTTGACCAATGGATTTTATTGGTCGGAGATGACACATCCAATAAGGTTAGGACATTTGTAGAGGTAATTTCATATTATTATAACATTATTTGTACCTTAAATTACACTAATTACCTTTAATCGCGATTAATAAAACATATGAGTTACCATTCACCAAAAAATTATTATAATCCCATTGAACCACATTTTAAATCCTAATTAAAACCATGTATGTTGAATTTTTTAAATTCAATTCATAGAAGTGGTAATGTTTCATTTAAACGAAAAATCAGTATTTTAACTACCACTTAGTGGTTCCACTATTCATCAAAAATTGAAGTTTTGAAGAAAAATACCAAAAATTCACCCTAAGATATATTTGATATTATAAATTAAAAATTGAGGTCTGTTTTATAAAATTCAAAACATATAATTCTAAATAATGAATTTAATAATTAATTCCCATTATCAAAACAAATAGCGTGTTTTTACGAAACAAAATATATCAAAAGATTGACACTAGTTCAAGTCCAACTTCAAAGTGAAATTAATTCCAATGACCACCATTGGATTAAATGGTAAAAATATATTCTAATTGAACTTTAAAACCAATTAAAAATATAATATAATCATATAAATGAAATAGATTAAAAATTGGTTTTGAATTTAAATACAACATTTTTCACTTATTCATTAAAAATGAACTTTACCGGAAAAATAACAAATACATACACAAAGTAAATTTTGATATCCCGATTTTAAAACAGGATTTATTTTGGTCCAATATGATGTATAAGAGTAACTAAATCTATTTTTAAGGAGGTTTCTCCATCAAAAGATGATAAATCATCCTTTTAGTGAATATTAGAGTATCTGTGCCTAAAATTGAATTATTTTCTTATTTTAAGCCTTTACCTTTTATTGGATAAATGTAAAAACATTTAATAAAAATATATAATCATATTTTAGTTATTTCTATTCATTCCCGCCAATACAACAGCTACGTGTTAACTACCATTTGAAAAAATATTATTATATTATTAGTGTGCACCGTAAGATTTCAAAGAAACTTGTTGTTGTGTATCGGGTACGCTATCGAACATAGTAACCACTTTAAAGTAAAAATAATATTTAACTCAAAAATTATAATAAATATGAAAATGTATTATTCTTTATTTACTAGGGTTGTTACATTAGTTGGATTTAATTATTTATGATCTAATATTATTTTTATTTTATGATTATCCATAAATAATTTAATCCCTTATTTCATGGACACCATTATGATACACCCTTGGTTAAACCATATAACATGATTAAAATACCCATTTCCTTCCCTGGATAACAATTTTTTATGTCCTTTATATTTGATTTATTGTGTGGATCACATAAGTGTTAACATGTTATGATGGGTGCACCCAAATATCTCTCCAATTAATTGGGTAATTTTTAGTCTCATGTGATGTCATGTATAGGATTAGGGAGTAAACCTAATCAATTATTAGACATCGTCCACCATGTGATATAGTCTTTGTAGTTAGCCTCAACTCATATTCATGTATTGTTAAATATTTCTCCCACATTCCTATGTTTCCATGATCACATGATCCCATGTTCTATATGTTATGATTCCATATGTTTATTCATATTTCCTTCATTTTTTATGTCATTATTTTATCCCTTATAACCCTTGTGCTATGATTTATTCCCACATTTATTCCCTTACTAGGATTTTTAGATCTTCACTTTTTTGTATGTATTCCCTATATTATCCCATGAAGATGTAGGATATCAACATAAAGATATAAGATCATTATGGATTTGTAATATACATTTGTTTTATTCTATATCCATGTTTTCAATTTTTTGTACCTAGCCTTAAAAACAATAGACATTATAAACCATGGATTGTATTTGATGATAAATTGTACTTAAAAACATGTAATAATATGTGTAGAAGGATAGGGTTTCTATAATATCACAATATTGAGTGCTACGTATTCATCTCATGTGCCAAAATAAGGAATGACATTGGATATTAAAAATTTATAAAGCGTAATTAGTGAATATCAATGAAATACAAAATAATTTAATAGACATGAAATTAGAACTATGTAATGGTAATTTTGAAAGTAAAATAGGATGACTTCCTAGAGCCTGAAGTAGTGAGAATACTAGTGATCAAGATAAGTGAACACTTATCTTTATTTAGTTAAAGTTCATCCTGTATCACAGATGAGGGAATAGTAAATGGAATTTAAAACATATTATATCTTTTTGTTGTCACATCTACAACATATTAGTATGTTTCATATAATAATAAAACTTATGAAGTGGTTTAACGTTGTCTTATTATGATGTTGGGTTATACTAAAATAAATATGTTTATCATTTTATCATAAAAGTTTACCATTTATTTTGTTAATATATTATGATTCAGATGTGGGATCAAGAAGTGGATACTCAGTTAAATTAGTTATTAAGGAATTTTATTAATGTAGTTATG
The DNA here is from genome assembly GCA_963277665.1 of Viscum album. Classification (NCBI taxonomy): domain Eukaryota; kingdom Viridiplantae; phylum Streptophyta; class Magnoliopsida; order Santalales; family Viscaceae; genus Viscum; species Viscum album. The sequence goes on along the minus strand of OY728146.1, from coordinate 173,566,526 downwards.
TGTCGGTAAACATATTATTTACACAGACATGTGGTTTAACCAACCCTATCCGTAAAAATGTGGATGTCTTATCAATTGGGGCCATACTCAGTAGAAGAACGTTTAACATGTGAGGACTATCCTATTAATTAATAGTTGTCTCTAGTTCAAGTGATATATTTTTGGACTATGTTTACAATAACAAACTACATTTTACATTATATTAATTATATATCCAAATAAGTGAATACTAATATAAATCTATTACCACACACTGATTATACTTCTATATAACATTATGGTGATAATGTCCTAAGATATCTCTCACATTGATAAGTTCATATCAGTTTATTTATATTATGATAACCTTGTTGTTTTATGATGATATTCCTAAATATAGTTATGTGGTTGGAAAATGTAGTATGTTAAGGCATAATGTATATATACCATCAGGTGTGAGTTCTAGTAAGCGAATGATGCATAATCTCATGAAATTATCACATGGTAATCATTAAGACTATAGATTATGATAACATTCCCAGTAGTAGGAATTTCATATGTTTTGGTTTCATTGGATAATTCTATCAATGAACATGTGTATTGTAACTTATACCTAAGATTATCATTGATGCGCATCATGACTCACACACATAGATTTACTGACAAAACATGTAATGGGAAATTTTTGTGGGACGTATGGTTTTTTTGGGTGCGTCATGGTTGAATTTTCATTAATTAATTAGTCGAGGAAGGATTTTCTATTAAATATTTGTGGAAGTTGACAGATTATCCCATTGATTGGAATATAACTATCATATTAAATTTCATGTCCATGGTGTATGGACTTTTATTTCAGATAGTCAAACAAAGACATATAAATAAAATAGGTTGGTGACACAAATATGAAACCAACATTATGAGATTCTATAAAAAAGGTTATATTACATAATGAGCATTCATATTTGGTTATCGATGTTGTGACATTCAGTTATTTCTCTTAGGTTCCTTGACCCGTTACTAGATAGTAATTATGGAATTTAGGAAAGCCCTCATAATGCCAATAATAAAGCATACTAAAAAGTCACACACTATGTGTCCCTATAAACCTGAATTAAATTCTACTTAAATTTAAGTAATGGAATAAATATTAATCTCATGGTCGAGTAATAATTTGATTCCTGTTATATTGATCGCATAAATTTAATAAATAATTATTTACCGATATGTGAATAAGAATATTTTTTTTTGAAAATTTGATAAATACTTATTCCCTGGTATGAGAATGAAATATTTATTAATTAATACAATATTTACATGAGTATTCAATAAATATAAAGGAGATCAAATATAACAAGACAGTGTCATATGATAATTAATTATTTAAAAGAGGGTAAATATTATTTATCAATTTTACAAGTTGGCGCATGCCAAAAAAATATTATTATTATTATTATTATGTTACATGGGGTTTCATTTACGGTTATAATATTATTTAATATCTTTAATTCAATTAAATTATTATCTTAACATGAATTATAACTGTATAAATATGAGGTTGCGACTATTGTGGAGAGTATTAGTGTGAAATTAAAAAAAAAAGTGAATTGTTGTGCACAATTAATTAGCTCTTGACACCTCATTCTCTCTCCCTCTCAATAATGAGAAATGAATGAGATATTTATTCAAGATCTAAGAATGACCGATCAATAACAAAAAGAAAGAAAATTATTAATTATTATATCACTTGGAGATCAAGTGACATTTCAAGGAGATCATTGGTGCTCTTGTGGATCATTTCTGCATGTATTCTATCCATGGATCCTTACAGTGCAATAAAGTAAATCTGAATGATCCTTTTCGAACAATCAACATTCATTAATGAAGAAATTTACTAATACTATGTACTTATTTCCTTAGATATTAAATTAATTAATTATAAATTTGACATGAAAGATCCTCACTCAAGGTTTCGGGAAAAGATAGTTAAAATAAATTTTAATATATCTCCCACCACTGCATGATTATTCTATGCCCAAAACCAACTCTTCCACTAGCTGTGAAACATTCTCTAGTTAGCTCAAAACAAAAATAATTTAATATCCCAGTTCTTCTTATTCCATGAGGAATTCAAAAAACAATATATGATCCTTCTCCAATGTTTGATGTTGCATCATGATGATAGTCATCATTCTTGAAATTTTTTATGTCAAAAGTTTCAATGATACCCTGTCACTGGTCGATGTAATCACCTTGAGCCCCTTCCTTGTGTCCATTATGTGAGAATGATGTCTAGGAAGTTGTCATAAAAACATACACTATAGTTATTTTTGTTTCCTCCCTGAACATGTAAAAGTTATTAGTTGGTTAGTTAATCATTTTTATTTTTTTTTGCTTTCAGTAATGAACAAGTGGTGGGCCATGATGTAGTGACAGAAAAGTGGTGGGATCCCTAATACTTATGGAGCAGAGTGCTTTATTCCATGTAAGTTTTTTTGGAAGTCGTCTGCACAAGTGTGCTAGATAAAAATGCGAGAAGGCAGAGAGCATCTCCTTTAGGTGAATTCCATTCACTATGTGGCTCATTCAAATGAGTGAAAAACTGAACATGCCTTGTCAGACGAGATACAATTGGTGGAAATTAATTTTAACTAATGGTGAAGAATGAAAATTTGTGAAAGAAAAAATAATCAATATGAGGTTCCAAGAGAAAAAATCCAATGGTAGAAGATTCAAAACATGTAACATGTCAGAGGGAGATGATGCAGAACGACATGTCAAAAAATTGATATAGATAAAAGTCCAAAACTTATATGTATGTATGAAACTAACCTATGGATTACAAATATGAGGTCAAAGAAGTTTTTTTGGAATGATCATTCCCAAGACATAAGGTCGATTTTAAACCTAAGATTTTTCAAAACCAACGACCAATTCCCCACCATTTTCTCTTCCCACTTCCCTCATTCCAATACTCTTTATAACAACATTTATATGTTGACTATCTAGCTAAAAATAACCTAGGTGGCCTCCCTCAACTGATTTTCTTATTCCCCCTATATTCCCCCTAACAAACCAACTCACCAACATTTTTCCCCTTAATAGAAAGGACCCAACAACATAGGTCCAAACATAATGCCCCAATCCATCTCACTCTAATAAGTAATAGAACTGGTTCTCCACCTGAACTTAGGTGCACTTATTTGTACACCAAATGATTTTCAATAGTAGTGAGTGTATATTAAGAAATTTGTGAATATTATACCCTCCTTATAATAGTAATGAAAAAAGGAATAATATAGAATAATGAGAAGAAATTTCCATAAATAACCATAAATAACATAACAAAATCCAAAAACAAGGTAAGTTCCTAAAAAATAATAAAGTAAACATGTCATTTCATAGTAGTGTCATGTATCAAAGGAAACCCAAAAACAATGACACATTGAAAATCACCAAAATGGCTCTCAAAATCATGTTCAGTCCCCTCATCCATACTCCCTCACAAGTCCCAACTCAATAATTTATCAACAGGCCTAAACCCTTATTCAAACATGTAATCATGAAGTCTGATATGGTACTAATGGTGGCCCGAGTAGGGTGTGAGTAAAAATCAGTAGGCCACCACCAACTATGATTAAATTAATATATAGTCTAAAAAATAGTGTATGTCGATGTAAAAGGGAAAAACTAGACAAGATGGTAATGGAAGCATATTTCATAAATAAATAGTATTCAGTTAATATCGTTGGTACTCGGGTTCCAGGTGACACCTGAACCAATCAAACCAACTTCATCCCATAATAGACATCTGAACAATATATGACATGGGTCATACATTTTAATAAAGTAGAATCCATACATGTGTTTGAACCTCAAATAAGGAGAATCATGATAAAAAATCCCAATCTATAATATGGAACAACATTTCCAACATCCAAAACCAATTATCATGGAACATCATGTCCAAATACCCCAATACATGATGCAGAGTGTCATGTCTAACATCCTTACCCATGGGTTTATAGCATCATGTCCAACACCTTTAACCATTCCATAAAAAATGATTTTTACAATTAAAAAATTCCCCCATTAATTCAAATAATGAGACCATTATATGATCTTTTAAAACTGTTTAATTACTTAGCATGGACCTTTCTAACAATTTACCATTTCTTCCCTTCATCATGTCATAAACCATTAAATTCCCAAGTTATGTTAAACACCCCATTATGACATGTTAGAAATCCATGCTATAAGTATAATTAGTTTAAACTCATAAAACCTATATCCCATTATTTATAACCCATTCTTAACATTACCATGGAATTGGAACACAACATGTGTGGCCATGGGTCTACTCTCACAAACATCAATGGACCTGATGAGATCCGTGAAGGTTCTAATACATCAACTAGAAGCATAATCTATTTTTTCATAAACCATGAATCTAATGTATAGTAAATCAACACCATTAAACCTAATTAATTCACCTAGATAATAATGTGATAATGGGAAATAAAACTTAGACCACCAGTCATAGGCTCATAGATAACCACTCATCCAACCCTAACCATTGATTCCGGCTAGAATGGTCACAACCCTAATAGAAAAGTTCTCCCTAGTAATATGATTCATGATACTTATAAGAAGTGTAATAAACAACCTATGAATTATCCCTAAAATAGAAAAAAATACACTCATAGACTAACACTGGGCTTCGAACTGCACGAAAAGTCACATCAAACGCCCTAGAATTGATGGAGAGCCACAATTGGGAGATGATGAGGAGTTTGGTTTCCACCATAAGTATGTGTGAGTCAAATTATGGGAGAAGTTAGGGGATATTGAAATAATTTTAGGAGAGAATATCATAAAATTATCACTTTTAATGGGGTGCACTATTTATCTATGAATTCTTCTAGACCATGTGCCAAATGAGCGAGCTCCCATATCCAAGGAAAACTCAATCCACATTGTCTATTGGGACACCCTCAAGGTTTTCCAAACCATGTTTGAATCATGTGAAAGGATATCTTCTAAACCTACATAGTTTCCAGGCCACCTTAAACACTTTGAAAAACCATGCTCTCCCAGAACCATGTCTCACGATCGTAGTACACTATTAGCATTAACTGTGCGCTAACTGTGAACCATGCACTATATTCATCATTACTATATTTTCCAAGTCCTGAACCGCTATGATGCTCCTGATAATTTTCCTACTCCTAGGAAGCATTCCACAAGACCAATAAAAATATTTTTACCAATATTAAAATATTGATATATACCTCATCAAGGCGCTCATATCTTACAATCTCTCAAACATATAAGAGATCGTACTTGAGTTACACTCCCCAACGTCAGTAAACCTCGATGGTATAAATTTTGTGCCACTATGACCGAATATTAGCTTACCAATCCCATGTTTCCTCTAGAACATAACAATTCTACCACAATATTCGTACCGATGACACAATTTACCCCCAATGAGTTTTCTCACAGTGATCCAAAATTTGATCTAGATCCTCCTCAATTCACACATCGGCCACAAGCTTAATGTCATTAAACTCATTCACATGGGAAGGGTTGGTGTGATACAAAAAAATATATAACATGTGAAAAATAGTGTGTATAGAACTAAACCATTTTTAAGTGCCAATTAATATGATTCTACACCAGTCATCTCCCAAATATTGAATAAAAAATATACATTGGTGTTAGCTGACCCTACTTTTGAATTCGATGGTGACCTAATCTCGGTGACAATTGCATGAAAAAATTTTCAACCATTTTAAACTCAATAGTTTGTTGGCATCAAATAAAGTATGAAATATGTCTAAACTAGGTCAATTAATATTCTTTTAGAACAAGTGGGCATACTATGACGTCTTCTGCATGATTCTATGCCCCAAAAACCCTGACTCTTCCACTTGCATCCAACACAGGGTGTATCTACATGGCCTATCATATAGTGCCTCGTAATGTTTCACCTGAATAGTCACATGATAAATATTGTTATAGGTAAAATAAATATTGGCTAAGATTCTTTTCAAAATTAAACCAAAATCTACAATCTATTCTTGAGGTTGTTAATTTATTAATAAATTTTTATTTAATATATTTAATGATTTTCTATTAGAATTTTATAATTTTGTGTGAAATATAATTGTTTAATTATTTAATATAAAATTTTAGCATTGTTTTTATTAATAGAGATTCAATTTAGTGAACTACTTTAATTATACATCTCACCCCACGCTGATATTGTAGCAATATTTTAGCGCATAATAGCTATGGAGGCACTATAGCACTGGCGGGCACTATAGCGGCGACATGTACTGTAATGAAGGAAGGTTACTATAACAGTAGCGGGTACTGTGCGGTACTGTAGTAGCGTGGATACTATAGTAGTATTATTCACATAATGGGCCTTGGGCCAAAAAATCGGCCTACGGTCCATTTAATGGGCTAAATGCCCTCTAGGCTTTCGGGCTATGTAATGGGTCTCCCTTTACCTAGTTAAAGAGGTCTTTTCACTAGTTTAATAATAAATGAGGATTTGGCCTCATCCTTTAAAGAAACATCTCACCCTAAATTTCCATGTTGTGTTATTCTTGTTTTGTAGGGTTCCCAATTTAACATTATACAAATAATTCAACTATATCTTTGTACAAAATGGCCATTTGAAGGGTTATATGGATGACCCAAGAAGGAATAATGAATCTATCAAGGAAACTACACCAGCTATTAATATTGAATTTATTAGATCAATCCAAAATAAATAATTTAGTGAAAATCCTAAATATATTTTCAAATATCTAAACTAATCATGTATAAAACATTTATGCCCCAACTCCACAAAAATATTCCCAACTAATGCTTTGAATTCTAGCCACCACTCATTCCGAAAATTAAAAACATCCTACCATTCTTGAATGTTATCAAAATACAATATTTGAATTGTTATGAGGATTTGTGATATGAAATATTAAATATAGGTAGCCTAAGTTTTATAATTGTTTTCAAAATTTGAATGCATATTATATGCCTAAAATGAATTCACCAACAGAGAAAGGAAAAAACTGACAGAAAAATGGACAGAATGGTATTGTTTACTAAAATAACCATATATTTGGATAAAAAATCTAATGGCTACCAAATTTTGAGGGCTTACAGAAAAAATAAATATATAAATCAATGAAGAATAATATAACTCAATATTAATATTTTTGAATGGCCAAATTTTCGATCCAAGTGGAGGGGCATATTTAAAATGCAAACAGTTCACCACATTGTGCTATAAATACTTTCCCTTTTCTCCATGAAAGGGGATGGAATTCTAGAGAATGGGATGATATATTGGAATGATCAAGGCCCCACCAAATAATTTGGATGATCTTATAAACTCAAATTTTCACTTTCCAGACCCTTCCTCATCTCTTTGTTTTTATATTCTTTTGTGTAATTTTCAATTTTAATTGCACAAGTTGTTTTCAATTTCATTTGAATTTTAATTACTACTTTAACTTAATATTCTATTATAATTATCCACCCTCTATTTTTTAATCTTTATTTTCTAAAAATAGTTTAACTAAAGTTAAAATACTTTCCCTTCTTTCAATTTTAGATTCAATTTAATGTCTGTGATTAATTCTGTTCAGTGTTCGTGTGTGTGTGTACGATGCACCGCTCTTTTCTTGTACCAATAATATTCATATATTTTTAACTCATAACAATAAACATTATAAATATATTATTAACCACCAAAAATTCAGAAAAGATCCCCCATTTGGAGTGAGTCATAATTTGGGGATGTAAATTGATTGAGATATTTTGATCAATAAATATTCATTAAATTAATATTGTGTTTGTTGCACATAAAATGTCATGTTTTAATGAATTTTTTGGTTTGAAATTATGATTCTAGGGATTATTAGAACCATAATAACATATGCGTTCATGAAATATTCAACCTTTCATCAACAATAATTGGTTGAGATCAATACCCTATTTTATGCTTAGATTAAATCCAAAATAATTTGGAATTTTAATAAAAATCATATTATTAAGTGGATGTTATTTTAATGAAATATAAATAAAATATCAAGGAAAGAATATGGTTAAATCCCCAATGAATACTCATTGCAATATTTATCAAATTTTTAATTAAAATATCATCCACCAATCAATTTAATCCATTGTATCCACATATCAAACATGGGTTCATGAAATATTGAACCATCAAAAAAGAATTGATTGAGATAAATACCCTTGTCGAGGATTGAATTGAAGATAAAAAAATAAAACTTACGATAAAAAATAATATTATGTAATGGATATTAATTTGATGAAATATAATGAAAATCTCAAGGTTATCTTCAACTTAAATTCCCAATAATTAACTCACCCTAATTTTTATCATATTGTTAAAACAATCACTATCCGTGAATAAATTTAATTAATCTCTACAAACAAACCCACCCTACCCCATTAAAAATATAAATAATAATCAATCGACTCTAAAATATGTACCATCACAGAGGATTCGAATGAAGATCCACTATACATATTATAATAGCACCATACCTTTGAATAGTCGATATGAAAAAAATTCCAAGATTCAAATGGAACCATTTATAAGGATACTAAAATTAGTAGTCATTTATTTATTATTTTTCAAAAAGTAAATAAAAAAAATATAAAAATATCTAAGAAAAAAATACAGTCTACCTTCCTCATCCTTCAAAATTTTCTCTGAATTCGATGTAGCCTCCCATAATATCCATCGGATTTTTTACCCATAAATATATTAAACTTTCTTTTTGATATATGAGGACCATTAGGGATAATCAAAACATACCAAAACAATTAATTTCAGATCCAATTGAACTAAAAATAATCAATCCTAGTTAACTAACTCTTAATGAACATACTTCCACTAATCTGAATTTCCAACACCATGGTATTCATTTTCCAAACTTCAAGGAATATTTGGATCTCAAATCAGGTTTGATTCATCTTCTAACTCATTTACATATTCTAGATGGTAGGGATCCACATATTCACCTTAGATAGTTCCAAGTTGGTTGATCCACCATGAACCCTCAAGGGGTTTCTGAAGAACAAATCAATCTTCAATAATTCCCTTTCCCTCTAACTGACTCTGCCTAGTCATGGTCTACTACCTCCCTCCTAGTTCCTTTTACATATATAATTACATGAGGTGACTCTTCTTAGAGAAATTATTTCCTCCTTCTCAAACCACTTCTATTGGAAATAAATTTAATGGTCTCTATCAATTCCCCAATGAATCACTCCATGAGTACTGGGAGATGTTCAAAAAGCTTTTGGAAACCATCCCACACCCCAAAATCCTTGACCAACACCTGATCCAATACTTCTATGATTGGTTATTGTATATTGAAAGAACACTAAATAATGTATAAAGTGGTGGTGTTCTTATTGACCTAACTCATGTAACTGCATGAGATCTCATTATAAATATGGATCAAAACACACAAAAATTCCATACTTGAGCACATTGTAAACTAAAAAAAATCCAATAGAATCAATCCATAGATCCCAACAAGATTATTTACTGGATGACTGAACATATAGTTATTGTAAGACCACTATAAGTGGTTACCAAAGCCCCAACATCATATTCCTTTTAGTATCTATTACCTAGACCTATCAAAAACTACGGAATTTATAGCTCACTAGCTCATCTAACTGACAGATTCCCATAGCTTCAAGATGATTCATCTGATTCTTCTAGTCCAATGGAGATCAATTAAATATATTTTCAATGGAACTCCATCACTCAACAATTACCTAGTTCAATAGAAACTCTAACCAAACACACTATGATCCCTTGTCTTCTACCTATAATTCAGGCATGAGGTACGATAATCTTGTTTATCTTCCACCTCAGTTACCTCTTCATAATCTAAACCAATTCCAATATGATCAATATAGTGTTAAATTCCAAAAACCTTATCCATTTGTTCTCAATCCTCAAAGGATCGGTCCTCCACTTACTCCTCCAAGATTCATTTATAATAATGAGCCTTACCAATTCCCAACCAAATTCAAGAACATTACTATGAAACAAAATCATGGTAATCCCAATGAGGGACATGGAACCTCTTCTATGAATCCATTAGAATGTTACAAATGAACATGGTTATGTAGTTAAAACATGAGTGAAAAAAATGGTGTTTGTACATTGAATATCGAAAATTGAATGCAATAAATTGGAAAATATAACTACTCTCTTCCATCCCTTGATCAAATGATAGAATGGTTTATTGGAAATAAACATTATTTATTTCTTGATGGATATTATGGAAACTTATAAATCACGATTATAAACTAATACTAAGAAAAGACTACATTCACTTTCCCCTTTGGAACATTTCAATATATAAGAATTCCATTTTTTATTTTCAATTCTCTTTCAACATTAAATATGTGTATGATGAGTATCATTTCTAAATTCATTGAAAATTTCATGGAGGTATTCATGTATTATATTAACATTAATGGTAAATCATTTAAATATATCTTGCATTTACTCTCTATAGTCCTTCAAATGTTGTTAAATGTAACATTTTTCTAAATTTTTGAAAATGTAACTTCATGGTTACTAATGGAATTTTTCAATGGAAAATAATTTCATAAGAAGGTATTCAAGTCGATCATCCCAAAATTGATGTGATCCAATCACTTCCTATACCCACATCTATCTAACACATCTATTCATTCCATGGTCATGTTAGTTTCATTCATTGATTCATGGAGAAATTCATTAGGATTTCCATCCCACTAACTTGTCTACTCCAGAATGATGCAACATTCATTTTTGATGAGGCTTTCAAGGGATCCTTCATTGAACTCAAAGATGTTATTACATCTTCCACAATAATCTAACCCCTAGATTAGTCATTACCCTTCGAAATTATGAGGGATGATTTGGATAAGGGCCTTTGGGGTCGTCCTTGGAAAAAGAAGATAAATGATTCCACATGTCATCTATTATGCCGCAAAAAATGGATGAAACTCAATTTCACTACACTATGACTGAAAAGGAACATTTAGATATGATTTTTACCTTAGATAAATTATGGACATGCGTCTTATGTTCCAAAATCATAAACTTCATAATCTATTCTGAAATAATGTTATTACACAAAAAAAGTTATTATAAACCAAGGCTAATAAGAGGAATCATAATGCTCCAAGAGTTTGAATATTTTTATTAAACATATAATTGGAAAAGAAAACATTATGGATCATCAACTGAGATTAATTTTTAATTCTTCTCATTTTGAAATAATTGATCATAAATTTTTAGCTGAAAACATATCATATCCCACTCCAAAGTTACCATGGTATGCTCCAATTGTAAATTACTTAATTTTTTTTTGCCCTGAAATTGTTTCAAAATAACAAAAAGTGAAGCTAAAAATTGATTTAAAATTATATTTTTTTGAAGATTAAAAACATCAGGAAATGGGGGATGACAAGGAAATTATTAGTTGTTTTGAGGAAGATGAACATTCCTCCATATTGTAATTTTATCAATCAATGCTTGGTGGTGGACACATTAAACCACAAAAGACCTCCGAAAGGATCCTTGACTCAGGATTCTTTAGGTCTCCACACTTCAAGGACTAATATGAGTCCTATGAATCATGTCTCACTTTCCGAAAGTTTGGCATACTTTCTAAAAAAAATAAACTCTTCAATATCCTTTAATCCTCTATGAGATCTTTGATGTTTTGTGAATCAATTTCATGGAACCATTACCCCCTTACAATGTATTCTCATACATTCTTCTTGTAGTCAATTATATTTCTAGGCGGGTCATGTCTAAACCCACTGGGAAGGATGATGCACATATAGTTAGTGACTTCCTCAAAACCTACAGTTTCCATCAATTTGGAACTTTTTGTTCCTTGATAAGTGACTTAGGGAATCATTTCATTATTTGAAACAAGGAATATCTTATGAAAAAGAATGGGTTTGTATATAAAACATCAACTATATATCACCCCCAAAATGGAATGGATTACCTTTCTAACAAATAAGTCAAAAGAGTTCATGAGATAATTTTTCATCCCACAAGAACATACTTTCTTAAAAGACTTAGTGAATTGATTTGGGCTTATGGAACTACCTATTAAACACCCATTTAGATGTATCCATTGAGGATAGTTTTCGATAAAGCGTGTCATTTATCAGTTGAAATCCAACATATGTCATTTTGGGCTATCAAAACTTGTAATTTGGATTGTGATAAATTTTGGGAATAGAGATTATTGTAGTTAAATGAACTATAGGATAATCATCTCAATTATTATTATAATTCCAATTTACACAAATAAAGGGATAAGGAACTCCCTTAATAAAACACATTCTATGAAATGTATTCCGTAAAGGTGAAAAAGAAATCATCATAGACTCTCAATTTCATAATCACCCATGTAAGATTAATTATCATTGGGAAGGTCCTTTTATTATTACTAATGTGTACCCATTTGGTGATGTCTGTGTATAAGAAAACTCTTCCAAAAGAACCTTCATGGTTAATGGAAATTAGTTAAAGCACCACCATTAGAGGACACATTCCCCAATAACTACATCAACTTCGACAAACCCACCATTGGATGGAGACGCAAACCCACTAAATCCAAACTAGGGGAACAACTTTATATTTAACTCACTATGTCTCTCTTATTTCTCCTTATAACTCTCTCTCTCTATCTTCTTCATCATCTCTCCTTCATTTTTTATCACTTTCATAATTAAACCCTCCATCACATTCTCATGAAAATTATTTTTATTAATCCAAATTGGATTATGTATAATATATTTATTATAACTCTCACCCTAAGAATAAAAATTGTCTTATTATTGTTTTTAGGGTTACTGATTCAGTATTACACAAATCATTCAACTGGTGCTTGGGCCCAAAGGTCCATTTGATGGGTCATATAGAGCACACTATAAGGCCTAATAAAATTTTCAATGAAACTAGACCCACCGTAAAGATTGATTTTTTGGGGTCAATAAAGAAGGAAAATTTTTATTAAACTTATAAATACATTCATTAATATCCAAAATAGTCATCGATAAAAATATGAATGCCCAAATCCACAAAAAAGGGTCCCAACTAATGCTTTGAAGTCCATCCCACCATTAAGTCCCGGAAGTTAAAATATCCCACCATTATTGACTTCTTCTAAATAAAATAGTTCAATTGAGATGTGATTTTTTTCTGTGAAAGATATGATTTCGGTGGACTACTCTATATAATAAATGGTTCAGATTTTAGGCCATATTCATGGACAAAATTTCAGTCACATTAAGTCTAATGAAAAACATGACAGAAAAATGGACATAATGGAATTATTTCGAAAAATATCCATAGCATTGGCTACAAATGTCCAGTGTATGGAAATTATTGAGGTATGAAATTAAATAAAAATTTATACAACTTTTTACAATAAGATATCTCATGATTCTGATTTCTGGATGAATAGATTGGAGAGCTATGTGGAGGGGTATATTTAGAATCCAAACAGTCCACCACATTGGGTTATAAATACAAATAGCTCATCTCCTTGCAATTGGATGGAATTTTTGAGCATAGAATGATATATTAGAATGACCATGTGCCTGCCAATGGCTTGGGAGGAACATTCATGCTCAATTTTTCACTTGATATAACTTTTCCCTCTCTTTGTTTTCAACATATTTTTCATTATTTTCAATTGTAATCATGTATGTTTTTTTAAAATTTTATATGAATTTTAATGCATGTTTTATCTTTATATTATCTACTAATAAAGAACCCTCAATTTTTAAATATTAATGAGCATAAAATAATTTAAATAAAATTGAAAATCCTTCCCTTCTATCCCTTTCTCATTCAATTAAAAGTATGTGTTTAATTCTCTTTAACCTTCATGTGTGTGTTCATAGCACCACTCTTTTCTTGTCCCCTAATTTTTATTATATTTTTAACTCATAAACATAATAAATATAACCATAATAATAACCACTAAAATTAATGAGTATGTATCCCATTAGGGTGAGTCATAAAATTGGGATGTTAAGAGAATTAAATATTTTCCTCGATTAATATTCTTTAAATTAATATTGTGTATGTTGAGCTTAAAATGTCAAGGATTAATTACATGTTTTTCTTGAAATATGGATTCCATGGATTATTATACCACAAGTACACATGTGTTCATGAAATATTTAACTACCCATTAACAAGATTTTATTGAGATCAAAAACCTATTTGAGGCTAGGATAAAATACAAAACAATTAGGAATTCAGTGAAAAATCCTAAATTGAAGTGTTTGTTAATATATTTAAATATAATGAAATGATCAAGGATATCATAAGAGTAATGCCACAATAATTAACTCACCTAAATATTTATCCCATTTTTAAATAAAACATCATACATAAGTTGATTTAATCCATGGAATCCACATTTCAAACATGGTTTCATCAAATATTGAACTTTTCATCAATAAGAATTGATTGAGATCAATACCCTAGTTAAGGATTGGATTAAATCCAAACAAATTGGGAATTATGAGAAAAAAATAAAATTGTGAAGTGGATGTTAATTTAATGAAATATAAATCAAAGATCAAGGATATCATAAGATTAAATCCCAAATAATGAACTCACCCCAATATTTATCAAATTGTTAAATCAAACATCATCCATTAATAAATTTAGTTAAGCTCTTAACACAACCCCCCCATCAAAATGATAATTCAGACACAATTGACTCTAGAATTTGTACTATCACCAAGAATTTGACTATTGAGACACTATAAACATTAAATGAGCATCATACCTTTGAATGGTCGAAATGTGACAATTATCCATGCTTCAATGCTCTCAACATTTTTTCTATCACCTGGATAGTACGTATTAATTTTCCATCAATCTTTGGGTGGTAAGTTATGCTAAAAGACACTTGAGTACCAATACCCTTCTAAAATCCTTTTTTGAACAATGAATTAAAACATGGATAAAAATCTAAAAAAATACTTCAAGTCACCCTTCACAAATGTAATATTTTTCAAACATATAAGTCACTCAACTGATTGATGGAGAGTATCTCCCAAATCGGTAATAAATGGCCTACCTTTGTCAATTGATCCATTGTCCCCCATATTGTTTCACTCTTATAAGGAGTCCTAGGTAGAAACAAAATTAAATATATTGTAACATCATGTCACTTCTTGTTTAGAATAGGTAATGAATGTAAACAAACTGTAGGCCGCTAATTCTTGGACTTCACGAGCTGGTAGGTGTAGCATCGCATCTTAAAACTTGTGATCTCTTTCTTCATTCCATGCCAGCAATACTAGCTATGAATATCATGGTACATTTTGGTCAAAATATGGTGTCCCACCCACTTAGAAGCATGAAACACACAAATCAACTCTTCCCATATACAAGTTGGCATGTAGACACGACCCTAAATGTGAATTGTTCTATAACCATTAATGGTCCAATTAGGACATATCTCCCCACCATCAAAGTTTCCCCTCAACACCGGGCTCTTTGGATACTCATAATTAATCCTCTTAATCTAGTACATAATAGAGGTTGTAAGGGGTAATGAAAAAAGTTTCATTAGACCATTATTTTTATTGACCATTTATATATATCTCAGTTAACAAAGTATTAATCTTCCAATTAGAACTTGACTACTGAACTACCTGAGTATTTGTCTTTTCAATCAAGTTATCAGACACATTATTTCCATTCCCGTACGTATAATCTAGATCAAAGTTGAAATATTTCATATAGTAAACCCATATACACTATTGGATGTTTACATCATTCTCATAAAAGATATATTTAAGGCTCTTATGGTCAGTATAAATAGTAAACCACTCACCATGGAGATAATGTTTCCAACATTTTAAGTCATGAACTATGATCACTAACTGAAGATTGTGTGTAGGATAGTTCAGTTCTGGTGGAATGAACTATCATGATCTATACCCCACAACTCAATCTCTTTATGTCAATACTACCTCAAGTTTGATCATGGATGCATAAAAATACATAGTATACTCCTCAAAAGTTTTTTAAAAGATTAGAATTGGTGTTGTGGTAAAACACCTTTTCATTTATAGAATAGAATTCTCACATTATTCAGATCACTCAAAATTTATACACATCATGGACAAGCCTGGGAGAAGCATTCACAAGAGATAAAAGACCTTAATGAACCTTCTGTAGTTATGTGCTAAACCCAAAAAGAATCAGCTATCATAAAATGGGTATGCTATTAAGAAAAACATCTCAGTCCATCTCAAGGTCAACTAATGCACCATATTATGAGATAATTTCACCCCAAATATAGACCTTCTCAACAGAGAAATAACACTTAGATATCTTGGGGAATAGCCTATGATATCTCTTAGTTTCGTCAGGATGACATCAATATTTTTGACATGATTTTCTAATGTCTGGGAGTGCACTAAGATATCATCAAAAAAGAAAACAAAAAATCGATCAGAGTATGGGTGATATATTTGGTTTATCAAGGCCATAAACATAGAAGGATAGTTCATCACCCCAAATGACATCACAAAGAACTCATACAAGCCATACCCACTTATAAAATCTATTTTTGGTATATCAGATGGTCTCACCTTCAACTGATTATTCCCTGATCATAAATAAATATTGTAGAATAAACATGCACCACTCAAGTGTTAAAAAATATTATCAAAACATGAAAGATGATACAAGTTCTTAATCATCACTTAGCTCATATTTCAGTTATTAACACATAAATTCAATGTTCCATCATCCTCGTTGGATAATTAGACTGGATAACCCTAAGGTGATGTACTACTATAGACAACCCATATAGCCAGAAAAACCTCTAGATGAGACTTATTATATTGAAGCTTTACATGATCCATTCTATATGTTATAATAGAGATTGGATCAATTCCAGACATTAACTCAATTGTAAACTCACGTTCCCTCTTAGGTGATAACAATGAGATATACTAAATAAACACTTCATGGAACTGATCCACTACATGATTGAATATATCCTTCTCCACTCCCTAATCATTAGAATGATACAGGGATCCTAGGTTCGGATCTCACCCATTTTCTAATTAAAGGGCCTTGCATGACCTTCTTGGATATCTAACTCCCCTTTATGAACACAGTCATCACCCTCAGGAGAAGTTAAAGTCACTGCCCCCTAGTAACAATAAATTTAATCTTGATATGAACCCAACTATTACATACATAGTATAAAGTTAAAACATGATATTTTATGCATGGAGAAATCTTAGAGAAATAGTACTCGCGAACCTTGGGGGAACACCCCTTAAAAAGAATGATGCCCTACAATCGCACCCAAAACGAGGTGCCAATAGATATAACCTCAAACAGTAAATTCAAAGAAACACACAAAACATTAAAAAACTGATCATATATAGAATAATATGAAACACATATATCAAATAAATCACTCTCTATGTAGAAGCTATAAGAATCATGACTCAGACAGTCGATGACCCAACCTCGCTACCATTGGATTTATGTTGAACTACATGCAACTGGATCGTCTATATACCTTGAGCTCTCATCTAAGTACCTTGAGTTAAACTACTCTTGTGATACAAATTATAATTCCCTAGAGTACTTCATCCCCAACCCCATCCATTACAAGCAGTATAAATCCAACTATCAAACTAATACGAGATAGGAAAAACCCTTCTAGTGCTCTATATCAGCCTTGGTCCTCCATCACTACCCACATTTTGGTGGGTCATTAAAAACCACTATATGTGTATCATCCTTCCACAAGATTAAAATTAAAAGGTTGGTTGAGGAACCTTACCATGCATGTGACCAGGTATTTCACACTATTGCAGAGCATTGAATAACTTCCCAGAGAGGTCGGTCCTCTTCCTCGAATACTATTCCTGCCACTACTATGGAAAACATTATCATTAAAACACTTCATAATATCTTCGGAAGAACCAATAAATATCCCATCAAAACACATCTATCTACTACTAGAGGCATCCTTTAGGTTCCCCTCATAAATGAGATCCTGATTCACCCCCACAAAAAACTTCTTCAAATGGAAGATATTCACCTACCACTTGATCTCACATCAAATCCATTCCATAAAATGTTTTGATATAGCTAAATCATCTTCTATTATCATTGAGGAGACAAATTTCTATTTATTGAGTCATCAAACAAGATCTAGGACTCATATATTCTCCTAATCCAAACACATAACATAAAACCCCTGAACTCGCACTCCCTTATCTATTGATGAAATCATAAAATTTATATTTACGAAATTGATACCAATGAAGGTGACCCAATTTTTCCCATAAAAACATATGATATCAAAGTAAATATTAGAGCACTTACATTCTAAAGGAACTTTCATGTTTATCATTTTAGATAACTAAGACAAACTCTTACAAAAACAATTCCCAAGGATTCAACAAGGTAACTTTTCCACTATACTGAGCTTTTCTTATTCCATATTTGATCATCAAAGTCATCCATATGAAAAAATTCTAAACATAATTCATTCAATATAATACTTGATAACCTAGGGAAAAGGAATCATTATAAGTGTGAGCTCAAATTATTTATATGGGTAAACATTATCATTAATAATTAAATGTTATCAGTGAGTATAATAAGAGAATAAGGGTATAAAAAAATAATTAGAGTGTGTGAAAAATCATAAAATAACACATACCCATCAATATATGAATCATAAATCATTAAACATTCAATAATGATTTAATAAATTAAAGTTTTATAATGATAAATAATTATGATCCATGTGAAATAAATCTTGATCAATGGAAACATTATAAACTCCTGTATATCATAGATAACATGTGTCACTATCTTGGAAAATAATCATCATAAAACACTTATAGAACCATTTAAATTGAAAAACCATAAGGTTGAATTACAATATAATTCTATAGAGAACATAATCATTAACCAATGCATTGGAGCACTATCTGGGTACACCCATCGTGTATGCTATAACAGGCTCACCAGATGCTATCTAGGCACACTAATCGTATAAGCTATAACAATCTCACCAAATGCTATCTGGAGACAGCCATTATATATAATTTCTAAAAACCATGACATGAATAAAGTACATAGAGTATTAATTTCATGGTAAATCTCATAGAAACAAACATCATTCCTTTTATAACTTGATGAACCCATGAAAATGAAATGAGTTTCATGTTAATAAATTTGGATATTGATTAACTATTAAAAAGAAACAAGTTCTATAAAAATATATTTGAAACATGGTTAACCCATGGAAAAGAAACTTTTTTCATAAAAATATATTTTAAACATGGTTAATTCATGGAAAACAAATGTGTTCAATAAAAATATCTTTTACACATGATTAACCATGGGAAAAGAAATGGGTTCCATAACAATCTCTTTGAAACAATCCTAATCCATCCAAAGAAAGAATTGGGATGTTATCATTAAAAAATATTCCCATTGGATAATAATTTACAATTAGGGTTGTTAATATTGATAAATGGAAAACACCTTAAAAGATAATTAAATAAATTTTGATGAAAATAACATTTTATTTTTAAAACAAGTATTTAAAAAATAAAAAAAATCATAAAATATTATGAAAATCCATTTCTTTGAAAACAACATTGGAAACATGTAAAAAAATATTTTAAAAAATCATTTAAATATTTCTTTAGAAAAACAACCTTTCCATTTAAGAAAATTAAAATTAAACATTTCAAAAATAGTTTTATTTGAAAAAATTTTAGAAAATTATAAAGGAATATTTAAAACAATTGAGTCTTCACGATGGCTGGAAATTATGTTCATATGTAAAAACAAAGATTCATTTCACTTTTTAGTAAAATCAAAATAGGCAACATTTTGAATTTGTAATGAAGGTTCCATTACAAAAAAATTTAAAAACAAATTATGGAAAATTAATTTAATAAATAATTTGTAAAATATTAAAAACATTTTTTTCAAAAAAAATAGAAAGCATGGTTTTGATGGAAAATGAATTTCTGATCTAATAGAGAAATGAAGTAAGATTTTATTAAAATTAATTTATTTATTATTTTAAGTTCCAAAGAGTGTATAAATGGTAATATTAATGGAAAATATCATGAATAAACATATTAGAAGAAATTGATATAGTTTTATTACATGTGAACAAATAATTACCTTTCAATCATAATTCGAGACTAAACAACCTCAATTAGAATGAGATTGTAAAATAAACCCATAAAATGATCATAAAGTTGAAGTGTGATAGAATAAATGAATTAATTATGTGAATAAATTATATTTCCTCGTAAAACAGGGGTAGATAAAACAATATATAGTAAAAATTAATTAAACACATAATCTTTTATAATCAAAGACAACAAATTAGTAATACAACTCAATGAAAGGGAATTAAGTAGTGAAATTATATAAAACTTGGTAATATTTAATTAAAACCCCCCTTAGATGAAATATTTAAAATTGGTAAATAAGATAATATTAATTATTAATGAATCATGATATTACATTTCAAATTGTCAGTATATACATTATATATAATAAATTAGGTGTATAATAATAAAATATGTCTCAATAAAGAGACATTTTGATGATGTCCCTAACCTCGTGATTCATTTTGCTTGAACGTTATTTAAACTCTAATATAGTGGTATGAACAATGTTATTAAATTATACCATAACCATACTGATAGTTATAAAATCATATATTATCCTTTTATAACATCTTATCACCCTTTAAATAATAACCATTTGTAAGAACCTAGATCATCTTTTCAGGCACGCCTTTCATTTTATAAAGTTTTTAAGAAAAATAGAGTTTCTGGAAAATTTCAAAGTACACACCATGTACTTTCTAAGTAAACGCCGTGTACTCTTCTCCTGCTTGATGCCGTGTGTTGGCCGTGTCCGAGCCATACACATGGTGTGCAGGGATGACATGGAGGTCAATTTTGGCAGAGTACAGAAAATGATAGTACACGCCATGTACTCTAAAAGTACACAGCGTGTACTTTTATTTTTTTTCACTAAATGCACCGGGGTCACGCATGACAAACAGAACACACCCCTTCTACAGGTTGTTCATCCAAGAGTGACCCGTACGGCCAGATCGTTCTTGAGCCCTCGTGCCTCCGTCCGATCTGTGTTCCAACCGACGTCGATTGCGTTGGGATCACCTCAGTAAGATCTCTCTTCTGCTTTAGCCTTGTTCCGTGGTTCCTCATTGTTTTCATGTTATCATTGGTAGAGAGTTTTGTGCATTTTCTTAGATCTATGCTGTTCTAAGGAGAATCGGGCATCTTGGTTCAAGTATATCGATCCCCTAACATCACGGTAGGTGGTTTGTGCCTTTTCGTAGATAGTCGATGAGTATTTTTGTGGAAATTCCACCAATACCCATGAACGGGGTATTGCGTGTTCCTATTTTTCCGTTGTTGTATTGTCTTTTTTTCTTGATTTCTTGAGTAGATGTATTTTTCCTGTGAATATGGTAGTTTTTACTGTACTCTGGTCATTTTCCATGCTCATTTTTCTTGTTTGGCATTTTTCTGGTTGTCATGCCTAGTTTTTGGATAGTGGAACTGTTGATTTGTTTTGCTGTTGAGCCATCGATTGATAGCCAAGTAGTTCTTCAGGTTTACTTGGACGATATATGCACGCTGAGCATGTTAGTTTTACACAGGACTGTGAGAACCTAGTGTAGTAGACCACAGGGAGAATAGACGTAAGGGATTCTCCATAGTGTCGTTTAATACGATGTGAGACCACATGGGTAATTGACGATGAGTGATTCTTCAGAGAGTCTGTAGTTCTTAGATGCGGCCCACAGGGGGAATGAGATGTTGAGTGCTTCCCCAGAGAGCCTTTAGTATGATACGAGACTATATGGGGAATTGACGGTGAGTGCTTCCTCAGAGAGTCTACTTTTAGCTAAACCAGAGGGGTGTCACTGTGTGTGCCTTCGAGAGGGTTGATAGTTTTTGTAGGATAAACCATAGGGGTTAGGCTATGAGAGCTACCTAGAGGGTTACCTATTTTTCTACTTGTTGTTGGTCGTTTAATTGTGTACTTTATATTTTAGAACTATGAATTGTAGCTGTTGTGAGCTTTTCTGTTTATTGCTTCCTGCACTTTTACTTACCTTGTATTCTTTGACTGTTAGGAACAGATATTTGGGTGATTGCCTACTGGTATTTTATCTCACACCCAGTTTAGGCCATGCTTTTGGGCCCAGGAAGACTATGTTGTTGCAGGGATAGATAAGGGCAAGCTCCCTTCTACTTCAGGTTCTTGATTTCACTAGAAATGGAGAGCATGTGACCGATCTATGGCTTGCGATGCTGAGGAGTTTACTTTGTTCTCTTTTGCACTTTTTTTCAGTTGTAATTCATCACGTTGGTTTGTTTACTGCTTTACATAGACATATGTACCATGTTGCATCATTATTATTTTATACATTGCTTCCGATATTCAGTTCAGTTGTTGTATGTTGTTTATTGTTTCCGTTATTGTGACTGGTTGTTCTTCTGCTGTATACTTTATAGAATGAGGGCATAGTTTCCCCACCAACTCACGAAGGACCTCACTGCTAGTCGGTAACCTCTGGAATTTGGGGAAACACGCTTGAGGTCATGTGGCGAACTAGGTATGGGGCACTAGTAGAGGGGCTCCAGATTCAAGTCATTACAAAGTGGTATCATAGGAGTTCCTTTCTCTTTCTTTACTCTTTGGAGACTTTATCCAGGGATAGGATGAATCCGGTACTTGGTATTAAGCTGTGCTCGAGATTTTCTAACCCGTGTACAGGGAAAATCCATACTACCTCGTTAATTGCAGTTTGCAGGTTTTGAGATTTTACGGTTGACATGATCTCACCTAGGGTGATTCACATGCTTTGTGTTGTTATTTTCTCGATGATTGCAGATCTATTTCTGTCACAACCCGATGAGATGAGGGTATTCCATCTCATGCATCATATTGGAACTTGTAGAAATCACATTCCATGCATTCTTGCCATGTCATCAAGGGTGCATTAGTGATTGCATGATTTGTGATAGAGTTTGTGTAGATTATGCATGCTGTTGTGATAGATGCTTGATAGAATCTCTGCTTCCTTGTTACAGGGTTTTTTGCTTCCTACTTTGCTTAAATTAATGCCAAATTATAATTCATGAGGTGTTATGGGCCCTATCGAATCGTAAATAGGTGGATCATGATCCTGTTTTCTCTTGTCTATGACTGTAAGAGATAACAAGATTTGATTCGTGGGGAGTATGGGCCCTCACGGATCGGAATTTGGGACCTCTTTGCCATGTTTTCAGTGTTTCTAGGCTTCTTGTGCAGTTTTTGAGCTACTGCCCAGAAAAACCAAAAATACGTGACGTGTACTTTTTGGATACATGCTGTGTAGTTTTCAGGCCTTGTCACTGACAGTGTGAGCAGGAACATGGTATCGTGAGAATAACTTCAGGAACACGCTGCGTACGATAGGTACACGCTGTGTAGTTCGGAGTCGTGTACCTAGCCGTGTCACTAACAAAACTAGTCGGGGAAGATTGAGTAGAATACACTGTGTTATAAAGGAACACGCCGTGTAGTTCCATCAAGGTACCCGGCTGTGTCACGGACAACACGGGTCGGCGTCACCTTCACTTAGACATGCCGTGTTGCTTTCTGCACACACCGTATTGTCTTGATCAGGTACTCGGCCATTTCACGAACAACACGGGATGGTGCCACCTTCACCTATACACGCCGTGTTTGTTTGGAACATGCTATGTAAGGTTCATCCATGTATACGGCTGTTTGTTTAACAAACAAGGGCTCCCGAAGCCTTTTCTAGTACACGTCGTGTGTGATGAGAACACGTCGTGTTGTCATGGGTTAAGTCGGACTGTGTGGGTTAGCCGTGAAAAGAGACTCGGTAAGGGGAGTAGTTTTCAAGTACACACCATGTGTGGGGTCAACAGGCCGTGTAGTATGAGGTGTTAAACTACCTGTAGGGAAGGGGTACATGCCCATGTTAGTGGCATAATAAGACACGCCGTGTAGTTTTTATACACGCCGTGTAGTCGTCCTTTGTAAACTTGGGTGTTTTCCTTTCCCTGTTCCCGTGTTGTACTATTGTGTTCCCTATCCTAGTTTTTCTGATCTAAGGTGTGCTTTTTATATTTCATAGTTATGCCTCTGAGACGTCCTCCGGTTGTACGTCTGTCATCAGGCAGTGATCAGACGCTAGATATGGCTAATCAGGGACTTCCAGCCTATCCTCCAGTCGGGCCAGCCTTGGTACCAACTGTCAAACTAGTTGTGGGAACTGATGCACAGTTCAGGAACGGTTTTCTGGGGATGATGCAGACCTTTCAGGGAGCACCGCCTCCTGCCACAACTATGGCATACTTGACGTGGGTTTTTCAGTAGCAACATCCTCCCACTTTCTCAGGGGAAGAAGGAACTCATGCAGCAAAGTCATGGTTGGAAGCCATGTTGAACATCATTGAGCATCTGGAGACACTTCAAGAGAGGTGGGTCAATCTTTCTACCTACATGCTCCGAGACTCCGCCATGAGGTGGTGGGACGTGATCTCACAGGCGGGTCATCAACAGGTTATGGCCTAGGAGGAGTTTCAGCACTTCTTTTATGACTACTTCTACCCGGAGACCCTGAGGGCCGACGGAGCTTGGGAGTTCATGAGCTTAGAGTAGGGTACTCTTTCAATCATGGAGTATTCCTCCCGTTTCACCGAGCTGCAGAATTTCACACCCCTCCGGGATGGAAGTGGGGTGTTTTTGGAAAGGAAGTTTGAAGATGGACTCAGGAGGGAGATCCGCTTGCAGGTGAATATCTTTTAGTTGACTTCCATAACTTCCATCGTCAACCACATATTGATTACAGAGCACATAATGATAGACTCTGGATCTACGATCCAGGGTGGTTCTGCTTCCAGAGCTAGTTTTCCACCATATGATAGCAAGAAGTGCTGTAGAGAGTCTACACGCAGTGATCCGAGGAAGTGAGATGCATCGTCAGGTAGCAAGGTGATATGTTACCAGTGTGGAAGGTCAGGGCACAAAAGACCGCAGTTCTAGAAAGACCCTGTGGAGTGCCAACCTTACGGCAAGATGGGTCACGTTCAGCGTTTCTGCTAGGTTTTCTCACCAGCAGCGGGTGACCGGGGTTCTTCTATGACTCCTTGTTCAGGAGCAACCTCACCAGTTTCTCACCAATCGGGGAACTGGAGTTCTTCCGGCCGTTTGTGCTAAGGTGGAGGTCGAGGCCATGGCATTAAACCACCATTCCCTCAGCACCAGCAGGGAGGTTCAGCTCAGAGTGGTCAGCTAGGGGCGTAGGGCCATGGTGCAGGCCTGTCTTTCACCGTGGAGCAGACCTATCAGGAGCAGGATCCCGACCCATCTACAATGCGAGGTACGATTTTAGTAGCCTCAGTTTTATCTTCAAATCTCTTCGATACTGGTGCTACGCATTGTTTTATCTCTATTGCTACTATGGAGAGAGTTGGGCTTTGTGTCATTTCTTCTACCGACTCGTTGACACTAGACACAACTTTGGGGATGAGGAAATCTAGTGTACGCCAGTGTAGAGAGTTCCCTCTCGAGGTTGCAGGGTATTGTTTCTTATGGGATCTCTATGTCCTAGAAATGACAGGCTATGATGTCATCCTCAGGATGGACTGGTTGGTTCCCTTCCA
Source organism: Viscum album (assembly GCA_963277665.1). Lineage (NCBI taxonomy): Eukaryota > Viridiplantae > Streptophyta > Magnoliopsida > Santalales > Viscaceae > Viscum > Viscum album. Next base: position 173,540,702 of record OY728146.1, on the reverse strand, counting down.
GGCATTCGTCTACTGTTATCGCCGCAGAGTGAGTTTCGTTTCACAAGAGGGTGAATCTTTTCTTCATAGAGGCGAATGGGAAGTTCATGCGAGTCGGGAAGGATTCAAGAATCATGGGATATGATGGGTGACGACCCAAATTTCTAGTCTTTATCTAGATGGTTAGGGGAATTCACAGTTGGACTTTCCTCCAATGGTGGATTGTTTCAGGGGACGTCTTCCCTGAGGACTTTTTGGGTTTGCCTCCAGAGTGTGGGGTATAATTTTCTATTGGGATAGTGCCAGGATCAGCACTGGTGTCCATTCCTCTTTATAGGATGGCCAAACCTATGTTGCAGGAGCTCAAGAAGTAGTTGGAGGAGTTGCAGGCCAAGGGTTTCATCTAACCCAGTACTTCTCCTTGGGGTTCGCCTGTCCTGTTTGTGAAGAAGGAAGGTGGTACCCTTCAGCTTTATGTGGATTATCCAAAGCTGAACCAGTTGATAGTCATGAAATGATATCCCTTGCCAAGGATCAATGTCCTCTTTGATTAGCTTAGAGAAGCTCAGGTGTTCTCTAAGATCAAATTGAGGTCTGGTTATCATCAGTTGCGCTTTAGACTATCAGATGTACCACTGACAGCCTTCAAGAGCAGGTAAGGTCTATATGAGTATACATTCATGTCGCTCAGTCTCATGAACACACCTGCAGTTTTCATGGCTCTGATGAACTGAGTGTTCCATCCTTACTTGGACTCCTTCTTCGTGGTCTTCATGTATGATATCTTGGTGTACTCTCACACTCGAAACGACCATGCCACACATCTTGAGATCGTTCTGCGTACAATGAGAGAGAATCGGCTTTATGCTAACCTCTCGAAGTGCCACTTTTGGATGGATCAGATTCACTTCTTGGGTCACGTCATCTCAGAGGTAGGAGTATCCATGGACCCAGATAAAGTGATAGCTGTAGTTTCCTGGGAGCAGCCGATTTTTTTTTGAGGTGTGGAGTTTCCTAGGGTTGGTTGGATACTACAGTCGCTTCATTCAAGACTTTTCACACATAGCAGCACCTTTTTCAGGTCTGACCAAGAAGAAGGCGAAGTTCTTATGGTCATATTTTTGTGAGTCATCCTTTCAAGAGCTGAAGGGAAGGTTGACGTCGGCACCGATACTAGTCTCGCCAGACCAAGGCAAGAGCTACACTATTTATTGTGATGCTTAATGTATTGGGTTGGGCATTGTGCTTATGCAGGGAGATGGATTCATTGCGTACGGTTCTCGGAAGTTGAGGCCACATGAGAGGAACTACCCGACGCACGATCTGGAGTTGGCAGCTGTTGTTCATGCCTTACGCAGTTAGAGACACTATCTTCTTGGAGAGCACTTTGTGGTATTTACTGACCATAAGAGTCTCAAGTATATCTTCACTCAGTGTGATCTGAATCTGTGGCATTGCAGGTGGGTGGAGTATCTTCAGTCGTTTGATTTTGAGGTTTCCTATACACCGGGAAAGGGCAGCGCAGTGGCAGATGTGTTGAGGAGGAGAACTCAGATTCATGCAGTTTAGGAGGCCAACAGAGAGTGGTGGCTGATGGATCTATTCTCAGAGATGCAATTGGAGGTTCACGACAGATAGGAACAGACTTTCTTATCTTATGTAGTTGTTACCTCTACACTACTTGATCTGGTACGGATGAGGAAACTGCCAGGCTCTGAAGGCTTAGTCCTGTGGGAGAGTGTGTCAGGAGAGGACCCTCTTGATGGATGTACAGTGGCCGAGGATGATATCTTGCATTTCCAGGGATGTGTATGGATGCCAACAGACATATGTGAGGAGATAATGTGGGATTTTCATTCATCATTATGGGCAGTTCATCCTGGTGCCACCAAGATGTATTGGGATCTTCATCTCCAGTACTGGTGGCCAGGTATGAAGAAGGATGTTGCTAGTTTAGTCATGCGGTGTTCTACTTGTTAGTAGGTGAAGGCAGATCACCAGCGACCAGTAGACCTTTTACAGTAGTTACCCATTCCGAAGTGGAAGTAGAACGATGTTTCGATGGACTTCGTGACCGGGTTTCCGAGGTCGCCTCGAGGGAACGATGTTGTTTGGGTTGTCGTCGACAGGCTCATAGAGGTTTCTCACTTCATGCTGATCACGAAGACCTTTAGTTTCGATGATCTTGGATTACTTTACATCAGAGAGATCATTCATCTACATGGAGTTCCACACTCCATTGTTTCAGACAGGGATGCGTGCTTTACCTCTTGGTTCTAGCAAGGACGTTAGAAGGCTTTGGGTAAACATGTACTTTTGAGTACAGCATACCATCCCCAGACTGATGGCCAGTCCGAGCACATGATCCAGGTGCTTGAGGATATGCTCTGAGCTTGCATCCTAGAATTTGGTGGTTCTTGGGAGAATCATATTCCTCTGGTGGAGTTTTCTTACAACAACAATTTCTAGGTGACCATTCAGATGGCACCATACGAGGCTTAGTACGGCAGGCCATGTTGATCAACCTTATGCTAGATAGAGGCAGGAGAGGCAGCTTTGTTTGGACCTCGTCTTGTTCAGGAGACTTCAGAGCAGATAAAACTAATTTAGAAGAGGATGGATACATCACATTATTGGTAGAAGTCTTATCCTGATCAGCAAAGAAGACCTTTGGAGTTCGAGGTCGGGGATCAGGTTTTCCTGCGTGTCGCACCGAGGTTGGCACACAAGATGATTCGGAGGCAGAGTAAGCTTTCACCGCGGTACGTTGGGCTATTTGACGTGTTGGGGAGAGTGGGGTCGATCGCCTATTAGTTGCATCTAAACCAGAGGTACCGGTCCTTGAACGACGTCTTCCACGTCTCTCAACTCTGACGTTACATTTCGGACCCGTCTCATGTCTTTCATCCAGAGGAGGTTGAGCTCGAAGCAGATGCATCATTCAAGGAGCATCCTATCCGGATTGTCGATCATAGTACGACGGTTCTCTGTGGGTGGTCTATCCCTCTTGTGAGAGTGCTATGGTAGCATGGGCGAGTACATAACGAGGTGTGGGAGAGGGGGGCTGATGTACGATCGCAGTTGCTGGAGCTATTCAGGGTTTCTTCTTCTACACCTTGCTAGGGAAATTCAGGGATGAATTTCCTTAATGGGGGAAGATTTTAAGAACATGGATCTTCTTTTCTGGTACGCCTTTCCTTTTTCTAGAGTTTTTAAGAAAAATGGAGTTTCTAGAAAATTTCGAAGTACACGCCATGTACTTTCTGAGTACACGCCATGTACTCTTCCCCGGGTCGAAGCCGTGTGATGGCCATGTATGGGCCACACACCCGGTGTGTAGGGGTGACGTGGAGGACGATTTTGACGGAGTACGGAAAAATCTAGTACACATCGTGTACTCTAAAAGTACATGTCGTGTATTTTTATTTTTTTCACTAAACGCACTAGGGTCGCGTCTGACAGACAAAACACACCCCTTCTCTAGGTTGTTCGTCCTACATCGACTCGTATGCTCGGAACTACCACGACCCCCCATGCCTCCATTTGATATTTGTTCCAACCGCCATCAATTGCGTTGGGATCGACTCGGTATGCTATCTCTTTGGCTTTAGTCTTGTTCCACGGTTCCTCTTCATTTTTAATTTATCATGGGTTGACCATTTTGTGCATTTTCATAGATCTACGTCATTCTAAGGAGAATTAGGCATCGTGGTTCAAGTATATCGATCCCCTAGTATCAAGGTAGGTGGTTTGTGCCTTTCCGTAGATAGTAAATGAGTATTGTTTTGCAAATTCCACCAATACCCTTGAACGGGGTATTGTGTGTTCCTGTTTTTCCCTTGTTGTATTGTCTGCTTTACTGGATTGCTTGAGTAGATGTATTTTTCCTGTAAATATGGTATTTTTTACTATACTCTGGTCGGTTTCCATGCTCGTTTTGCTTTTTTGGCATTTTGCCGGTTTCCATGCCTAGTTGTAGGATAGTGGAACTGTTGCTTTGTTATGCTATTGAGCCTCATATTGATAGCCAAGTATTTCTTGAGGTTTACTTTGATGATATACGCGTGCTGGGCATGTTAGTTTCACACTGGACTGTGAGAACCTAGGGTAGTATACCACATGGAGAATAGGCGTAATGGATTTTCCAGAGTGTCTTTTTATACGATGCGAGACCATAGGGAGAATTGATGATGAGTGCTTCCTAAAAGAGTTTGTAGTTCCTCAACGTGGGCCATAGGGATAATGAGACATTGAGTGCTTCCCCAGAGAGCCTTCAGTACGATACGAGACTATATGGGGAATTGACGGTGAGTGATTCCTCAGAGAGTCTACTTTTAGCTGAACCAGAGGGGTGTGACTGTGTGTGCCTCCTAGAGGGTTGCTAGTTTTTGTAGGTTGAACCATAGGGGTTAGGCTGTGAGAGCTACCTAGAGGGTTACCTGTTTTCTACTTGTTTTGGTTGTTGACTTCTGTACTTTATATGTTAGAACTGTGAATTGTAGCTGTTGTGTGCTTTTCTATTTACTGCTTCCTACACGTTTACTTACCTTGTATACATTGACTGTTAGGCAGAGATCTTTGGGTGATTTCCTACTAGGATTGTATCTTACACCCTATTTGGGAAGTGCTTTTGGGCCCAATCAGACTATGTTGTTGTAGGGATAGATAAGGGCAAGAACCCTTCTACTTTAGGTTCTTGATTGCACTGGAGATGTATATCATGGGACCGAGCCGTGGCATGCGATGCTGAGGAGTTTAATTTGTTTTCTTTTGCACTTTTTTTCAGTTTTACTTCATAATGTTGGTTTGTTTACTGCTTTCCATAGACATATGTACCATGTTGCATCATTATTATTTTATACATTGCTTCCGTTGTTCAGTTCAGTTTTTGTATGTTGTTTATTGGTTCCGTTATTGTGACTGGTTTTTCTTTCGCTGTATACTTTACCAAATGAGGGCATAGTTTTCCCACTGAGTCACCAAGGCCCTAACTGCTAGTCTGCAGCCTCGAGCATTTGGGGAAACGTGCTTGAGGTCATGTGGCGAACCGGGTACGGGGAACCAGTGGAGGGGATCTGGATTCGGGTCGTTACACCATTCATTATTTTCATTTCCTCGTGTGTTAATTGCATTACTTTCTCATGCATGATTAATAATAAAATATATGTTTATGCCACATATTATATAGTTTCATCATATATATAATAACAATAATTACCTAATTATAAAATTTACCAATCAAATTTTCTTTTAAACCCATTCCTGAATGATAGTTATGAGAAATGAAATATGTTATGGTCATAGAAATGGTATGTCATACATATGCATGAGTAATGTTTCAGTTTTCCAATGATCATCATGGAAAGAAAGTCTGTAATATTTTTTATTTAAATAATTATAATATTTTCATATATATCATATTATTTCTTTATATATACTTATATATATATCATCCATGTGGTGTGGATATGAAAACCAAGTTGCATCGCTCCGTGAAGGCGGTAGTCCTCACATACACGAACGATGTTATGATATTTCAGTGTGAGAAATAAAATTATATATTATATTTTTTGAATGATAAATATGTCATTAATATATTCACTAATTTATATATATTACATATATAAATTAAATGTATCATTATTAAATTACATGTAAGTCATTAATGAATATTTAATCATACTGATTTCTGTTGTGGAAGTCCACCGTACACACGAGAGACATGATTGTATCCCCTATGAAATGGAAATTTAAAAAATAATATATATTATATTATTAATAAGTGAGTATAATTATGTTTTAAATATCATATATATAATTTAAATACAATATCATACCCAACCTTGAGAGGTGGTAATGGAAAAATGAATGACATTTGTTTGTGAGGCGGTAGTTCATCGTACAAAAGAATATTGATTTCGTAACCCATTTGATAAAATAGGATAAGGATTTAGGTTATTAAAATATAATAATAAAATCTAAGTATATGTAATATATTTAGGATATTATATAATCATGGATCATTAGTAATTTAATTAGGATGAAGAAGAAATAAAATAGAAATTTTCTTTGAAGAATGTTACCTCTTCTTTAGGTAACTTCTTTTGGTTTGCACCAAATGCCTTCCTGGGTTATATTTATTCCAAAAAAAATATATGATGATATAATGGAATAAAATAAGTTGGTTTGGTAGGTATTTGATGAACCAATAATTTTTCAATGTGTGAATATTGGATGAGAAGGGGTTGTCATTTATATGTGAGGTGGGTGACAAAATTGTAATTTTGACAAAAATGAATTTCACAAACATTTGTTTGATGTCACATGGTTCCAATAATGTATAATTCTAAAAAATAGAAGTTTTAAGGTATAAATATTCTAATATAATATATTTTAGATAATTTTTTATTTCAAAGTAACCCTTATTTATTTTGTTTAACCCCTAGGAAATCTATTATTACATTAAATGTAGTAATTAATTATTATTGGTTTCATTGTAAATTTTTTTCCAAAGATTAAGTTGAACATATTATATAATAGAAATTATTCATATTAAAAATACGGAATAAATTTTTCCAAATTCTATTCGTATATATATGTGAAAATGAAATTAAAAAAATACACAGATGTGATAAAAAATTGGGTTTTCAATAAGTGTATTTTTCAAGAAAAAGATGAATTTATATTATCTATATCCATACTAATAATAATTGTATGAAAATAAATTAATATTTAAGGATATATAATCTATATATTTCTTTTAAAACAATACCCATTAGTTATTAATGTAGTTAATTAAAATGGAGAAACATTATTCATTTTAAAATAGTTTTTAGAAAAATATTTTTTTAAACCCAAAAACAAACTTATAAAAAAACAATATAATGGAGATTAAAATGTAATTAGGCGGATAAAATTTAAATAAATAATAATTATGTTACATTAAATCATATTCAAAACAAAATTTTATTTTTAAATAACATAATTTTTTGAAAAGAAATGAGATTTTTTAAAAATTGGAACTTTTCACCATTCACTGAAAAAATCACTATTTTAATAAAAATCCAAAAACTTCACCCAAGAAAATTTTGATATTCGAATTTTAGAAATGAAGTAAATTTTATCAAATATGTAGCACACCAATTTTCTATTATGTATCCCTTCCCTAATTATTTTCGTATGTTTAATGGTTATGTGGGAAGTTGGGGGAGACATTGGAGTACTTTTCAAGGGGTTTGGTGTAGAGACCCGAAGCCTGACTTACATGGACATTACATTACTTTTGTGGAATACTTAGTACATAACAAAAACACACACACAAGGACCGTAATAGTTTAGTGTCTTTGGAAACTCGGAATAAAATCTTCTAATCATGGTGAAAGATCTTCAATATCTCCCATAAAGATCTTCTTTTTTCCCTAAAACCTTTATTTATATCCTGGGGAAAAGAAAACATAAAAGGGTGATCTCAAATGCTCAGTATGGGTAAACAAAAGAAAAATCAATCACATCATATTCATAAGAACATAACTTTTGGAAATATTAACCTGCAAAAGAGAACATAATTTCATAACATGGGATAACTCATGGCAGTGAAATATAATCACAATAACCATAACATAAAACATTAAACTTTGTGTCATACACACATAATCATATAGAATAATTTCTTGTTAGTCAAGACTCATTGCCAAGACTATCTTAGGGGACAAAGTCCCTTTCTAAACCGAGTCACCCTTGTTTCAGTTCTGTTTCACTGAACCGGTATAACCTACCATTCCAGCCATGCCTATCCCATGAGATATAAAATATTTACCCAATGCATTGGAGGGAGATATAGGTCCTACCCATCTCTTAATGATACCATTCTTATGTGTGCCACAAAATCATAAATCATACATCATTGCATAACCCATGTAATACAAATGGGAATCTTAAACATCATGACATCATAAAACAATTCATATAAGATAAAGGAATTCATAAAAATAATTCCATCACAACATAATCAAATAAATTTAATAATAGGGATAAAAACAGAACCCTTTATTATCTTAGATGTAAAATAATTTTGATAAAACACTTGAACTCCATTCTGGAGGAAAATATCCTTTCTTCTTCAAAAACACTTTTCCTTTCATAACATGTCATACAATTCTAAACTAAAAGGAGTTGATTAAAAATAAACTTGAAAACTTGTAAAGGAAGCTTCTTGGAAATAATGTTTTAAAAATCCATTCATGCCGTATAAGTTAAAAAAAAATTCTTCGTACTTTTGTCGGAAAAGTCAAAAAGTAACTCATACAAAAAATGACAAAATATTCCTTTCATATTCTTTACTAAAAAATCACCGAAGGGTAAAATTGGATTTAAACTATTGTAAGTGGATGGAAACAATATTACATATTTAGGTAACATGGATGTGGATGATAAAATACACCCCAATAAATGTCAAAGTAAAAACAATATCGGATAAAAATGAGATTGTGATATTTTCCCTTACCTTAGGTCCGACTTGCTTTGTAAGTGTCCGAACCTCCTGTATAATGATTTAAATAATGTCACTGATTTATTACGTAATCATATTCATTGTTATGATATCATATATGGTTCACTTAGGACTTTATATTACTCGTTCTTTTGTAAATACCATGTTAAAGAGCGTTTTGGGTAAAATTGTTTCATTTGTTGTCCGTGTTTTGACTTGTAATTATTCATATGATTACATAGATCATGGTTACTTAATTCCAGAATATAAAACATGATTTATATATATATATATATATTCAGAATATACATATATATATTAAATCAGTAAATGGAAAGAAATACACCATTCATGGAGACGGTAGTCCGTACGTACGCATGAACGCTGTTTTCGTTTCCTTATTGAATTGAATGGAATTAAGTAGATGACATACATATAAATATACATAAATCCAGTATCATTATTATGTCATATATTTCATTAGTACTTATTATATATACTTTATAATCATTCATGAATGGTTAATCATTGAGAATGAATCTCATCGTGTCGTGGAGACGGTAGTCCGTACGTACGCATGAGCGATGATATCGTTCCCATGGTCGTGGAATTGTGTTGAAGTGTATGTATACTATTTCAGTATCAATATCACTTTATAATAATCATATATAGTTACTCATTACACCATTATACCCATCCAATTAAGGTGGTGACGGAAAATAGATTACACCACGGCGTGGAGACGGTATTCCGTACGTACGCACGCGCGGTGATTTCCTTTTTCTATAGGATGGATAGAAGGTTAATTAGAGTTGTTTCATATTTATAATAACATATCAGTATATAATAAATAATGATTTTATTACTATATCATGAAACAACTAAAGAAGAAAAGTTGAAGAAGAATGAAATTGAAAAAGATCGGTAATGGATATTACCTCTTTTTGACGCGCCTTCACTTATCCTTCACTTAAAGAACTAAGGATGGTCTTTGATGAAGACCAGGACATCTAGGATGATACTAGGGAAGTGGAGAAGTGATTTTGGCAGGGTTTGGCCGAGCTTGAATACTCAAATTGGTGTGAGGAGGAGAGGGAGGAGGTGCCCTTTTATAAGGGAGGAGAGGGGCATCTTAGGAAAATCTCAAAATATTATTTTATATTAAGGTCAAATTCGGTTTATAATGGTTCCAAATGGTCTTATTTAGAAGATAAAGTGGGGATGGGTCGAAATCCTCTTATCCAATAGGATTCAGATAAGTTTAGGTTATTATTTTAACCTTATCAATTGGATTTAACTCTAAGTTAAATAATTTAACTTTTACGGTGTCTTTTTGTTTTCTTACACTATATGGTTAATAAACTTACTATATCAAGCCAAAAAAACCCCAAGTTGTTTTTATTAATATATCTATTTTTATCTAAGTCATTTGGCAGAACCTTTGATTTTTAAGAATTAAATAACAATTAATAATATAATATTTTTTTAAAAACTAATTTATGTCAATTTTGACACTATTTGGTACATGATTTTTATGAAATTTCTAACAGAATGATAAGTTCAAAAAAAGTTACTTAAATAAACAATAACATGTCATATTAACCTAGAAAATTAGTTTAAGTCATAAAAAGCCTCAAATTACATTTATTTGGGCATTTATAACATCAATTATGTTAATATTTTCTTAGAAAGGTAATTACTGCATCATCGTTGTGTCATAGATAAATTATATTATTTAAAGTATAAAAATTAAAAATAAAATACCATTATGTAGGAAATCGTTTTATATTTCTAATGAATATTTATAGTCTAAATTATATTATGTATAACCCTATATTAAAAATGTTTTAGTAAATAAACTTTGATTTTAACTCTTTTAACTCTTCTTTGAATTAAATAACAATAAATGTCCTAATCTAATCCAAGTGGGTCTAAATGATAATATTATACACTTAAGGTTGTTTTTGGTCGAGATACACTTGTCCAATAGGATTAGGACATGTGTTAGGGTAATATTAATATCATTTTTACCCTTAATTACCCTATTTACTTTCAACCGTGGTTAATAAAAGTAAAAAGTTACTATTCACCAAAAATTATTTTCATCTTATTAAACCACATTTTACTTACTGACATCAACCGTGGCTCTCGGATATTTGAAATTCCATTAACAGAAGAGGTAAAATTAAGATTTATGAAAAAAATAATTTTTTTAACTACCACTTAGTAGTTTCACTATTCATCAAAAATTGAAGTTTTTCAGAAAAATTCCAAAATTTCACCCTAAGCTATAATTGATATTCCGAATTCAAAAATGATTTCTATTTTAAAAAATTTCCAACATATAAGTTGCATTAATTAATTTTATAATTAATTTCCGCTGTCACAACAAATAGCATGTTTTTAAGAGATAATAACTATCAAAAGATTAACACTTGTTTATGTCTGGTGTAAATGTGAAATTACATCCAATGACCAACATTGTATTGAATTGTAAAAATATATTCTAAATATACTTTAAAACCACTCAAATTAATAATTTATCACTATTAATTTTTTCGATTAAAAAAATTGTTTTTAATTATAATTTAGTAATTTTCACTATTCATCCAAATATGAAAGTTATCCGAAAAGTACCAAAATTTCACCTTAGGCTAAATTCGATACTCCGAATCCAAAAATGAAGTCAATTTTGAGAGATAAAATTTATAAAATTTTAAAAGGTGGGTATTACTATTCTTATCGGCTAGTTTTAATAATATTTTAATAGCATATCGTTGTTTAGTGAAACTCAGTATAACGTACTACACACGCTATCGAGGAAGGTCATGATTGCGTGTAATGCAAGGCAAGTCAATGATGTGTGTTGTGCAAGCTCCTTTTAGTGTAGCGTACAACACATGACATTAATGAAATTAAAAAGAATATTTTTCATATAATCTTGGGCTGTTACATTCTACCCCCCTTAAAATGAATTTCGCCCTCTAAATTCGTCTGGGTTATAAATGGTTTACTACTCGAAAGTTTGTTTAATAGAAACCCACATCGTAAAAAGGAAATACCAAAACCAATCTTTAAAAACAGAGGTATGAAACGTAACGGTTACCCAAATAAACTAATCACTGGGTTCCCACATAGGTGAAAATATGCATATGGAAGAAAAATCTAACCATCATGTTCTGATGGAGAGTGGTAGAGAACATGGAAATGGAAAATCCAACAATCACAAATCCATAAATTTTTGATGATCTAAGGTACCATCTGATTCATCAGATATAAGATCACTAGGACAACATTTTTGGTTTTCAAGATCGTTTCCATAAAGTTTTAGAATTTGAATTAGAATAAATACTTACTTTATTTTGGTACAATCTCACTGTTGTTCGTGCCTTGAACAATTTCCACTTCATCTCTTAAATAAATGAAGTTGAATTTGTTATTTGTGAAGTGTTATCAGGTCAGGTGATAGAATGATGGGTCATTCCATCTGTCTCAAACAAAAGGTTAGCAAAAGTTATAAAATATACATAAGTCATTCTATAGTGAGATTAATCATATATGGTTCCTAAAATTGACTTATACATCATATATCATACTGATTAATATAATAAAACTAGTTTCTACTAAACATGGACTTCCTGTAGGCCAGTGGTAGGCGATAAAGGCCAGTCACACATCAGTTTTGGGTTTGATTCCCACATCCTTGTCTGACGCGATGGGTTGTCGCCCGTCCTGCAGGTTGTCCTTTTTCTAAAACTACATTACTATAACATCCCATCAATAATATCAAAAATCTTCTATCCTTAAACAATATTAACTTATGTCCAACATAATCCATTCTAATCTTTAGGCTTATCCATAATACTGCAGTCCACTCTCATAACATAGTGAAAACGATTACCAGAGATTTAATACCATCGTTGATCCCCATATATCATAAGATATGTTTTTTTGGTCACATTCCAAACATTTAAAGTCCTTAATCATGTATTCTCTTGAATACACATTGAATCTTATTGAAAACATGAATGCAGTTAAAAGTTAACACTTTCCACATACCAAAATCCTCAAAATTCTATATACTCAAACCATGATATCACTTAGTCCTTATATCAATCATGAGCTCATAAATACTGTTAAACATTTCATTTTCTCATTTTCCCTTCATTATGCGCATATCATCTACTTTCCAAAATATTTGAATCACTTTTCATGGTTACTGGTACCTTAAAATTATTGAAAACCACAATAGAACAATACATAAATATTTCTATACACCATAAAAGTACCTCAACAACATTATTCTTAAATACCAATACATAAACACTTCAGTCCATCCACTTCAATGATTGTCCTGGAATAAGTCTTTCCTTGATTTAGAAGTAACTTTTTTAGGTCAGGGCATTGAGTTGGGTAATGCCCATGTTCTCCGCAAATAAGACATTGAACTCCATAACAGTCTGTCACTCTATGACCCTTTTCTCCACACAGATAACATCGGTCCCTCCATTTGAGGTATTCCTCAAGGTTCTTCTTCCCTTCTTTAGAAATCTCAATCTTCCTTTCTTTATGCTCCTCAACATGCAAACATGAATAATAGTTTATCTTCCTCTTCTTTGATGAATTAGGCATACCACTAAATTTCACCTTGTTAATCATATATCGTGATGACTGATTCGGCATAATCACAATATCTTTCTCTCTAGGAATTACACAATTTTGTTGCTCATAGTCACCAATTTGTCCATTTGATTCAATGTTAACCGAATTCATTCTGGTTCCCTCCATTAACTAAAACACAAAAAGAATCTTGTGAGAGGCAAAAATCATGCTAGAGAAAACAACATAGTAAAGGGGGAGTACCCTCAATATCTAACATCTTAGGTTAAATTCTATGATTGTTTCCGTAGTTCTAGGACTATATCCTGTACATATACTTATCCTTAGGGACATCCCTAGACATACCTTAGAAATATCTCTATGGATCTCACTAACGTTCTCACTTCCTAGTTTCCAAAGGTTGACTAAACCATTCCTCTGATACCAACTGTAGAGACCCGAAGCCTGACTTACATGGGAATTACATTACTTTTGTGGAATACTTAGTACATAGCAAAACACACACACAAGGACCGTAATAGTTTAGTGTCTTTGGAAACTCGGAATAAAATCTTCTAATCGTGGTGAAAGATCTTCAATATCTCCCATAAAGATCTTATTTTTTTTCCTAAAACCTTTCTTTATATCCTGGGGAAAAGAAAACATAAAAGGGTGAGCTCAAATGCTCAGTAAAGGTAAAAAAAGAAAAATCAATCACATCATATTCATAAGAACATAACTTTTGGAAATCTTAACCTGCAAAAGAGAGCATAATTTCATAACATGGGATAACTCATGGCATTGAAATGTAATCACAATAATCATAACTTAAAACATTAAACTTTGTGGTATACACACATAATCATAGAGAATCATTTCTTGTTAGTCAAGACTCATTACCAAGACTATCTTAGTGGAAAAAGTCCCTTTCTGAACCGAGTCACCCTCATTTCAGTCCTGTTTCACTGAACCGGTATAACCTACCATTCCAGCCATGTCTATCTCATGAGATATAAAATATTCACCCAATTCATTGGAGGGAGATATAGGTCCCACCCATCTCTTAATGATATCATTCTTATGTGTGCCACAAAATCATAAATCATACATCATTGCATAACCCATGTAATACAAATGGGAATCTTAAACATAATGACATCATAAAACAATTCATATAAGATAAAGGAATTCATAAAAATAATTCCATCACAACATAATCAAATAAATGTAATAATAGGGATAAAAACAGAACCATTTATTATCTTAGATGGAAAATAATTTTGATAAAACACTTGAACTCCATTCTTGAGGAAAATATCCTTTCTTCTTCAAAAACACTTTTCATTTCATAACATGTCATACAATTCTAAACTAAAAGGAGTTGATTAAAAATAACCTTGAAAACTTGTAAAGGAAGATTCTTGGAAATAATGTTTTAAAAATCCATTAATGCTGTATAAGTTAAAAAAACATTCTTCGTACTTTTTTCGGAAAAGTCAAAAAGCAACTCATATGAAAAACGACAAAAGATTCCTTTCATATTCTTTACTAAAAACTCACCGAAGGGTAAAATTGGATTTAAAATATTGTAAGTGGATGGAAAAAATATTACATATTTAGGTAACATGGATGTGGATTATATAATACAACCCAATAAATGTCAAAGTAAAAACAATATCGGATAAAAATGAGATTGTGATATTTTCCCTTACCTTAGATACGACTTGCTTTGTAAGTGTCCGAACCTCATGTATAATGATTTAAATAATGTCATTTATTTATTAAATAATCATATTAATTGTTATGATATCATATATGGTTCACTTATGACTTTATATTACCCGTTCTTTTGAAAATTCCATGTTAAAGAGCGTTTTGGGTAAAATTGTTTCATTTGTCGTCCGTGTTTTGACTTGTAATTATTCATATGATTACTTAGATCATGATTACTTAATTCCAGAATATAAAACGTGATTTATATATATATATATTCAGAATATACATATATATATTAAATCAGTAAATGGAAAGAAATACACCGTTCATGGAGACGGTAGTCCGTACGTACGCATGAACGCTGTTTTTGTTTCCTTATTGAATTGAATCGAATTAAGTAGATGACATACATATATATATACATAAATACAGTATCATTATTATGTCATATATTTCATTAGTACTTATTATATATACTTTATAATCATTCATGAATGGTTAATCATTGAGAATGAATCTCATCGCGTCGTGGAGACGGTAGTCTGTACGTACGCACGAGCGATTATATCATTCCCATAGTCGTGGAATTGTGTTGAAGTGTATGTATACTATTTCAGTATCAATATCAATTTATAATAATCATATATAGTTACTAATTACCCCATTATACCCATCCAATTAAGGTGGTGACGGAAAATAGATTACACCACGGCGTGGAGACGGTATTCCGTACGTACGCACGCGCGGTGATTTCCTTTTTCCATAGGATGGATAGAAGGTTAATTAGAGTTGTTTCATATTTATAATAACATATCAGTATATAATAAATATTGATGTTATTACTTTATCATGAAACAACTAAAGAAGAAAAGTTCAAGAAGAAAGAAATTGAAAAAGATCGGTAATGGATATTACCTCTTTTTGACGCGCCTTCACTTATCCTCCACTTAAAGAACTAAGGATGGTCTTTGAAGAAGACCAGGAATTCTAGGATGATACTAGGGAAGTGGAGAAGATATTTTTTCAGGGGTTGGACGAGCTTGAATGCTCAAATTGGTGTGATGAGGAGAGGGATGAGGTGCCCTTTTATAAAGGAGGAGAGGGGCATCTTAGGAAAATCTCAAAATATTATTTTATATTAAGGTCAAATTCGGTTTATAATGGTTCCAAATGGTCTTATTTCTAAGATTAAGTGGGGATGGGTCGAAATCCTCTTATCCAATAGGATTTAGACAAGTTTAGGTTATTATTTTAACCTTATCAATTAGATTTAACTCTAAGTTACATAATTTAACTTTTACCATGTCTTTTTGTTTTCTTACACTATATGGTTAATAAACTTACTATATCAAGACAAATGAATCCAAAGTTGTTTTTTATTAATATATCTATCCTTATCTAAATCTTTTGGCCGAACCTTAGATTTTTAAAAATTAAATAAAAATTAATAATATAATATTTGTTTTAAAAACTAATTTATGTCAATTTTGAAACTATTTGGTACATGATTTTTATGAAATTTCTAACAGAATGATAAATTCGAACAAAGTTACTTAAATCAACAATAACATGTCATATTAACCTAGAAAATTAGTGTAAGTCATAAAAAGTCTCAAATTACATTTATTTTGGCATTTATAACATCAATTATGTTAATATTTTCTTAAAAACGTAATTACTGCATCATCGTTGTGTCATAAATAAATTATATTATTTAAAGTATAAAAATTACAAATAAAATACCATTATGTATGAAATCTTTTTAGATTTCTAATGAATATTTATAGTCGAAATTATATTATGTATAACCCTATATTAAAAATGTTTTAGTAAATAAACTTTGATTTTAACTCTTTTAACTCTTCTTTGAATTAAATAATAATAAATGTCCTAATCTAATCCAAGTGGGCCTAAATGATAATATTTTACACTTAAGGTTGTTTTTGGTCGAGATACACTTGTCCAATAGGATTAGGACATGTGTTAGGGTAATATTAATATCATTTTTACCCTTAATTACCCTATTTACTTTTAACCGTGGTAAAAAAAAGTAAAAAGTTACTATTCACCAAAAATTATTTTCATCTTATTGAACCACATTTTACTTACTGACATCAACCGGGTCTCTCGGATTTCTGAAATTCCATTCACAGAAGTGGTAAAATTAAGATTTATGAAAAAAATAATTTTTTTAACTACCACTTAGTAGTTTCACTATTCATAAAAAATTGAAGTTTTTCAGAAAAATTCCAAAATTTCACCCTAAGCTATAATTGATATTCCGAATTCAAAAATGATTTCTATTTCACAAAATTCCCAACATATAAGTTGCATTAATTAATTTTGTAATTAATTTCCGCTGTCACAACAATTAGCGTGTTTTTAAGAGATAATAACTATCAAAAGATTAACACTTGTTTATGTCTGGTGTAAATGTGAAATTACATCCAATGACCAACATTGTATTGAATTGTAAAAATATATTCTAAATATACTTTAAAACTACTCAAATTAATAATTTACCACTATTAATTTTTTCGATTAAAAAATTGTTTTTAATTATAATTTATTAATTTTCACTATTCATCAAAATATGAAAGTTATCCGAAAAGTACCAAAATTTCACCTTAGGCTAAATTCGATACTCCGAATCCTAAAATTAAGTCCATTTTGAGAGATAAAATTTCTGAAATTTTAAAAGGTGGTTATTACTATTCTTAACGGCTAGTTTTAATAATATTTTAATAGCATATCGTTGTTTAGTGAAACTCTGTATTACGTACTACACACGCTATCGAGGAAGGTCGCGATTGCGTGTAATGCAAGGCAAGTCAAGGATGTGTGTTGTGCAAGATCCTTTTGGTGTAGCGTACAACAGAAGACATTAATGAAATTAAAAAGAATATTTTTCATAAAATCTTGGGCTGTTACATTTGGGTAATGAAAAAATGGGTGGATGATCAGCACACGGTTTGGACAAACTGTGTTGCCAAACTATGCAAGGCCAAAAATAATTCCCTATCATTGTGGATCTAATTTGGGTCGGACATATGTTTGATCTATTTTGACCCAAATAAACCCTAACATGAATCCTTTCTCCACTAAAGTCCAAATTAATTTCTACCATGAATATAGAATAAGTACAAACACATTACTTGGTGAACCGAAGGAAGATTCTTGTAGTAAGTTCATGTTATTCATCATTTTATTCCCGGATTCTTAGATCTATTCATACTTTCATCTATTTCTCTTATATATACACCCTTTTTGGGTTGATCTGCTATTTTTTAAGCCAAATAAGGTTAGATATGGTGTTTTTCATAATAGGGGAGGATATCTTCAATAGTTTCCTAGAATCTTGACCTGGATTCTTGAGAAATATTCGTCCATTGTGATTTTTCCTCGAAACGATTAAGGTAGGAGTCCTCACTCTCATCTCCAATTAATAGAATTGGTTTGAATACATTGAAATTTAGTTGTTGATTAAAATTGAATTGTTTTTTTCTTCTGTAAAATTGTTAAACCGTCTTTAGTGACGGGTGGTGGAAAACATGGAAAATAGGGGGTTTTGTGATCAGCGCTATTCTTTTTAAATTATGGATATTATATAATATTTTGAATTTTATTTAATTATAATATTTCTCATAGAAATATGGATTTTTTGAAAATATTTAATGTATTTAAATTGTATGGTTAGATGGTTTTCAATAAATGATCATTTTTATTGAAATAAGTGAAACTGTTTTAAATTGGGTTTGGTTTTTGGAAAACATGGTATGCGTATCTAATTGAATTAGTGGGCATGGTTGAAATATGATCATATGCCTATTTACAAAGGTTAAATGGATCATGGGAAATAATTACCTTTTGACGACTTGGTAGATCGACGGGAAACTGCTTATGAGTATGGAACTGTCATAACAATGTATTCATTTTTGGTAGTTTTTCTTGTGTGAAGTCTATTGGTTTGAAAAAAGTAGTTTTAAAAAAGTGTTCTAAAGATAAATTTAAATTTTTACCTGGAGTATATAATTATGTAAAATTTGTTCATATGGTTAAATTTATATTTAGTCATAATCTCTTTTGAGAAGTGTTTACATTTAGTTATAAACTATTTTCATAAATTGTTTTATATAAAATATTTTATATAAATTTGGATAACTATTCCATCATAGTGGTGATATTAGTGTAG
This sequence comes from Viscum album, assembly GCA_963277665.1. NCBI lineage: Eukaryota > Viridiplantae > Streptophyta > Magnoliopsida > Santalales > Viscaceae > Viscum > Viscum album. The sequence continues at coordinate 173,521,728 of OY728146.1, read as the reverse complement.
TAATTAAGGAAATCCTAATGAGTTTTATACTCACCACTTCTTTGAAACTTTGGTGCTTTTGTAGTTTATCTCCTAGGATGTGGGAAAATGTATGGTGTAGTAGGTTTTTTTCATTACTTCTTGTGTTATTGAGCTATCTGGTGGTGGTGGAGCATGAAACTTGTGGATCCGAGAGTTTATTGGTTATTTTAGTTTCTTGTTGATTTATCTTCCACTTTTAGATTGATGTCTAGTTGTCTTCTATTGTAGTACATTTTTGGGGCTCACTATGGTATAGTGTTTTTTTGAATTTTAATTATTTTATTCATGCATCATATAGCTACTGTGGATTATGGTTGGTTGGTTTAAAGTTTGTATTTAAATGCGTAAATCATCCCCACTATTCTTTGAAACCCTTTTTCATTTATTACCATCCTTTGGCATCTTAGGGACGTCTCCTAACACCACATAATGACTCATTATGTTTTTAAGAAAATTAGAATGAGTGGGTTATTACAAATTAAATTTTCAAAATGATTCAAAAACTAATTATAATATTTTTTTGAATAAAAGTAATAAAAATATTTTTTGAAGACATAATATTTTTGATGAATAAAATTGATTTACTAAAAATAGATATATTATTTACAAAAAAATATGAATAATTTATTTTGAGTATGACACAAACACACAAACACACACACAGATATATATATATATATCATAAATTATTGAATATTATTATTACTCATTAATTTAATGACTAGATTATAATGGTTATGTATATCATGGGTTGTTTAAGCTCAATGTTATTTGTTGAATAAACTATCGCACATAAAAATCTCAGGATTTCATGTACTATAATCTATCAAAGAAATTAAATAAATACATTGTAATGTCCCATGGATTTATATTCTTGTCTAATCTCAGTGTTTCGTATTGTTTATGCTATCAACCATAATTTTATTATTTTAAAATATCAGGGTGTTTCATCCCCACCCCTTAATAAATTACATCCTTACATTTTCAATATTATCTCAGTAATAAAAGGATTTACATTTGAAAACACTTTTTTTAAGCTCACATCATAAAAAGTGTTAGAAAAATATCTTCTTCAAATAAATGAAGGGGAAGTATGAGGGTAATATTGAATAACACATAATAGGTTTCCAAATATTAGTACATAGTTTAAAAATGAATATTTACAAGTGGAATAAAAATATAAATAAATATAGATATTTTTTGAGGTAATTGATAACAGGAATGGAATGATCACTCGAATGATAAGGGCCTCAACAACATAAATATGTGATGATTTGAAAGACAATATGGTTCATTGAATATTAATGTAATATGAATAAATTTTTGTTTCAAGATCATGTTCCTAAATTTTATGATTTATTTCACTATATTGACTAAAAAATAGTAAAATATACTTTCTTGAAAAGTATACAATCATCTTTTAGCCAATTTCCACCAAAATATCATCTTTTTTTTTTCAAACTATTAAGATTCATGAATAATATTTCATGTATAAATGACTAAAAATTAATGTTTATAGGATCATATATCCAAAAAAGAGATAAAAATATACTCCAAATATCTTTTTACATTAACTAAAACCAAAATAGTTATCACATGGTAAGATAATTATGAAAACAGTTAGAGATTAATATGATGAAATAATACATTAATATCTAAAATTCAATTGTAATACCTAAACTTAAGACTAAATCATTCTTAAAAAACCTCAACAATAAATATTTTTTTAACTACAAATGTTTTGTCATAACTTTTGGCTCTCAATCCCAAAACATGTCTATATTTCTTTTAAATAATATTAATCACTTAGACACGAAATCTATTTTCAATATTGTGGTTATCTAAACTATAATACTTGTATTCCCATAATTACCATAACATCTAATATCATAAAACCCTTAAGGATATCAATACCTTAACTATTATTTCCCAAAAAATGTAAATGCATACTTCACAATAAACCAAATCTTTGCATATAATTCAACATATTAAAATGTCTCTTAACGTGTCATTAATTTCATTAATATCTCATCACTTTAAACCTCAAAATGGGTGTCTAAGACATTTAAATTATGATAATTATTAATCTTATATACCTATGATAGTATCTATATCTCTCAAAATAACCTCACATGAAAAAATATTAATATTAAAAATTATCTAAACCAGCCTTTATGTCAACTATAACATACCCAAACCCACACTCTTAGAACCTATAATGGAATTCTAGACGTTATATTTCTGGATTTCATATCAATAATGGTGACACAATTTTCACCATCCAAAACATAAAATATCACATGAAATATTGGATAATTTACACTCTCAAGGATCTTTTAGGTTGAGTTTTTTAGATAATTTGGAATACTCTTAAATAAATTATACCAATGGATTCAAGAGAGTATATTTTCCACCATACCCTGCATTTCAAATTCCATGTTAGATCGTTAAAATCACCCATATAAAGAACTTATAGATTTAATTTATTAAACATCAAACTTGATAACCATGGGAATAGGAAAAATAAGAAGTGTGAGATAAAATTCTCAATAGTGGTAAATATAATCATTAATAATTGAAAGTCATCAGTGGGTATAAGAAGAGAATAAGGGCATCATGACATAATAAGAGTGCATGATCAGATAATAAAAGATATAATACCCTTAAATACATGAATCATCAATCCAAAAATATGAAATAAAGATTTAATAATATAAAGAATAATAATAATCAATAATCATGGGCCATGTTATATGAATCTTGAATAAAGGAATCATTATAAACCAATAGAAAGCGTAGATAAAATGTATTGGTATCTTGGAACATAAACTTCATAAAATACTTATAGAACCATTATATAAATCTTAAAAATGAAATAATCATATGGTTGACTTCCAATTTAATTCTTTAGAGAATGTAATCATTAAAAAATTAATTATATCACTATCTAGGAACACCCATCATATAATCTATAATGGTCTCACCCTACACCATTTGGGTGCACCAATCATATAAGCTATAACGGGATCATGAGGCACTATCAAGAACACTCATAGTATATAATGTCGAAGAACCACATCATGAATAAATTTTATAGTGCTTTAATGACATTATAAAACTCATAGAAACAATAGTTATTCCATTTATAAAATGATTACCCCTTGGAAAAGAAATTGGTATTATGTAAATCTCTTTGATACATGATTAACACATGGAAAAAAATGAGTTCTATGAAAATCTCTTTGAAATGTTGTTAACCCATAAAAGAGAAACGAGTTATATAATAATATCTTAAAAACAAGGTTAAATCATGGAAGAGAAACAAGTTTTATAAAAATATCTTTGAAACTGATTTACCCAGGGAAAATAAATGCATTCAGTAACAATCTCTTCAAAACTATATTAATAAATCATTTGAAATAATGGGGATAGTATCATTACAAAATACCACCACTAGAGCATAAGTAACAACAAGGGTTGTTGATGTTGATGAATGAAAATACAATTAAAATACTATTAAATAAATTTTGAGAGGAATAAACTTTTCATTTAAAAATCACTTATTTGAATACTAAAAATTCAAGAAATATTTTGAAAATCATTTTTGTTGAAAAAATTCAATAGAATCATATAAATGAAACTTTAAAAATTCATGTAAAATATTTTTCAAGAAAAAATTACTCTTTGTTTTGAAAAAAAAATTAAAAAATTGAAAATTATTAAAATAGTTTTGTTTGAAAATAATTTTTTAAAATTAAAACATAATTTATAAAACAAATTGAGTGGTAATGATGGTTGAAAATTATTTTAATGACATACACTTTAAAACAAAAATTCATTACAATTTTTCAGTAAAATATTAATAGACTTTGCGTTAAAAATTATATAAATGTTCCTTTGAAATTTTTTTCTAAAAAATTAAAATTTGTGAAGATGTATTCAATAAGTCATTTGGAAAAGATTAAAAATATTTTTAAAAGAATTTTTAGAAAGAATGGTTTTGGATGAAAATGTATTTCTAACTGAAGAGGGAAACAAAGTGGATTTTCATAAAAAGATCTTCTCAATTATTTTAAGTACCAATGAGTGGAGAAATGAGAATATCACAAGAAAATATCAGAATAAATATAGGAGGATTAAATTATATGGGTAAATTATACAATGATCAAATAATTTCTTTCAACTATAATTTATGAATAAATAGTCTTTATTAGAATGAGATTGTGAAATAATCCATTATAATGATTATAATATTGATGTGTAAAATAATCAATGGATCGATTATGTGTATAAAATTGAAATTCACATAAAACAATTTACAAAAAAAATATATTTTCAAAATAAATTATATACATAATATTATAATATTAAAGATAATGAAGGAGTAATATAGCTCAGTGAAATGAAATTGAGTTATGAAAATCTTTACCACTTCAAATATTATGCAAAAAAACCCCTTTAGATGAAAATATTTCAAATTTAAATGTAAAATTATCATTAATTATTAATTAATCATTATATTATATGTAAAACTATTAGTATTTACATTATATCAAATAAATTAGTTGCAAAAAAATAAAATATGCTTCAATGAAGGGAAATTTAGAGGAAGTATCTTACCTCGCACTTCTATTTGTATGAACATGTATTAACATACTATATAGTGTTATTAAACATGTTATTATATTATAAAACCCCAAATTAAAATTTATAATATCATATATGATGCTTTTATAACTTCTTATCACCCTTCCATTAATAATATTTTATTATTTTCATTTTTTTGGGTGTTAATTTTCTTCCATTCACATGTCTGTTTCTTCATGAAAGATCCATTTATTGTACATATTATATAGTAACATAATGTATAGAATAATAATAATGATATAATTATCCTATTAAATAAAAAAATTTACATTTAAACCCAATCATGAATTATTATAATGAAAAATAAAGTACACCATGATCATACAGATGGTATGTCGTACGTACGCATGAGTAACCTTTTAATTTTTCAATGATCATCATGGATAGAAGGTAAGTAATATTTTATATTTCAATAATTCTAATAATACAATATATATCATATTATTTCTTTATACATATATATCATCCATGTGGTGTGGGGTTGAAAATTGAGTCACATCGGTTCGTGAAGGTGGTATTACACATATACATTAACGATGTTACCATCGTTTAGTCTAATAAATAAAATGATATATTATCTTATTAGAATGAAAAATATGTAATTAGATCATAATTATGTTATATATTTCATATATATTTATTAAATGTACCATTATTACCTTCAATGTAAAGCATTTGTCAAAAACGAATCACATCACTTTGTGTGGCATTAGTCCACCGTACACATTTACAATGTTATTGTATCCCTTATGAAATAAAAATTTAAAAGGTATAAACTATATAATTCATAAACAGGTATAAAAATGTTATAAATAATGTATATATACTTTAAATCCATCATTATTCCCAACCAGGAGAGGTGGTAATGGAAAAACTAATGACATCAGTTCATAAGGAAGTAATTTTCTTTACACCTGAATGGTGATTTCATAACCCATTTGATAGAATAGGAGAAGTATTTTGGTATTACATTAAAATAATAATATATTAGTATATTTAATATAATTATTTTATTATATAATAAGGTTTTAATAAAAATAATCAAGTGGTGTTAGAAGAGATAAAATAAAAACAATAGGTTGGAGAAGATAACCTCTTCTTCGGTTAATATTTATTGGTTTCCACCAAAGGGCTTCCCCCAACAAAGGATTATAGGATTAAGGATGTAATTATAGAAGTTATTATTCTATCCCATTAGTTTAAAATGATTGAATAGGGTTGGATAATGGGTGACCTTCTATAAGTGAGGTGAGTGTCACACCTTTAATTTTTGAAAATATTGAATTTCAAACATGTTTTTATGTAAAAATGCTCAAATAAAAGACAATTCTAGATCCTGGAAGGTATAAATTAGAAATATGGTAATAAAATTTATTTTAGACTTATTTTAGTTTATTTTTAGTCATGTATTTTTACTTTAACCCTTGGTAAATCCATTTCTATCTTGATAGCGATAATTAAGTTTTACCACTATCACTATTTATTTTGGTCAAATATTAATAAGTCCTTATTATGTGATATAAATTATACTGATTAAAAATATTGAATTTATTATATAAAATTCAATTCACATATGTGTAAAAACATAATTTAAAACAAAGCCTGCAGATGCGATGAAAAAGTGGGTTTCCAAAAAGAGTATTTTTCAAGCAAAAGAAGATTTTATATTATCTAGGTGACTAATATTAATCATCGTAAGAAACAAAATTAATATTTAATTATATATAATCTATAAATTTCATCAGAAACATTCCCCATTGGTTATTATATTAATTATGTAAAATGGATAATCTATATTAATTATAAAATGGCTTTTAAAAAAATTTCATTTTTAAACCTAGAAAATAAAGTATACTAAAAAATATAATGATGATTAATATTTAATGAATTGGATTAAATATAAATAAATAATACTTATCTATATTTAAATTTTATTGAAAACATAATTTAAATTTTAAACTATTTTTTTTAAAAAAATTATTTTTTTACAAAAACTTATATTTTTCACTATTCACTGAAAAATCATATTTTCTAAAAAATCCCCAGATTTTACTGAAAATAAATTTTGATATTAGGATTTAAAAAATGTAGTTAATTTTATAAAATCTATTTTATAAATTTTTTAAAAAATAACTATAACATATTTTTATTAAAAACAATAAAAACATTTTTATGAAGACATATTTTTGGAGAATAAAATTACATTATAAAAATTGATTAATTATTTACTAAAAATTTATCTATAATTTTCATTGAGTAATATATATATATATACAATATATTATTTAAAATATTTATATTTTCCAATTTAACTGAAATGTTATACAATTATATATATTGTGGGTTGTTTAAGATCGATGTTGCATATTGAATACACTATTGAACATAAAAATATTAGGGGTGTGTGTAGCACAAGATATCAATGAGATTACATAAATATTTCACAAATTATTGGGGAGTTACATTCTTGTCTATGTTTAGTGTAACATGTCATTTATACTATCGAACATCATTTTCTTCTTTTATAATCTTGGTATTTCACATCCAACCCCCTTTATGAAATTATGTTCTCAAAATCTGAACTTTTTATCAGTAATAAAAGGATGGAAATTTTAATATAATGTTATTCTAATATAATATCATAAAAAGGGATAACAAAACATATTCTTCATAAAAGTTAAAGGGGAATATGAGGGTCATCTTGAATAACACAAACTAGGTTTCCAAATATGAGAACATAGGTGGGAAGTAATGATTTGGAAATGTGAGAAATGCATAAATATTTAGTAAGAGTTATTGAGGTCATTGATAATTAGAAATTTAATGACCAATGGAATTCTAAGGGCCTCAAAACCTTAAATCATTGATGATTTAAAAGACCATCTGATTCATCGTATATTAATGTATTAGGATAAAATTTTCCTCAATATCCTTTTCCTATAGTTAACGAATTCTTTCACCAACTTGGTGAAATATACTTACTTGAAGGATATAATTTCATCCATTATCTAATTATAACTATAATATCATCTATTTCTCCAAACCATGAGTTTTGAAGATGAATTTTTCATGCCTGAAGCAATAAAAATAAACATTTAAATGATAATATAACCCTAAAAGGAATAAAAAATATTTCCTACATTATTTTAACATTAATGAAAACCAAAATATTATCACATGGTAAGATAATTCTCAAAATGAATAAACATACATATGATGAAATATAACATTAATCATTAAAATTCAACAGTAATACGCAACATTCAAAATAAATCATTATAAAAAAACTCAACATTAAAGAGTGTTTCAATCAATAAATATCACATATCATTCATCGTTCAATCCCAAAACATGGTTATTTTTTGAAATTAAATTAATCACTTTTTAACCATTTCACTTTTCAATACCACGGTCATCTATATGATAAAACATGTGTCTCAATAATTACCTCAATATCCAAGATCACATAAATCCTAAAAGTTATCAATATAGTACGTATTATTTCAAAAAAATGAAAATACATACTTCAATTAAAATAATATCAACATATAATTAAACATACTAAAATTTCATATAAAATTTCATTAATCACTTTAATATCACATCACTTTATAACTCTAATGGGGTGTCTAATACATTGAACTAATGATCATACTTAACCTTATAAACATATAATGGTGTCCATAAATCTTAAGATAACATCATGTGAAAAAATATTAACCTCAAATTTCATTTAAATAATTCTTTGATACCAAATATTACAACTTTAATCATTCACTCCTAGATGTAATGTTGAAATCATAAAAATTAAATTTCTGAATTTTACACCGATGAAGGTGAACCAAGTTTCACAATCCAAAACATACAATATAGAGAAAAATATTGGATCACATACATTATCAAGGACCTTTTAGGATTATAGTTTTGTATAATTAGGATAAATTCATACATAAACAATACACAGGGATTCAAGAGAGTGTATTTCCTATTATACCCAGCTATTCATATTCAAAATTTGATCATAAAAATCATCCATATGAAACCCTTAGAGACCTAATTCATCTAAAATATTACTCAATAGGATGGGGAAAATGATTCCTAAATTGGGTGGGATCAAATACATTGTAAGGGTAAACATAATCATTAATAATTTAATGTCATCTATGTTTATAAAAAGAGCACAAGGTTTTAATGACATAACTAGAGTGCATAGTCAATTCCTAAAAGATCTTGTACCCCTAAATACCTGAATCTTCAATAGTATAATATAGAATATTTTTTTAATAATGGAAAGATTAATAAGAATCAATAACCATGAGCCATGTGACGTCAATATTTAACAAAGGAAACATTGTAATGACATAGAAAGCATAGATAACGTGTGTCGGTACCTTGGAACATCATATTTGTAAAGTACATACAGGAACCATACAAATAGAATTACCATACTATCCAATTCGAATATAATTATATGGAGAAAATAATCAGGAACAAATTCATTAGAGTTCTATGTTGGTGCACCCGTCATCTAAACTATAATAGGCTCACTTGAGGATATTTGGATGCCCCCATCATATAAGATACAATGGGATCACCTGATGCTCTTTGGGCGCACTCATCATATATACTGTCTAAGAACCACAACATGAATAAAGTATATTGATATTTTATTTCATCATAGAACTTACATAAAAAATCATTATTCCTTTTATAGCTTGATTAAATCATGGAAAATAAATGATTTTCATGTTGATATCTTGATACATGATTAACCCGTGTGAAATAAATGGGTTCTATAAAAATATCATTGAAACATGGTTAACCCATGGAAAAGTAACAGTATCCATAAAGAGATATTTACAACATGGATAAACAATGAAAACAAAATGATATCATGGAAATATCTCTGAAACATGGTTAAACCATGGAAAATATAGAGGTTCTATAACAATCTCTTTCAAACAATCTTAATCCATCCATAGAAAGAAGAATAGAATCATTAGAAAATATCCCCATTGGACCATAAGTAACAACAATGGTTATTGACATTAATTAATGTAAATAATAATAAACCAGCACTAAATAATCTCTAAATAAAACAACCTCTCATTTTAGAATCACTGTTAAAAAAAACAAAAATTCAAAAAATATTGAGAAAATCCATTTCTTTGAAAAAAAATTTAGAAACATATAAAGAAATATTTAAAATCATATAAAACATTTCATGAGGAAAACAACTTTTAAATTAAAAAAACACTTTTTAAAACATATGAAAATTTTAAAATATTTTTTATTTGAACATATTTTTTTAAAACTCATAAAGGAAGCTTTAAAACATTTGAGTGGTCATGATAATAAGAAATTGTGGTCATACCATACATGTTGAAATAATTATTCCTTTCATTTTTTAGTAAAATACAAATAGTCATTGTTTTGAAAAAAAATAACGGTTAATTTCAAAACATTTTTAAAAAAAAGTAAAAATGGGAAAAAATTATTTAATAAATTATTTGGAAAATAATAAAAACATTTTTGAAAACATTTTTAGAAAACATTATTTTTAAGGAAAATAGATTTTCAAATCAGAGAGACAAATGAAATTGAATTTTATTAAAAATAATTTCTCAATTATTTTAAGTGACATAGACTCAAAAAAATCACTATTACATGAAAATATCATTAATAACCAGAAGAAGTTAAAATTATATGGTTTTAGTAGATAATGATAAAATAATTTCTTTCAATTGAAATTCAAGAATAAAAAATCCCTATTAGAGTGGGATATGGGATTTAACCCTTAAAATGATCATAATGTCATAGTGGGAAGTAATAAATAAATAAATTATTTGTGTCAACTATAAATCCATATAAAATGCATTTAAATACAACAATATATAGTAAAATAAAAACACAAAAAATCATAGGATATCAAAGATAAAGAAGGAGTAATATTACCCAATGAAACAAAATTGAGTTTTGAAATTATTTACCACTTGGTAAAATTCAATTAAAAACCCCATTATATTAAGTATTTATAATTTAGAAATTAATTTAAATAAATTATTAATGAATAATGATTTTACATATCAAAGGTTTAATATGTAGACAATACAAAACAAGTTTTTCTCACAATAATAAAATATTCCTTAATGAAGGGAAGTTGAGACGAAGTCCATTACCTCACACTTATTTTGGTTTATCATGATTTGTACTACTTTATAGTTGTATAAAAATTGTTAATAACCTGTAATATAAATATATTAATGTTAATAATTTTATATATGATCCAATTATAATATATTATCACCATTTTGTTAATAACCCTTCATTGTTTTCATAGTTTCAGGTGTTAATTTCCTATTTTCTAATATGTGTTTCTTCATGATAGACATGGTTATTGTAAATATTATATAATTTTATCATATCAATAAAAATAATCATGAAATAATTATCATATTTACATGTTATTAGTTATTTTTATGGAAAATGAATTATGTTACGATCATAGAGATTGTAGGCCGCACATACGATGGAGTAACATTCCAATTTTCCAACGATCCTCATAGAATGAATTATGTAATATTTTATAGTTAATAAATTATAATAATATAATATAAATCATATTATTTAATTTAATACACTTATATATATCATCCATGTGTTGGGGTGATGTAAATAGAGTCACGTCACTTCGTGAAAGTGGTAGTCCACATGTACACAAAAAATGTTTTCATCTTTCAGTATAAGAAATAAACTGATATATTATCTTTTAAAAATTATAAATATGTAATTAATATCATAGTTATGTCATTTATATCTCATATAGGTATCAAATTTATCCATATTACGTTCCATACTGACTGTTAGTGAAAAATAAATCGCATCGCTTCATGAGGTGGCAGTCTATTGTACACACGAGCAATATTATCTTATCCACTACAGAATAGAATGTAAAAAATAAATATATTATATAGTAACTCCATAATTATAATTATGTTATAAATATAATATATATACTTTAGATACATCTTATTACCCAACTGTTAGAGGGGGTAATTGAATCAAAAGGGACATTAATTCGTGAGGCGGTAGTCCGTCGTATACACAAATGATGATTTTTAACTCATTTGATAAAATATGAGAATTATTTAGATTTTAAAATTAAAATTATAAAATATAATTATATTTAATATAATAATTTTATATTTTAATCATTTCTTAAGACTAATTTAAGGAGGTGTGTAAGAAATAAAAGGAAAAGGCCCATTAAAGAACATTATATCCTCTTCGGGTAATTTTTTTTGGATTTCAACAAAGGCTTTCCTCGGTAGGATTTATACAAAAAATAATGATTATAGGATGATATAAAGTAATTATATAATTTATTTGGTTTGTTACTATCTGATCAAATGGGTTTTTATTATGTGAAGAGAGGAGGAGAGGGGTGGCCTTTTATTAGGGAGGTGAGTGACACACTTGAAATTTTTAAAAAGAATGAATTAAACACAAGATTTTACATTTAAAAAGAATAAAATAATTTAATATTATTGATAGTATAAGGTATATCTTCTTAATATTTAAAAAAATATATTTTATACAAGTTTTATTTCATTTTAAAGCTTTTCCTTTTAGTTTAACCCTCGAAAAATCAATTTTTACATTAACTGTGATAATTAATTTTTACTATTTTTACTATTCATTTAGATCAAAAATTATGTTGAAATTATTTAAAATAAAACTTATTATGATTGCAAATATATAATTCATTTTAAAAAATTCAATTCTTGTAATTTGATGAATTGAAATTATAACAAAATTCGATGATTTGTAGAAAAAGTGAGTTTTTGAGAGGCTTATTTTTGAAGAAAAATATGATTTTTTATTACCTCTAGGACTAATAATAATAATTGTATGAAACTAAATTAATATTAAATGCTATATAATATATAAATTTAGTTTAAAAAATTCCCCATTAGGAATTATTTTAATGAATTAAAATAGAGAAACTTTACGCATTTTTAAATAGTTTTTAGAAAATTTTGTTTTTAAACCCAAAACAAACATATACTAAAACACAATATAGTGATAAATAAAAAGAAATTAAGTGGATTAAATATAACTAAAGAATACTTATGCTTCTTTAAATCATATTAAAAACATAATGTGACTTTCAAATTACATAATTTATCTAAAATAAATGACATTTTTACAAAAAAAACAAATTTTCCACCATTAACTGAAAATTCAATTTTTTTTAATAATCCCATAATATCACTCAAAATAAATTTTGATGATTTTATTTCAAAAATGAATTTAATTTTAAAAAATATATTTTTTAAATTTTCCAAATAATATTATATTGTTTTTCCTAAATAGTAATAAACTCGTTTTTTAAGAAACCTTTTTTGAAGATGAAAATTAATTTACTAAAAATGAATTGATTACTTAAAAATATTTATCTATCATTTATATTGATATATATATATCATAGTGTAGTTAATACTATTCATACTATCCAATTTTACGTCTAGGTTTTAATTGTTATGTATATTGTTGGTTGTTTAAGCCCAGTGTTGCAAGTTGAATACACTATCGAACATAAAACTTATAGGGTTTCATGTACTGCAAGCCCTAAAATAGATAAATTATATACACCGTAAGGTATCAGAGAGTTACATTATCATCTAAGCTTAGTATTTCATTTTTTAGGCTATTGAACATTTTTTTATTAAATATTGGGGTGTAACACATACACTCTATAGCTCTCCCATACCTCAGAGTTTCTAGATAGAAATATCGAAGAACCTACCCTGGAAGTCCTTCGAAGCCATTCCCTCTACATTCTCATCCTAAACATGGATATGATGACTTATTTCATTTATAAACATTAATTATTATGAATTTCATAAAGACACATATAATATAATTTCTAAAGATAAAAAATCCTAGTTTATTTGGTATATTAAGTACATAACACCAAAACATGTAATAGGGACCCAAAATATTATTTAAAAATTATATTATATGTCCTTAAATTTCATTGATCTTCAAAAATTGAAATGGATAACATAGGGATATAGTTATGAAATGGGTGAGCTATAAACCCCAATAAGGGAATAATCAAAAAAATAATATGATAAAAGTAATACATTTTAGTCGAAAGATATATCAAGGTAACATAAAATAGTTGAGAATCATAAAAATGAACATTGAAGCATGATATAAGAGGATAACATCATGGAAATATAATAATGTGAAGATAATATAAAACATGAAATCATATGCATAATTCAAGGATAACTATCGACACATCATAGCATAGAGTTGTTCGGATAACCTCTTGTTCATCATACATGGTATCTCATGAGATAAAAATATTACCCAATGCATTGGGGATTTATATAATTTTTGGGACACCTGTCACACACATATCATGCACATTAATTAAGGTGCCACATAGATCACAAAACATAACAATGTGATTCATAAATTTTAATTCCATTAATAAGGATTATGGGTTACAAACATGGAAGTCCTCAATCAATGAAGAATGATGTCACAAAACGTCTCTCTGGTCCCATGATTTGACATAGCCCAAGCCCACCTCTCGAAGGCAAGTGGTTAGCAACTAGTGCTGACGGCATCAACCTGTATGTGGGAGGCATTTTCCTTAGTACCTTTACGCACGCACATACACAAAGACATCCCAAAGCTATAAAAGTAAAACAAGAAGGCCACTATAAATAACCACTGAGTATAAGTAATACTGAATGTCAAATGATCTAGAATACATGCTCAACTAATGATAAACTGTAAAACATGAAATTACAAATGAAACTGTTGATATCCATCCACGAAAAACTCCACCAGATGGGTCAGTACAGACTAGCTACTGAATATTGTAGATGTACACCCTGCCTCCCAGGTCACACTAGGCATCATCGGGTCGTTGTCCACCAATTCCTCCATCAAGGTAGTGGTCAGCTGCAATAGAAACAGCACATGAAGTAAAAAACAATGCAGGGGTGATTAAATATATACTCAGTAGGGAACAAAAAACACAAAGGAAAGACCAAAAAGAAATCCACAAATAAACCACGAGTCTGGATCACCAATAATGATCACAAATCATGATAGCTCACACAAGGTATAATTTATATTAGGAAAGTAGGACCGTTAGTCACATCATTGAATGTTATGGAATGCTTGATAACTCCTCCTCAATGAGTATAGTGGGCCTTCTGGGTCACATAAAAGACGTATCCCACTAACCAGGGACAGCTATGGTACACATACCTTATGAGTACCAGGGGTATACGGGGTCACACAGAAGCCTCTACCCATTGTGGCAATGTACGATCACACAGAAGCTGCTTCCCACCTATAGCCACACTGAGGTGCCCCTCTTCTCAAGTACCATGGGTCTTTCGGGTCACACAGAAGTCTCTTACCACTATAGACCTACTTTGTAACACACAAGCCCCTTCCTAACTGGCCATAGTATCTGATCCACATAGGGTCGCTCGTCAGTGGTCTTTAGGTCTCATCTAACCAAAGGGTTTTTGCATATAGCACGCTTGTTCTCGGTAGAACCACTCCTCAAGCCATTTGTCGAATTTTAACTTTCATGAATTCATTCGTAGAGTATTATAAATGATCTAACTCATCATGAGGGTTCCAAAACTACAAAAACATCATCAAAAGGATTCCCAGTTTGAAATATATTGGCATTTTTTCAAAAAAAAAAAGGGTCTGGTTGGGTTCGGGTCTAGTCTATTGCTCTGCGGGTCCTACCTGCGCCCTACCCAGTCCGCCTAGCTGAGACGTGGCTGGAAGCCACATCTACCTCCCCTCGCGATGCGGGTCTTCTGTGGGGCCGACACCTCCTTACGCTATTTGTTGACCGTGGCTTGTGCCATGCAGCCAGCTAATCACTATGGCTGGACTCCCCATACGTGTTCAATCAACTACGTGCTCCTTAGATGTTTAGCCCACGGCTGTGGGCCGCTCCATTGACTCGGCTGAGGGGCCACGTCTCTACCACCACTCTTCGGCCCAGCCGAGGGATCTTCCTGATGTTCCATAATAAGATATTATTGTGGTAGGTGACTTTGGTGTCCCGTCGTGGCATGCCGCCACCCACCAGTAGCTACTGCCATGGGTCCCCACTTGCAGGTACTTCCACGGACCATCGGGCCCACTCTGGTGGTCCATTCTTCGCACCGCTTTCACCTATGGCCTCTTGGGGGATGATTCTTTACTAAAAAGACTTCATATAAACCATTTACCCAATTTGAAAACTCAGCCTAAAGAATGCACAAACGGAGGGTCTCAGGCCATATTTGTGTCTCCCTACGCCCTCCACCTTAGAGTTTCAAAATAGGAAGAAGTTTGTGGATGATGTTCTATCAACAATAATTTAATCCCAAAGAGAAATCCCAAGAAACATCACCCTTCTACAAGAACAGATGATCCAAGGATCTACCAGTTCAGGGGTTAATTTTCATTCTGCATTTAGAATAGGAATGGGGAAAACATAAAACAAATAAACCCCTACCTTGATCGACGTTCTTCGTTTAAGCACTTTTCCCTCTTGGATTCACGATCTCTTAGTGTTCATCACTTCCCAGTCATGTTCTTCATAATTCATCGATGATTCTAGTGATACTTCTGTCATTCATCATTTATCATTGGATGGAATCCTTATTGTAGGATTATTATATAATTACCACTGTTAAATTATTGACTCTCCAATGCGTTAGCTTATTAAAATAAAACATGTCTCAACATTTCTATTATACTATGACGTCGAGTCGATACGCTGTTTCATTTATGTAACAATGAATTTTTTCCCTATTTATGAGACACTAAGGATAAACTATTAATGCACCTTGTCCCCACACCATAGCACCATCATATTCCATTTAATGGAGAGAAAATAAATAAAATAACTTTTTATGTTATTTTATTATTTTCTGAAAAGCCCAAAAATTAACTTTTCCGTCTAACCCTTTTCGGACAAAGTTATGTCCTTTATAGGTGAATCCCGATGTTTCGAGTTCAATGGTTCCCACATATTTTTGATCTGAGAAACATTTTAAAAGTTAGAAAAAAACGACTTGCAAATTTACATAAATTAAAATTAAAAATGTTTCAAATTTTGTTTTGGTCTCA
Organism: Viscum album; assembly: GCA_963277665.1. Taxonomy (NCBI): domain Eukaryota; kingdom Viridiplantae; phylum Streptophyta; class Magnoliopsida; order Santalales; family Viscaceae; genus Viscum; species Viscum album. Next base: position 173,504,886 of record OY728146.1, on the reverse strand, counting down.
CCAGGCCTTTGAATCACATTCCATCAAAGAGTTTGGTCTCAAAATAATTCCATACAATTTACAAAATATATATATAGAAAATTAGAGACATTACATTCTCCACAACTTAGGTCTTTACGTCCTCAAAAGTCAATATAATGTCTAATCAAACAAATTGGGGTACTGAGTACAAATATAGGCCTCCCGCTCCCATATTCTCTCATGTAGGTACCTATGATGCCACCTAACATGTACTAGAGGATTACACCTTCCATTAAATAGCTAATCATATGGATCCTCTATCTTCACCGGGAACACCAAAAACATCTCCCCATCGTTAATGTCTAGCTCGCCCTAGTCGATGACATGTGATGGATCATCTACATACCTCCTCAACTACGATACATGGAACAAATCGTGCACCTGATGCATATGTGGGGGAGGATCTAGGCAGTATGCCACCTCTCCAACTCTGATCATAATCTATAAAGGTATAATGATCTCCGGAGATAGCTTTCAACACCAACTAAATCCCTACAATCCCTGTCGGGGTGAGACCTAAAGGAAAGCATTGTCTCCATCCTTAAAATCCACGTGTCTTTGCCTTCAGTCATCATATGATTTATGTCTGTTATGTATAGTCCTCATCCACTCTTGGATGATCACCACCTTCTATGTGGTAGCCCATACTAACTCCAGACCCATGAGTGTTGGCTTCTCTGGGTCTGTCCAACATAGAGGCGATCTTCCTGACTTCTCCTACAAGGCCTCAAACAGTGCCATGCTTATGGTGGATTTATGGCTATTATTGTTTGAAAACATCACTAGTGGTCAGTGGTCCTCCCCACTATGACCAAAATCAAGGACACAAGCATTAATCATATCCTCCATGGTTTATATGTTCCACTCCGTTTGACCATCTATTAGAGGGTGAAAATCAATGCTCAAGCACAGCTAAGTCCCGAACACCTCTTGCAATCCCTTCCACAACCAGGATGCAAATTTTGTATCACAGTCTCAGATGATTATTAATGGTACCCTGTAAAGCCTCACAATCTCATGGATGTAGAGGCGCTTCAATCCCTCTACTGATCCCTGCTCCAATATCAGTAATAACTAAGCTGACTTGTTGATTCATTCAATGATCACCTAGATAAAATCGTGAATCCTAGACCTATGTGTAAACCCCATCACAAAGTCTATCGAGATACACACCCATTTCCACTCGAGTAACTCAAGTTTTTGTTGAAAGCCTAGTAGAACCTGATGTTCATCCTTCACTTTCTGACAAGTGAGGCATCGTGAAATGAACTCTGCCACCACTTTCTTCATCCCTGGACAGCATTACCGACGTCGAAGGTCCTGGTTCATTTTCTCCACACCAAAATGTACCACCAATGAGGATATGTGGAACTCTCTCAACACTTCCTCCTTCAAAGTCAATGGTTTTATGTTTTTTCCTCTGAAAAGTATGATGTGCTTCCCACCTATTGAAAATCTATCAGGATATTTTTCTAAGGATAACTTAGAATGTCGGGCCTTGCAGTAAACATCCACAAGTTGTGACTCACAAACTCGCTATAAGAGTGGGGGAGTGATGGTCATTGACTAATGTTATGTTTTCCCATCACCATCCAAGAAGGATATCTGCATCATGTCTGGTTACTCTATTTCCTCGCTCAGTAGCCGCAAACTAGACCTCCTGCTGAGTGCATCTGCCACCATGTTCCCCTTCCCAGAAGTATATAATTTCTCAAAGTCGTAGTCCTTGATGTATTATGGCCATCACTACAATAACATGTTCTGGTCCTACTATGAGAATATACACTTGAGACTCTTGTGGTCTGAGTAGATTGTAAACCATTCACCCATCAGGTATAGTCACTGCATCATTAAGGCGAAGACCACTGAAGCTAACTCCAGGTCATGGGTTGCATAGTTATTCTCATTTTTCCTCAACTATCGTGAGCCTTATATGATCAACACTCACTCCTTCATCAATACACAACCCATTCCAATCCCCGATGTGTCACATAAGAGTACATATGAAACGTCTTCTTCTAGTAGTCTCAAGATGGGGGCACTCGTCAGTCTCCACCTAAACATATAGAAACTCTATAGGATCTTCTATATCCACATAAAGAGTTATACCTTTTATGTCAAGGAGGATAACAGTGATGATACTCTGTAAAATTCCGGCAAAACCCTCTGGGTACACAAAGATTTCATCAATGAAGACAAAGATTTCATCAATGAAGACCACAATGAAATAATTGAGGTAAGGCTTGAAGATCCTATTCGTGAGCCCATGAAAATTTTCAGGGCATTTTTCATGCTGAAAGTGATCACCGTAAACTTATAGTGGCCATACCTATATCTAAAAGTTGTCTTTTTTACATGTGCATCCCATACCCAATGTTGATGATAGCATGATCTGAGTTCGATCTTTGAGAACCACCTTGCTCTCATCACCTGGTAAAAGAGGCGATAAATCCTTGGAAGTGGATACTTGTTCTTCAAGATCACCGGGTTCAGGAACCGGAAGTCCATGAACAACCTAAATCTCTCATATTCCTTCTCAAAAAACTACACTGGGGCTACCCATGGTGAAACCCGGGGTCTCATGAAGCCCTTCTCATGAAATTTTTTCAGTTTTACCCCCTATTCACAAAGCTACACGGGATCCATTAGATATTTTGGTGTGGATATCAGTGTTTTCATTGGGTATAGATTGATGCAGAAGTCTACTTCCCTACAAGGGGGTATTCCCAAAACATCCTCAGAAAATACATCCTCAAAGTCATCCACCACTATAGGAAGGATTGGACTCCTCTCATCCACCACACTAAGTGTGAGGCTAGCCAACTAGTTATGGATTGGCTTGACCCTCCTTTGGGAATGTCCTTCTTATGCTTCAAATGATCCCTTCTCACTAGTGAAGGAAATCATGGTCCCATCCTCATAGACACACTAAACTTTTCACCTAAAATATTCTATCTGAGAATGTACTGTAAATTTCTAGTCCATACCCATGATAACGTCATAAGGGCTCGACACCACTAGTAGGAGATCCCAGATAAGGATTTCACCTCCTAGGGTAACCTCACACTACTAGAAATAGTGTGTAATCATTGAATCCCCTCCCATTGTAGTCTCTAATTTTAATGATCAAGCCAACAGCTCTAGTAGAATGTTTGAGCTCCGAATGAGATTCATGGAAAGGAATGAGTCACTAAAATATGTGTCTAAAATAACTGCAGATAAGGTGGAGAAGACACAGATAATACCTCTAATCATCTTTGATGCAATGAGTTCGTAAGCCTACATCACCTAAAGATGGACTCACCCCTGTCTGCCAGCTCCTTGAACCCGTGGTGGACCACTTGGGGGTGGTGGTGGTAGAACCTCACATTTTTATCTACTACAGGATGCTCATAATACTCCCCTTGCACATCCTCTTCCCTATGGACCTCCTCGCATGAACCTCTTCCTCTACCTTGGTGGTCCCTTGACCGTTTACTGATCATCTATACGGCGGGTCGGGTAGTCACGAACCATGTGTCCCTTCTCACACGACTTGAAGCACAACCTAGTTTCCTACTAATAAATGGGTGGTTGAAACACTAGTTGACCACCCGGAGGTGCCATCTATAGGACTGGTCCCTAAACTGATGCCTCATTGATAGGCGGGTTGTCCACACGATCACATATCAAAATCCTAGATGGCTGTCTGTGTGGAGGCATCCTGAAATAGAACAAAATATACCGCAGTATGAAGATTATACCTGGTGGGCTGACTCTTATTCAAAAAGATCCTAAGGAGACACTTTTTTAATCAGTTTTTTCATTTATATATCTGAAAAAAAAAATTTTTAAGTCCTGGTGTATCGATACGTCGGTCATTCCACCATCACTACACAACAGAAACCTGAAAGTTGAACTTGAAACATTTAACATTATTTCTAAATCACAAAACCAAAGAATCCCCATCTTTGAGATATAATCGACAACTTCTAATACCAATTTGTCTCGAACTGTCCCCTGTGGCTCATTCCTTAACATCCCCCATGCCCTCCTCCGGAAGGTTAAGGGTTATTGACTAGCACTGAAGGCATCTACCTACAAGTGGGAGGCATTTAACTGAGTACTTCTATTCATGAACATACAAAACCACATCCAAAATGTGGAAAATTATACCAAGAAGGCCACTATAAATAACCATTGAGTACAAGTAAAAATGATAGTCAAATGGTCCAGAATACAAACCCAACAAAAGTCTAACTAGAAAATAAGAAAGTACAAAAGAAACTCTAGAAAGCCATATGCTGAAAACCCCACCTGATGGATATGTAAAGAGTAGTTGATGGAAGCTATAGAAGTATGCCCCCACCTTCCTTGACTCACTGGGCACCACGAGGTTCTAGGCCACTAAGTCCTCCTTTAATGAAGTGGTTGTCGGCAAAAGACACAATATGTGTGGGCGACTCCCATGCATGGGTGAGTAAAAATATACATAATAGGGAGCCAAAAATGAAAAGGAATGGCCAAAAATCAATCCAATAGCAAAACAACAAGCATGATCACTAAGCGTGATCACAAATATAGAAATCTCACACCATGCAATATTTAGATTTGGATATTAGGACCATTAGTCACATCATCGAATGTTATGGGTTTCTGAAGAACTCATACTCAATGAGTACAGTGGGCTTTCCAAGTCACACAAAAGCCACTTCCCACTCACCTATGACTATTCTGGTACTCGTCACTAATGAGTACCATGGGTATGCTAGATTTCACAAAAGTTTCTCCTCATCATGGACATGTCGAGTCACACAGAAGAAGCTTTCCACCAATGGTCATAGTGAGGTACTCCTCCTGTCGAGTATCGCGGGTCTGCCAGGTCGCACAGAAGATGCTCCCCACCGTCAGCCTACCATGTCACACAAAATATTCTTCCTACTATGCCATAGTATCCAATCTACACAGGGTCTCTCATCAGCAGCCTTTAGGTCTCATCGAACCTCAGTGTTTATGCACGTAGCATGCTTGATCTCGTGAAAACCACTCCTCAAGCCATTCATTGAATTTCAACATACATGAAACCATACATAGATTATTAAAAAATATCCACCTCATTGTGAGGGTTCCAATGCTGCAAACATCTTGTAACTCGGATGCACGGTTTGAAAGATATTTTAGTTTTTCGAAAATAGTGGTCGGTGGGGTCTAGGTCTGGTATGACCTAGTTGGACCGATATGACTCGAACCCGACCTGGCCTAGGTCCAGTCGGTTGGGACGTAGGTCGAGCCCGATAGGGAGAGTCCGGCCCACTGGAGTGGGTCCGACCAGATGGGGTAGGTCCCACCCACTACAGCAGGTCTAACCCACGCCCTGTATTGTCTGCTATAGGCAGCCTAGTTCTGCCTAGTCGGGATGCTGGTGAAAGCCGTGTCCAGCTCCCCTCACCTCGCTCGTCATCCTCGGGGTCGACGCCTCTCGCTGTTGTCTATTGACTACATCCTTCTACTACGTGGCCAGTCAATCTGGCCGACCGGGCTCCCTTCACATGGTCAATCGATGGCGTGCTTCTAAGATGCATGGTTGGCGACTTTGGGCTGCTCGACCAATGTGGCCGAGGGGCCGTGTCTCTGCCGCCAGTTTTCAGTACAACCGACGGCTCTTCCCGGTGCACCGCGGCTTGAGCCATTCATGGTGGATGACTCAAGTGTGTCATTGTGGCATGCTTCCACCCACCTGGGGCCATATCCATGGTCCACCACTGGTGAGTTCTTCCGTGGACCACCAAGTATGCTCTGGTGGTCTGTTCTTCTCCCCTCTTACCCCTACGGCCACTAGGGGACCCCCTATTCCATAAAAAGTCCTTGTATCATCCTTAAAACCAAATTTAAAACTTGTCCATGAAGAATACACAAGAAGAGGGGAACATTCATTATTTGTGTTGTCTCATGCCCTCCGCGTTAGAGCATTAAAATAAGGGGAAGTTTGGGGATGATGTTATATCAAAAAAATCCCAAATAGAAATCCCGTGAAATATCACCCACCCAAAAGAATGGATGATCTATGGATAAACCTATTTTGGGTAGATTCATGTTCCTTGTTTGAAATAAGAATGGGGAAAATGTAAAACAAATAAACCCCTACCTCGATTTATGTTCATTGGTGAAGTGCTCTGCCCTTGAGGATTCAAGCTCTATTGGTGTTCATCGCTTCGCTATCCCATTCTTTGTAAAGCGTCGACATTTCTATTGATCCTGCATGTAATCTTAATTCATCATTAGATGAAATACTTGATGTAAGTTCATAAAATAGTTTCAACAGTTTAATTCTCAACTCTCCAATGAGCATATTAAAAGAAAACACGTCGTAACGTTTCTGTTAAACTGCAATGTCACGTCCTTACACTGTTTCATTTATGAAACATCATATATGTTATGCTCCATTTATGGTCTACTAAAGAGATTACATTAATGCATCTCGTCACCGCACCATAGCATCATCATCCAGAAATCAATGATGTTATTATAAATAAAATAACTTTTTATGTAATTTAATAATTTTCTAAAAATTCAAAAAATTATCATTTCTGTCCGACAATTTTTGGCCGATGTTAAGTACTTTCTATTTGAATATCAGCATTCTGAGTTCAATGGTTCCCTTATTTTTCTGATCTAAGCACTGGTTTAAATGTAATAAAATCCTTATTCCATGTTTAGAAAAAGAAACTTAAAAAATTTCAAAATTCTGTTCCGGGATAACAGGGCCTTGGAATCGCGTACTGTCAAAGCGTGTGGTCTTAAAATAATTCCATAAAATTTAAAAAATATATTCGGAATAACCAAAAAATTATAGATGATTAAATATTGGTGAATACCCTTGAGTGCAAATATGGATGTTTATTCACTAAACAAATGTTTTTTAGGAAAAATCATTGGATAGTTTCAGTAGCAGGATGAGTGTACATAAATATTCATTGAAGTGTTTAATGAGAGTGAAAGGTGGTATTTCATTACTTTGAAATCATAAATACATTAATATGGATTTTTAAAAAACATTACAATATAAATAATAGGATATTAAATGACATAATACAAAGAAAGTTCTTTAATAAAGAGGATAAGAGAATCCCCTTAATGTTAGAGGGATTTTCTAAAAGCCTGGGATGCGATTATTAAGATCTTGGGGGCAACATTAGAGGAAAATATAGAGGTATAAATATGGGAACTCCTTTCTCCATGGGTTTTAGGTGAAGAGGAGTGGGATGTTTGGTGGATATTTATAGCTAAATGGATGACAATTATTTATTAATTTTGGACTCTATGTGATAAAATAATAAAAACCAAAAACCTTCGCATGGTTTTTCACAATGATTTCATCCAAAGAAGAGTGTTTTTATATATTTTATAATGAATTGAACTGATCATATTAAAATAATACCATTAGGGATCTGGATGTGAGTCATGTTCATAAATAATTGATTTTAAAACATTAAAATATATTCCAGTTTTGGGGGATTCATTAAAGGTTTATAAACATAATCAAATAAATTAAAAAAAATTATTTTAAAATGTAAATATATATTTGGTCATGTATGAATTTTAGAGAATTTATTATATGACTTTTCGGTCATTACGATGTCATAATATAGATATTGTTTAATATAGTATTTAATTTTTAGCCAATAATTTGACAATATGAGATAATTATGAACAATTCATAATTAGATATTTTTAGTGTGTTGATTTAATAAATAAATTTTTTTTATATAAATAATTCTCTAAAAAACATTTACACTATAAAAAATCATTATTCACTATAAAATACTTTTTATGATAACAATAATTTTCATAACCTTATAAAGATTACAATGAACTACATGAAATTATATTTTAATTTATAATGTAAATAATCATTATTTAATAAAATTATTATAAGAACATAATATTTCTTTCAAAAATACTGAATTTATCAAAAAGAATCTTAAAACCATATCTTTTCCAAAAATACAATTTTGGTTTGTTCGTATCAAAATATAAATTTCATAACTCATATATAATTGTATATATAACATAAAAATGAAAAGTGATAAGCATAATAATTATTTTACTAAAAATAGAATAAAAAAATCATACTTATTGGGTCTAGATATATAACCTTTTATTACACCATCGTACACCATAGGGATAAGGTGTTTGATGGTGACACTATCCTCGAGCGGTTTGATGAAAATGGCTTGGGATGTGATCTTGATAAACTTAAGATTATCTTGTGAATAGTATCATTCATGTTTTGGTTATTGAATTTCAATTTGGTCTTAGTCAAGGGTAAATCAAAATGATTCCATATCCCTTAGAAGGTCTGATAATTGGGCTTCATAATGTACGATCCTACTAGTTGAGTTCATCTTGTCTTCCATTTATATCAATTAGACATTATCATAACTCTTAATATATAAAATTCTAATTGATAATTACAAAACAACTATATTATCAATTTCTAATAATCTTTCCAGTCTTTTAAATAAATTTGGCTATATTTTTTAATAGTTTAAAATAAAAAAATTAGTGCATGTTTTTTCTATAACTACATTACATAATAATAAATATATTCATTTAAAATGGAATTTTATTTATAAATTTTTGGGTAATTACACTAAATATACCACCATTTTCTTCACAAGTCATAGAAACATGTATGGTTCTAACATAACAATATTATTCGTAACAATCTCCAATTGATCTATTTTTTCAGGATAGAATTGATCAACAACTCAGCTACATTAGTTTCACCTTCTCCATTAAACATAGAAGGGTACTACAGCAATAAATCCTCATTCAGGTCAACCATAATTATCATAGACCACATGGTATCTATCTCTAAAAATTTTATGAAGCTGGTGAAGTTCTCATGGAAATTCCCTTTCACCCTATAACCCAAAACCAAAGGGGTTTGAGTTCCACCATAAGATATGCATTCTCATCAATGTCCTACAATCACCATACTGGGAAATTTCATCACGGGGGAGTCCCTCTACAATAAAAAACACATGTTTTAGGGTTTATGACATATCATATTCATAATTACACAAATAAGGGGTGATATATATCAATGTCAGGATATTACACATACAGTATCACAATGCACATAACCGTAGTTCCATCAATACCCACAACCATTCTTATCTAGGGACAATGGATTACACATGGTTAAAAATTCATCCATGTTAGAATCGTTACGATTAACACCATTTTAAGCATTTTAATTAATATATATCAATTTAAAATAGATTCAACCTCTTTATTAAGAAATATTTCTTTAAAACCTCAAAATAAACATAAAAACATTTTGTTTCCTACAACCAAAACATAACATTCATTTACATGTGCGCCAAATATGATACATGTCATATAAAACACTGATTGGAAAAAATGATGCATGCGTGAAAAAATATAATTTCATGCCCGCCGATGAGTAAAATCTCAAAAAATAGTAACAGCACACAATAATTGTATCACCCAATGTGAAATAGAATTTTTACCGTACCAAGTTAACATCAATAACCACAATCCCACCCTGGGAACCTGGGTTTTCCACTCACATATGTTATTGTTACATCCATTTATGAGCGCAATTAAAGGACTGACACATCATAATATCCCTCCTACCATTCTAAAAAAGTATAGAAGCATTAAATCACAACTATGATACCATACGATAACAGACCAACCTGAATAACTCTAACTAATATCCAAACTAATTCACCACATGAAATTAGGTGAACCTTTCCGTATTACATAGGCTGCCAATGTGAAGTGAGGGTCTAATGAGAAATAAGGGGAGACTATAACCTCTATATAAGATCAAATCGGTAATAGGGATAATATAAAATAATGAAATTAATGTCTAGAAATAATAATAAATCACATAACCAAATCCCAAAACTATGTAAATTCCTACAAACCAACATAATAAACAAGAAATTTTATAATAATTTCCTGATTCAAAGGAAACCCAACAAAAATACACACAGAAAATCCATGAAAATGAGTCTTGACATCATGTTTAGTCCCCTTATCCATGATTCATTCTAGGCACCAACTCAACCATTTATCATCGAGCAGTTACCTATATCCAGACTTATAACCATAAAGTCTACTTATGTTCTAATGGTGGTCTGAGTGTGGTGTGAGTAGAACTCAATAGGCCACAACTAACTATTTCTAAATCAATATCTAGTCCAAAAAATAGTGTGTTTAGAAGTAAAATATAGAGTAGTATATAGGTAACTCATGGGAAAAAATTTCATAAATAAAAAATATTCAATTAATATCATTCTACTTAAGGTTCCTAAAGATTCCCAAGCCAGTAAAACCTATTTCAGCCCATGCCAGTTGTTTAAAAAATATACCAAAGGGGTCACAATTTTCAATCATAAAGCATTAGTTCAATAGTTCAAACCTGGAATATAGAGATTCATATCTGAAAATTCCCATAAATGATGTGGAGTACCAATGTCTAACATCCCAAACTAGGAAATATTGAATTTATTGTCCAAAAAACCAATCTATGATATATATAATTTTTTTCAATATCCTTACCTGTGGGTGTGCAGTGCTTTGTCCCTCACCTTTATCCATTCCAGCAATAACCAATTTCCCAGTTAAACCATTTCACCATCCATTCATGAAGTTACAAAGGATCATAGAAAAACTAAGAGGGGGTGAATTAGTTGATTCCTTTTTATAAATCTCAACAATAGTAAATTTACCCCCTATAACATGTTAGTGTCATTTCCTTATCAACATTTACAAAACTTAATTGCATGACGAAATAGAAAAATAAATAAGGAGAATGTGATTTAAAGGGTTCAGCCTTAGTGTGAGAACCTATATCCTTTCTATAACCACTCCCATGGGTTAATGGAAATTCAATATTATGATGAAGTGAATACAACTTGTGTCAACTCCAATTAGACACCTTATGTCTCCCAAAAGTAATAATTATACTATCTCTTGTTTGTTTATAAATTTTTCTTATAAAAAATTATTCCATAACAAAATATGTTACTTTGTTCATAAAAATCCACAAATGGTGTGTCTGAAATCTCATTTTTATCTTCCTCTATCTAGTTTTCTAGCATCTAATGGCCTCCATCTGATAAGCTCCTATTGATAGTACTTTTCTCAAACTATTTTATTCCAAAATACTTCCCAAATATAAGTCCAATCCTATGATTTATCTTCCTCTTTGTGGTAATATGTACTTGCCTTAGTACGATCATCAGAATGGAATACTCTTTTGGTAAAATCCTACTCTACTTAAAATAAATACGATTGAAAACTCACATCTAACACCAATTTTAGAAATTATCATCTTTTAAAAATGGGTGAAAAGTGTAAATTACAGATTTATTTTATACCTCTATTTATAAGTGGTCCAGAAATAATAACAGAAGGAAAATAATCTCATCTACCGCTCACTCAAATTACATGACTCTAAATTTCACATTTTTTTTATGTTCATTTTAATTATTTCAAAACTTCTTATCTCTTATACGGTCTTCATAAAATTTCTTGATTACTTTCTTATATTCATCGATTTTTATCTTTAAACAAGATAAAAAACCACTGGAAGGAACAAAACATCAGTTCAGAAATGGTTTCCTATAAAACTCTTCATCATCCTGATCCTCTTGACCTGCTTCAAATATATTCAACCATCATCTCATATAATTATAAATTTTCTATTCTGAAAACTCTATGTCCTAAAAAATAACATTTAGAACATTGTTCAACATTTTAGTTCTCATGAACCAATTGAAATATAAAAATAAAATTTCACATTTTGATTCTCAAGAACAGTCTAAAAATGGTTTAAAACTTCATCATAACTTCTAAATATATCATAAACTAGCCATGACATCTTGTTAGAAACCTAAATATTATTTTCAAATTTTTATTCTCATTTTACTTTTGTATATATATTCTATCTAATATAATCAAACCGTATCCAATAGATCTCAGAATCCTATGACTTATCAGTTTCAAAACATATCTAATGGATCGGTGTCATAAACTTTTTCAATGACTTGATGTCCCATTCATACTATATTGACTGGTTCCTGATGCCTTGGATCAAGACTCTTCTTTTTTAACTCATCAAATTCTCCAGTCTAATTGGGTCTATCTGATTTTGAATTCTAACTCTTCAAACAAATTCTGCATCCGATCAAATTTTGTGGTGACTGATGAAACTTCAGACTTATTCAGATTTTTGATTGATAGAAAAGATAATCTCCTCCTATTTCTTGTCTCATATATTAAAATATTACGTCTCAATAATATTTATATTTCTTCAAAAATTTATAACACAAAAACAAATCAAAACTCAAAAATCAGATTGGCATTCAATTGAGTTCTTTGATCTGATAGTTCAACCGATTGGTGAATTTGATCAGCAACGTTGAAATTTTATACACTTCACAAAATTAAAACATTTACTCTTCTGAGAAATTCTACGTCAGTTTCTTCTTGATCAGATGATTTGTGTCCAAAAACCCTATGAGTAGAGAACTACAAATTATCCCTTTCTCAAAAATCTTATATCATGATGTTTTTTATGATTTTGATAAATATAATATTAACAATGAATCGTTTGATTTATTTTGGAGTTTAATAAAACTTCTCATTAGAAAATTTTAAAAATAAATAATTTTAAAAACTTCTGACTTTTCAAAAAAATCTCAATCTGATAGACTGAGGCAGATGAATCATTTGACTCCCAACTAGGGAAAACACATTCTTCATTCAAATTTTTTGCATCTTTAAAACACCATTTTTTAAAAAAATATCATCAAATTATTTACATGATTGAAAAAACATTATTCTAAAAAACATAGTTGTTAAAAAATACAAAACATAGCTACAAAAATTACAAAAATATCATCATTCTTGCCTTTGGAATTTTTGGAAAGTCTCTTTAAAAACTTTTAAAACTCATATTTTTGAAAAAAAAACACAATTATTTTTGGTAAACAACTAATGTATTTTAAACTATTAGAAAAACAACTACTTTTTTAGAAGAGAGTTTTTTGAAAAAAAAATATATGGGATGAATTGTTATTTTTTATGAAATTTCATCCCTCGATGATAAGAAAATTTGTGCCCATGTTATGATAAACTCCCCCTCACTTATATCTCTTACTCTCACATTTTTTTCTCTCTATCACTTTATGATAACCAAAACATCATATTAATTTAAGTTAGGAAAAATAATTATCTTTTTATAATCTGATGAAATTGTAAAAATTCTCCCCCTTTGTCAAAATAATCCAAATCATAGTGTCAACCCTTCCTTAAGATGTTTATAAAGAATTTGGTGGAGGATGAACATGTAGTTTCATCCTCAATTCCAAAAATAACTCTCTTGAATTTATTTTGTGATGATGTTAGAAATTTTATATCTCTTTGAAACATTTTCTAGTAAAATATCTCCACCAGAAAATTTATATTTTATGAAGTGGAACTTAATATAAATGTATTTTATCTGGAGTTAAAGTAATGATTTTTAAAAAGATCAATTGCACTCTGATTATCGAACAGTATATTAAATTGTTTTCAAAAATCAAAATTAAAATCTTACAACTAATAATTTATACAAAAAATTTGATTACACACCTAGGAAACTACAACATATTCTTAATTTGATGTGCTAAAAGTTACTGAACATTTTTTCTTATTATTCCAACTCACACAACATTCTCCCAAGTAAAATGTTCCCCCTAAATTTAATTTTATATAATTTCAATCTCTACACCAATAAAAAATATTATAACCTTGATATTTTGTTTCACATTTTATTTTTCATAACACCCCATATAGATTTTTCCTTTATAATATCATAGAATTATCTTTTCTTCCAACATATGTGATTCTTTTGGATCACTTTAATATCTTTAACACAGAGTCACAACATTAATAATATTAGTTTTTGATGCTTTTAGATAAATAAAACTATCAATAATCTTCAGAAAATATTTATATTTCACATAATTTATGGTTTAATATTTAATAAACATTGTACTTAGTAAAATAGGAGTTGAAAATTCTTTTGATTATATCATACCAAACATTGGAAACAATTCTCTGGCATAATTTTCTTCAGATAGAAAAATGGATTATCTATTTTTTGAACTTGTAAACCAAGGAACAATATTAATTATCCCAACATTGACATATCAATGTTCTTATTAATTTCCTTATAAAAATCTTAACTAAATTTCTCTTCATCTCTAGAAGAAATTATATCATAAACTAACTCAATTAAAATCAGGGTGTGGGAATCAACTTATTTCACATGCAACTGGTTTTCAAACCCTCCATTAAAAAAATTTACCTTTTATAATGAGATTTCATGTTTTTAATACCAAGAACATGGAGCTTGTTTTAACTCATATAAGGATTTATTCAAATTAAAAAAATTCTTCCATCATTATCTAGTACAAACCCACATGGTTTCTCAATGCAATCATCTTCTTCAATATCAACATTTAAAAAAGATGACCATACATCCATCTTATAAAAATTATTATTTTTATGTACATCCACCACTAGAAACATTCTCATAGTTTTTAATTTTTCAACTAGGGAAATAATTTCTTTAAAATATACACCTTCCATGCATGTATAACCTTTACAAACATGTCATTTTTTTTTTCTGAAACATATCCATGTGAATTTAAATTTTTTAAATACTACCATTTTTTCCAATAAAGTCCTTATTTGATGTACATTGAACAAGTTTCCAAGTGTTTTTTGTCTTAATATGATCCAATTCTTTATTCATCATATCAACCCATTTATTGTGTTGAACTAATTTCAAAACCGATTCTAGTTCACATTGTGAAATGGGTGATGTCTAATTTTCTAATCTCAGCCTTCCTCTTATCTAAACAAGAGATTTCTGATTCCAAAAAATATTTTCAGTTTTAACATGTTTCTTCAAAGTAATAAATTATAATGTTTTCCCTCCAACTTCACTTTCCTCTTCACATGATTCTTCTGATTCTCGATAAGATTGTTTTGACTCACTTTCATTTATATTGAAAATAAAATGTTTTTCTTCCTCAACATTTTCATCATTATTTGTTAAGGAATTTGGATATTCAATAACTTTCCCATCATATGACTCCAATAACTATTGTAAATTTTCTTCTAATATTTGTATCTTCTTCCATTGGATGAATATCCCATGAAAGTTCCTTCTTCTTTTTTTCTCATCAAATTTACCAAGATCCATATTTTTTATTTTTAATAAACATGGACTTTCAATAACCATGAATTATTTAAATGAAAGTTTTTCTATAGAAAATTGCATAGAGAGTAATTTTTGAATTTGACCTAAAAAATATGTTTTGTACATGTACAACAGTATTAATAAATCCTCTTCATTATAATTTTGAATGTTTATATTCTTCCAACTTGAGTCTTCCCATTTCCACCAAACCTTTATTTTCTTTTCTACAATGCCATTTTGTTGTGGAGTTTATGGATCCCTATATTGATTTTTAATTCGATGTTTATTAAAATATTATTCAAAGAAATTACATGTGTATTCATCTCTACTATTATTTCTTAACTACATTATGAAAACACTCATTTATCACTAAAATTATCTTCTTAAGACATTGAACATTTACTGTCTCTGAATTATGCTTCATATACATGATGTTGGTCATCTGAGTGAAATCATTAATTAATGTGATAAATTAAAAAATATTATTTTTTTAATTTATGTATCATCAGACCATATAAATAAGAATGAATAAGTTAAAGAGGTATGTTGATGGGATCTAAAATTTCTTATTACTTTTATTAGTTATTTTACCTTCATGAAAATTTATATAAACATATTTTTCTCTTATTTTTAATTATGGAAAATTTTGAACAAAATTATGTTTATACATATTTTTCAAATTCTTCTATCCAATATTACAAAGTATATGATTATACAACTTTTTATCATCATCATCACATAGATAACATGAGTTATCGAGTACTCTAATTTGAAAAATATTTTCAATGGTTCTTTTTAGTCTCATAACAAAATTGACATCTTCCAAACTTATGATTATACAATAATATTTTCTAAATATATCTTTTGTACCATAATCGAAAATTTTTCTTACACTATATACATTATGTTTTATCCCATCAAAAAAATGATCTTATTTATATTTTAACTTTTTTTTTAAATTTCAACCATTAAAATTATTTTTCTTTTTATGAAATTATCTTTTTCAAAGGTAATAGCTCATACATCATGATTTTCAAAATATTTTAGGATTCTAAAATCACATTTTAGGTTTTATTAACAAAAAAAATCAAGTATCCATGGTTTGTTTTCTTTACATATATTCAAGTATGTCTTAATAACAAATGCTCTTTCCTTAACATTCTTGTTTCTATCTTCCTTTTCATTTTTATTATAATAAATTTTCTCTTGAAGAGTTTTCATACATTTTTTTGCATGATAGGAAATATTATCACATCATACAAATACCTCCTCTGGGAAATAAAAATAATTTTCTTTGGAAATTTTCTATAATCATGATAATTTACATTTCTTACATCTTATAGATTAGTCAAGTTGCTCATTCTTCTTCCCCTATTTTCCTATTATATTTAATCCTCTTCCTTATTCATATCGCTGTAATCTATGATCCCATAAATTTTAAAATACCAACATAACACATTAAATATTTATTTTCTATGAATGAATTGTCTTTCCCTATAATAATATTACTGAGCTTCATAACATCTCTCAGCATTAGTTACCTCTGGGTGTGTGGAAACCTCCCTCTAGGTTTAATTCTCATATTTTGTTCATGTGATATATTTTTCACGTCCCATGTCAACCCATGATTTCTTAAAACATTTCATCACATCTAAAATGTTATAATAATCAACTAATCTTATTGGTTTAGTAGATAGAGATTTCACTTTATTATTGGATTGAGTTTTTTCTTCACAATTTGGTGATTTAGCTTTTACATCTAATGCCTTGATGAAATTTCCATTCAACATTATTAATGTAATTTAATCCTAAAGATATTTTGATTAAAATTTTTTAACCTCAACTTCTTTAGCATCTAATTTCTTACTGTGATCGGCAATCATCTTTCCATGTTCAAAAAAGCGTAGTTTGTTACTTTAGATCACCTAAATGTATTCTACTTCCTTCTAAACGAAATATTTCACATATTAAACAATATTTACACTATATTTCTTCATCATTATGATTTTTCTTCTTCAGATTTATGTTTTTCTCAATACATTATGATCTGATCAGATACTCTTTGTAAGATTCTTCACCTCTTTTTCTTTTTCACTCTCTAGGGAATCTTTTTATTTCTTAACTTTTGAAATGAATTTTTTGAACATTTCTAAACATTAATCTTCTAAATAATTTTTGTTGGTTGAGTATGATTTATATTTTTTTACTATGTATTCTATATTTGTTTCTGGTAAACTTATTCTTATATTTTCTAGATGACTTCTTTATAAATTGTTTTCACTTAATCCATTTATATTTTTCCTCAAAAATCATCTAAAAAGGGCCCAACTTTATTCTTTGGGAAATTCATCAAAAAGTGAAAGATTCCACCATACTCAAACCATTTGATATAATGTTTTCCTCTATAGGTTCCTCTTCGACATAGATTGATCTTAGTGATAAGAGCTAATTTTTTCATTTAACTCATCATCCTATTTATCTTTATAATCATAAGGATCAACATCTTAATCATCTTGAATTTTAATCTTTCATATAGTTTCCAAATTAATTTAATTTTTCATGTAATTCATGAATACTAGAACATTTTTCATTTCATAAAAAAATGTTATGTAATTAAACAAGTGAAAAATAATCTTTATCTTCAAGAGTATAGATTTTCAAATCAAACCTATTTGAAAAGTTTATCTTAAACTTCTATACAATTGAAAAATATTCAATGAAGTCTTTGAAACCTCTGATGTTACAAACATCTTCATGTACTCTATTTAAGTACTCATCAATAGTTTCTTAATCTCTAATTTTTATGTCTTAAAACAATATATTCCATATTTATAGATTTTCTTCCTTCACTTTAGTATTTCCATCGAAAACACTTTCAAGCATATCCCACACACTCTTTTTTATTTAGAGATACAAAAAATTCATATAAAAATATAATGACAGAGATATTAGAATTACAATTCTATTTATTCCATAAAATAAAATATTTTACTTTTAAAAAAATCATATTGGAGTCTTTCTCAGTGGGTAGAAACCCAATTACAGTAGCATAAATAATTTCTATACCAAAATATAGGAGATATGGATTAATCTTGTCTTTACAACAACAATAGTTTTTCCATGAAATGAAGGAATTCTACATCTATTGACATAATTGAGATTATCCATGATTGTGATTCAATAAGGTAAACTTCATATGATACCAATTAGTTATTTACATTTTAAAAATTCTATATTTATTAAATTTAATCCCTACAAATTTTTAGAGTTATTTATTTATAAAAATAAAGAAAACTAATGTGCATGAAGAAATGGAAAAATCAACAACACACACACAATTCAAATGGTTTATCCTCAGTTTGAGAACCTACATCATTTTCATAGACACTCCTATGGGTCTATGGAAATTCACTACTACAAGGAACGGAATCAAACTTGTGTTAAATCCCATAAGAAACCTTCTATAACTCGATTGGAATGAATATACTAACTCCCATCAGTTTAATAATTTTTCTTACAAAAACATGAGCCACCAAAAAACTTATAAGTTTATTCAAACTACTCCACTACTAGTCTATATGGAATCTTACTCTGATATACCTCTAAACAATTTTCCCTCATCTGATAGCCTTAGACTAATAGTTATTTTCTCAATATTCACTACTCCAAAATACTTACAAAAAATCATACCGATGTTATCTGACTGATCTTCCTTTGTCTGTTAATTTGATCCTTCCTCAGACTAATCTTCTGATCAAAATACTTTGTTTAGAAACACTTCTTCAACTCAAAATAACTTTAGTTAAAAAACTCACATATGTCACCAATTCAAAAAATTATCAGGTTTTATTCATGGGTGAATAGATTTTGGTACTGTAATACTTTCCACCTTTATTTATAGGTGGTCCACTAATAGAAATGATGAGAAAAAAATATACTTTCCCCCTCACTCAAATTATAAAACACATAATTTTATGTTTATTTAAGCATCATTTTGACTATTTTAAATTCTCTCATCTTTTCTAGTGTATTTTCAAAACATCTTGATTATTCACATCACTTATCAAATTTAATATCATTAAACATGATGAAAACCCATTTTAATGAACAAAACATTAGTTTGGAAATGATAATCTGAAAAACACTTTATCGGTATAATTCTCTTGATCCACCTAATATATACTCAACCATCATCTCACACTTTATAAATTCTCTATTCTGGAATTTGAATGTCCAGAAATACATATTTTTTTTACTCTATTCATCATTCAATTGTCTTGACCTAGTTTAATTATAAAAACACAATTTCAAACTTTTATGCTCCTGGTCAAGAAACAAATGGTTAAAAATATCATGTAAACTTATAAAGACTTTAAAACCTAGAATAACTATCCATTAAAAATGAATATTTTTTTTCACCTATTCATTGTCATTTTCCATTATTCTATATTCTCTCAAGTATAAAAAAATAGGTTCTAAT
This sequence comes from Viscum album, assembly GCA_963277665.1. Classification (NCBI taxonomy): domain Eukaryota; kingdom Viridiplantae; phylum Streptophyta; class Magnoliopsida; order Santalales; family Viscaceae; genus Viscum; species Viscum album. The sequence goes on along the minus strand of OY728146.1, from coordinate 173,485,111 downwards.
GGAACTCATCATAAAAATACTTATCATTGTCAAATCTCATATGATGGATCGTTTTCATTAGCTAATCTAATGATTCAGTTTCATCTTCTCATTTTATGGATTGGTGATTAATTCCTTGGATCAAGACTCTACTTTGTCAACTCAATAACTAACTCCAGTCTACTCAAATATGATTAATTGAAAACATAAAATCTTTAAACAACTTTTTCTTATGGTCTAATTATATGGAAAGTGATGGAAATGCAGACTTCTTTAGATTTTCAATTGATAGATAATATGATATCTTCATTCTTTTTTACTGAAATATTCAAATTTGGCATCTCAATACTATTCATATTTATTTCAACAAAATTAACACTATAATAACTCATAAATATCATTCACAAACAATTAGATGTGTCTAATATAATGGTCCATCTAATTGATGAATCTAATTTTAAAAAATTCAATTATTAAGATTTCATCAAATTCAATATTCCAATATTTTTAGAACTTCTGCTTCTATAGCTTCTCAATATGATGATCTGCCTCAAAAAACCATATAATAGATAATTATATCTTTTCTCTTTCTTATAAATATAGTATCATGATATATTTCATGACGTGGAGAACATTGAGATCATAAATTCATCTTATGATTTTTTTTGGAATGTTTTACAAATTTTCATCCACAACTTTCAAACATACATCATTTTAACAACTTCTGAATTTTCAACAAAATATTAATCTGATGGACTAAGTCTAATGGAGCTTCAGATTTATAAATTTGAAAAATAAATTCTTTATTTGAACTTCCAGAATAATCACATCAACATTTTTTAAAACTTACCACACTAATTCTATCACCAAGTTATCAAAAAACATATTTTTACAAAAATATTTTAGTCAAAAAATAAATAACATAGTTAAAAATATAAGATATGAAAGGATCCCCAATTCAAATAGATCGGTTGTTAAATGTTCTATTGATAACTTATAACAACATAATAATCCCCTTTTTAACTATTTACCATTTCTTCCCTTCATCTTTTAACAAACATTTTAATTATAAAGTTATGTTTAACAGACTATTATTCCATGTTAACAAGACATGAAATATGTATAACCAGTATAAACTCAAATACCCTCTATCCCATTATTTATAACCAATTAATATCTTTATAAAGGAATTTTAACACCCCATGGGTGGCCATAGGTCTAATATCACAAACATCAATGTACCTGTCGGGATCCGTAAAGGATCAATAACATCAATTTGATGGCTAAACTAATTTTTCATAAAAAAAGAATCAATTCACATTAAATGGAAATCATTTCACATAAGGAATACACATGAAAAATAATGTTATTATTTAATATAACACTTAGTCCACCTACCATAGTCTTGTAGACAACCACTTGTCCAACTCCAACCTTTGAATAAATTTAAAATGGCTACAACCAAAAAATAAATGTACTCATTTTAAATAGGTCTCAAGAGACATAGAAGAAGATAAATAACCAAGATATGAATCATATATAAAATACAAGGATGTGGGATCATAGAGATACCTATGGATTTGAATTTCAATAAAAATCACTTCAAATTCACTAGAACTGAAGGGGATCATCCCTTAAGAGATAAGGGAGAGTTTTGTTCACTCTTTATGATGATGGGAGTCAAATAAGATGAAACATAACGGGGGATACATATAATATTAGGACGTAAAATCATAAAATTGACACATTTAATAAGGTTTATGGTTTGGATACATTGTTTTTTACTCATTCCCCAACTATGTGAGATCATATTTACCAAGAGAACTAAAGTCGCATTTTCTCCTAGGACAACTGCACGGTTTTCAAAATCATGTGGAATTTGTATCATCTTGACCTAGGTTCTACTAATCTAATTCCTTAAACTTTTTATCCACAAGTTGTTATGTGTTCCTCTCCATATGCTAGAGGCTTCTAACTAATATTGAGGTCCTAAGGTGTGTCTGTGGAGAGACTATGCACTCATATCAGAGTAAAAACCATGGAAATAACTAGATATCATCCAAATATAGAAATAAAAAAATTAGGAAGCAATAAATATATGAATTTTTTATAAAAATAATTAAAGTTTGTAAAGGCCCAAATGACTATGTCATGCATACAACACTAATCACCCACTGGTCCAACTATACATATGTAAGAGTAAAAATGTAGATTATAAAATTTCATGGATTTACTATGTCCCCATATAAATAACACACCTAATCTCCACATACACAGCCAATATATCCAACTTGATCAGACATGGTCGTCAACCCATCATGTGCCTATAACTAAGTGAACGTTTTTTGGTTATCCTAATGCAATGAAATCCATAGAATGGTGTGAGTACAAAACATAGTAGGGAACCACCAATGAAATCCCTTACATCTCCATTAATATGAATTTTGTGTAAGTGTTTACTACTCATCAGGAAAACAATGATAATAAAAATAAACTGATTAATACAAACAATGAAATAAATAAATAAACCACAGTTGATCCTTTTATATGTTATCCAGATTTAGCATACTTGCTTCATCCTAAGCCATTATGTCTCTCAATAGGATTTCATATCATATTTATATATATGATTAAGGTGTTATATTACATATCTAAAATAAAACCATAGTTAATCATTCAGTCAGGAATCTCAATATCCAAATACATGCCTTATCCATCACTAATGAATTCTTTCAGCAAGCTACACCACTAAGGGGGATACATTTCTTGGTCTTGGGATCACCCGTTCATTCCTCTAATCACTATAATGAAGGATGTCATGTATCGATAGGTAATCCTATAAATATGGAAATGACTCAACTCTAGAATATTCCAAATATTTCATGTATCAAATCTATGAGTTCCAGGACCCAAGGCCATTGACAAAGGCATCCTATTTGAGTGTGTGGAATGAATCAATAACAAACTCATTACAATGTAGACCTACTAGGACCATAAAACAAGGTCGTTGACCAAAGAATCCTCTTTGAGTGTATAGATATAATCTATAGAAAATTCATATAATATATATCTACTAGGGCTAAGAACCAAATCCATTTACCAAGTAGTCCTCTTCGAGTCTATAGAGCACATCCATATTAATCTTAGTAAATGGTTCCCTACAGCTATTCCCCTCATTGGTGTCATACTATGTAATCCACATACATCATTAATGAACAAATCTAGATATCAGGACCTAAATTTGGTAATCCCTATCATGTACAGTATTATGTGAGGCTCATCATCCAAAATCTAGGATGAACCTCTAGAAATCATAGCTTCATTAATAATAACTGAGTGAAAGCATAAATAAAATAGTGGCGGCTAATGAATTCCTAAATCCGCCACTACTATCTTGTCCTCTCTGGATTTCATATTTTATATGGGTAATAGGTTCCACCCACCACGATCTCTAAAAAAACACCTGACATACTATATTAGAGTCAATCATACACTGGGTCACACACTAGGTCCCCTAGGCCAGTATATAGAAGGGGAATCCTAACCGGGATCCTTCTGGTTCACATGTAAATGGATGTGTCCCTCTTGGGATCCCCTAAGTGAAAACATAAGTTAGGGTAACACGGTTGGGGTCTCAAAAGAAATATGAATGTTGGGAATCCTAAATTGGATCCTCTAGTTTATACCATAAGCAGAGGAATCCCATAGGGGATCCTCGGTCTCATTCATATGTTGAAGTATGATATTAGTGCACAGGGGTTGTTGGTGACCCATGGTGCCCATCTATTAAATTAAAATAATAATAATTTAATTTAACATTTCATTGGAATAAATATAAATTTGAGCAATCACCCTCTTGTAAAACCCAAGAATACAAATACTTCGTAAATATTCATAAATACTTGTGGATAGGTATGGTTGACTACCTACCTTTAGGAATATTTATATTTATTTTCTAAAGGTTTGCAGTTACTTCCAAAGCTTTTCTAAGATCAACCTTGTTATGTGGGGTCAATAATCATAGAAAAATCACTCATAGAATTAATTATAACAAAATTATAAATAATTAATTAAATCCCAAAAATTTAGTTTAAATATCCATTTAAGTTAAAATAGGTATAACACCCAAAATCCTACCAGCTGTTACCATCACATCAGAATGATGACCAAAAATTTTCCAATGACCCATAACTCATCCTCAACCTTGAATCGAGAATAATACCAATGAAATTATGTTAGAAAACCCCTTTGAAACATTTAATTACGACCCAAATGATTTAGAAATTTACCATAGATACATACCTATATGAAGTGGAAAATAAAGTAGTACAGACGAACCCTCTAGTTATCATGTTCCTAGGAAGAGTGAAAACACAAAATTGTAATGTGATTCCACCAATCTCTGATGAAATTAGGATAAAAACCCATACCCAGAGATACCTAGGTTATTGGAAGAATTAAGGGAACATAATTGAGGCTAATGAAGTTGAAGGCTTACCTAAAGGTTCCTAACACACCTGATGGCATATGATTCTGACTAAGAATGGGAAATAACTCCCATGGAGGAAGATAAGAAGAGGGTTGTGTTCATGAGGTAGATATGGGAAAAAATTGGTAAACCCCTTTGAGGTTCAAAGGGGAAAAATAGAAATTTTTTTCTCTTTAATAATTGGCAAGACATTCCATATTGTCCACCAACCTTGTAGATTGAATTGTCTTTTCCCCACCACCTCACACAATTTCAGTACATAGATTAATAAATCTCATTCTATCTATGTGCCTCTACTATGTGAGGCACACTCCACCTCACATGGTTGCAGTTCACAGTTATAAAATCATGAACTAAATGTTTTTTACGTCTATAAGAAATTTTTAACCCCCTGAAAAGTTTCATATATCAAGCTACAAGGTTCCCCAAACCATGTTATTGTACAAAAGTTACTTCACAGTTAGGTCACATAGTTATCACTTACTGTGCACCAATCATGAATCATGATCCTCACCAATCCAAAACATCAGTTTGATGCCCCAAACCCCCCAGGCACTCTTGAAACCTCTAAGATACAAACCAAGCCTCATTCCGCATCTAGAAACATTATTTACAGGAATTACGAACTTTTAATTCCCATTCCAAATCTCTGGTCAATATTTGACATGTTCGATAATTGAAAATTCAAAATCCTTCAAAAATTCTCTACATAAAAAAAACATTGGTCCTTAAATCCTCCCTACCTTAAAACTTGTTATCCCTGAGATGTATTAGTGCGAATGAAAATGAAATCATATCTTCCATAGAAAATGTGTCACCAATAACCAATTTGATGCCTTTATCTAAGGCATACTGATATCGTTTTGAACATGCTCAAAGAAATCTGTAACCAAATTTCAGTGACACATTTTAGTTGAACCATCCCACATTCAAAAACTTTGATGTGTTATAACATAATTACTAATAGAATATGTGATCCAAAACCATTAATCATATAAATCTTCTCTAGGCTTAATCCCAACACTCATAATTCACCCAAGTCCATATACAAATTTTTACCTGGAATTTGCTAAGAAATATTGTCAGACTTTGATTTATTTATTTAATGGATTATTTGAGAAAAAATGACTATCTAGTGACTGATCTCAATATCCCAAAACCATTATCACATGAGGGTCACCCACCAGTAACTAACATCTCACTCGCCACCTTAGGAGCATCCACGTCATCACTCTAATGAAAAGAGATTCTGGTCATAGAAACCTATTCCATGTCCCTCCCAGGCATAACAACTGTATAGGGTTAGAACCATCTCATCCTCAACATTAATGTCAATGTCTCCTCCAACTCATTCCTTCATTTTGTGAATAATTTCCCCTGTGCTCTTCGAAAATCATTAAAACCCCTCCAATTTCCAATGGTTTACTACACACCAATTTTATTACATTTAAACCACTCCCTGAGATCACTTCGAAGGATCCTTTAATCCTACCATAAATTATATATAGGTATCCCAAAGTTTAGTCAATTCTTTCTCAGCATACTCAAGAATATGTCATGATAGAGTACATGATTTCATTTACTAAGTGGTATGATATGATTCCATCGATATATGTATATAACTCATATCAAATAGTTTATTCATTCCATTAACCAAATCCCAATAACAAATTTCTAAAAATGCATGTATATGTCTAAAAATTGGTTTAACACCTCATAAAACTTAATTTATTCTTGATATATTTTCTACCATGGAGGGCTATTCATTATTTTATCAAAACATCTAACAATTATTCCAACTTCATGTATTTGAACCAATCGGTCCTTGGATTATACACAACCACCCACTAATTAACAATTTTAAATGGTACTTCTTGCAACCAATGTGAACCATCATCACCTACCCCAAACTTCTATGAGTCGCCATTACAAGGCAATGCTGACTGTGCTAACTGGAATGTAAGACTTATTAATCTATAAGATCCCTTAGAATTAGACTTTATAATTAGACTCCTCACTCATTCAATGATTATTACCACAATCTCACACCACATTGTGTCATTTTCTTTCATGTGGGTATACCTGCACTTGGAATACATTGCTAATAGTAGAAGCACTGGTAAATTGGGTTAGGAATTAGAACAGTTAGGCCCATTCATGACAGTCTTGATCGACAAGAACACAAGGTACTTTCCTAGAAATAGAAGTCACCATCCTACTTATATCACATAACATATGAACATATCATGAATTAGTCTCATAATTATATTATTCCCAAGGTCAATGTCTGAAAAAGATTCCATAAACTTGGGTTAACCCTACTCAAATGTTTTCCTTGATCAAACTATGTGTTGAATTACAAGGGATATGGTCACAAATAAGGGTCACTGGGTCTCCCACTTATCCCTATCAATAAACTCTCATAACTGTTTCATGAGCTCTTACCACCTATACCAAAATCCAAACCTCCCCATAAGTTCACCTCATGTGATGCTTCATTCACACACCCATCTTAACCCAAGGAATCTAAAACGCCTTCCAACCCTCCCTAATGGGGGTAAGGATAAACCGACCTAGGAGGTTCAAAAGTGAAATACTCAGGATACTAGGGTCTGGATCCTCTCTAGGATTCCTTTTAAGAACTTCTCCCAAGATTTCATGATGTAACATAGTATGAAAAATTGAACTAACACTAATCCATCTACTGTATACGGTAATTCCCCTCAAGTTTCTAGTTCACCACAAATTCTTATGTGCTTATCAGCATCATACGAAGTGACCCAAATAGATCACCTAAAATTAATTTATCATCTATTGATATGGATCTATGAGAGAAAACAATATACACAAAACATCATCTTAATGATCTTTGTTCTACCATAAGTACTCAGTTTAATTAAGTATAATTTATTTCCAACCTATGTAAGAAAACATTATATAGGTTGTTACTCACACATTAAATAATCAAACCTAAGTAGCATCACCCTACAAGGGGTTCAAAACATGGGAATCATATTCACCATCGACCTACTAGTTTCACTTCACCTCATGTACATGAATATTGAGTCATCATCCTCCCCATAAAATGTATCATTGTAGATCCACATAGCCTACCATTATAAGAAAATACATGTACAACTTGGTTTAATTGAGTAGAATCCCACCAAGAACATACACTAGAAAACACTATTTAGTTTTTTTTACACATTAAAAAATTTCCTCTCACAAAAGTAAAATCACACACTATAATACCCATAACATGTCAATACTACATTCCGAATATGATTTATGAGATGCCTCTTGTATTTTCCATCCAAGAGTCAAAATAAGTCACTAGCCTTTTTCCGATTGTCCAAGAACCATAAATATATAATCAATAATCAATAAACAAAAATTTTTATTTATCAAAGTGAAAATCATATAAAAATGTAACATCACATATCAAGAACAAAAATATAATATCTGTAGAAACCAATACATCTTACCAAAATAGGTTTCCATGACTAACTAGTCTGATATCCATCATAGGTTTGGACAAATACATAATAATCATGTCTACCATATCCCAAATTGTAATGAAAAAAAGAAAACAACACCTCTAATACTAATTTTAACATCTTGAATCAGGTTCAAGTAATCATGTTCCTTGATTGGGATCACAATAAGTCCCTAAGCATGACTCTCTATACACTAGAGGTTGATGACTTGTAATGAGGTCCAAAGGTGTGTCTTTAGAGAGACTATGCCCTCATATCAGAGTAAAAAATATCAGAAAAAAATGAATATCATAAAAAAATTCAATAAATGAGTTTAGAATCCATAAATAGAAACAATACTATAATAAAGAATAAAATACATAAAATGTTTTAAAGTCCATGTCATACATACAACACTGACTTCACACTGGGCCGACCATACCTATACAGTCATAATGAAAATAAATAGAAATAAATTTACAATACTCTAATATAGACATAGATCTATAACATGAAAGATATACACATACATATATAATACATCCTTTTTGAATCTGTCTTGGGACTCATCTCATCATGTTCATGCAACTAAGTGAACATCTTCATGGGAACCTCGGTGTAATGGAAGCTAGAGTAGAGTGTGAGTATAAAACTCCGTAAGGAACCACTAAGACGGTCTTATACATTGCCAGTAATATGAAATTAATGTAAATTTGAGCTACTCATTAGCATAAAAATAATAATACACTAAAACCATAAATAGAAAAAAAAAGGAATAAATAAAATAATCCCCAAGTGATCTTTGGGTCTGTGATCCCGATCGACCATACCTATTACACACTAATCCATAATCTCTCTAAAAAATGTGTCATCTCATATATATATATATATAAACTTCATAAATTTGTATATAAATCCTCATAAATATATACATATACATATATATATATATATATATCTAGGTAAATAAAAATATCATAAATTAAATAATACCATAGTCGATCCTTGGGTATTTAATCCAAATCGAGAAATACCTACATCATATGATTCCAAAGAAGTGACTATGTAAGCTATGAAATAAAGGGGGATACAATTCCAAGGCATGGGATCACCCGTAATCACCTATAATCACTATAATAAAGGATTTCATGTATATAAAAACAATCCTATAAATATGGCACTGCATCAACTGTGGCCTACACTAAATTTATCAAGTGTCAGTCCTATGAGGGTTAAGACATCGGGCCATTGAACAAAGTTTAAACATCAATTCCATTGAACACATCCATAAAAAACTCGGTATAATATTGATTTACTAGGGCTAGGACCCAAATCCATTGACCATGGTGTCCTCCAAAATTCAATGGAGCACATACACAGAAAACTCAGTATAATGTAGGCCTACTAGGGACAGGATCCACATCCATTTACTAAGTAATTATCTTCATGTCCATGGAGAATATCCATTGAAATCTCATAAAATGATGCAATATTGTTAGGTATTATTGGTGCCATACAGTAATTTCCCTCATCAGTGGCATATTGTGATATCCATATCCATCAATAAGGATCAGAATCCATATCTTAGGATGTGTTTATAGGCAACCCTATCATGTACCAAATCATGTTAGGCACATTATGTAAACCTCAAAAATCATGTATAATAATCATAGTTGCATCAAAATTAACTGAGTGAAATAATAAATAAAAGAGTGATGGTGGTCAAACAACTAAACCCAACCCTAATATCACAACCTATAGGTTTTTCCATAGGAGGATGCATCCCATAGGGGATCCTTGATCACATTCATAGGTTGAATTATTAATCTTGCACAGAAGGGTGGTTAATACCCCTATAATACATCCAATTAATTAATAAATTAAATAATTTAATTTAACAGTTCATTGGAATAAATTAAAATTAGGGATTCACCCTTAGCGGAAAACCCAAGAATTCAAATACTATATAAACATTAATAAATATTATAGTTCATGTACAATAGAACACCTACTTTTAATAAGTTTTCCATTTAATTTAAAATTTTCAACAATAGCTTCCAAGGCCTATACAATCTCAACATAGTCATGTTGGGTCCTCAATCATAGAAAATATCACCATAAGCAATTAATTCTATCAAATTTATAATTAATTAATTATAACCCAACAATTTAGTTCAAAGAAACACTTTATTTTAAATAGGCCTAACACCCAAAGTCATGCCATCCAATCCCATTGCATTGGAATAGTGACCAAACAATCACCAATAACTTATGGACGATCATAAAACTATAATTGATCATAAGTACTAAGTAAAGGCATCAAAATAACCCATCAATTAATTGAATTATCTCTATAAAGCTTTAAAATTTACCGCAGTGAAATACCTTGACTAGAAAAACATGCAATGAAGTGCAAGAAACCTCTTAGGTTATCCTCCTCTTAGTTAGAGTGAAAAACACAACATTGGTATCAAATTACACCATGATCTGGTGGGATCAAGACCAGAAACCCTAAACTAAGAAACCTATATTATAGGAATACGGATTGAAACATAACCAAGGAAAACAGATTCAATGCCTTACCTCCTGGTTTCTAAAACACCTGATGATGTCTGAATCTGGACAGGAATGGGGAAGAAATCCCATGGGGTAATGGTGGAAGAGGGTTTCCCATGCAGGGTTGAAAGAGGGAAGAAAAATTAGGTAAAACCTTTTAAGGACCAGCAGGTAAAATAGAAATTTCCCCCTCTTTAATAAGTTATGAATTTTCGTTGAATGGTTTCCCAAACCAAACACAAACCATTGATTTAGCACTATATTGTATCCTCCACATTACCTAGATTTTATGCATGGTTTAAAAGACCATATCCCAACTATGAACCTCTACCATCTGAGGTACACTCCACCTCACATGGTTTCGGCACATAGTTATTAAAACAGTGCATTGATTGTACATCATGTCTACAGAAAATCACAAACCCCTACACGGTTTCCTCAAGCTTACCAAATATCTTCCCAAACTGTTCTCTTATACAAAATAGGCCACATTGTTAGGAAACACAGTTATCCCTAACCATGCACCAACTATACGCTATAATTCCCACTATTCCAAAACATTAGTTTCAGGGACGGAACCCCCCCTAAACGTTCCCAAAAACCTATTATCTACAAAAAAATCCCCAATACACATTTAAAAACATTATTTTGAATAATTCAATCATTTAAATTTCCAATATGAGTCTTTGATCAATATTATACCTATTCAATAATTAAAAATTCAAAATCCTTCATAAATTTCAAACATGTTAAAACAAAGGACCTTATAGAAGTCATGTGAATGGATCTGATCCCTACCTAAATTGTTTCTAGGCCACCTCAAAAAGCTTGAAAAACTATGATTTCCCATAAACTATGTTGCACAATCATAGGGAATAGTTATCATTAACCATGTTTTAACTATTAACTATGCACTACAATCTCTATTTTCCTTCTTTTCTAAGTCCCAAAACCCTATAACTCGCTTGATACATTCCCTACTGCGGATAATAATTCCAAAGTCCAATTAAAAAGAGTTTACCTAAAATTAAAAAATAGAAACATGGCTCCTCAAGTGGTCCAGATCATACACTTCATTTAACCACTTGGAATAACTATGAATTGTTATATATGTGCTGGTGATATGTACATATATGTGTGTACTTGTATGTGTGCATATATATGTGTATATTTGTGTGTGTATATATATATTTAAATTTCATAGAATTCGTTTTATAAAACTGTAGTTTTTATTTGTCACTCGGTTTCCAAAAAGCCTTCCCAAAAGATATTCCAAATGTATGATTTATAAAACATTATTTATAGACTTGTTGGGAACTTTGATAAAAAGGATTTTATGATCATATCGGTTTTCAAATAACATTTATTAAAAGGACGTTTTCTTTGAAGAACCATTAATTTTTTTTGAATGTTAAGACCTAGTTATTACCTTGAAATGTTTTTCATAAAAAGTATGCACCCATAAGGAAGATCTTACCTTTTTGTTATGTTATGATTTTATTGATTGTTTTAATGAGAGGTTTCATGTGAATGTTGTAGGTTAGTGGGTTCATTAATTTTTTTCTTATTTGGATTCCTGATTGATATATTATTTTCAAAATGTACTTCACCACCCGCTTTTATTATCATTATGGGATCCTAGGCATCATACTAAGGGATGAGAGATGTTTATATCTAGTTCTGATGATATGGACTAGATCCACTATGGTATTGGAAAAACCATAAGTTATTTCCACTACTGAGTCTAGTTTAGGGATTCCAATTAGTTATATTTTTTTGTATGAAATAATAGGCTTTCATATGGTTCTAAACCATGTAAATCTAGGGCCTCCTCATGGGATGTTTAGTCACATGATTATGTATATATTACTATTTCCTATGTTTTTATTTGGTTTCATTACTTATCCATTGTATTATGGTTATTTTATGATATGTGCACCATTTTCATGTTTATATTGTGTTTCTTATCTTGTATATATGGTTGTTTTATGCAGGGGTATTTTCTTTTGGTTCGTTTTGAGTTCCTTTAGAGTGGTTTGGATGATTATATTTTAAAATAGGATTTAATGGGGTGTTTTAAAAATATGATTGATATATGTTTTTAAATGGCTAATTAAAACATGATTTTATTTTTAAATACCATTTTATTAAAAGATCATTGTTTATTTCATTAAAAGTTAAAAACAAAATTTATAAATTTTATTTCCAAAATGGGTTTTATGGACAGCATTGTGAAATGAAATGAATGGATTTAGAGGTACTTAACTATTGATATATTTTATTCCCACACCATACTTATGTCACTCTGTGTCGGTTGACCCAAGCTAATTTTAGGTTCATTTTATATTTTGGGATCTCATATGGAGTGGGTCGGTATGTTGAATGTTGGATGGTGACCAAGATGTCACAATGAGATGATTTAAAGTTCTTGGTTATTCCAAATTAATTTTGTTTCTATGTTTGTATTCTAATTTGGTTATTTTTTTTTCAATGTATTGTTTTTTTAGTTGTATATTTTATTTAGATTTATTTATTTATTATGGTTCTGGTTTTATCTAAAAAGTGTTTCTATTATTGTTCATGTCATGGAGGTATAATTATTGGATTTATCATGCTGAAATTTAAATATAATTATGTTGCCTAGTTATTGTCTTTTATTGGGTACAATCATCTTCAATTATTTATTTTTATTCCCTTAATGCTTTCTTCCATGCTTGAGTTATCTAGGACATGCCTCAGGGACGTCTTGGGTCAGATCATGTGCCCATTTTTAGGGGAGGACTAAATTTGGTATATGAAAAATACTATCATATACTATGTTCATAATATGGCCTAGGTTCATAGAATTCCCTTTGTTATTTGGGATTCTTGGTAGATCAGAGGTAGGACTATCGTGACTCATGAGAGAGGTACGGGAAGAGTTCTACAAACTCTCCCCAATTTCAAACTTCAAGATAAAATGGGAAGTCAAGTTTGAGTCATTTATAAATATTATTTTTGTGTTCTAGTTTGTTTAAAGGATTTACATGTTTTTATGTACGATAATGGGTATTGAAATGGCTAAACATGGTGAGATCGCATGAGCTAGAAAACTACATGGAGCCTAAGTGCAAGACACCACATGAATTATAGTGGTTGTTCCATGATTATAACATGGTTCACTAAACTGTATGCAAAGTCAGACATAACCAATACTCCCTCATAAATAAAAATTTGAGTGTTTTCATGTTTTTATCAGGTTTTGTAGGTGTTTTATAATAAAAGTGGTTCGTTTTAAAGGAAAATATAAATAATTTTTGTGTCAAAAAATGATAAAGGATAATTTTTAATTAAAAAAATTATTTTTAAAGAAAATGTGGAGTTTTTTTAATTGTAAAGGGTCTCTAAAAATCTAAAATTGTTTTTTTTAATTAATTTTGGACTTTGAAATTGAAATTTTTGAGCATAAAATGTGTTCAAAAAAGAGTTTTTAGAAAATATTTGTTTTGTGTTCTATATGTGTTGAGTTGTGTTGTGACTTGGTTTTAAGTGAAGGAAATTATAAAGAGACTTTCTAAAAAAATTAAAATTAATTTAGATATTAGGGACTTGTTAATATTTTCTATGAAGAGTATATAGGGTTCAAAAAGTTTTTCCATGTGATGATTAATGTTTTCAAAATATAAATTTGTGATTTTTAAAAGGTTTAAAATGATATTTTAAACTTTTATAATGTTTTTATTCCTGTGGGTGGATGTAATGATACATTGATTCTAGTTTTTATTCTATATTGGTATGAGATTTAGGATGGGGGTGAGTATTCTTTTCGATATGATTGGTTATATATTATGTTATCATCATTATTTAGATTGTGACTCCTAGAAATTTCATGATCATTGTTTATCTAAGATATCATCTCTTGTGGGATTTAATTTGGTTGGGTCTTAGAGGTTTTTGTGCATATATGGTTATAGTTATATTAAAATAAGTATTGATGGGTATGGGAAAACCCATTGGGTGTGTTTCTTATGTAGTAATGATGGGTGATGAGACAGTTGATTTTTTCCATTGGCTATTGTTGGATTGATATTAGTGGGACCATAATGATAAGTGTTATAAGAATGAGGCCATAGGTTTTTATTCCTTGTTATTTGAATCAATTTATTACCCATATTATTTTATGGTGTATTTCTCATTGTTAAGGAATCTTCCCTTTTTATACTTGGTTATAATAATTTTGGTGAGTAACTTGATCCTCTCTATCCCATGATTTTCTATTGTGAGTGCTTTTAAGGGTGTATTTTTATGTTCTTGGTACCTTATGTTATTTAGTGAGTAAACATTGGTTTTAATATATTATAAAGGTTTTTTATTAGGGTTTTCTATTTAGGTTTCATTATTAGAGGCTTTGGGTTTTGGTTTGACAACCCTTAGTAGCATTATTTTTCATATGTTTTTTTCATACCACCATATTTATCATTGATCTATTAGTTATATATTAGATAAATCCATACTTCATGCTTGATTGGGAAATCTATTAATTGAGTAATTATGTAAATTATTTTAGTCTTGTTATCCATAAGAGTTTATTTGGTTAGAGACTATTTTCAAGTTATATCGTGGTCCCTTCAAGTGTTTCCTTTTATTGAACCACCATGCTACTGTAGTACTTAAATGGTGGGATGACCCATTATGTGTATCAAATTTCTAGTTCCTATATATAATTTTGGTCTATAAATTGGTGGGTTAATATTTATTCCTAGTTTGGTAGTAAAATTTGTTCTTGATTTGGTTTAGATGTATTTTTTTTGGGATATTTTTTCTCGCTTGAATTTTCTGTCTTTAGTTCAGTGACATTCTATGTGAAGAAAGTATTGTGGTGGGGATAATTTTCACATCTAAATATTTATTTTTCTTATTTATTTATTTAATTTTCAATATTTTTACCCTCAATGTTTGTGCTGATATTATATGAATATTTTAAAAAAATTTAGTTTTAGTGTAAAGCGCACAATTAGCCTGCATGGTCAGTATTAACCCTAAAAATGTATACATTTTTTAACATACCTATTTTCATGATTGACATGTGGTTTCTAAAATTGTGTATCCAAACCTTATGTCAACACTATACATTTCTATTTAGGGGCACATGGTTTGAGCACAATTTGGAAATTCATCCTTCCAAATCAGGAAACCTATTAAAATATTTTAAAAAATGATTTTTACTATGTTTCCCCTCATACATTAAGACCATGCATGGGTATTTCCTTCTTCTCATGTGAAACAACCATGGAGATCCCTATAATGATTTCCCTTGCCTCTTTTGGATTCATTTCCCATCTCATTAATATTTTAGGGTTTTATCCTTGGGTAGGGTCATTTTCCCCCTCAAATCTCTTTCTCTCTTGTTCTTTCATCATTTCGTGACTACGTTTCATGTTGGTCAAATCCTTGGTGAGTTTGTGGTTCTAAAACCTTTTGAATTTTTTTTCTTGGGTGTGTGGATTACCTCTCAGGTTGTGTTCATACTTTATTCAATGATTTTCATCATTTAAACATGTTTCCATCAATTTCATTTTTATAGAACACCATTAAATTATTAATGGTATTTAAATTCATTTTTAATAAATTCTTCATGTTGAATGAATCTATAAAACTATTTTAAAATATTTTTGGGATAGAGTTTATATTTAAAATGGGGTTTTATTTACTTATTAATTTTGTTCTATGCATATATAAATGACAAGTCTTTTTTAAAATTCCCAAGAGACATTTTTTAATGAATTATGGTGCATTAGAATATGGTTGGAATTTGATACTCTATGTTTTTTTATTTGTCTGATTGAATTATGGTTTGTTTGGGTCACATAATGACCCTCATTTTTCCATGTATTGTTTGGGAATATTGTATGAATTATGTTATGAGATATGTGTGGACACAACACAACATTTCGAGGCTCAGTATTCCTAGAATTTATTTTTGAAATGTTTTAAAGATATAAATTACACACACATGCTATTTTCCTGAAAAAGTAAAATAAATTATAAATTGAAGATCAGATCAGAAATGTAATGCCTCCGTTGATTTCATAGAATGGGTTTTACCCTATGTGTGACTTAATCATGGAGCACGTTAGATGTTCGGGTTGAGTTTCATCGCAGGCGAATTAATAAAATAAATAAATAAAATTATTTGTTTTATTTAACATGACGTAGTGATTTAATATCCTTTTATAAATACACTACTATGGTTAGTTTTTAGTGTTAGAAAAACAACCCTAAAAATTGATGAGTCATTAGAGAGAATTGTAGTATCTTCTATTGATGAACGATGACTCGATAATGGATCATCAATCGATGTGTGACAAAACCTAATGATATCACCCGTGAAAATGATACAGAATCATTCTTCAGTGGAGATTGAACTAAACTGGGGTAGGATGTTTTAATTTTGTGGATTTTCATCCTTTATTTATTCCTATGATGAACACAAATCAATCAAACAACGAATTGATTTATTGATTGATCATATTGTGGGTATGATATTATCTATGGGTATTATTGGGTGGAATCATTTATTTAATTTGGGTGTTCATTCATAATTCTAATAGAAATGGATCGAGGCCAACCGAACCTGTCTAAGGTTCAATACTCTTCTCTGTGTTTCTTGGATTTCTCCTACCAATTTTCATTTATCTCCTGCAATTACTTTGGCTCGTATTTTGAAAAAAAAACTGATTAATTAGTATTTGTGTACATATTTACTGGAACAATAGATTTTTATCAAATATATGGTATTGGATCGATGATAGAATCAATATTTGGAGATGAATTGAGACCGAATCAAGGCTCTCAATGTGGATTTTTCCATGAGTCTACTAGGAGATGTGATGGATGGATTTCCCATGAGATTTAGTGCTCGGATTAAAAAATCGATGACAGAAAGGCTTGTCTGGACAAGATCGATACTTTTTTGTGAGATTTGTTGTTAGATTGGAGGTTGGAGGAGTGGGCTGCGATACATGAAATGGATTCGAAGTCTATAAAAAATCCCAAGATAGACGGTGTGTAATATGAGATTACATGGCATGTGGAGACATGGCTGTAGTGCCAGGGTTTCAATAAAGGATATAAATACCACCCTGCATGTGATAGCTATGTAAGAACATGTGACACTTACCTGGTGGCTCAATGTGTTCCTCAGAGGGTACATGGACATGGGAAAAAGTACATGGGATCAGATAGTTTGTATACTTGGGTACGGACATAGCCAGAAGGACATGGACATTTCCAAGAGTACATGGGCTCAAAACTTTTTTGTACTCAAACACAAACATTAGAATGGGTTGTGATACATGGGTTGGACTAGGTGAAAAGTGGCATGTCGTGTACTTTCAATACATGTTGTTTACTCTTTCAAACATGGTTTAGAGAACTTTCCCTCTTTACTATAGACAATTATTCTTAGATATAATCCCCTTGATCCATTCCCTGAGGGTAGGTATGGAATCTCATCCTATACATAGGATGTTGATTCCTTTATAGGGACATCATTCATAGATAGAGTTTTTGGAATCCTTATTTGAGGTCAACAATGAGATACACTCTCACCATCATGGCCCAAGGTGGAGTTCTTGGTATTTTAGTGACCAACACTACATGGGCATCAATCCACTACTTAGTGGATTATTCTATATTGATTTTTTTGTATGACCCATGGACTTTGGTGTGATCCTCATAGGTTTATCATTCTCTTCATACTTCTAGTGTGTTCTTATAATGGTAATACCCAATGATAATGACATCTTGGATATATTCCATCAGTTCTATGTGGATGATGGTGAGATTTCTCCAAGAGAATAGATATGTGGAACCTTCAAGTAGGGGTCCTATAATGTCATTATAGTATTAATTTTACCTTAAACTTTTGTATCTTAGTTTATTATATATGGATACTATGTTTATATGTTCTATAGACATATACCTGTGATGATATAACTGTTATTCTTGATGTTATATTCTTAGTGATTTTGAGTTCTCCTTTTGTAAACTATTTTTATCACCCATGTATGGGATTTACCCACATGTTTAATGTAGTGTGTAGAATCTCAAACTTTTAAAAAAATTATAGAGGGACTAGGACAAGGTGGATATTAGTAAAATAGACAGACCAAGGTGTGTTCCTATAGTTACCTTGATAGGATTCCCCTTCTATATTTTCTTGTGGAAATTATTTTTAGGTTCTTTGTAAAGGGTTAATATTTAGACCATGTTATTTCTAGTTCATTATTTAATATTCTTATGGTGTTATTAATATGTATTCATGAATGGTTTATAGTTGTTGTACATTTTAGAATTGTATGGGTTTTTGAGTGGTGTTATTCTGAACAAGTATACTAGTTTAAGGCCTCCCATGTGTGCCATATTCCTACTCAGTGGTAGTTTCCACCCCAATAATATTGGAGGTGGTCTTACGGTAGTATTGGTATGGGAGAAATTGGGTAAAGTAGTGATATAGTGGTATCATATGATTTGGTTCTACCTGAGGACCATACTTTGTGAGATAGGTTTTTGGAAATAGAGTTAAGTGTTTTGAGTTCGTCTTTCTGGATAGGGACTGCAATGTTGGGGAAACAACTGATGTATCCATACACCATGACTCTGATGACTTACTTTTTGACTTGGTATATGTAGACACTATATTTGGGGAAAATAATTGGTAGATTCATCATATAGGAATGTGTTATGGTTCTCTTGTCATTTTTCAGTCAGCTCTCCAGATATACTCATTAACCATGGTACATCGTGTCTATTTTAGGATGCCTCGATGATGTTTTCCAACAAGTATTTAGTATCCAGATCATGAGGATGATCCCCTCAATGAAGAGTCTCTGATGTAGTTACTTGATGAGGATGTGTTACCACAATTTTGTGCTCCAGTTATACCACCACCTATTGAGTAGCAGGTGATACCAGAAGTACCAACGGATGAGGTATGTAGGTTGAGTGTGCTTCAGAAGTTTTAGGGACAACAAAACATATATTTCCATGGTGAGGCCTAATAATATGAGGCTAAGGTATATCTTGATATGTTGATGTGATTTTTTCCATTTTTAGGACATAAGAAGATCATATGGTGATCCTGGCCATGAGCCTTCTCCATGGATCTATAGGATGATGGGGGGCTTGGTGACCCAGTCGTAAGATAAGGTGAATCTTATATAGTTAGAGTTGGATCGCATTTTCATAGATGTTTATTATCCCTCTTTGTTGAGGTATGTTCACATCTAGAAGCTTCTACAACTTTAGGAGTGTAGTAAGACTATTTATGAATAATAATTGAGGTTCAAAAACCTCTCTAGGTACTCTATATACATGGTTTGGGATCAGTTGATTCTTTATTAGGCTGTTGAGAATTGAATAAGTATAGATATCCAATCTAGTGTGATAAAAATGTGAATAATTTCCCATATTGGTGTGGTAGATCATGTCTTGATGGTCAAAATTTTCTTATTTGATAATACAGAGAGAGTTGTAGTCAGCAGTGGGCACACATGAGAAGAGATTTTAAAAGTGGGAGCCAACATTAGGCTCAGGGACCTAGATGTGTGGGATGTTTTAGGAGGTAATACTAAGGAAGTGGTTTTGTGGTTCATGGATCACAGTATGGATCTGGTCAGCCTAGGGAGAGGTTATTTCACTCTTGTTATGGATGGGGACACCACATGTAGTATAGTCTAACCTATCGTACGGCTGACAGAGAGATAGTGGATTGGATTCCTAAGCAGAGGCACCGGGGGAGTAGATAGGTATATAGAGTGATAGATATGGAAGTGGATCTAGGAGATAATATGGAGATGGTAGGTGTTTTGACTTGTTACCACCACCACCCCTAGGTGGTCCACAACATGCACACATAGCTGGGGGATAGGGAGATGACAGCTGTAGGCGGTCAAGGACTATGACCCAGAGGCTTTGGGAATGATACAAGGTATGATGTATATATTTTATAACTTATATGTAGTATATATAGACACATTTTCGAGCCATTCCATTATTTCTGCTTATCTAGTTTGAGACTTGGACATTTGGTTTGAGCCATTAGCTTGACCCTTACAATTGGATACTCAAACTAGAGGTGACTCGGTGAGAACACACATGTAATAGTAGTATGAACTAACTCTTGTATGTGAGAGTTTTTTTATATATTTTTATGAGTAATTATCCCTTAAGAATTAATCATTGGAATGTAATGTTATTCTATATATCATGCCCAGATAGACTGTTTTAGGTGGAGGATGTGGTTTGTTCACATCAAAGGGATAAGGTTTTCTTTTGGGGGTGAAATAGAATCATACTGTATAGGATGGACTCACTCATAGGGGTAAATCTAATCACTCATCAATTTAATAGAATAAACCTTCATGCAGTGGATTATATGAATTTTTTATTTCTTATATTAGTGTTGGATTACAAGGATTTCTTTCTTGAGGATGATCTTGGTTTACCTTTATACCAAGATATAATCTTCTTAGTCAATATGCACCATGAGACAACCTTGATATTAGTTTCATCATATCAGATGGCTGTTAGGGTGCTTCAAAAGATTAGAGTGAAGTTAGAGGAATTGTAGAGGAGTGAATTTTTTAGACTCAATGTTTCCCCCTATGCATCCCTAGTATTGTTTTCAAAGAAGGCATATTGGAGTCTGAGTTTGTGTACGAATTATTTTCACCGAATCTATGTAACCATAAAGAAAAATTATCCACTACCAATGATGGATGAAATCTTTGATTAGTTGATAGGGTAATAATGGTTCTCGAAGATTGACCTTAGATCAAGGTATCACCAGTTGTGAGTAAATAACAATTATATACCAAATAAGACATTTATATGTCTCTATGGTCACTATGAGAACTTAGAGATGCACTTTTGTGTGAGAAATTCCCCAAATTTATTCATTTTACTCAGGAAATAGATATTTCATCCTTATTTAGACCATTTTTTGGAAGTCTTATTTGACGATATCCTAGTGTACTCAGCATCCAAGGAGAAACTTGCGAGACACATGTATATGATTCTAGATGTACTCCAGGAGAACCAGCCTTATGATAAGCTCTTGAAGTATTAGTTTTTGATTCAGGAGGTCCAATTTCTGGGATATGTAATATTAGTATATGGTGTATTAGTGGACCCAACAATGGTCATGGAAATGTCATATTGGGAGACACCTAAGTGTTTTCTGGAGTTTAGGAGCTTCTTTGGGTCGGAAGGCTACTATCAGAGAATCATACACAATTTATCTAGGATATCAGATCCATTGACATCTTTCACCCAAAAGAGGAAGCCTTTTGTGTAGAAATAGGGGTTATATTATGATTTCAAAGAGTTGAAGTATATATTGAAGATCACTCCCATATTAAAATTTCTAGAGGAGGGTATTGAGTACATAGTGTTCTAGGATACATTGGGGACCAAAATTGGTGGTGTTATGATGAAGATATAGGTAATGATTTATTAGGGTTCATGTAATTTGAGACCACATTACTAGAAATACATGAACCATGATCTTGAGTAAGAAGTGGTGGTTTTCACATGAAAGATTTGTTAACTCTACCCATTGGGTAAGAGGTTTATTTTCTATTCTGATCACAAAATGTATCAAGTATAACTTCTCTAGAAATGATATTAACATGGGATAGGGGTGATGGGTATAGTTCATCTAGTATTATGACATTGAGATTTTATATAATTTGTGGAAGGGGTTCATTATATATAATTCTCTCATCCATAGATCTTGTTCATAGTTTCTAAGAGAGGCATTAGAGTTGTTGGACTCATTGTTGTAATCCATTATAGATGGGGATTGAGCAGTTTATCTATATTAAATGGTTGTTACCCATATTCTTCTACAATGAGTTAGGGAGGACCAACTTTAAGAAACTTACTATGAGAATATAGGTACTTAGATATCCACTGGACAAGATCTTGATAAATTTTTTGAAGGTGGGGAGCATGTCATTCTTTTTAGGGGATGGATGATGGTACCAGTGATGTTTCTAAAGGAGGTTTTGATAGAGATTTTTAAATAACATTTGGAAGTACATCCAGGTGTGAAGACAATGTAGTAGGACCTCAGAATTCAATTTTGGTGGCTAATGATGAAAAAGGGAGTGGTAAAGTTTGTCTCTTGATGCCTTACGTGCCAGTAAATGAAGGATAAGAACCATGTTCTAGTAGGTTTAACTCAACCCCTAGAGGTGATAGAGTGGAAGTGGGATGGGATATCAATGGACTTCATGGAAGGGTTACTACATAGGTCCATGGGTCACAATTTCATCTAGGTGATCATAGACTGACTCACCATTTTGGATGACTTCCTTGTTATTTGATGAATAAGTTCATTAGAGATATTTGGATGCATATTTGTGTAGATGATAGTTCGAATCCATGGAGTTCAATTAACAATCATTTTTTACCATGATTTTTTTTACATCACAGTTATGGAAGGGATTTCAGGATGCCTTTAGGACTCAAATGCATCTTAGCACATCTTTTCACCCCCAAAATGATAGGAAGGCTGAGTGAACCATTTTTGTATTGGAATAAATATTGTAGCCTTGCATGTTATTCATTGGGTGTAGTTGTGAGGATCATCTACCATTGGTAGATTTTACATAAAACAAAAACTATTATTCCAACATGTGCATGACAAGATTTGGGGCCTTGTACAGGAAACCCTGCAGGTCACAACTTTGATAGAAAAACCTAGAAGAATCAACAATAATGTGCCCAGAGTGTCTGAGAGACAATACAAAGAAGGTGTAGATCATCCAAGATTGGATGAGAACTATAAATATCCATCATAAATCCTATGAGAACCAACAATGTACATCTCTGGGGTTTGAGGGGGGAGGCCATGGGTTCATAAGAGTCTCACATCGATGTTGATTTTGAAGATTTAGAAATATCAAAAAGTTATTTCCAATATTCATTAGACCATTCTTGATACTGTGTGAATTGTAAAAGGTGTAATACCACATAGCTCTATATTTTTAGTTATACTGGTCAGCCAATTTCTTCTAAGAGTTACAACTAAGGAGGTACATACATGATCCATCACATGTTTTTGACTAGGGTGAGCTATACATTGAGGATAGATATTCATTTTCTAAGTGCCCAAAAAATAACAAGGATTGGTAAGAGAGTATCCTTTGTGGGTGAGTAATTCCACCAGTGCATGTCTAGCAACACCATAAGGGTCTTTAGGAGAGTACATGGGACAGATATACCTAGATGCATTCTTGGATCCCAAATATGGATTTTATCTTTTATTTTAGCATTATGGGATGTAAATCCCTAATGTGGGGGTAATTTAATGACTCTAATTTTTCCATATATTTTTTAGAAATATTGTATGGATTATTTTCATATCTAGGCATGGAGACTGTGTGAAATTATGAGGCCTGGTGTGCCCGAAATTAATTTTCGAAATATATTTAACATATTAATTGCATGTGCACGTAGTTTTCCTAAAAAAAGTGTAAAAACATCTAGATGGAGGCTTGGATCAGAAATATGAGTCATTCATTGAGTTCATATCATGGATTTCAACCTATGAGAAACTTAACCATAGAGCACATAAGACATTCATGTTGAGTTCCATCTCGAAAGAATTAATAAAATAAATAATTTTTTTTAACATACTGAATTGAAATAATATCTTTATATAAATATGTTGATATGGATAATTTAAAATGTTAGCCATATTACCAGGAAAATTTAGAGGATTCGTTGGATAGAATTGGAGGAGCATCCATTGGAAAGCGAAGATTGAATTATGGATCATCGATCGATGTGTGAAGGAAAATTAGGATCCCTCCAATGATAATGATACGAATATATTATTCACTATACATATATCTAAACAAGGAAGGATGTTTTTATTTTTCATATTTATCCCCATTTAATTATTCCTATGATGAAAAACAATCAAACAACCAACATATTGATTTGTGGATCGATCCTATTTCGAGAATGGTATTATCTACAGATACTAGTGGGAGGATTTTTATTTAATTAGTGTCATTTTTTTAATTATAATGGAAATAGATATAGGTCAACCGAACACGATAAAGTTTCATTGCAATTTTATGTGTTTCTTGTACTTCTCCAATTGTTCTTCATTCATCATGGAAAATTCCTTTAGCCTATCTTTTAGAAAATAAATTTTAGTCAATTTATAAACAATAGTTTTATGGAACAATGTATTGATATTCTTTATCTTGATTTGGATTAATGAAATGATCGAGCAATGATAATGGATCAAGACTGGATCAGAGTTCTTCCTGCAGATTTTTGACATGAGGCTTCCATGATATATGACGAAAGGCTATCTAGTGCGATTCGGTGGATAGATTATGGTGACTGGCCATGAAGAGGCTCGGACAAACCAGATATATACTCCTCCGAAAGATTCAATTTTAGGTTGGAGGTGAGGGGAGTGGGTGAAGACGTGTGAAATGGATCTACAAGCTCTATAAAATCATGATATACATGTTATGTAATCTGATATTACATGTCATGTTGGGCCCTATATGTGACTCTATCATTTCCATAGATAAGATAAATATGAAATAGAATTTGATATCTATCACACAACATGTGACCCTTACCTAGTGGCTCTATGTGTACCACATTGAGTACACATACATGGATATGAGTACCTAAGCTCACACATGTCGTGTACTTAGGAACTGACATGACTTGAAGGATATGGACATTTTTAGGTGTACGTGAGATTAGACACTCTGTGTACACAGACACACAGTGTACTCGGACTTGTTTTATACTTAGAAACGGAAAAAATCATAGGATGGGATACATGGGTAGGACAAATTTATGACAAGAAACTATGTGTACTTCTACTACATGTTGTTTACTCCTTAAATCATCGATTGGATCCCTTTTACTCTTCAGCATAGACATGTTTTGTTATGGTTCATTCCCATTATCTAGGAACATAGGGTTCTTATAGAATCTTTTCCTATATATATTATGGTTATCCCTTTCGAGAGACTTTAGTATTGGTTATATTTTTCAAAAACCTTTTGTGAGGCCTAAAGTGAGATCCCCTATCATTATATTTTCCCTTGGTAGAGTTCTTAGTATAGTCGTGGCTGACACTACATGGGAATTAATCCTCTAATAAGTAGGTTATTCTAGATTGATTTTTTGGTATTCCCCATGGGCTTGGGTGTGATCCACATAATTGTATTGTTCTTTTCAAACTTTTAGCTTCTATGTATTTTGAAATGACTCTACGATAAAGACATTATAGATAGACTTCATTAGTTCTATGTGACTTGTGGAGTGATTTCTACTAGATTAGAGCTTTGTGGAACCCTCGAACTAGAATCTTAGGCTAGAATTATAGTTGTCACTTTTCCTTGAGACTGTGTTTTTTTATTTATTGTATCTGTATATTCTTATGATATGATCTATAGAAATATACCTCTGATGAGATGATTATTATTCTTTTTGTTTTATGCTTAGTGATTTATAGATGTCCTAATATGTGTTTTTATACTCAACCCTACATGGGTTTTACCTTCAGACGATCTAACTTTTGATGAATTCCCCAAGGGACCAGAACCAGGTGGAGAATGGTGATCCTAACAGAGTGAGGCTTTTTCTTGTGGTAACCCTGACTACAGTACCCTTTTGTATTTTTAGGTTGGTCTTTTTTTCAATTTCTTTGTGACGGGCATGTATGTTCCCCTTTTTCATTCTTGTACTTTTTATTGTACTCTGATTTTGTGACTTATATGTATAAATGAATGGTTTATCAGTTCTTTTAAATTTCTTCATTTCATGTATTGGGATATGTGATCATGTGTACAGGTACATTAGGTTATGGCCTCTTATGTGAGTGATATTCCAACGCAGCGCTAGTTTCTAACTCTTGTATTATTGGAGGTAGGCTTGGGGTAGTAGTTACATGGGCCAAATTAGTATGTGTCATGAAACATCACTTCCATTTTTTTGTTTTTTATGATTCTACATAGAAATACATATTCCTCAATGTGTGATATGAATGGTGTCCCTTTATTAAATCCCATGTCATTCCAATGAATTTTTATATATATGTGGATGATATGTAAATATCTATATATACATGTATATGTAAATATACAATGTATTTATGCATATATATGTGCGTGTTGAAGTTTCATAGATTTTATTTGATAAAACTTTGGTTTTCAATTGTCACTTTATTTTAAAAAGGATCTCCAAAAGATATTTCAAATGTATATTTTCTAAATCATGGTTTATATGACCATTTAGAACATTGATAAAAAGGGTTTGGAGATCATATTAGCATTCAAATGGTATTTAGAAAGAGTGTGTTTTAATATATGAACCATTATTAGTTTTTAATTCTAAATCCTGATTGGTAATTTGAAATTGTTTTCATAAAAATTATGTACCCTCATGGAAGCCCCTCTATTCTGGTTATGTTATTCTATTATTGTTTTTTAAACAATTGTTTTGTATGAATGGTGCTGGTTGATGGGTTCAGTAATTTTTTTGGATTATGTGGATTCGTTATTGATAATTTATTTGTAAGGGATACCTCACCACCCTATTTTATTATTGTCATTAGATCATTAGTGGTTTAGTGGGGGATGAGATAAATTTCTATTTATTCTTATTACGATAGACTAGATCATCTATATATTTTGAAACCCCATAATGTAGTTCAACATGTGAGAATATTTGATGGTTTTTAGTTAGTTATTTATTTAGGAATGCATCTATAGGATTGTAAGTTGTAACACCCGAATATTTCATAGTACGTTAGTTCTTCAAAGTAATTCAAAAACTTACACTAAACACAGCATCGAGTTCAAGCGCACCATGACTTACCAAACTAGCTGTTCAAAAGCGGTTATGAGTAGTATTAACATAATTTTGAACTTTATATAACCCTTATAATTTTAGAAACCTTATTATGAGTTTCATAGACATAATGTAAGGACAAATTCATTTTTTTCAGATAAAAGAAGTATTTTTTAAAAAATGCAATTTTACCGTCTTTTAATGGAGAACCCTTTTTAAATACAATATTTGAAACTTTTATATATTCAATTTTAAAAAATAAACATCTTCTTTGGGATCAGGACATAATAATTTAGTTTCAATAAAATTTTGGTGTTTTTCTGATAAATTTCATATTTGAGTGAATAGTGAAAATTAATATATTTTAACTGAAAACAAATTTTTTAATCAAAATAATTTATAGTGTTTATCTATAGATATGAATGGTTTTTATGTTTAATTATATTATATTTTTACCATTTAATCCAATTTTGGTCATTGGAAGTAATTTCACTTGGAAATTGGACATAAACAAATGTCAATCTTTTGGTATTTATTATTTCATAAAAATACCCTTTTTAGTTTTGACAATGGGAATTAATTTTAAACTAATAAATGAAATTTATATGTTTTGAATTTGGTAAAATAGACTTAATTTTTGTATTCATAATATCATAATTATCTTAGGGTGAATGTTTGGTATGTTTCTGAAAACTTTTAATTTTTAAAGAATAGTGAAAAACACTGAGTTATAGTTTAAAACCGAATTTTTATTTAAATAATTATTTATTTTATTTAAATTTATTTTAGGTTAAAATAGATATATAATACCTATATATGTTCAATGTAATTCATTAGAGTCAGTTTATAATAATTTTAGATATATAAAAATTCTATTGAACTTTTCACCATCTTTTACCCACCTCCTACGAGAATTTGCAAATTCACATAATACATAAATTTACACTTATGTGAGTTGAATTCTGAAAATTTGAGAGACACGGTTAATATCAAGGAGTAAAATTTGTTTTAATAAGATAAAATTATTTTTTGGTGAATAGTAACTTTTTACTTTTATTTACCACGATTAAAAGTAAATAGGGTAATTAAGGGTAAAAATGATATTATTATTACCCTAACACATGTCTTAATTATATTGGATAAGTATAATTCGACCAAAAACATCCTTAGAAATAAAATATTAACCTCTTTGGTCCACTTGGATTAGATTAGGATAATTATTATTATTTAATTCAAAGAAGAGTTAAAAGAATTAAAATCAATGTTTTATAAATAAAACATTTTTAATATAGGATTATACATAAGATAAATTCGATTATAAATATTAATTATAAACATTAAAATATTTCATACATAATGGTATTTTATTTATAATTTTTATACATTAAGTAATTTAATTTATTTATGACACAATGGTGATGCAGTAATTACCTAATTAATGAAATATTAAAATAATTGATATTAAAAATATCCAAATAAATGTAATTTGAGACTTTTTATAAATTCCACTAATTTTATAGGTTAATATGACATATTAGGGTTGTATTGATTAATTTTTTTCGAATTAATAATGTTGTTATGAGTTTAGAAAAATAATACCAAATAGTGTCAAAATTGACATAAAAGAGTTTTTAAAACAAATATTATATTATTAATTTATATTCTATTCCTAAAAATATAAGGTTCCGAAAAAGGACTTATATAAAGATAGGTGTATCATTAATGAACCACTTGGGGTTTTCTTATAGATATATAGTAAGTTTATTATCCATATAATATAAAAATACAAAGAGACATGGTAAATGTCAAACTATTTAACTAAGAGTTAAATCTAAAAGATAGAGTTAATTAGTGACCCAAACCTATATAAATCCTATTGTTTGAGTGGTTTTCGACCCATACCCACCTTATCCTTTATTTAATCCATTTTGGATCCATTAGAAACTGACGATGATTTTATTATAAAATAATATTTCTAGCTTTTCCTAAGGTGCCCCTCACCCCTCTTATAAAAGGGCACTTCCCTTCTCTCTAATTCAAACCATCAAAGCCTTTTGGCTCGGAAAACCCCTACCCAAATATCATCTAAACTTCCCTCAATTAATCCTTGATGCCTTAATTTAGTCATAAAGCCAACTTATGTATCCCTTTTGATCAAATCAAATGGAAGAACCTGAAGAAGAGGTAATAATTTCACCACCCTCTTTCAAATTATTTTCCTTTTCCACTTCTTTTTTATTTGTTATTTCAATAATAAAATAATAAAGCCAGTATCTTCTATATACTGTGATGTTATTATAAATATTTTACAACCATATTCTTTATTATATCCATCATTTTAATGACATGTCACCATATGTGCGTACGTACAGATTATCGTCTCCACGTTGTGGTGTAATTGTTATTTGATACATTATTATTTAGATGGGCATAATAAGGATTTGTAATTGTTGTAAATAATAAATATAACATTATACTGATTCTTTATATATGATATAACATCCAATTATATATTATTTTAATATCAAATGATTGATATTGTTGTTCGTACGTACGTACGTATTACCGTCTCCATGAACGTGATTAGATTCATTCCCCATCGTATCCATTAAAGAATAACTTTCATTTGATGATTCAAAATAATGTTTAGAGACATGATATAATTATGTATATTAAAAAGATACATCTCTCCATAACAAATATGACTGACATAACAAATAATATAAATAAAAATGAATCCATTAACACCCAAAATGATGGTAATACTAAGATATTATTAACAATGAAATGTTAAAAGATCATATATGAAATCATATTAATGTATATGATTATTTTATAATTTAATAACAATTATTTAACCATTATATAGGAGGTTAAACAACTCATGACTAAGGAAAAATAACAAAGTAAGGGGTCTCTTATCTCACTTTTAATTCTGTGAGATTTCTATTGTTCACCACTTATTTATTGCATGTGGTGTGTACTGCCCATGATTGTATTCATTGTGTAATAGACTTAAATTTCTGTATATTTAAATCATAATTGTATGATCCTTATTTCATGGTTGTATGTTTCATAAGTTACCAAATCGATAAGGGAATTTTAAATTTCAATTTCCACTCATTCAGCTTTACACATAATTCATTGATTATTTTACTCCAAGATTATGTGTGGAATCACTATTCATTTTCTTATGTCATAATTTCCACTCCCCTTTCCGTGAATATAATTTTTATACACATAATCACCCCATTGATAAATTCTCAAGTCATCGATATGAACTTGATAAGAGTAATTTTAACTCAATCTCTATTTATTGAGTTAAACATCCAATCCATTGGTGTTGTTTTAACAAGAATATGTGTGAATGTCATGTGATTGATTCAAACTGAATATCAAATTATATTGAGTGAATTTATATTTTTCACACATAATTATGTCCTTGATTTATCCTTAACCTAAAGATATGGTATTTATAAGAGATTTCATCTCAATTTAAATTCTATTTTGACTTCTTTGTTGTTATACACCAAATCACTTTTATATAGTGTATATAATGTACTTTGACATAGTATATAATGAATCCCATTATTCACATGATATTAAAAATGTTTTATTACCTCAATTATTTGTATTCAAGTGTCTCTCTTTTCGTTAGAAACTCTAACTAAAATATCATTTTTAAATGTTTTAATGATTTATTCTTCTAAATATTTCTCATTAATGTCCATGTTTTAAGAATGGTTTTAAGGATTTATTTATATGGACATTAATTATTTAAAAATAAAATTCCTTTTAAAATATTCAAAGTGGTATGGTAAAGTTTGATTCCAAAATATTTTTTTAAATGGCCTCTTGACAAAATGTGTGACTTTTAAATGTTTTCAAGAAAAAGGGGATATTTCCCTCTAATAGTTTTTATTTTCATCTATGTCAATATCATTAATTATTCTCGATTGAGGTTAATATTTTACAATACTAAATTCCATATTGTATTGAATGAGTTATGTTTGACTTTGGATGTGCTATTTTTATACCATTCATAGTTTGTGGATAAAGTATAGACATTTTGTATTCTAGTTTTAATACGAATGGTTATGTTATGTTTTAAACGTTTCATATGAGGAATGAATTGGACTTAGTAAGTGACAGGTAGAGCCCATTATAGATCCTTGATGCATTGGTTAGTCTCATGAGACAAACTAGTGTCTTGGTACAAGGCCTTGGAAAAATATTATTTTTAGTCTTGGCACAAGGCCTTGACTACGTGGTTATGATATTCTGGAATTATGCATTACATCATTATGAAAGTTGTTATTGATATTTCATGTGATTATTCGACTAGTTGAATATCTATCTGAATAAGTAAATGGAAGTATTTCATTTTATTTTTTCCATATTATACTGAATTTCATGTTTAAAGGGTATTTGTTTTAGTTATACATTTCCTTAAATGTTTATTCTTATTTATTAAATCTTTTGCTGTATTATTATCCTTACAGAGCTTCTGAGCTCACCCCTTTCTATGTTCTATTTTTTCCAGGATGTGATGAAGTATTTTATGACTGACCTATAGGGATAGTCTAAGGGGATATGAGTGTGGAAAATAGAGACTATGTTGTTGTAGTTTTTCACATTATGATGTAATGTAAACCTTATGAATGTATCTAGTACTTCCAAGGATACTAAACTAATCGGTCTTTTGAGACATGATCTTTTGTGATCATGCTAATGATACGTATTAATGCACCGACTCTGGTCGTCTGGGATAGGGGCATTACATAACTGGTTCTGAAATGAGTATGTCTAGGGTATCCTCAAGGTATGTTTAGGAATTAACCATAATTATGTCTATCTTACTATTTCCTACTTATTACATTTTGTTTAATTACTAATTCAATATATTATGGTTCTTTTATGATATGACCATTGGTTTAAATTTATTATTTGGTACCTTATCTTATAGACATGGTTTATTTATGCAGTGATATTATCATTTGGTTCACTTTCATCTTATTTGATTTGGGCATAATGATTGTGTTTTAAATGTTGATTTTAAGGGGGTATTTTAAAGGGATTACTTCATATATGTTTTAAAACTATTCTTTAAAATATGCATTAAGTTTTAATGACCAATATTTTAAATCTTAAGGTTTGTTTATTTTAAATATAAAAACTTATTTTCCTACTTTTATTTTCAAATCAATGCATATGGTCAAATTTTGTAAAGGAAGTGTATAGATTTAGTAGTGATTACCTACTAAACTATTTTATGTTAAAATCATACTTATTCCACTCATCTTTTGTAACATCTCAGGTAAATAAAGAGTATGAAATTTTCATATTTATTAATATTTGTGAATTAAATATAAATTTCACTTTAAATGGGATTCTATATTCGATGGCGTGCCCAACACGCAATAATGGGTTTCTCTGAAATCTCATATTACCCACAAGGTTGAGTCATACTTAAAAATAATAATATAATATTATTTTAAATGGTAGTTAATGTCTAGATATTGTATGGGAGGGAATGAACAAAACTCACTATAATATTATTATACATATTTTTTAAATGTTTTTACATTTATCCAATAAAATTTATAGTCTTAAAATGTGAATGAATCCAATTTTAATAAAAAATTGTCCAATATTCTTTAAAATGTCACTTTACCACCATTTGATGGTGAAACATTTTTAAATCTAGATGTTTATCTCATTTATGTTTTCTATTAGAAAAAATAATATTCTTCTTTATAATCAGGAAATAAAAATTTACTTTGGTTGAAATTTTGGTATTTTTCATATAATGTTAATTTTTTAATGAATAGTGGAAAATATAGTATTTTAATTCAAAACTGCCTTATAATCTAATTTATTTATATGGTCAGATTATATTTTTAAATTTTATTAATTTTTAATTACATTAGTTTTTACAATTTAATCCAATTTTGGTTATTGGAAGTAATTTCTCTTTGAAAATAGACGTAAACAAGTGTCAATCTTCTGATAGTTATTATTTCATAAAAACACGCTTTTTGTTTTGGTAATGGGAATTAATTTTTAATTAATTTCTGCCACATCTGTGTTTTGAATATGGAAAATTGGATTCCAAATTTTGAATCAGGAGGTACAAATTGTGTAAATAGATAAATTTTATTTTTCTACATTATTAATATTTACTTCAGTAAATATTTTATTTCCCTTGGTTAAAGGGTAAATCTGGTAAATAAGGGTAACAAATAATATTTTAGTAATAATAAATTACTCTTACACTAGTAATAACCAAATTTATTGATATATTGTCTACTAAGGGTATCCTTGGGTCTATTTGTGAAGCACGTGGAGCCACTTTGGAGTGATAGTGACACTTTATTAATTAATTTAAAATAAGTCAAAAATGACATAAACATATATCTTTTAGTAAAACAATTTTTATATGGTGTTATATAATATTTCCCTTTATCTATAAATATTTATTTGAAAGAATAAAATTGTTTATACATCATGGTATTTTATTTAAAATTTTTATATATCAAATAAATAAAATTATTTGTTACGCAATGATGATGCAGTGATTACCTTATTAATGAATGATTTAAAAAAATTAGATTATAAAAGTTAAAAAATATCTAAAACTTGTCCAATTATTATTGGAAGATTTTATTTCAAACTATGTTAATCTTATATTCTAATTTTATAAGTTTGGGAACTTTTGAAACCGAAATATAGTTTGTAATAAAATAATACTTTCAAACATTTCTAAAGAGCCCCTCCTCCCCCTTATAAAATGACACCACCTCTAACCCATTACATACACCTCTCAAGCCCCTTGTATCAACAAAACTCTACTAAATTATTCTCCCAAAATACCGCTTTTCCACATAAAATCATTACCTTAGGCATAAGGCACTTCAAAAAATCCTTTTGGTTCAAACCAAAGGGAGTTACCTGATTTAAAGGAAACACCTTCTCTTAAGTTCTTTTCTTTTATTTTACTTCTCCAACCCCATTAAATCATTTTATTCCTTTCTTTTATAAAAACACCAGTATCTAAAATATACTAGTTTTTTTTATTTTGATAAGGATTCGAACTAAAATTACACACACCTCTATCTAATGGATGTGAACATACTGTTTCTGTGGACATCGAACTACTGCCTCACGAAACGATGATTGTTCAAATATATCCAACCGCCTCTGATGGTGGCCATTATGATGGAACTATATTTATATTTGATATGTATTATATTTATATTGTCTCTATACTTTTGTTTTTTTATTTATATCATACATTTACCATTTCTATAATGGGTAAACATGATAAGTTTTTTTGAGGAAGTGCAGACTACCACCCCCTCAAAGTGATATTCATCGTTCATGCCATATGTGGAACGTAATAAGGATGGATTTAATTAAATTATATATATATATATATGCTATTATACTATAATTATAATATACCTATGTATCATTAATTTTTCATTCCATTAAATACGAAATATAAATGAAAGTAGAATTCATGCATGCGTACGGATTACCGTCTCCATGAACAGTGCATTTCATTTCTTACCTCCAAATGTTATATACATTTATAAATACATATATATACTAGATATATATGATATATATAATATATAAATCATGAATATATTTCTGTAGATAATTTACTTTTTACCACATGAACAACTTGTAATTATAAGAATATCATTTTTGACTCAAGTACCAAATATCAAAAAAATGATTGTTATTAACATAAATGATTAAATAATGTTTGTAACATGGAAATAAGTGATATAAAAAGAATAATAAAATTGAAAAAGGTTTTTACATAATTAGAAATTATATTTAGTTTATAATTACTGAGATTTAAGAATGAATGAGTCAAGTTAGACACAAGGTAAGGGACTACGTCTCAATCTCCTTTCATTGAGGCATATTATGATTTATACATGACTTTTTTTATAAAGTGTATAAAAACATTTGAATTTTCATTTCATTTATTGGGAATCATTTTCTATGAAGTGTTTTACTAAATGAAAAAAATAGTGTTTATTTTTAGCAGACACGGTGACAACGACCTTTCCGCCACTGCGAGCATTATTTGATCTTTAGCTTCCTTAACGGACCATAATGTTTTTTAAAAGGAAAATAAATACCATATACTATTTTTTCATATTTTGTTATTTAAAATGGTTTCGATAATGGATTGATTTTTTAAATATATTTATATGATGTATTTTTATTGCAATGTGGAAATTTTATCTTTCCTTTATATTTGTTTTATGTGTTTTGAAAATTTTATGGTTCTTGGGAATTGTTTACATATATGGCTGGTTTCATGATAAACTCAGGGAGGGTGATCCCGAGATAGTTCTCCAATTAATTGGGTAATGTGAAAGAGGTAAATGTTAATGTTTCTCCTAAGATATTTAAGTAATATATTATGATGGGTATTCCAAACATAACTCTCTATATAGCTGTGAAGGCTACAATGTAAGTATGTTATGTATGCCAGAAGTAACCTTTATGATTTATGATTTCTATGTGTTATTCATAAATCTTATGATCTTGTGGGGTATGTTACTGATTGAAAATAATTATTTCATTGACTTGTATGTATTAATGGACTAAGGTTTTCTTTCTTGTTTTATAACCCTTACTAAGCTTTTTATGCTCATCCCATGTTTTTGAAATGTTTTTCACAGGACTTAATGATTAATAATTTCAAGGTTGGGATCAAGGAATGGTCATGGCATCTAAAACATGGAACTACACATGGCTATTTTTTCAAGAGTTTTTATTTTATAAAAAATATGGATACTGTGTAAAAGTGTCTACATGTAATATTAAAGCTGTTATGTATATGTTATGAATTGATTCTCAAAAGATATAAACCTAAAAAAATCCTAGATGTGAATTATTAACATAATTCAAGATTATTCAATGCTTAAGGTCGGGTCCTTGTAGTAGTTATCAAAGGTTCGTTTAGATAGATTTAGGAGTTAGGCTATTATTAAATTAATATCCATAAATTAATTATTGTAAATGATATGGCATTTAAAGATTACCATGTTGCTTCACCTATGATATTTCTGTGTTCATAATGGTTTTCCATAGAAAAAAAAGGGCATCTATGATGGGACAACATAAGGGGGAAGACAACCTTCCAAGTCAGTAACTCGAGATGGTCATAATTGGAACTGAACATTTTTTTTACAGTGATGGAACATTTTACTTAGGCAATACATAGTATTAGTATACATGCATGAGATCGTCCAGATCTACCATATAAAAACATTTCAATACTAGAGAATTTCATGAGGCAACATCCCCCATCATTTAGAGGATCATCTAATTATATGCTAGATGAAGGGTTGTATTAAAGGACTAGAGAATATTTTTGATGTCATGGGGTGTTCTAAACATCAAAACGTTTGTCCTACTATTTACTGTTTTCAAGGTGAAGCTAATCAATGCTGGTCGATGGTGAAAAATATCAAGGATAGTGAGGATATTGATGCTCTTGATTGGGATGAATTTAATGGTATGTTTCTTGAAAAATATTTTCCAAAGGTGGTTCATCTTAGGATAGAAAAACAATTCTTGGAATTGAGGTAGGAGGATCAATCGGTGGCTGCTTAGGAAACAAAATTCACTTGACTAGGAAGGTATGCTCCAAATTTCATATGAGATATTGATAGTAAAATCAATCATTTTTAATTATGATTAAAGCCAATGAATCGAAGGTCTTTAGATTCTATTGAGTTCAAAAGTTATTAAAAACCTATTCTATGTGTGGAGAAGGTAGAAATTGAGTTTTTTGATGATCAGGTGTTATTTGAAAATCAACAAAATAAGAGGTCGAGGTGGTAGATGAAATGGAAGAACTCAAAAAAAATTATGATGGTAAGAAACAGAAGCTTATAGTTTGTGAAAATTATTGTAAAAATAATGTTGGGGAATGTATTTTGAATTCTGGTAAGTGCTACCGATGTGGTAAAATGTGGCATAATGCTTGAAATTGCACTAAAAATATTAGAGTAATGGTAATAAAATATATGATTTACAGTCAGTAAAATGTTTTAAGTGAAATGAAATGGGTCATTGTGAAAATGAGTTTCCAACGGAGAACTCAGCTAAGTAATAGAAGCCGGGATACAAGAAGAATGGGTGGTTAAATCCTTTGCAACTACTTTAGCATAGTTGGGCCATCAAATGAAGCGGTATCAGGTACAATGGGATTTTTTCAGATTATGCCAATGTGTTGTTTTATTTAGGGTCTACAAGTTCTTTCATTTTTGAGTATGTTTCTGGTAAATTAGGGATTTCATCTCAAGATATGAATCCTGAGCATATGGTAAAAATACCGG
Source organism: Viscum album (assembly GCA_963277665.1). Taxonomy (NCBI): domain Eukaryota; kingdom Viridiplantae; phylum Streptophyta; class Magnoliopsida; order Santalales; family Viscaceae; genus Viscum; species Viscum album. The sequence continues at coordinate 173,447,357 of OY728146.1, read as the reverse complement.
GAGGAAATTTTGAGACAAAAAGAAACCAAAAGAACCTTCCTTTCCTTGTGTGTGGAAATAATATACCTGCAAACCTTATTGTTTTTCCTCTAGTAGAGTTTGATGTTCTTTTCGGGTAAGTATTGTTTTTCTGTTTACCATTCAAAGACTGACTACAGAGCTAAATAGGTTTCTTTTTAGAAATATTTTTAGTTTTTTGTACACGAATGAACCCTTATTTTTTATAATATATCAAGAAGCTGAGAAACTAGTAAAGGATGGAAATGAATGTTTCCTTTCACATGTTGTTGAAAAAAAGGAACTGTTCAGATTAATTATGTATCAGGGGTAAATGAGTATCTTTATTTTTTCTTGATGAGTTTCCTGGTATAATACCTAGTCATAAAGTTGAATTTACAATTTACTTAGTTCCTGATGCTGAGCAAATTTCAAAACCCCCTTATCGAATGGATCAAATTGAACTTTCATTATTAAAGTACCAATTGTTGGAGTTATTAGATAAAGGTTTCATTTGACCTAGAATTTCACTATGGGGTTCTCCTATCTTGATTGTTAAAAAGAAAGATGGTTCAATTAGACTTTGCATTGATTATAGAGAATTGAATAACATCACTTTTATGAACATGTATCATTTTCCTCTTATCAATCATTTTTTTGATCAACTCTAGAGAGATCAGTATTTTTTGAAGATTGAAATGAGGTCGGGTACCATTAGATGAAAGTAAAGGAAGTAGACTTTCTGAAGACCATGTTTCGTACTAGATATGGCCATTATGTATTTTTAGTTATGCCTTTTGGGATAACCAATTCACATGTTTTATTCATGTATCTTATGAATATAAATTTCTTGTGAGTTCCTGGATAAGTTTTTGGTTGTGTTCATTGATGATATTTTGTTTTATTCCTTAACTAAATAAGAACATGAAAGTCATTTATGGGTTTTCTGGGAAATGTTAAAAGAAAAGAAACTATTTGGAAAATTCATCAAGTGTGAGTTATGGTTACAAAAAATTTCATTACATGGTACCCTTGTTTCAAAATATGGCATAAAAGTTGATCCTACTAAAACAAAAGTTGTTGACGAATGGCAAACACCCACAAATATTATAGAGATCCGTTTTTTCTTGGTTTGGAAGGTTATTAGTGGAGGTTTGTTGAAAAATGTTCATGGTTATCTAGCCCAATGACTAACTTAACTCAAAAAGGTGTTAAGTTCATTTTGACAAAATAATGTGATGATTATTTCTAGTAATTGAAAAGAAGATTGGTGAATGCTCCAATTGTGGCACTACCTTCCAGAAATGGTGAGTTTTTTATCTATAGTGATGCCTCGTTGGAAGGACTTGGTTGTGTCCTAATGTATAATGATCATGTAATTTCTTATTCTTTACGTCAGTTGAAACCTCATGGGTTAAATTACCCTATAAATGATTTGGAATTAGCTACTATTGTATTTTCTTTAAAAAAATTTAGGCATAATTTGTATGTAGTTAAGTTTGAAATATATACTGATCACAAAATATTGAAGTATATATTCACTCAGAAAGAATTAACCATTATAGAGGGGAGATGGCTTGAATTTATCAAGGATTATGATTGCACGATCCATTACCATCCAGGAAATGAAAATAAAGTGGCTGATTCTTTGAGTTAAATGATTAATGTTATATTAACCTTGATAAGTTTGGAACAAGATCCTTTGATTAAAGATTTGATAAAATTTGGCATAGAATTAGTTAGTGTAGGTAATTCCTCTGTTTTGTTTCCGGTGTCAATGAAATCATCTCTATCAAATAGAATTAAGCAAGTACAGAAGAAAGATAGTGAGTTGTAGAAAAATGTAGAGCTGGTTCAAAAGGGTAAGTTACTTGAATTTGACATTGATAATGATTCTTTTTTGAGGTATGGGAAGAGATTATGTGATCCCTTTGAATCATAGATGAAGAAAGAGTTATTATGTCAAGCTGATTGATCTCAATTTTTAGTTCATCCTATCAGTACTAAGATGTGCAAAGATCATTAGGAGTATTACTGGTGGGATGAGATGAAAATATATTTTTCTAACTTTACGTTGAAGTGTTTGACTTCTCAACAAGTTAAACCAAAGCAATAGCTACTGAAAGGGATGCTTTAGCCTTTATTGGTGCCATAGTGGAAATGGGAAAATATATCCATGGAATTATTTGTGGGATTACTGAAGTCATTTTGAGGTAATAATGAAAAATGAGTTATTATTGATCGATTGACTATGTCTGCTCATTTCCTTCCTATTCGAGATACTTTGTCTTTAGATAAACTTTCTCAATTATAGATTGAAGAGATAGTTCGGTTTCTCGGAGTTCTCCTATCTATTGTATCTGATTGTGATCCCAGTTTTACTTATAACTTTTGGAAAGGCCTTCAGAAGACATTAGGTACTGAATTAAATTTTAGTACATCTTTTCATCCTCTATCAGATGGGCAGTCAGAACAAACAATTCAGTCCTTGGAGGATATCCTACATTCTTTTTCACTGGATTACCAGTGAATTTGTGACCAACAACTTTCATTGGTTGAGTTTTCTTATAATAAAAGCTTTCATTCTAATATATAGATGGCTCTATTTGTGGCATTATATAGAAAGAGGTGTCAAACTTCAGATTTTTGGGATGAAGTAGGTGAAAGAAATTTGATGGCACTCGAATTGGTAGAAGAGATGAAAAAAAGGTTCAGTTGATTCAGAAGCACATGAGAACAGCTTAGAGTAGGAAGAAATGTTATGCAGATAACCAAAGGAAGGATCTTTCATTTGAGGTCAGCGATTATGTATTTCTAAAATTTTCTCCATGGAGAACTATGATGAGTTTTGGTAAGAAGGGAAAGTTGAGTCCAAGGTTCATTGGACGTTATTGAATCCTGGAGAAAGTTGGATCAATTCCTTACAAAGTGGATTTACCTCCATGTGAATCCCAGGTACACAATGTTTTTCTTGTTTGAATGTTGAGAAAGTATTTTCCAGATCCATCTCATGTTTTGAGCCCAGAGGTAGTTCAGTAAGAAGAGAATCTCTCTTATAAGGATCAATTAGTCCAGATTCTTGACTGAATAGAGAATGTGTTGCAGAATAAGTAAATTCATCTGGTAAAGGTTTTGTAGAAAAACCATATGGTTGAAGAGGCAATGTGGGAATCATAAAATTCTATGAGGGATAAATACCTCTATTTATTTGTTAAGTGAATAAAATTTCGAGGATACAATTTTCAAAAGGGGGGAAGGATGTAACATCCCAGGTAAATAAAGAATATGATATTTTCATATTTTTTAATATTTGGGTATAAAATATTAATTTTAATTTAAAGGGGATTATATTTTCAATGGCTTACCTGACACACAATAATGGGTTTCTCTAAAATATCATGTTGCACACAAGGGTGAGTCATAATAATAAATAATAATATAATATTATTTTAAATACTAGTTAACGTCTAGTAGTTGTATTTATGAGAATGAATAAAACTATCAAAAATATTATTATACATGGTATTTATATTTTTTTACATTTATCCAATAAAATTTATAAGCTTAAAATGTTAATGAATCCAATTTTAAGCCCAAATAGTCTAATATTCCTTAAAAGGTCGATTTAACACTTTTGATGGTGAACTATTTTTAAATCTAGTTTTTTTCACTTTTATATGCTCTATTTGACAAAATAATAATATTTTTTAGAATTGGACATCAAACTTTACTTATGATGAATTTTTGTAATTTTCAGAAAATGTACATTTTTTAATTAATAGTGAAAAATACTGTATTTTAATTCAAAACTACCTTTTAATCAAATTTATTTCATGGTTAGATTATCTTTGTAATTGATTTTAAAGTGTAATTAGATTATTATTTTACCTTTTAATCCAATTTTGATCATTGGAAGTAATTTCACTTTGAAATTAGACAAAAACAAGTGTCAATCTTTTGAGAGTTATTATTTTTTTAAAGTACAATTTTTGTTTTGACAACGGGAATTAATTTTAAATTAATTTATTCCACTTTTGTGTTTTAAAATTTGAAAAATGGATTCCATATATGGAATTAGGAGGTAAAAATTGTATAAATTGGTAAATTTTATATTTATACATTATGAATATTATCTTCAATAAATGTTTTATTTACCTTGGTTAAAGGGTAAATCCGGTATATAATGGTAAATAAATATTATAATAACAGTAAATTACCTTTACATATGTCTTAAACCAATTGTATGAGATATTTTTGAATAAGGGAATTATTAGATTGATTTTTTTATCACATGAAGCCACTCGGGATTTATAATGACACTTTATATTAATTAATTTAAAGTAAAGACAAAAATGACGTAAACATATAACTTATAGTAAAAAAAAATTATTCTATTTTATATAAGTTATATCTTAGAATATAAATATTTATTTGAAATATAAAACAATTTCCTACATTATAGTATTTTATTTATAATTTTTAGACATAAAATTAGTAAATTATTTATGACACAATGATGATGTAGTGATTACCATATTAATGAATGAATTAAATAAATGAGATTATAAAATTTAAACCAATATCCAAAAACTATCCAATTCTAATTGGATTATTTTATTTCGAACAATATTCATCATATCTTCGAATTTAATAAGTTTGGGACATTTTTAAATGGAAATTTAGTTTATAATAAAATAATATTTTCAAAACATCCTAAAAAGCCCTTCCACCCCCTTATAAAAAGCCACCATCTCTACCCCATTACACATAACTATCAATCCCCTTGTCTCATCAAAAATCTGCCCAAATAGGATCCCAACATCCCTATATTCCACTTATATGTCTTAATTTAGTCATAAGGCACTTCAAGAAATCCTTTTGGTTCAAACTAAAAGGAGTTACCCGATATAAATGTAACATCTTCTCTTAAGTTCTTTTCTATTTTTTTACTTCTCTAACCCCCTATAGTATTTTAATTCCATTATTCAAGAAAAAAAGTTATCCTCAATATACTAAGTTTTTTTATTATAAGGATTATAACTACACTTAGACACACCACTATCTAGTTGATATGAACTTACTGTTTCTATAGACGGTGAACTATTGCCTCTCGAAACGATGATTGTTCAAATATCTCCAACCGACTCTCATGGTGGCCAATATGATGGCACTATATTTATATGTAATATATATTATATTTATGTTGTCTCTATACATCTATATTATTCATTTATATCATATCTTTATGGTTTCCACAATGGGTAAATGTGATAATTTCATTTGAGGAAGTGCGGACTACCGCCCCTTCAAAGTGATATGAATCGTTCATGCCATATGAGGAACATATAAATGAAGAAGTTACTGAAATTATATATATATATATATATGATATTATAATAGAATTATAATATACATAGGTATCGTTATTTTTTCATTCCACTAAATATAAAGTAGAAATGAAAGCATTGTTCATGCGTACGTACGGCTTACCGTCTCCATGAACGATGCATTTCATTTCTTACCTCCAAATGTTATATACTATTATAAATAAATATATTTATTGATTTATTTATTTATACTGGATATATATAATATATATGTTATCTAAATAATGAATATCATTCTGATGTTAATGGAATTTTGACCACATGAACAACTTGTAATTATAAGAAGTTCATTTTTGACTCATGTACCAAATATCAACAAAGTGACGATTATTAACTTAAATGATTACATAATGTTTATAAAATTAAAATAATTGATATAAAAAGAATAAAAAACTTGAAAATGTTCTTAATCAAGTAGAAATTAACTTTAGTTTATTATTCTGGATATTAAAGAACGAATGAGTGAAGTTAGACATGAGGTAAGGGAATTCGTCTCAATATCATTTCATTGAGGAATATTTTGATTTATACCTGAATTTCATTAATACAGTGTATAAACACCTTGGAATTTTCATTTCATTCAATGAAAATATTTTTCTACGAATATTTTTATTAAATGACAAAAATATTTTTTCTTTTTAACGTATGTGGTGAAAACAACCTTTCTGATACCACGAGAATTATTTAATCTTTAGATTCCTTAAAAAGCTGTAATATTTTTTAAAATGAAAATAAAAACCGTATAATATTTTTTTTATTTTGGTATTGTAAATGGTTTTGAAAATGGATTGATTATTTCAATATATTTAAATTATATATTGTGATTGCAATGTGGAAATGTTATATTTCCTTTGTTTTTGTTTTATGTATTGTGAATATGTTATTGTTATTGGGAATTGTTTACGTGTACATATGGTTCTATGATAAACCAAGGAAGGGTGAGCCCAATATATCTCTTCAATGCATGGGGTCACGTGACAAAGGTTAACATTAAGGTTTCTCTAAAGAAGGAATATATTGTGATGGGTATTCTAAACGTAACTCACTATGTAGTTGTGAATATTACGATGTAAGTATGTTATGTATGCCATAAGTTACCTTTATGAATTATGATTTTCATGTGTTACTCATAAATCATGTAATATTTTTCCATATTTTAAATATTGAAAAGTATGATTTCATTGACATGTATTTTGTATGGACTAATGTTTTCTTTCCTTGTTTTATAACCCTTATTGAACTGTTTATGCTCATCCCATATTTTTGAAATGTTTTTCACAAGACATAAAGATGAACAGGGTCAAGGTTGTGATCAAGGAAATGTCATGTGTCTAAAACATGCAACTAGACATGGCTCTTGTTTTTAAGTGTTTTTTATGAAAAAATAGATATTGTGTAGAAGTGTCTACTGTAATATTCAAGTTGTTATATATATGTTATGACCTAATTCCCTAAATCTCTAAACATGAAAGGTTCCTCCCTTAATTCAATATTATGTAATGTTTAAAGCCAGTTTCTTATATATATGGTATGCTTGAGTTGTTTTTTAGGTTTAGGTTCTATTTCGAGATCTATCTTGGAGTGGGTTGGTATGTTGGATGATAGATAGTGACTAGGAGGTCACACAGAGATGATGTCGATGCTTGGGTATTTAATATTTCATTTTTATATATTTTTTTATGCAAAGATAGAAATTTTTTTCTATAAGGTATACTTGTAACACCTATAGTGTTCAAAATAACACTAGGCTCGATATTATATTCAACATGTTGCACTTTGTTTAAGTAAACTCTGATACAATATTAAAATATCTTGATTTAAATGTTATCAATATAATTTAGCTAATAAATTTGTAGGTATAAATAGTATTAAATAATTTATGAAATATATATACATTATCTACACAATAAAAATTTATTTACAAATTATTCATAAATAAGAACTCAATATTAATAAATATATTTTATTTTTTAAAAAATATGTTTTCTTCAAAAAAATACTTTCTACAACTTTCTGTTAGAAAATAATATAATAGATTATTTTACTATTTTGGAAAATGTGTTTTATAAAATATAAATGATAGTTGAAATTATAATATTAATATAAACATAGGATTGAATTTTGGGATTTTTCCAAAAAAATTATTTTTTAAGTGAATAGTGGAAATATACATATTTTTATAAAATTTTCATTTCTTTTTAACTGATTAACTAATTTAAAAATCAAATTTTTCATTTAAATTTATTTAACATTAAAATATGTAATATTAATTAATATTAAATACAATTAATTACATTTAAATCTTCTTTATTTTGGATTTTAGTATGAGATTGTTGCTAGACATAAAAACACATTTTTATGAAAACTATTTTAAAGTGCATAATTTTTATCCAAATTAATTAATTTGAATAACCCCTAATGAGGTTTTATTTAAATTAAATTTATATATTATATGTCTATTAATATTAATTTAAATTAAATTTATATATTATATGTCTATTAATATTAATTTAAATTAATTTATTTATTATTTCTTGTCATAGAGTTAATATGAGAACATCCTTTCATTATAAAATTCATTTCCTGAAAATATATTTTTTCGACAAATCTGTGGGTTTAATTCTAAATTAAATTCCTCCAAATATTTGATTTTAATTTTAACAAATTAATTAAATATTTTTAATCATCCTAATTTATATTATCTAAATATTTCAACATAATTTTTTGCCATAATTAATAGTGAAAACCAAAAAAAATATTGTGGTTTAGGTAAAAACAAGTTATTGGGGTGTTAATAAAAAAATATAAGGGTTCAAAATGACCCAAAATTATTTAATTACTATTTAATTATCATATTTTGACCTCATGACTTCTAAGGTTCAAAAATATTTCCTTTTTTATCTTTTTATCTTGCAAATAAGATGGTAATAATTCTTTCTTTTTGAAACTTCTAAATGTGTCCCCTCCCCCACTTATAAAAGGACACTCTATCTCTTTTACATTCCACACATCCACAACCCTATTGGTTCAGAAAATATATTCCTATATAACATAATTAATTCCATTAACTCAACCTATAGTCAATTATTTAATAAAAAATTAAACCAAGAAGGATTTTGGTGAAAACCTAAATAAGTTGTTCGGACAAGAGGTGTCATCCTCAACCGAGCTTTTTATTTTATTTCTTCTTACACATCCTTAAAATATTATTATTCCATGGTTATATATTAAAATAAGTATATTATATATACTGAGATTTTGTTATTACATGTTAATTACCTACAATTATATCCTCCTACTGTAAATGGGATGTGAAACCCTTGATCGTCTCTGCGGTGGACTTCCTCCTCATGAACCACCGCATTTCATTTTCCATCAATTCATCTCCCTATTAGATATAATGATGTATATAATGTTTATATATGATATTTATGATATAATTATACTTCTTTAATTATAATATCACATACACCTTCAATCTTTTACTTCTGTAGGGAATACGTTAACGTTGCTTGTGGGTACGGTGGACTGCCGCCTCGCAAAGCGATGTGACTCAATTTTTACCTACTCTTTAAGTCTAAGGGAATAATTATTTATTTAATGTTTATCTATTATAATAATTATATATTAACCATTTTTTAAATTTAATATATCATATAATTTCTTACTTTACCATCCATTGAGAAAGATAACGTCATTTGTGTGTACAGAGGTCTAACGCCTCACAAAGTGATAAGATTCATTTTTTATTACTGCATCACATTGATGATATATGAAAGGGTTTTTAAAGAAATAATATGATATTAAAGATATAATTATCATCCTATAATTATAAAATAAAACTTACCTTCTTTCTATCATGATCATCAAAAAATGGAAACATTACTCATGCGGATGTACGACCTACCATTCTCATGTGTATATATGGCATACCATCTCTATGATTGTATTATAGTTAATATTTCATACCATATTTAGTGTTTGTTTTTAAAAAATAATTTATGTATAAAAATGATAACTATTTCATTATTACCATTCTTGTGAGGATTATATAATAATCTTTGACCTTAGTCAACATACCAAAGTAATTTTGGATATATGGTTTGTTTAACATTAAAACATCTGACGTGAAATTAATTGGTTAAGTAATTGAATGTGACATGATAAAAAAATAAATTTAACAATAAACATGTAAAAGGTTATTAATCAGGTAAATAATTAACATAATTTTATTATTCAAGAAGATATGTGACTCCCATGATGATTCGGGCTCAAGGTGAGGGGTTTCATGACTAAATTTCCCTTCATTGGGAAAACTTAAATGTCATTATGTTTTAATAAAATTATGTGTATAATGAACTTTTATTATTTTATGTTTTATTTCAAATTTATTATTTTGATTTTAATTTTACACACACAATCACTTCAATTATTAATCCCCACCTCAACTATATGATCTTTGTAAGGGTTTCGTCTAAAAACATCCTTCTTTGAGATGCATATAATTTTACACACCAAATATGTTTTATATGGTGTATATAATTCTCTAGAAAATCTTATATCATGAATAATTCATAATTCCTTGTATTTAATTTCAAAATTTACTTACTAAACTCATGGGGGTTATGATTAAAAAATTACAAAAGTGACAAGGATTGATGCTTCCATCTCATTTTAATCAAGATTATTTATGATTGAATTTATATTGAAGGAAGTTATTTGATACTTTTATAATAAAAAACATTTAATTTTATTATTATATTTTTATTTTGGAAATTTTCATGTAACAATACCATTTCCTTCTCTTTGGTACTTAAAATGATTGAGAAATTGTTTTACAAAAAATTGACTTCATTTCCCTCTTCAGTCAAAAACCCTTTCACTTCCATATCCATGTTTTCTTTAAAGATTTTACAAAATTGATTTAATATTATCATATTATTTTTTAAATTCATTTTTTACTGTGTTCTAGTTTTTGCAAAAAAAAAGTAATCTTCCTATCGTTTTCTAAATAAGTTCATTTTGAATCTTCTTACAAAAATGTGAAAGGAATATTGGTTTTAACAAAAATGGTATGTATGGAATTACCAAACATCCAGAACCCACAACTAATTAAATCTCATTTTTATATTTTTAAATGGTTATTTTTAAATAAAATTCATTATATAATATTTTTTGAAATTTTTTAAATTTTTATAAGTGATTTTCAAAGCATAAATGTTATTTTCCTGAAGAATATTTTTAATATTTTTTAAATTATTTTATTTCATCAAATAAAACTACCTATAAAGATATGGAATGATTATTAATTCTTTATATATTTCTCTTACATATATACCTAGATTATTATACCTTCTTTTTATGTTCTAGTACATTCCTTATGATCATTTCACAAATGTATTCTTTATAAAATTTCATTTTATTATGATATTAAGAAAGATTATGAAGCACATTTTATTTTCATGGTTAATTCTTAGTTAATGAATTATTATTTATTTTCTTTATATATCACACATATATCATGAACATGTTGTTATGGGTGTTCCTGGATAGTGATCTAATTCATTAGGTAAATCTTTAGTCTCATGATATTTCATGTATGTGATTATGTAGTAAATCTAATCCATTACGGGACTTTTTCCATAATGTGATATAGTCTATATTTTTTTCCTTGACTCATGTTTATGTTATGTTATATGTTTCTTCCATATTTCCTATAATTCCATGATTTTATGATACCATGATATTTAAATTATGATTCCATGTGATTACTCGTGTTCTTTTTCTTTTATGATATTATGTTTTACCTTTGACTCATATATTATGATTCTTTATCATGATTATTTCCATACTACACTTTTTAATCAAACATTTATTTTATATATTCCCCAGGTTATTGTATATAGTTTTAGGAGTTTAAGTATGTTTAGGAGTAAACAATGTAAAAGTAAAAAAATAAGTATGTCATGTTTTAGTTTACTTTGATATATTATGATCCAAGTATTATAATGATAATAGGCCTCATGATCTTTATGTTTTAATTAATATATGAATATCTTAAAACCATATAATGATATTTATAAAATGATTAGGTTTTTATAGTTTTTATCAAGGTAAAATAAGGAATTTAATCCTTGGTAACTCTCATGTTCATGAATTGTTGGAAGAATGGTTCTCCATCCATGGGATCCATGAGGAAATGGATTGTAATGGGGATGGTGGTGTGAGTCCCACCAAGGAGGTGTATCTGTCCATGGAGTGCTTTGATAGGTATCAATTATATGCCACTCTAAAGAATTCAATACCACTATAGATGGTATCAAATAAAATTTTTATTTATCCTTTAGAAACTAGGATGATAAAAATTTAGTGAGAAGTCTAAGGAAAAGTACAAGTATAAGTATACAGATAACTATAAGGATAACTATAAGGATAAGTATAAGGATAAGTCTAACAATAGGAAAATATCTTGATTTTTTTTGGAATTTTAGAGTGAGTGGTTTACAAGTAATTACATCCCTATATTAATAATACTAGTATATATGGGTCTATAAATGTTGTAACTAGGGATAATATCCTCCAAAATGGGGCATTAAGATGGAATTTATCATCACTTGGCACATGAAAATAGGCCTTTCTGCACACTAGTTTTGACACTCATGGGGGATATGTTTTTGAAATTCACAGACTCTATTCGAACGATCTTGATAAACATGAATAAACGACAGTAATTGATGACCATGTTTAAAACTAAAGTTTCTTGGGTTGATAAGTCTAAGTTCGATCATAATATTAAAGGCATAAATACCCCTTTTAGGGTTTAATGTTATAGAGGTCTAAAATTATTAACAGTATATTTAGATATATTTATAGAAATATAACCCTTTATTTTGGTATAGGATTATAGTAAAAAGTTTTTTGTGGAATAAATCCTTTATATTTTGTGGAAATAAGATTAAATTTTTTAGTTACTTTTTGGGTTTATCCTATACTTAATGTTAAGGTAATAATATTCAATTATGATTATTTGATTTTAAGGGAAAAACAAGTTGTATAGAAATCCTTAGTGGTTACATGTTGATTTGATTGTTTATATTATTTCTAGGTTGTTCATCATATTTTTGAAAACATTATTGAAATTTTAATATTTGAAAAAATTAAAACTCATATTCAAGTAAATAACTCACTACATCTGGTAAGGTTATGGGTCTTGAACACACAATTGAAGGGTGAAAATTATGGAATACCCACCACTGGACTATGTGATGTACTATTGAGTATAACATTATTTTTACTAAAATGATTCAGTGGATAAATATTAATTTTATTTTGAGAAACATATTAGTAGATAAAATATGTATCAATTTTTGGGATTTTGAGGTGATTAATGATGATTTTGGAAACATTTTTTGGGTCAATATTTATATTTAAACATTAGGTTTAATGTAAAGTATTATTTGTGATAAATTATTTTATGCTTTTGGAGATGTAATTTTAGGGGTGTGAGATTTCCTTTGAGGCTAAAGGCTTCTTTCATATTGAGGTTATTGAAGATATTTTGGATATAGAGTAATTTATTTAAGGAATTATCTATGTTAAACATTTGGATTTATTTTTTAATTTTGAAGATTAATATATTCATATTCATATTGGGTACTCTCTTTCATTGGGCTAACCATTTTAGTTATAATAAAGATAAGAGGAATCATTTTTACTCTTTTTATAGATCGTATGACTTATTAAAGGTTAATTTTATTTCATTAGGAATTAAATAATAATATTGGATATTAATTTGTTATAGTAAGAGTTTTAGTGAAAAGTGATTGAAGTATAACCCAATGATTAAATTTTGTTTATGAAATAAAAAAATATCATGTAAGTATATTTTTGGTGTTCTATAACTTGATCATAAAATAATCCATGAACTCTAGGAAAAGGATCTTAGAATAAAGAAGTTATCCTATTACCTTCATATATAATAATTCAATATTCCTATAACACATCACTAATTTATGGTTTTGTTTTCTTTAACATTCTCTTGATCATTAACTTTCTGACGATTAATGGTCTCTGTAACTCTATGTGATTATTTACAGCGTTATTCCATGTCCATTTTTCACATCCCATCAATGTTCTCCAAATTGGAAGCCTATTTATGTGTAATTTCAAACGACCTTCAGATTTCCCATTTCCCTCTTTTTAGGGGGATGTCTTATTAACCCTTTTGTGATATGGATTTCTTCTAAATAAATTTTCATATGTAAAACCCTTGATTATGAATAATATGATTAAATTATGAACACAGAATTTATTTAATGGGTTTTAATGTAACACCTTGATATTTTAAGAAACACTAGGCTCAATAGCGTATTCAACTCGCAACACCATGTTTAAACAAACTGTGATATAATATTAAAAATTTATAATTTAAATGTGACCGATATAACCATGCCATTAAATTACTTGGTATAAATATTATCAAATAATTTTTTATATGTACATAAAATTCCCCTAAATATAAATTTATTATAGAAATATTAACAAATAAGAACTCAACTTTAATGAAAAAATTTTACTCGACACAAAAATTTGTTTCCTGAAAAAAATGATTTTTTGTGTTTTCTATGAGAAAATAATGTTTCTTTTAAATTTTAGAATATTTATTTAATAAAATTGAATTATGTTTTGAAATATTCATATATATATATATATATATATTATGTTTTGGTGAAATTTCTAATTTTTCTGAAAATATATTTTTTCAGTGAATCGTGAAAAATACCAATTTTTATAAAATTATAATTTATTTTTAATAAATTAAGTAATTTTAAAGTAAGGCTATTCATTTAAATTTATTTATAATTAAAAAATATAATATTTGGTTATATTTAATACAATTAACTACCTATAAATATTATTTATTTTGGTTTTTTGTAAATGCTTATTGGTAGACATAAAAATGATTTTTATGAAAACAATTTTAAAGTGTATAATGTTTCCAAACATTAATTATTTAAATATCCCATAATGAGTAATTATTTAAATGTAATTCATATAATATATATCTATTAATATTAATTTATGTTCATTTAATTATTATTAATTTTTATATATTTAATATAATGTCAACTTTTCCCTAAAAATGCATTTCTTGAAAAATAATTTTTTTTACTTCTGTATGGGTTTAATTTTAAATAAATTTCATCCACTTATATAAGATTAATTTTGAAAAATAGATTCTATATTTACATTAATTATAATTTATATTATCTAATATGTTAAACTTATTTTTTTACCATAATAAATAGTAAAAATAGTAAAACTTATTTACCGCAGTTTAGGTGAAACAGGTTTACTATGGGGTTAAACTCAAAATATAAAGATTAAAAATGACTGAGAAAACTAATATAATTGTAATTTTATGGTAATATTTAGACCTTATATCTTCTAAAATTCTGAAATGGTCCATTTTGGATCATTTTGGCCTGTGAAAAACATGGGTGTAATTCATTCTTTCCAAAAATTCCAAATGTTTCCTATCCCCAATCTATAAAAAGATAACCCCTCTCCTCTCATTTCCACATTTAAAAAACTCATAGGTTAATCCATTACCTAAATAAATAACTTACTTAATTCCATTCATTCATCCTATAATTATTGGATTTATCATAAATCCAACCTAGGAATTTTTTTTTAAACCTCAAGAAGTTTTCAAAAGAAGAAGATTTATCCTTAGTCGAGCATTTTATTTTAATTCTTCTTCCACCTCCCTAATTTTTTAAAAAAAAATGATAATGTAATAACATAATTATATTAAATATAATGATATTTGTTTAATATTATGAACTACAACCATTTCCCCCTCCCTTAAATGGGAAGTGATACCCCTAATCATGTGTATGGAGGACATCCATATCATGAACCAATGTAATTCATTTTACATCACCACTTCTCAAAGCTGGATATAATCATTTATTTAATTATTATATATTATATTTATGATATTATTATACTTATGTAATAATAATATCACAAACACCATATTACTTTCCATTTCATATGGAATACGATAATTTTTCTCTTATGTACGGAAGACTGTCACCTCATGAATTGTTGTGATTCGTTTTTCACATACACTTCACGTGGAAGATAATAAGGATTAATTTAATGTTTATATATAAAAATAATTAAATATTAACCATTATTTATAATTATTATGTCATATAATATTTACTTTAACATCATTTGAAAATTATAACATTGTTTATGTGTAAGGCAGACCACCACCTCACAAAGCGATGTGATTTGTTTTCTTATTATCACATAGAATAGATGGTATATTTAAGGGTATGTAAATAAATAATATAATATTTATGATATACTTATAATCCTATAATTATAAAATAACACTTACCTTCTTTCCATTATAATCTTTGAAAAATGGAATCTTTACTTGTGCATATGTATGACCAATCGTCTACTTAATTGAAACGTAGTACATTTTTTATAACAATAATTCTTGATTGATTTTAAAAGTATATTTAATTTTTAAACTTTATAATTAAATCATTATTAATTTTAGGTGTATGATTAAATAATACTCTTTGACCTTAGTCAACTTACCAAAGTTATTTTGGACATATGACCATTTTATCGTTAAAAAGTATGACATAGAATTAGTTGGTTATGTAATTGATTAAAATATAGTTAAAAATAAAATAAAGAATAATAAACTGGAAAATTCTTATTAACTAAGTAAATAATTGACATATTTTTTTTATTCATGAATCTAAGGGATGAACGTGACAATTCAGACTTAATGTAAGGGTTTTCTTAAATCAGTCTTCCTTCGATGGGTTAAAATTATACTACATCTTGTTATTCTAAGATTATGTGTGTAACAAAAATTAATAATTTTATATTCTATTTCCACTTTTTTATTTTTATTTAAATTCATACACATAATAAATTATTTGATTAATTCCCATGTCAACTATATGATATTTGTAAGGGTTTCATCTCAAAACTTCATTCTATAAGACATGTGTTCTTTTATAAACCTAATTTATTTTATATGTGGTATATACTACCCCTTTACATATTATATCAAGAATGATTCATACATTAGCGTATTTTAACTTACAATTGACTTACATCATTCGTAGGGATTATGATTTAAAAGTTAGCAAAGTGTTAAGTTTTATTGATTCAATCACATTTTAATCAAGATTGTTTATGGTGTAATTTTATTTGAAGGAAATTATTTTATCATTTTCTAATAAAAACACTTAATTTTAATATAATATGGTTATTTATGAAATTTTCATGTAATAGTAACATTTTTATCTCTTTATTAATTAAAATTATTGAGAAAATATTTTTTTAATGAAAATAAACTTTATTTCTATCTTCGTTCGGAAAAAATTTCCCTTTATGTCAATGGCTTCATTAAAGAGTTTTAAAATATGTTTTAGTATTATATTATGATTTTCAATATCCAATTTTTAAATTATTTTATTTTTAAAAAATGTTCAAAAAGAATCTTTCTATCATTTTTCAAACAAGGTACTTCTGATTTTACATATAAAAATATGAAATGAATATATTTTTGACATACATGATATTTACAGAATTACCCAATTTCATGAACACTAAACTCTTTGAATATTCCTATAACATTTTACATAATTATTTTTCAAGGAAATGATTTTTATAATATTTTTGGATTTTTTTTTTCAAAAGTTATTTTCAATGGGTAAAGGTTTTTTTCTATCGGAATGTTTGAAATACATTTCAAATTATATCAATTAATTAATGAAAACAACCTACAATGTTATAAATTATTATAAATTCTCTATATATATGTATGTTAAATATATACCTAGTTTATTATCCCTTCTTTTGATGGGATAATACAATCTTTGAGATTATTTCTTGAATGCCTTCATTGTAAAATTTTCCTTTGAATCTGTTATGAAACCCAATTTCTTCCCATGGGTAATTATTTTTTTATTACTTATGTTTGATTTCATTTATGTGGTTTACATGGATCGTGAAAATGCTATGATGGGTGCACCCATATAAAACTCCTAACAAATTGGGTGGAGATTTAGTCTCATGAGGTGTTTTGTATGGGATTAGGGAGTAAACCTTATCCATTATGGTAATTTTTCCACAATGTGATATTGTTTATGAAGTTAGCCTTGGAACGTTTTTATTCCATTTTAAAATTTTCGACCATATTTTATATGATTCCATGATCATATGATACAATGTTCTTTACATTATTCTTCTATGCAACTACTAATGTTCTCTCCCTTTTAGGATAGCATTTTATGCTTTTGAATCATGTGTTATGATTCCTTGTCATTATTATTTTCTTACTATGTTTTTGTCTTTCCCTTTTTCTTTTATGTATTCCCTAGGTTATCCTATGATGTTTTTGGAGCTCAAATGGATTGAGTATCTCACAAAAGAAAAGAAAAAAATTAAAGATGAAATGTTTTATTTTCCTTTGATGTATTATGATCCTGGTCTTCTAAATACACTAGGCCTCACAATATTTGGGTTGTAATTAATATATTTTTATGTTAAAAACATGTAATTATAATTTTAAAAGTCTTGGGTCACTATAACATCTTTCTTTTGTAGTTATATATTTTATCTAGAGTCTTTAATTTATTTTGTTTCTATTTGGTTATGTTAAAAACAAATTTCTAATTATTTTTATAGAATAGTGACCAAATGCATGGATGAATCATGAAATAATTATCATAAATTTTTTTTTGTTTAGTTATATATTCTATAACATCCTGATATTTTAAAATAAGATCATTATGTTTGATGGTGTATATGATATGCAACAATAAGCTTAAACGGCCCAAAAAAATATATTATTTAAATATGAATATCATAACCTAGAATTTGATTTGGATGTATGAATAGGAATAAAATTTTTTTTAAATTTATGTATTTATATTTTAAAGAAAAAATATATATTGGAAAATAAGGGTTCAATTTTTTGTAAAGTCTTTTCATGCTTCAAAAATATATTTTTTGTTAAAAACATTTTATTGATTTTTGTGAGAAAATATTATAATTAATTTAAATAAATTTTTTAAATTTTATTTCATAAAAACATTTTAATTTTGAAATAATCATATAAATATTAACTAAGGGTGAAATTTTATGATTTTTCTAAAAAGTGGGATTTTTGAGTGAATAGTGAAAAATACCTCTTTTTATAGAACTCGCATTCATTTTCAAAAAATTAATTAATTTAAAATTATCATTATGATTATAATTTTATTTAAAATTAAAATATTTTTTACATAAATAAATTTAATTTAATTAATTCCATTCAAATTATATTAATACCGTATTTTGGGTTAAGTTTATTTATTTGCTTGAAATGCATTTTTCTGAAAACTATTTTTAAGAACATAATTATTTTCTATTTTAATTAATAAAAATAACTAATAATAAAGAATAAAATAAATGAAATTTTTATATTATCTATCTGTATATAAGAATTTAAATTAATATAATTCTTATTTCTAGTCAATGAGTTAATATAAGATCATCTTTTGCTAAAAAAATGAATTTTCTGGAAAAATTGCCTTTCATCACGCTTTGTGGGGTTATTATAAATTAAAATTTTGAAATATATTGATATTTAATTTTTTAAAATGGAATAAATATTTTTTATAATCATAATTTATATTATTTAATATGTTCAACTTAATTTTTGTTTATTATGAATAGTAAAAGTAGTAAAGAAAATTTGACCCCAATAAAAGGGAATATTAGGTAAACCTAGGTTAAAACTAAGTGATAAGGCCACCATTTTTCATATTAAATCTTATTTAATGAAAATATTTCAACTCTTATCACCTTATTATTTATATAAAATTATTTATGGGACACTTTTCAATGAAATTAGTGTATATAAAAATTTAAGTTAAAAAAGATCAATTGTCACTCTTTTTCCTTTAAATCTCTTATAAGTTCACATAGAGAAAAAAATATTGGTGAATGAGTATTAATGGTTATTTTTAGTATAATGAAATTATTTTAATTATTTTAATTTATTTATAATTGGTAGTGGTTATATAGTTACCTTAAACGCTTACACAACACTAACACAATACTTGTTTAATGAGTGGACAATTCATGGTAAATGATTTGAAAAACATGTAAAGTAAAATATTTGGGATGAGTTATGGTTAAAAAATACTTTTATAGGTAATAATTATTTATTATTGGTTTTTAAAGTTATTATATTATAATTTCAATATTATCTTCATCTATTTAATGTCAAATTAAATTAGTAGTGTTAATAATGACAAAAATGATATTTTATGCTAAATAATATTTCATTAAATTATTTGAAAATATTAAAAAATATTTCAACAGAAAAAATAGGTTGATAAATGGTTTAAAATTCAATATATTTTCCATTAATTATTTAATTGTTATCTTATAAGAAAAATTTTAACCCTTTCATTTTCAAAATTTTATTACTGTAGTTATGGTTAATACGGGGTTTCTAGGGGTTAAATTAAGATATAATGGTTAGTTTGATAATTAAACTTGTCTAAAAACTATTTTTGACCAAATTTAATTTTTATCATATTCAAAATTTGAATCACAAGACATTTTTAATTATTTTTAATGAATTTGACATTTTTTGTAATTTAATAAAATAAGAAGTACTCAAAGTGCCCCTCTCGATAATTATAAAATGGAATCCCATTTCCTCGCTTACATGGACATAAAGAACTATTTGATTCATACAAGACCTTACTAAATACCTTCATTAATACCATAACCAGTTCATACATTAATTTTTTATTATAAAACCTTCTTTGGAAGGAATTTGGTGTCAACTAATGAGGTTTTTTGAAGAAAATGTATTGTTCATAACTGATATTTTTTGTTTTATTTCTTCTTACACCTCCTTAAAATATTATTGAAACATTATAATATAGTAAAATCACTATATACCATATAATTATATTTTTTATGATAATTTCATACCCTCCACTTCTATCGAATGAGAAAAACCCATCTTTCATGTATACGACGAACTACCTTGCGAACTAATGAAATTTGTTTCCTTAACCTGATCTTGTGGGTGGTTATAATTATGGATTTAATGTATATATATGATATTAATTAGATATTTATAATTCTAAAAATATTTTATTTCCTTTAATTTATTAACTTTCAATTCACTGGAAAATTATAATGTCGTCTGGGTGGACCTATGGACTACCGCATCCATGAAAGGATGTAATTAATTTCCTATCAGAAAATCACGTGAATAATATATATAATTTTAATTAAATAAATAATATTATATTTATGTCTTAATTATTATAATTTAAAAATAAAATTATACTTATTTATTTTTCATCATGATGGTCTAAAAATGCAAATGTCACTCATGTGTACATAGATCGTACCGTCTACATGATTTTAATGCGGTTCATTTTTTATAACCATATTTTCTAGATGGTTTAAAATTTATAATTTATATACAAAATTATATTAGTTCATGATTATTATTCTATATATGATGGAAAAATGTCTTATTTTATTATACTCATCCCACCAAAGTCATTTTGGATATAAAAATCGAATATCGTCGCAACATTTGATATGAATTTAATTGATTATGTAAATAATCGTCACATTGTATTAAAAAAATAAAATGAATTATAAATATTATAATTTTTTTTTAAAATGTAAATTTTTTACATAAGTTTATTATTCATGATAATAATGAATATATGAGATGAGTCATATTGGATATAAGGGATTACGTCTTAAT
Source organism: Viscum album (assembly GCA_963277665.1). NCBI lineage: Eukaryota > Viridiplantae > Streptophyta > Magnoliopsida > Santalales > Viscaceae > Viscum > Viscum album. The sequence goes on along the minus strand of OY728146.1, from coordinate 173,426,138 downwards.
TTTCCAAACTTGTGACATATATTATTATTAATTAATTTATTTTATAAGTTGTGTATAGATAAATTTTACATGTTATATAATAAATCCTTCATATTCATGGTATTTTAAGTTATAGTTCAAGTAATTTCATCCATGGGGATTCGAGTATTTTACAAAGTGGTAAGGGATTTCATAACATATTTTCATTTCATTTGATCATATGTATTCTTAATTATCTTTAATATTATAAGATTATGTGTGTATTTAATTTTTATTATTTTATGTTTTATCTCCACTTGTTTTATGTGTATTTATATTTTATATATGTAATAAATTCATTGATTAATTATTACTTTAATGGTATGATCATTGATAAAGATTTCATCTCAATTTTCACTCCATTGACGCAGATTTGGTATTATTCACTTATTTATTTTAATGAGGTTTATCCACTCCTAGTGGATATGTTATATCATAAATATATTTATATTCTTGGTATTTAATGTTTTATTTTAATTTATTTCTTTTATAGGGGTTAGGATTAAAAAGCTTCCAAAGTGGTAAGGGTTGGTTTCACAATCTCATCATTATTATGGATTGTTTATGTTTACATCTCCACATGGATAAATATATTTTATATTTCCTTCTTAAAATTAATATATTTTATTCTACTCTTGTAATTTCTGAATATTTTATGTTTTCCTTTTATTTTACTCATTTAACTACGCAATACAAAAAATGTATTTTTTAAGGAAACCTAAATTTTTTCTAATGGGTCTGGAATATTGTTCATCCATATCTAAATATTCCTAAATTGTTGTACAAAAGACATTATTATTTATAAAATGGTTTTTTATAGAAATTTTTACCCATGTTTATATATTTACAAACTAGTTTAAAAGGAATCTCCTTTTCATTTAAAAAATACAGAACCTTTTCACTTTTTACCGAATGTATGAAAAATACATTTTTACATTCTCAGTTTGTATGAAATTTTTCCTCCATAATGACCTCTATTTTATTTTTATCTTCCTTTAAATGTTTACAATGTTTTTTTTAATAAATATTTTTCCAAATATTTTCTAAATTTTTAGTTTTTAAAAGTGGTTTTCAAATTGAAAATGGCATTTTCCTCAAGAATGCTTTTAATTATATTTTCCTATTATTTGGATTTATAAATGATAAGAACACTTAAGTATACTATATTGCAGATATGTTATAATTATTCCTTATTTATTCTTTCTATGGAAGTTTTATGATAAGTTTCATCTAGGAAATTATTGACATTCACTTTGTTAATTAATTTTTGATCCATTAACTTTCTCTTCAAACATTAACTTTTTGATGATCATTAAACATTTTATTTCCCTTAAATATCTATATTTAATATATCATGGATATTATTATTTCATAAACCATATACCATTTTTACATAAGTTGTTTTACAATGAAATTTATTTTATTTATTTAGTAAAATCTTGATAATTTCTTATTCATTACTGAATACAAATATTTATTGAAAAGGGATATATTTCTTATGTATTTAATTGACCATTAAATATATGAGCAATGCATTAGAAATATAGTGATGGTTAGGTATTTTTTATAGATAGACCATTTATGGAGGATAGGTATCATGATACATATCATTAATCTGGAATTTGATGAGTTTTTGGTGTATACCAACCCATAAATTAAACTATCATAGAAAAATGTCATGTTGTTATATATATCTGGATGTCTAAAATTGTGATGTCCAATGTTAATCATTTTCTTCATTGGGAATTCAGTTATTTATTTTCATGTAATAATTTTATTAGTTTTGATATCCATGGATTAGATTCAAGATCATCTAATTATTTATATGAAATTATTTGATCATCATTTATTCCTTCCTTCTTATTATTTATGCTTATGTTATTAATTAAATGGTATGTTTTAAGTTATTTACCTTTATATGTGAATTATAACTTATTTATTTATGATATATTCCATCATAATTGACCCTTAATTAGGACCTATGCTCACCCATATTATTTTCATTTCCCCATGATATGAATAAAGAATCTTTGAATGAGTTCAACAATAAAGAACTTTTACTTCACTGTATTGTAACTTATGATTTCAAATGTAATGTGAGATTGATATATGTATCTAGTTTACCAATAATACTGATCTATTTTTTCTTTTATAATGTGATCGCTTGTACATTATACAAACATAATAAATTAACCACCAATTTTTGGATAATAGATTTGAGGTCTTTATAGTTTATGTTAGAGAATGATTAGTAGAAACTATATAAACTTGACTTAGGAAAACGTATATTTAAGAACATAACTCTATAAAAAAATCAATTTAGTTCCTTAAAGATATTAAATTTATGATTCAGATGATGATATCTTATGATTTTATGTACCATCATGCTATAATAATTCTAAGGATAATTATAAGATTAAAGTCGCATATACCCCTTTTGAGGGTTCATATCATAGAAGTACCTTGGAGTCATTAATTGTGTCTTAATATACATTTGAGGTATATTTATCTCTTCTTTATAACTAGTTTTTTATTGAGAAGGTTATTTTATGAATAATTCTTTCATACCTTGTGGATATAAGTTTTATGTTTTTGATACCTCATAGGGATAATATGATTATTGGTGTTAAGGTAATAATAATCAATTAGAATTATTTGATTTGAAAAAAAAGTTAAATAGAAAACCTTTGTGGGTAAAAATTTATTTGATAACTAATGTTATTTTTAGGATATCGATCATATGTTAGGGTACATTATAAAAATTATATTAATATAGTTTTATAAAAATTACATCCCTCTTAGTAGGTGGAAACCTTTAACATATGAAAAGGATGTGGGGTACGAACCCAAAACTAAAGAATGATATGGGTGAAGCACCTACCACTCTTCTGCATGATTACTTATTTAATATGAAATTATGTTTTACTTAAACCTTTTTATAAATAATTACTTACGGAAGGGATTAAGTTTAACTATTTGTGTTACAATTGAGTTTTTAAAGATTAATATATTATAATAGATAATTTTTTCTAACTATTTCAGATATATAATATATGTATAGGTATATGGAAATAATTTTCACTCTTTTATGGATCCCATGATTCATTAAAAGTTAATTTATTACTTCAGGCATTAAAATTCACTTTGAATATTGATTTATTGGAGTATGAGATGAAGTGGAATCGGATCAAAGCACAACCAAATGATGAAATTTTGATTATGAAATAAAAAGATATCAATTAATTAACATTCCTTGGATTCTTAGTCAATATGTTAATGTAATTCCTCAACTATAAGAAAACAATCTAGAAAAAAAATGTTTTCTTTTTTACAATCTTCTCTTATGAGTTGGTGGTCTTTACACTCGTCTTGGATTTATTTCTTTGGGGTCTTTAAATTTATCCTAAAAAATTTCTTTATCAATCTATATTAGTAATTGGTTATTATTTTTCTCTTCCATGTTCATATTTTCACATTCCATCCATTTCTCTTCTTTAGAAACCTAGTTTTCTTAATTTATATTACCTTTATATTTCACTCTCAATCCTTTTAAGAAGAAGTTTTATAAACCCTTTTATGAAGTGGGTTTTCAAAAAAGGAATTTTTAAAGGTCAAACCATTGATGTTAACAAATAAGTTCAAATTGATAGGATCCATTTTATTGAAGTCAGAGATAATGTGACACCTCGATATTTTAAAATAAGTGAATTTTGTTCAATAGCATATACGTCATGCAACACTGAGCATAAACGACCCATGAAATATATTATTTAAATATGACCATTTTATCCTTACTATTTAATTAGTGTTATGAATAGGAATAACCACATTGTAAATTATGTATAAATATTTTATATTAATTAATTAATTTGGTAAATAAATTCTCAATTTATAGTAAAGCCTTTAAATGCTTCAGAAATATTTATTTTTCAAGAATTTTTCTATTTATTTTTGTAACTAAATAATATAATTAATATATACCAATTTTTTAAATTTGATGTTTAAAAATGAAATTAATTTTTGAAATCATTTCATCAAAATTAACTTAGGGGGAAATTGTAATATGTTTTAGAAAGGAGTGATTTTTCAGTGAATAATAAAGAATAAGACCTATTGTAATCCTCTTTTATTTTTAATAAATTATGTAATTTTAAAGTATAATTATGATTTGAATTTTATTTCAATGTAAAATAAGTATTGTATATTTATATTTTATTTTATTTATTATATTTTAATTTCCTTTATACATGATTTTGGTAAAAATTTATTTTTGTACTTAAAAATGCATTTTTGTGAAAACTATTTTTAAGTGAATAACATTTCTCCATTTTAATTAATTAAAATAAACTATAATTAAGATATATTGAAACTAAAAATATAGATTTTATATCAATATATATGAATTATAATTAATAAAATTTTGATTTATTGTCATATATTTAACAAGATATCATCTTTTTTGGAAAATTCTTTTTCCTAAAAAACCTATTTTTACCATGCATTGAAGGATTATTATAAATTGAATTTATTAGAAACATAGGAATTTAATTTGGTAAAATTTATTATATATTTTTATTTAACATAAGTTTTGTTTTTTAATAATTTGAAATTAATTTTTGGACATTATGAATAATAAAAATAGTAAAATATTTGTTACAGTGTTAAAATGGTATATCAAGTGAACCTAGGAAAAAAATAAGTGATAAAGCCACAAATTTTGGGCTTAAATATTATTGGGTGAATTTATTTAGACCCTTAACCATTATTATTGAGATGTAATTATTTATTAGTCATTTTTCATGAATGTGAACAACATAATAATTTATGTGATGAAAAAGACCACATGACACTCTATTTCCATTAAATATATCTAATATATTCACATTGGGAAACAAGTAGTGAATGGATATAAAAGTTTATTTTGAGTGTAATGAAACTATTTTCATTATATTTATTAATTTTTAAATTTTTCGATTATATATTTACCCTAAATTATTAGATAATGCCAACACAATGCTTGTGTAAAAAGAGGTAAACTCAAGGTAAATGATTTTAATAACATTAAAAGTAATGTATATGAGAATATTTGTAGTTATGATATAATTTTAGAGTTCAAAATGATGTATTATTTATGGTTTAATGGATTTTATTCTAAATTCATAATTATCTTTATTTCTTAAAATTAAAATTAAATGGATAGTGTAAAAAACGAAATAAATAATATTTTATGTTAAATAATATTTTATTAAATTATTTAAAAATCTTGAAAATCTTGAAATATGAAAATTAGGATGATAATCAATCAAAAATATCATAAATTTTATATTTATTATGAAATTTTTATCTAATATTTAAATTTATAAGCATTTCAATTTAAAAAAGTTGTTACTATGGTTAAGGTTAAAATAGTTTAATTGGGGGGTTAAAACAACTATAAGGGCCAGTTTTCTTATTAATCTTATTTAAGTACTGTCTTATTTTCATGTTGCAACATTATACAACCAAAAAATACAATCCCTAAACATTTGGAAGTATTTTAATTGAATATGACCATATTATAATTTGATACCTTAAGATGTACTTTTGATTATAAAACCCAGCTATGGGGGATTTTGGTGTAAACCTAAAGAGGTAGTCTAAAGAAGAGGTATCGTTCATAACCGAGTTTTTTTGTATTAATTCTTATTCCAATTCCATGAAATATTATTCAGACATAAAAATTTAATAAAATAAGTATCTAAAATATAATGGGATGTTTTTATGTTAATTTCATACCCTATATCTATGTCCACTTCAATCAAATTGGAAATAAAACCATTGTTCATGTATATAGTAGACAACCACCTCACAAATAGTTGTTATTGTTTTCCATCAACTCCTATTAAATATGATTTTAATGATGGTTTTAATGTATATATGTGATATTTTGGACATATTTATCACTATTACATGATAATATATCATTAAATTTCATACATTTCAATCCACTAAAATATGATAATTTCATTCGTGCGTACGTATGGAATACTTCCACCAAGAAATTATTTGATTTGTTTCTCATCACTACATAACATGGATGATATATATATATAAGTGTATTTAAATAAATAATATTATATATATATATTAGAATGATCATTTTTAAGATAAAATAATACTTATTTTCTTTCTATAGTGATCATTGAAAAATGTGAATGTTACTCTTGCGTATATATAACATACCATATTCCTGATTGTAACATGGTTCATTTTTAATAACTATGTTTTATAGTTGGTAAAAAAATTATAATTTATGTATGAAAATTATAATTATTTTTTTATTATTATTCTATAAATTATGGAATAATGACCACATTTACCATAGTTAAACTATCAAGGTCATTTTGGACATATAAAATTAATATCATAAAAATATTTAACAATAACTCAATTGATTAACTAATTAAATATAATAGGGTATTAAATCAAATAAAAGGAATAATAAACAATAAATAACTTTTTGAAATATTAAATAATTGATAAAATATATTATTTAGGAAGATAATGAATTTACGTGATGAGTTAGACCTGATGTAAGGGATTTTAACTCAATTTTCCATCATTGCAGAATATTTTATTATTATGTGACAATTTATTTAATATGGATTTAATATATCTATTTTACATGTTTTATTATGAATACTTCATACTTATATTCAATTTAAGTTTCAATTCAAATAATATTATCTATGGTTATTTTACATAAAAGGTACCTAGTGGTAAGGGGTTTCATAACTAAATTAATTTTCATTAGGTTATATTTCCTATTAATTGTATTTGATACTCTATTATTATGTGTGTAATGGATTTTATTATGTAATACCATATTTTAACTTTTTTATTTTTATTTACATTTGATAAAATTAATCAATATAATAGCCCAAGACCCATATTCCAGCATCCTATGCTGAAATCCATAACATTGCATTTCTGACTATAATGTCAATAATTGTGACCATTTTTTCCATCAAAATATTACAATATAAAAAGGAAAATCTATATCACATAAATTATGGATGTTATTTAAGGTTTATAGTTTTATATAATTAGTAAAAAGTCTTATATAAACAAATCACATGACTTTAGATGATCATTTCTGTAATGACCCAAACATTCATGAATAAAATTCGCTTTATTTTATTTAATTAAATGTCTTATAGATATAGAAAAAACATTCATTTTTTTCATTTTATCTAATTTGATTTAAATTATTGTTAAGTATCATTACCATTATTAATATAGTAATTTAACAGTGATCCCAAGTCTAGTATAAATATAGGGGTTTAACCAATCCTTTTGACACAAACAAAGGAAGTGATGTGCTCGAATAGTAGGATCATTCCATTTGAATCCAATTTATAGGATCTTTTAAGGGAAGTAGAATTTCTTGGATTTTTCCTAGACCTATCCCATTCTGAGATCCAACAACATAATCTTGAGAGAAATTATTTATGGGAGAAGTTCAAGCTCATCGAGATCACGACCCAAACCATGTTCACCGAACGACCCCAAGAATACCCCACCATCACCACTATACTCTTAGGGAATATGTTGGCGTAATAAATAGATATGTACCAAGACTCTAGAATTATGACTACATGCATTATTTTTCTATAGAATAAAGATTATACATTTATATTACTGTTGTTAATTTTTAAATGGTTTTTAAATAAAAAATAACATTTTTAGTTAAAAATTAAATTCAAATAAGAAATATATTTTGATTTTATATATATTTTAATTTTAATAATATTTTAATAAAATATTATCACTAAATTATTTTTTATTAAATATAAATGATTGTATAATTTTTATGAATATAATTGTAATTTTTTAATGGTTTGAAAATAGTGTTTTTCGAAACTGATGAATAGTCAATAAATGTTGGTTTTTATTTTAAAAGTGAAAATTAAAATATTTAGAAAATTATTTAGATAAAATAAGTATTATTTTTTGAATCTGGATATTGAAATTATCCAACGGTGAAATTTTCATAATTTTCTGAGACAATCGAATTTTTTGGTAAAACATAAATACCTAATAAATATATAATCTATTTTATGTCATCAAAAGGACGCAATAGTGATGTAATAAATTTATATTAAATGGTTATTTGGACAATATATCTTTTACCTTAAAAATACTGTGATTTTTTATTTATTTTATTAATTTTAAAGTGCCTTAGTAGACCCTCTAAGACATATAAAATATTTTATCATTTTAAAATGATTTCTGTGAGAGAGTGACTCACCACCACATAAGAAGGCCTAATATTTTTATATGTTCATCCATTGGCCTAGTAAAAAAATGTTTTCAACTCTACTTTGGAAAAACCATGGTCAAAAACCATGGGAATCCTTGTGTTTTTTAATATTTAATTATATTGATTCCAAAACCAAAGTTTGTGAAATATTAAAAAATTCCCTCTCATTTCCAATATAAACCCACCCAAGATCCAATATTATCAACCTAAAAAATCCTTTGAGCACGTCCATACTCTTCCCTTTTCTTTCTAGAAACCTCTCCATGCTCCCAAATCTCTCTAGAATCCCCTCCTCAATCTCTTGAAGTCACACACTCATGTAAGGGATTTCTTCCTTTCTCATTTTTGTCCATGTTTCATTATACCCTATTATTTTAAATTAAAAATTTTGGGGTATGATTTCAAACCTCACCAATAATTCCCTAATTATGTTTGAATTATGATATACCTCTTTCTCTCTCACTAAACCCTCCCATGTACACTCATTACCATGCCGAAATTTCGTAAGAGTTATTCCAATTCTCCTCTTTCTTCAAGTTTCCCTATTATGTTACACCTTCAATTTCCAAATTCCATGTTTTGGGACATGTATCTATATGACACCATTACTCTCTATTTTGTGTACATTTTAAAAGAGACCCCTTTATCTCTCATCAACATTTTTTTATGAATTTTATGTCATGCCATTTGGCTTTCGAAATTGCTCTACAAATTTCCATGCCCAACTCATCATGTAGTGAATACCATTTCCATTTCTATATCAAGGGTATTTACCTTTATGCACATATACTTATTGATTATAGATTATCAAGTATTTATTCCATATTCCTTTATTGTGGAATAAATGATGAAGTATAACGATTCCATGTTATATGATCCATGTGGCCCACTTCTGCATGAAATGAAATGTTTATAAACGGTGTGCCCTGATAGCGCTCCACTGCATTGGGAAATATTTAGTATCATGATACTCCATATGAAATAAGGGTTTAATCATGATAATTTATATGCAATTAGGGTATAGTAATTCTAGTTCATGTTCAATAAGGGTTTAATCATGCTAATCAATGTGTAATGATCCTTGAATCATGCTAGTATCATATTGTATATTGTTGCCACATTTCCATGTTATAATAATCAAGCTATATCATTATTTTATGTTAATGTTTCTCTTGTTCTCTATTCACATGCCTATTTCCTAACATTTACTGTATTCATCATGTTATGCCTTTTTTACTCTTTTATTGGGCTTTATAGCTCACCATTTTTTATGTATGTCCTCAGGTTATCCCATGCAATGCTAAGTACAAAAGAATGTTGTGTTCATGTAAAACATGTTTTCAATGAAGATGTTGTATTTTATGTTTTATGTTGTTATGTAATGTTTCTAATTTCCCAAGACATTGGACTTCTCGATCATTAGAGTTGTCTTATGTGAACATTTATGTAATAAATCCTCATTATGTGTGTAATAATGAGAAGGGTTGTTATTTTTGGTATCAGAGGGAGGTTTAGTTCTTTTGGGATTAGGATTAGAAAACCCTCATGAAAGCCTTAAGGATAAGACTAAGTATAAGAAAACATCCCGAAATTCTGGTGATTAAAAAGTAAGTATTTTATCTAGAAAATAAATCCCTATCTGGATATGAATAAGTATATGTGGATCAGGAATATATGTATCTCGGGGTAAACTGCAAAAACATCACTTTCTGTAAGACTCGAATAAGAACTAGTGCACGAAAACGGGCCTTACTGCCCTTTTAGTTCAACACTCTCTGGGGATATGATTTGGTATATTCATAAGCATAGTATGTACCATTATTAAGAGAATAATAAATTCACCTATGAATATATGTTTTGATGTAGATACTGGATAACATATATTAATTCCTATAATTTCAATATGTTAAGGAAATAAATGTAATTTCTATGTTATCCTATTTTTTAAATGGATTACCATTTATGTGTTACCATTAAATTTCATTTTATTCCATCAACTGGCCAATAATATGAGGACTCTGGCTAACAACTGATGTGAAGATCAATGTGATGACTCTTCTAATGATATGCCCAATTTGATGGGAGTGGGAATCACAAACATTGTCATGATACACTCTCACTTAACTCAAGTTTTGAATAGAAACATGGGTCATGCGGAAATTCCGGCCCTCCTAATAAATAAAAAGTTGCAATCTAGAGCTTCATAAGAAAAATACCCCTACATTCAATGGATCATCTGATCCTCCAATCACCGAACAATGGGTCAACTCCATTTAGAATTTCTTCTCCATCCTTCAATGTTTTGAATAATAGAATGTCCTTCTGGATTCTTATCATATGGAGGATGAAGCTAATTAATAGTAGAAATTGATCAAAAATATGAATCCTAAGGAAGAGATCAAGGAGATGGAATGGATGGATTTCTAGAAAAAGAAATCGATAAATATTTTCCTCGCACACTTCGACTTAAGATGTAAAAGGACTTCATTTGCCTCAAGAAAAAATATGATCAATCCATTAGACCATATAAGGAAACATCACAAGGCATGCACGATACACCTCTGGCTTTGTCATTACCCCCGAATGCAAGGTTGACCACTTCTTTGGTGGTCTAAAACCTAGCATATGGAAAGCCCTAGGGATCTGTGACTTCGATTACTATGAGGAAATTGTCTGATGTTACCTCAGGGTTGAAATGGAGATTGGAGAATCATAAGAGTATCATGGGGATAAGAATCAAAAATTAGACTTTAATTTAGGTAGTCTCATGGATAATATAATGGGGCTAAGATATTATAGCACCCCACATGCCAAAGATGCAGAAAGAAGAACCCTATAAATTACCTAAAGCGGGTGAGTAAATTCATTATGTGTGGAAGAGAAGGGCACCTAACCATTAATTTTTGGTAAGAAAAACTCGATGCAGATAAAGAGCAGAATAATGATCAATTTTACCCTCAACTCATTGTTCATTTCTTCATCTACAAATTACCAAGGCGCTTTGAAAACTAGTGCCCTAAAACATGGGTTTTCAGAGGAAACCGACAACCTCCAAGGCATTTAGGGTGATATTTTTCCATCAAAACCACCAAATCCAAACCTAAAGACGAAGTGGTGATAGGTATTATAGTTATATATTAAATAATAGAAAACATAATTTTATATTCTGTTTCTACACATTCTTTTATAACCCAAAAGTTTAGTAAGACAAGCCCAACACCACCACATATCATGGAAGTACAAATGTTAGTGAGAATGGAAAATGGGGAAATTATTTCATCCCATGAATATAACTCCTCCCCTATCACAATTTTTGGATTGAAATTCCTAGATAACCTCATAATACTCCCTATGGTGTAATTTGATACAATTCCTGGCATGTATTGTCTTTCCATATATAGATCCAACATAAATTTCCATGAGATGGAAATCAATCTTCATATAGAGAATTGACCCCTGATTCTGTACAAATGAAAGGTGGAGGATGAATCTTCTTTAGCACCATCATCTCAAAAATGGATATTATTATACTATGATCACGTGTATCTTGCTTATATGATTGAGTCTATAGAAAAAACCATCCTTGAATGCATTCCTATTATGAGGAAATTCGCTGATGTTTTTCTCGAGGAATTTCTTGGTCTTCCTCCAAGAAGAGATGTTGAATTATTGATTGATATTATAACTAGGGATTTTCTAATATCCAAGACTCTATATAGAATGTATTCTGTAAATCATGAGGAGATAAAGAAACAACTATAGGAGAATCTGGATAAAGGGTTTATACACCCATGTACTTCTCCATGGGGTGCACCAGTCCTCTTCAACAAGAAGAAGATATGGGACAATGCGCCTTTGCATTGATTATCATGAGATAAACAAAATCACAATAAAGAACATGTATCATATTCCATGAATTGATGACTTGTTCGATCATGTACTTGGGGCACAATACTTCTTCAAGGTGGATCTGCGGTCCAAATATTACAATGTTAGGGTGAAGAAGGATGATATCCCCCTGACTGCTTTTCGTACAAGGTATAGACACAACGAATACATAGTAATGTTTTTAGGAATCACTAATGTTCTTTAAATCTTTATGGACTTGATGAATAGAGTCTATATATATTACCTCTACCAATTTTTGTTAGTCCTCATAGATGATATTCTAATATACTCAAAAACCAAGGAGGAGCATGAGTAGAATCTTAGCATTATACTAAAGACCATGAAAAAGGAGAATCTCTATGGAAAGTACATCAAGTGTGAGTTATGGTTGAAGTAAGTCTCATTATTGGTTCAAATAATCACAAGTAATGGGATATCAGTGGATCCCTCCAAGAAAAATGCAGTTGACGGATGGTTGAGGCCATCATCTATGACGGATATCCGTAGCTTCCTTGGGTTAGTGGGATATTATTGTTGGTTTGTGAGAAATTTATCATGCATGTCAAACCATCTTACCAAGCAAGCTCAGAAGCGAGTCAAGATTGTTTGAAATGATGAATGTGAAGATAGATTCAAGGATTTGAGAATGAGTCTTATCACTACAAATGTTCTCACACTACCCACAAGTGGAGAAAATTTTGGGGTATTCAGTGATGCTTCGAAGAAGTTCATGGGCTGTGTGTTGATGCTAAATGGAAAATTCATTGCATATGCTTCAAGGAAATTTAAATATCATGAGAAAACATTTCCAAAACATGATATAGAGTTATATGCCGTAATCTTCACATTAAAAATTTGGCGAGATAACCTATTTGAGGAGAAATGTGACATATATACGGATCCAAAAAGCCTCTAGTATATATTCAAACAGAAGGATATGGACATGCGCCAACGAAGTTCGGTAGATCTGATAAAATACTATGACTACTAAATATGTTACCACCATAGGAAAGAGAACAAGGTAACATATACTCTAAGTAGAAAGGACCATCGATTCTATCATTGATGAGAATCGAAAAGGCTCTAATATTCTAAAATTTGATGAAGATGGACAAGATAATGATAAATATGATAACATCATAAATACTTTCAAAAATTATTTCTCAACTATCACTTTTGGAAAGGTTAAAGGATTCTCAAAAGGATGATGTGGGAATTCAGAAGAATTCGGAAACTATTAGAAGATGCAAATCCTCAGAGATCAATGTTAATGAAGAAGTAATTGTGAGATTTGGGTCAATACTATGTGTTCCATCAAATCTAGAGTTAATTAATGATCTTTTGGACGATGCACATAATTCTAATTTCTCTATTCACCCAGGAAACACAATGATGTATCTAGATCTCAGAGTTCATTATTAGTGTGATAATATGAAGAAGGGGATTGCTGAGTATACATCAAAGTTCCTGGTATGTCATCAAGTGAAGGTTGAGAGGTAGATGTATATGGGGATTATGCATCCATTACCCACGGAAACATGGAAATAGGAGAACATCAACAAGGAAGTTGTCACAAGACATTTGAATATATCCAAAGGAAACAATTCTATCTGGGTTGTTGTGGATCATCTTACAAAGACTACACACTTCATTATAATTTGGGAGGATTTCTAATTGGATTAATTGGTACATATATACAACAGAGAATTGGTAAGGCTGCAAAGAGTACCACTATCGATTATATCCTATCAAGATCCATGATTCACCTCTATGTTCTGAAAGATTATCCAACATGCTCTGAATACTGAGTTGAACTAATGTCCAATCCAAGAAAACTATTTATATACATGAGGACAAGTTGAGAGCATGATAAATGGACTTCAAAGAAGGATGGGATCAATATATTCCTATGGTTGAGTTCTCTTACAATAACATTTTCCACTCAAGCATCCAAAGGGATACTTCTAGAGCCCTTTATGGGAATAGGTGAAGAACATTAGTATGTTGGGATGAAGATAGAGAGTGAAAACATCGAGGTCTAGAAATGGTCGAATAAATGGTGTAGAAAGTTAAGATCATTCAGTAGCACATTAAAGATTCTTAGAGTCGACAATAGAGTTATGTTGAACATGGTCGATGATACCTAGAGTTTGATGTTGTTGACATGGTATTAGTATGCATACCACAATGGGAAATAGTTATGAGATTTTAGAAGAATTGAAAGCTTCATCCAAGGTACATCAGCCCTTTTGAGATCCTTGATCGCATTGGAGTAGTGGCTTATCGACTAGCACTCCCACCAAACTTGTCTCAAGTACATGATATATTCCATGTATCACTCTTGAGGAATTACATACCTGACCCATCGCAAGTACTAAATCAAGAGGTGGTACCATTGGATAATGATCGCTCCTATGAAGGCAAGTCATTGAATATCTTAGATCGTAGAGAAAAAGTTTTACGAAATTAGACAATGCCCCTCATCAATGTGTTTTGGGGAAACCACATGGGAACCAGAGGAAGTGATTTGGTTGAGATACCCTCATTTTGTAGTATGGTAGAAAGAAATTTCGAGGGAAAAAACTCTTAAGGGGGGAAGGTTGTAACATCTCGAACATTCATGAATAAAATTCCCTTTATTTTATTTAATTAAATGTCTTAGGGATTTAGAAAATAGATGTTTTTTTATTTTTTTCAACTGGATTTAAATGACCATTAATTATCATTGTCGTTGATAATATATTTATTTAATAATGATCACATTTCCAGTGTAAATATGGATTTTTAACCAATCCTTTTAACACAGACAAAGGAAGTGATGGTCTCAACTAGTAGGATCATTCCCTTTGAACCCATTTATCACATCTTTCAAGGGAGGTAGAGTTTTTGGATTTTACATATACCAAGACCAAGTTGAGATCAAAAAACTTATTCTTGATCGAAACTATTTATAGGAGATGTTCAAGCTCCTCGAGATCATGATCCAAACCATGTTCACCAAACGGCCCCAAAAAAGCCCCATCATAGCACACCATACTCTTAGAGAATATGATGGTGTAATAATGGGATATTTAAGAATTCCATAGCATTGTGATTATGTGAATTATTTTTAAAAAAATAAATAACCTACATTCATCTTATTATTGTTACTTTGTAAATAGTTTTTAAAGCACAAAAATTATTTTTAGTTAATATTTAAATTAAATTATGAAATCTATTTTGAAGAATTAATATATTTTTGAATTAAATAATATTTTAATAAAACATTATTACTAATGTAATTTTTAATAGATATAAATTATCTTATAATTTTTATCAATATAATTGTAATTTTTATTATGGTTTGAAAACAGTTTCTTCAAAAACCCGTGAATTTTCAATAAATCTCAGTTTTTATTTAAAAATATTAAATTCACATATTTAGAAAATTATTTAGGAAAAAATTAATATTATATTTTAAATAATGACATCAAAATTCTGCAATGGTAATTTTTTCCTAATTTTCTAAGACAATCAAATTTTTGGGTAAAAATTAAGTACCTTATAAATATATAAGGTGACTTATGACATCATGATAAACCAATAGTGATGTAATAAAATAATATAAAAGGGATATTCAGAAAAATATGTTTTACCTTTAAGATAATTTTATTTTATATTTTTTTGATTAATTTTATAATGCCTTAGTGGACCCTCCAAGACTTACAAAATATTTCAACATTTTAAAATGATTTCTTTGAGAGTGTGACTCGCCTCTACATAATAAAGCCTAATATTTTTATATGTTCGGACATTTTCATTATAAAATAATGTTTACCATATAACCTTTTCAAAAAAACCATGGGCAAAAACCTTTGGAAGGTTTCTCGTTTTGAATATTTAATTATATAGATTCCAAAATCTATGTTTGGGAAATATTAATGAATTCCCCTATCATTTCCTATATAAACCCACACAATCTCCAACTTATATTAAATAAAAATCCTTGGATCAAATACCTACTCTTACCTCATATCTCTATATACTTCCCAAATCTCCCCAATCTCTGAATATGCCCCTCCTCAATCTCTTGAAGTAACACACTCAAGTAAGAGATTTCTTCCTTTCTCATTTTTATCCATGTTTCTTTATGTTTTTATACCCTTTTATTTTCAAATACAAATGTTGGGGTATTATTTTTAACCTCGAAAATACTTACCTCATTATGTTCTAATGATTATATACCTATCCCATTATCATTAATCCCCCCATATACACCTGTTACCATGTTGAAATTTCATAAGAGTTACTCCATTTCTCCTACATCTTCAAGTTTCTTTATTATGTTACACATTCTATTACTAAATTACATGTGTTGGGACATGTATCTATATGACCAAATTACTTTAAATTTTGTTTACATATGAAAATATACCCCTTTATCTCTCATAAACTATTTTTATGAATTTTATATCAAGCCTTTAGGCTGCCGAAATTGCACTGCAACTTTCCTTTCCAAAATCATCGTGTAGGGAATACCATTCCCATTTCAATATCAAGGGTATTCACATTTAATAACATATACTTATAGATTACCAAATTATATTTATGTATTCCAAATTCCTTTATCATGTAATATATGATGGTGTTGAATGATTCCATGTTATATGATCCTTGTGGCACACTTATGCGTGAAATGAAATGTTTATAAGTAGTGCACACTGATAACACTCCATTGAATTGGCTAATGTTTAGTATCTTGATATTCCATGTGAAATGAGGGTTTAATCATGATAATTATTGTTAAATGATGGTTTACTCATGATAATCCATGTGTAATGATGGTTTACTCATGCTAATACATGTACAATGAGCCTTGGCTCATGCTAATATCATGTTATATATGTTATGATAATCATTCAATATAATTACTTTATGTTCATGTTTCTATTGTTCTCCATTGATATTCCAATTTCATAACATGTACTATATTCTTCATTTTATTCCTTATTTACTCACTTATTAGTCATTATAGATCACCATTTTCTTATATATTTCCTCAGGTTATCCCATGCGATGCAAAGTGTGAAGGGATATTGTTGTCTTGTAAAATATTTTTTCAATAAAGATGTTTTATTTTATGTTTTAAGTTGTTATTTAATGTTTCTAATTCCCCAATACACTATACCTTTTGATCCTTGGAGTTTTATTAAGTGAATTTTTATGTAATAAATCATGATTTAGTGTGTAATAAAGAGTGGGGTTTCTATAGTTTCTCCCACTTAACCCATATTTTCTTATTTCACATTAGGTCCTCAAGATCATCCTTGTGAAATAGTTTATAGACATAAATCATTAAACATAATTATTTAAATACAAGGTAAAATGAAACATGATAAGGCTGAAATATGGTAATCAGTGAGGGTAAACATAAGCATTAATAATTAAGTGCCATCAAGGAGTATAAGAGTGCATAAGGGTATAATGAAATAATAAAAGTGAATGATAGAATCATAAAATAACTAAAAACCATAAATACATGGACCATTAAATATAGAAACATGGAAAATGAAAGAGTCATCGGAATCAACAGTCAAGATCCATGTGATATCAATAATGATCATTAGAAAAATTATAAACTCAAAAAAAATCAATTAAAACCTTTTTTTGTAAAATTGGTGAATCACTTTCATAAACCGATTTCAAAAAACATTAGATTATAATAAACATATTTACTACTTCCAATATTATAATTACCCAGTTAATTTTAGTGTTTTTTAGGTGCACCCATTATTTAAGTTATACTGGCTTACCCTGTGCTATCTAGTTCACCCCAAGATAAGGTGTATCGGGCTTACCCGACACTATCTAGGGCACCCCATGTTATGATATAGTGGTATTAATCGTCACTATCTGGGATACCCTAATTTAAGCTATAATAATCTTACCCAACTCTATTTGGGTCCCTCTATCATATAATCTCAATTACCATTAATAAAGAAACTTTCATCATAAAAATAATAAAAGCATGATAAACCTGTGGAAAAGAAATGGGTTTCAAATTAATATCTTTTAAACATAATTGAATCGTGAAACAAAAATAGGTTCCAGAAAAATTTATTTGAAACATGTTTAACCCATAGAATATAAATTGGTTCCATAATAATGTCTTTGAAGTGTGGTTATGTCATAGAAAAGAAATGAGTTCCATGATAATATAATTGAAACATGCTTAACCCTTGAAAAAAAATGGGTTCCATAACAATATCTATAGAACATGATTTATCCATGTAAAATATATGGGTTTCATAAAAATATCTTTGAAACATGATTAACTCAGGGAAAATTAATTGTTCCACAACAATCTCATCAAACAATATTAACCCGTAGAGAAGAAAGGAGTTCCATAATAATCTCATTGAAATATTTTTATCCCTTAGAAAAGAAATGGGTTACATAAAAATATATTTGAGACATGGTTAACCCATTGAATACAAACGGGTTCCATAAAAATTACTTTGGAACAATATTACCCGATGATAAATAAAAGGATTCCATAAAAATCTCAATGAAACAAGATTTACCAGTTGAAAAGAAATGATTTCCATAATAATATCTTTTAAACAATAACAATAATTCCAAAGATATAATGAGGATGGTATCAATAAAAAATATTCTCAGTGTGTGGTAAGTTATAAAAAGGATCTTTTACATTGATGAAGGGAAAATCCCCTTAAAATATCATTAAAAACATTCTCGAGTAAAATAATCCTTAAACATTAAACGAGTCCAATACCACATTGAAATATTTGCATAATAATCCCCATGAAGGAATAAAATTTAAAAAAACATTAAATAAAATTATAATTAATAATCTCATGATAAGATATTTAAAAGGGTATATATATTCTCCTCATAAAATATAGTGGGTGTATAAGAAAAAAATGCCTCAATGAAACGAGATTGAGATGAAGTTCCTTACTACATTGGTAATGTTGAAATCATGAACCCCATGAAAGATAGATTGTAAATTGATATTTATATCCCCATAAATTCAATTATAATAATTATACAATACATTCTTGTTCATTATATACCCCAGAAAAAGTGGTGAATATGGCATGTATCTCGCATTATTAAATGTGAGACGACAAACACGCTTACTACTTGAGTGAATTTTAAATCATGAGATACCTGAAAGAATAACATAAATTAAATAATTTAATATTGTGAAATAAATTATATCCATGATATAAGATTTTATAGGGTAGTATATACACCATATAAAAGTAATTAGGTTCATAATAACAAATAAGTAACAATAGAATGTAAATTGAGATGAAACCCATTACCATGAGACTAATTTGTCATTATTGTCCTTTAAATTCATAAATAGTATAATTATTTTAATTATTTAATTGATTAATAACCTTATTCATGTTTATAATTACCTCTATTTCACTTATTACAATGTTTTAGACAACAACTTAATCAATTATGTACAAGTCAGTTATTTTTACCCTGTTCAGTTTATGTGTCAAAAACGACTTTTGTAGGTCAACTATGTTCTAAGTGTTCATTATTTAGACATATCCTGAATAATAATCACGAAATAATTATCAAATTTTTACCTCAATTATACTTTTAAAATAAAACATGAATAATTTTTAGGAAAAATCAACCAACATTATGATAATGAAGACTGTAGGTCGTACGTATTCATGAGTAACATTCTCATTTATCAATGTTCATTATGGAGAGAATATAAGTAACATTTAACTTTATATAATTTAATTTATATCATATATATAATATTATTTATTTAAATATACTTATATATATCATTCTTTTAATGAGGTGATGAAGAGGGAAGAATCACATCGCTTCCTGGAGGCGGCAGTCCACATGTCCACGAACGACGTTATCACTTCGTGAGTGTGTGAAATAAAAAAATAAAATGATATTTTATAGTTAAACCTGGATTATTACGTCATGAATGTCAAAAAATATTTGTTCATATCACATATGTTTTTTATGTTCATCCTTAATAAATTCCATGTAAAGCATGAACGAATCACATCGCTTTGAGGAGGCGGTAGTCTCTGTACATCCACAAAAGAAGTTATCGTATTCCCAAAAAACTAGAATTAATGAAGGTATGAGTTATATAATTATTAATTAAACATAAATATATCATAAATATCATATATATTTTATAAAAATAGTATTTCCATCATACTTATCTACCATGAGAGGTTGAAAATGAAAAAAAAATGACATCATTTCGCGAGGTGGTATTCAGTTGTACACATGTACGATGATTTCATTACACATTTTATAGAAGTGTTCATAATTTTAGTTCAAAACCAGAAACATATAATTTAATGTTGGATAAAAAAATAAAACAAAAGTTCTTGTTGAATAATGTTACCTCTTATTTTGGCATCTTCTTTTGGTTTGCACCGAATGACTTTATTTGTTTTATTTCTCCAGAAAGTGAGACCTCTAGGATTAAATGATTTATTTTGGGATCTTATTTAGGGAATAGTTTTTATGATCAAAATTTATTTAGATGTGTGAATAAGTGAATGGGTTGAGTTCCATTTTATAGTGGATGAGGAGTGGCAGTCTTATGAATAAAAACAGGTAAACACTGTTGGGAGCTCTTCCTCACATCATGTGCCTCCAAAACTAAAAAATAATGGAGTGTAGGGAAATTATGGTCTATAAAAAATACAACAAAAGAAAATAAAATAATTGTTATCTTTTTTGTCTTATTATTTATTTTTAATCAATTTTATATTTATAATTTTTACTATGGTATCATATATCTTTTTATTTAACAAGTTAAATTATTTTTTATTACTATAATTAAAAAGATATTAATTAGATAATTTAGATCTATTTATTCTACACACTACATAATATTCATTATAAAATAATCATATATTTGTGTAAAATTAATTTTATTACAAATCCATGTCATGTGAAAAACCTCGTATTAAGTTTAATCATGTTAATTAATTTTACCTATTTTTAATAATTATTACAATTAAAATTTATTTTTCCATATTAGACTATAAATATTATTATCTTTCAAAAAATTTATACTCTATTTTTCAAATTTAATTCATATAATTGGAGTAATTAATTTTTAAGCTGATCCCACAAATGTCGCGAGAACGTGGTGTTTTCAAGTAAAAATAACCAAGCGTTTACTAGGTTTCTATGTCTAAATTCAATATAAAAAATATTATAATGAACTATATTGGATTAATATGTGCATAATTGAACTATTTTTATGTTTAAACTAATTCAAAATAAAATTTAATAGTATAAATTATTTAAATTAATAATCTATTTTTAAATAAATATTCAGTGTTTTTCACTATTCATCAAAAAATTAAACTTCTCATAAAAATACCAAGAATTTGACATAAATTGGTTTTAAAATTAAAATTTTAAAAATGATTTTTATTTTGTTAAACAAATTAAAATTGTAAAAAATTTTGTTTTAAAACAAGTCTTTCATTAAAAGGTGGTGAAACTGATTTTTAGAAAAATACATTTTTTAAGAATAATACCAGATTTATTCTTATCTTATGATTTCAAAATATGTTGCATGAATATAAAAGAAATTATAAACATTTTTAAAAATAATATATTTAATACTATTTGTGCTTTCCAATATTACAGATAGGTGATAATTTTCATATTAAATATTAATATTAATATTTTATTTTGCTTCGGCTAAGCTGTGTTTAATATGTAACTTAAGTTATCATAGAATTTAAATTTATTTTCATGAAATTATTTCATAAAATTTTGGGATGTTACATCCTTCCACCCTTATAATTAATTTCTCCCTCTATATTTGTCTTGGTAATCACAAGATTTAAATTTTTAGAATTCTTTAATTAAAACCCACACCATACAAATGTAATAAAGATAACATCACATATAAAAGGTTTGTGGAAAAAATAAAGGTCACATGAAGATACGCATAACTAGGATTCCACATAGATATATCATTGGTGGAGAATTACAGATTTATTTTTAAGGTAAAACTAATTCCCGAGAATTAGTAGAGAGTGATAGAGAACGTGGTCCATAGAAACCCGTGGGAAAAAAACCATAAGTCAAATAGGTTAGGTAGTGTTCATTGATATCATTAAAAAAGATGATAATATGGAAAAAATTATATAATGTTCATTTTAAAAAAAAATCGGATATCTTTCACTATCTAGACTGAGAACATATTGAAATATAATAACTTAACAAGTGAATTTCATCCTTTACCACAATCTCATCTTTTTCTCTAGACAATGGTTATTCAATATGATTTTTTACACCTAAAGAACTAAATATAATATTATAAGGACCACATAACCATAAATGGGATAACAATATATTCTTATTATCTTTAAACATTAATTAATACCAAAATTTCTAGCATTTGGATAGATAATTCCAAAAATTAATAGACTTTTATATGATAAATTAATCCTCAAAATTAAATATTAATTCATAAATCTGAAAATAAATAATTCCACAACCCTATATCTCATATAACCTAAAATATAAAGTGTGTTTTAACCTTAGGATTTATCTCATATCTTTTAGATCTCAATTCCAAAATAAGTCAAACTTCTTTTTAATTAACATTAGTCACTTATTCACCAAATCACCTTTCAATCATGTGGTTATCAATATGATAATATTGGCATTCCAACAATTACCTTAATATCCAAGATCATATAAACTCTAAAGGTTATCAATACCTTTAAAAATATTTCAATAAAAATTAAAGGAATACTTGACATTAAACTGAATTTCTATATATACTTCAATCAAATAAAACGTCTCTTAAAATTTCATTGATAACCTCAAAATAATTTCTACCTAAAAACCCCAAATGGGATGTCTAAGAATTTTAACTTATGATCCACATTAAGATTATAGTAATGTGATTGTATATATAACTCTTAATATAAACTAATATAAAAAATATCCTGATATCCAAAGTTATCTAAACCAAACTTTAATATAATCTATAATATCCCAAGACCCACACTCTCAGATCCTATGCTAAAATCCATCACTTTACATTTCGAGCTTTGAGGCTTATAATTGTGACCCAACATTTTCCATAAAATTAATGAAACATTAAAAAGAAAACATGTATCACATAAATTCTAGATGAACATTATGGTTTAGAGTTTTAGATAATTAGTACAAACTCCGCCATAAAAATAGCATGACATTAGATGATTGTTTCGCCCACATAACCGTTATTTTCTTATTTCACATAAGGTTATCAACATGATTCTTCCAAAATAATTTATAGATATAAGTCATTGAACATAATTCTATAAAAATAGCGGAAAATTAAACATAATAAGGGAGTGATTAGATTCTTTTTAAGGGTAAAAATATGCATTAATAATTCACTGTCATCAATGAGAATAAGTGCGCATAAGGGTATATTGAAATTATCAAATTGAATGGGTGAATCATATTATAACTCATACCCATAAATACTAGAACATAATATATGAAACCATGGAAAAGGAAAGAGTCCTCATAATTAAAAATAAATAGACATATGATATCAATCTCAATCATTAGAAGCTTTATAAACTCATAATAAACAATTAAAATAAATTTTGGTAACATGGAGCATCACTTTAATAAGACACTTTCAAAACACTTTTAGTTAGAATAACTGTATTAATTACTTCTAATATTATCATTACTCAATGCATTTGAGTGCAATCTAGGCACACTTATTGTTTAAGATATAACAGGATTAAAAGATGCTATATGGTCCATCCCAAGTTAAGTTGCACTAAGTTTACCTTGTGCTATCTGGGCCATCTCAGGTTAAGTTGTAACATACATACTCGGTAATATCTAAGCCACCCCAATTTAATTTGTAATGGGCTTACTCGGTGCTATCTAGAATTCCTCATTGTATAAAATCACATACCATGAATAAAAAACATTCCTAATAAAAAACATCAAAACATGATAAACCCATGGAAAAGAAATGGGTTTCATATCAGTCTCTTTTAAACATAATTTAATCATGTAAAAGAAATGGTTTCCATAAAAATCTCGTTGAAATAGGTTTATCCAATTGAAATAATATGGGATTCTTAACAATCTTTTTAAAACGTGGTTACCCTTAGAAAAGAAATGGGTTCCATAAAAATATATTTGAAAGATAGTCAACACATGGAAATGAAACGAATTCCATAAATATATTTATAGAATGTGATTAATCCATGGAAAATAAATGGGTTCCATAAAAATCTCTTTGAAGAATTATTAACCTATGGAAAATAAATGGGTTATATAAAAATATTTTTGAAACAAGATTAACCCATGGAAAAGAAATGAAATCCATAAAAATCTCATTAAAACATGGTTATCCTGTGGAAAAGAAACTGGCTCCATAAAAATCACTTTGAAATATGGTAAAACCTTGTAAAATAAACACGTTCTATAAAAATATCTTTGTAACTTGACTACCCCAAGTAAAATAATTGGATTCTGTAACAATCTCATTGAAATAAGATTAACAAATTGAAAAGAAAGGGATTCCTTAAAAATATATTTGAAACATTAATAATCCATATAATTAAGTAATCATGATAGTATCAATACAAAATATCTCCAATATAGGATATGTAAAAACAAGGTTTTTTTACATTAATGAATGGAAATTACCTTAAAATATCATTTAAACATTCTTGAGGAAATAATACTTACACATTCAATATGTCACATACCAGTTTGAAACATTTAAATCATAAGCCCCATTAAAGAATATAATTTAACAAAACATTAAACAAAATTATAATAATTCATGATATCATATTTATATGGAGTTGTATATACACCTCACATAATAAGATGGGTGTATAACAAAATAATTTTTAATAAAAGGAGATTGAGATGAAGTCCTTTACGACTTTAGTAACTTTAAAATCGTAAACCCCAAGGAAGAGAGATCCTAACATGGATATGTAAATAACCATAAATTCAAGAATAATAATCAAACAATACATTCATGTGCACTATATACATAACAAAACAAAAAGAAGCTATTAATATTGAATGTTACTCATAGAAATAAAACTGAGACGAGAAAAACCCTTACTAATTGAGTAAATTTTGAATGTATATGTAGTTCAAAGAATAACATCAATTGAAATTTTTAAAACAATTAAATAAATGAAATTCATGATATTAAATTTCATATGTAATTCTATACACCAAATAAAAGTAATTATGTGCATAATAACAAATAAGACCCAATTGATTATAAATTGAGACGAAACCTCTTACCTTGATTCTGATTTGTTTTGATTATCCTCAAAAAAAAATTAATAATAAAATTATTTTAATAATTTAGTTGTTTTATAACCATTTAAATGTTTATGATTACTTTTATTTATCTTATTATAATTTTGTATACAACTACTTAAACTATTATGTTAATGTTAGGTTTTTTTACAATGTTTGTTTTATGTGTCAAAAACAACTTTTGTAGGTCATATATTTTCAAAGGGTTCACTATTAAAACATATATATAAAAATAACCATGAAATTATTATCACATTTTACATAAATTATACTTTTAAAATCAAAAAGAATGGATGTTAATTAAAAGTGAACCAATATTACGATCATAGAGATGGTTGGTCATATGTAGGCATGAGTAACATTCACATTTTTTAATGATCATTATGAAAAGAAGTTAAGTAATGATTATATCTCTAGAATGACAGTCATATAATAAAAAAATATTATTTAATTATATATACTTAAATAAACCATTATATTTATGTGGTGATTAAAAAATAATAATCACATAGCTTCGAGGAGGTTGTAGTCCACACGTCCAAGAACGACGTTATCACTCTTTCAGTGTGTGAAATAAATAAAAGAAAATGATATTTTATATATATAAATAGGTAATTATGACAATAATGTCATAAATGTTTCATTTATATCATATATTTTTATTAAACTCATCCTTGATACATCCCATTTAAAGTATGAATGGATCACATCGATTTGAGGAGGCTATAGTCCACACGTCCACAAACGATGTTATTGTATTCCCACAAAATTATTAGTGTGAAGTTATGAGTAGTATAATGATTCTAGAAACAAAAATACACAATAATTATTATATATATAATATAAAAATATTTTTTTCATCCTAATTATCAACCATTATAGGTGATAAATGAAAAAATTAATGACATAGTTTCGCGAGGCTGTGGTCCGTTGTACGTACAAACAATGATTTTGTTACCCATTTGATGAAAGTGTGTTTAAGTTTATATAGATCCATTAACATAAAAAAAAATATTTATATTTAGATTAATTTTTTCAATATATAACCATGTAATAACAATAATTTATGGGGTTTATAAGGAAACAAAACAAAAGTTATTGTTGAAGAATATTACCTCTTTTTCAGGTTACTCCTTTTAATTTTCACCAAGTGACCTTCTTGGTTTTATTTATGAAAAAATTTATTATTCTATAGATATTGGACGTATTTTGGGATCTTATTTGGTCTAGTTTTGTGTGATCCAAATGGTTTTAGGGGTGTGAATAAATGAGGATGGTGAGTTCCGGTTTATAGTGGAGGAGGAGTGGAATTCTTGTAAATAGAAAAAGGTAAACGCTATCGGGAGGTTTCCATTAAATAATTTGACTCCAAAATTGACAAATAATGGATTTTAGAAAACTTATTAACAAAAAAACATACACCAATAATAAAAAAATCATTTTTATTGTTTTTTCTTTACTCTTTATGTTTACTCAATTTTATCTTTATAATTTTTACTAAGGTAACTTGTATACTTTTATTTACCTAGGTAATTTACCAATTAATAATAAAATTTAAAATATATTTATTAGATAATTTATACCTTTTTATTGTAAATATTATTTGAAATTATTTAAATTAATATCCTATTTGTGTGTAAAATTAATTTTAATACCAACACATTTGATTCCCAAAACCAGGTTTTAACATTAAGAGTATCAATTTCATTTAACAATTTTTACTAATTATTTTGGTAAAAAATAATTTGGCCTTATTAGACTATAAATATTATTCTCATTCCCAAAAGTTATACCCATATTTCCAAGTCCATCTCATAGAAGTTGAAAAATTTAATTTAATGCTCATATCGTAGACGTCGTGAGAAAGTGGGTTTTTATAATAAAAATATCACAAGGTTTACTAGGTTTTAATGTCTAAATTCAATATAAAAATAATTAAAATGACCTTAAATGGTTTAACAGATTTATAATTGTATTTTTAATATAAAACCAATTCAAAATATAATTTAACAATATAAATTATTTTGATGTGGAAACGGTTTTCCTTTAAAATTTAGTATTTTCTCTATTCAACAAAAATGTTACATATCAGAATATTAACAGAAATTCACCATAATATATATTTTCACATTAAAATTTAAAAAAATGTGTTTATTTTTATAAAAAAAATTTATAAAAGTGTCAAAATTCAATTTTAAACAAATTCTTAGATTAAAAGGTTATAAGACTTCTTTTTAGAAGAAAAAAAAATATAATTTTAAAAGTAGAATTAGATTTATTCTCTTATTATTCCAATAAAATATATTGGATAAATGTAAATAAATTTTATAAATTTGTTTATATATAATATATTTATTCATATTCATAACCTCCAATATGATGGTTAGGTGATAACTTCTTTGTCAAATAATAATATTAATAATATATAATTTTCGGTTAAGCTATCCATTGTGTGCAACTCAAGTTTTCAGAGATTTTAAATAAATTTGACATAAAATATTTCATAAAATATATGTTTTTTTAATAAATTTATTTATTAGTTATCAATTAAATATTATTTTCCTTGAACGATATTTTGTCTTAATTTCCACTCCATTGAGAGAGAGTTGGTATTATGCACCAATGTATTTTTATGAGATGTGTCTACTACCTATTTGATATGTTATATAATTTATATATTTATATTAATTATATTTAATTTTTCATTTGAATTTATTTCTTTCCTAGGGTTATAATTATAAAGTTACCAATGTGGTAAGATTTTATTTCACAATCTCATCATTATTCTGGAATATTTTCATTTAAGTCTCTACTGGGAGAATTATTTAATATTTCAATCAAAAATAAAACTGACTTTGTTTTTCAAATCATTCAGGAATATTTTTCTTCCTTATCCATATTTTCATAAATTGTCTAACAAAATTCATTTTTATTTCTCAATTGATTTATTAAAGATATTTTTACCCATGTTTGGATTTTTAAAAAATTATTTAAAATGTATCGTCTTATCCTTTTCCTAATAATGAAATTTTTGAATTTTTACCAAAAATATAAAAGGAATATTTAATTATCATAATTTATATGAATTTAATTTTACCATTTTCATTACCAATAATTTACTTAATGATTCCTTTATAAATTTACAAAAAAATTTGAAAATAATTTTTTAATATTTGGAATTAACTTTTTTTTAAAAAGTCGTTTTCAAAGAGAAAAGGGTTTTTTACGCAATAAATTTTTAATTATCTTTTCATAGTGTTTCTATGTGTCAATGAAAATAACTATTTATTTTAATTATACTCCAATGGAGATATTTTGTAATGATATCATTCTTATGATTTCTCTAGATGTTTTATGATCAATTTGACTAGGTAAAGGATTGAAATTCACTTTATTGATTAATTTTGTATTCTAAAACTCTATCTTGAATAATTCACTTTATTTTGATCATTAAAAATTATATTTAAATTAAATATCCATATAATTTGTTTTAGGGATATGATTATTTCCTAAACAATGTTCTATTTTTACACATACTGTTTTAATATGAAATTTATTAGATTAATTGTGGAAAATATTGATTAATACCTTTTATTTACTCAATGTGGATATTTATTGACAAGAAATATTGTTTATGAATTGAATTGGTCATTAAATATATGAGGAATGCATTGTAAATGTAGTGACAAGTGGGGTTTGATTATATATAGTCTTTAAATACATCGACAAGTCTTATTAAAAAATTTAGTAATCTATAATTAAATAGGTTTTTGTTGTATACCAACAAATAAATTAATTTATCTTTGCATATGGTCTTGATGGTACAAATATCATGATTTCTGAAATCATGAAGTCGAATGTTAATAATTTCCTTAATTTAGGATATAGTTATTAATAACAATGTGAATATTTTATATGTTATGATATCCATGGATTAGATTCAGGATAATGTGATTATTTATATGAAATTATATGATCATAATTTATTATTTCCATATTATTATACATTCTCAAGTTATTGATTAAATAACATGTTTTTTTAGTTATTTAGAATTCCATATTTATGATTCCTTATTGGTTCATGATAACTTCCATTGTACGTGACCTTTACAGAGCATCTGAGATCACCCTTATTTTTTATCCTTTTCCCAGGATATGGGGAATGAATATTTGAATGAGTTTAAGGATGCATAATGTTTAAATTTACTATATTATAAATTATGTTTTAAAATGTAATGTGAGATTCATGTATGTATCTATTTTACCAAGTCGAGTAAACTATTCGGTTATTTAAGATGGGATCCCTTGTATCTTATGCTAGAAAAATAAATTAACCACAATTTTTAGGCTACTAGATTCTTGTTATCTATTGTTTCTTATTAGGTGAAATATTCCCCCCAATGATTACTTTTGATGCTCTCAGTTCTTTTTCCCCCACAGGTTGATCGGGGATACACCTTGACAATGTTGTAGGTCATCTTAGTTTCTCATTTTAGGGTAAAACGTAAGTTGGTCCATGAAAAAATGGAATCAGAGCCTTGTTTCATAAGAGTAACTAGGTTCATGGAATGATCATTCTTATTTTGGGGTATCTAGTATATTAGATATAAGACTATATAGACTCATGTATGAGGTACATGAATCAGATAGAAACCTTTTTCTCACTATAAACCTTGAGTAACCATGGGTTGTATGGTTTGAGTCTTCAATTTTGATTTTTTTCTGAATTTTTTAAAGGATTTATATTTTTTAACGGATGAAAATGGGAGTTGAATTAGGGACATGCAGTGAGCTAATAAAACCCATAAACCCTCATTGATCCAAAGTTGAAAATTCATCATGAATTCTAGTTGTGGTTACACAATTGAAACATGGTTTTGTAAACCATTTTTTCAATTCATACAAAACCACTATCCCATCTTTTGGAACCATTGGTGTGGTGTGATGTTACTGATCAGGTTTTGGTGGGTGTTTTTTTGATAAAAATGGTTGGTTTTAAAAGAAAATTAAAATTACTATGGTGTCCAAATTTGATTAGGGATATCTTATGGTAAAAATTTGGTATTCAAAGGAAATGTGGGGTTCTTATATTTGGAAATGGTCATGTAAATTCTGAAAGTGGTTTATTTTAAATGAAGTTTCAGATTTGATGTTGAAATGTATTTGTTTAAAAATTATTTTAATGAATATTTTTTCGAATTTTGTTTTCTATTCTTAGTTTATTGATTAGTTTTATGACTTTGTTTTATAAATAAGAAATTTTAAAGAGGCTTTTGAGACAAATTAAAATGTAATTGGTGATTGAGAACTTTCAAATTATTTCAATAAGAAGCATGAATAGTTTAAAATGGGTATATAAGTGAACCTTTATGATTTTAAAATATATTTTTTTGATTTTGAAATGATTAAAAATGATTTTTTTAACATGTCCAATTTTTTAATTCCAATGGGTTGATATTTTTATTCATTCACATGAGTGCTTATTTTATAATGGGATGTCCTTTTGTATGAGGGTTAGTTTTCTTTGGGATGTGATTGGTCATATCTTATGTTATCCCCTTTATTTAAAGTATCCATCCCATAAATTTCTTGAGTGTTTTGGAATATAGAAGATTATACCCTGTGTAATTTTATTTGGTTTGGAATTTGAGTTTCCAGTGTGGTTATTGTTTTGGTGATATTTATATTTGGAAGGTTTGTACTGAAATAAATTCTAGGATAAATTTCTAAGGTGGCTAGTATAGATGATGAACCAATCAAATTTGTATGTTGGATACTATTAGATAGATTTTAAAGGGGCCACTATGATTGGAGATCTATGAATGAGGTCATAAGTTACCCTTACCTATTCTTTGAACTAAGATTAAAACTCATGTTGTGTTGAAATGATATGTTAATGATTTATGACTCTTCCATTGTTATCCATCATTAGAATAATTTTGGTGAGTATCTTGATCCTCAGTGTATTAGGATTTTCTTTTGAGAGTGATTCTATGTGTGTGTTTTATTTTAATGTTCTTGGTACCTTGTTTTATTTGGACTGTAAATAGTGGTTTTGTGAGATTATAAATGTTTATTAATTCGATATTTTTGTTTAATCCTCTTTGGCAGGGGGTTTGGGTTTTGGTTCAGTTAACCTTAGTATTATTCCATGTCTTTTTTTATTTCTTACCTCCTTAATTTTCATTAATATGTGGGTTTTATTTGGGGTGAATTAATATTTCATTATTGATTATAGAAATAGGTGCCTTCTGTATTTATGGAATGTGTTTTAATAGGGTGACATGTTTGATTTTTTTTGTTGGAGGCTTGTTATATTTACTTTAGGGGTCCCTTGGAGTGCATTATTTTATTAAACCACTATTCTAGTTTAAACCTTGATGGGTGGGTAGACCCATTATAGGTCTCAAATTTCAAGTTTCTTCTTATACTTGTTAGGTGTGACTTGTGGAGTTAATATTCATACATAATGAGGTTGTTTTTTTATTTTTGGATTAGTTTATAGATTGTTGTTTGGGAGTGTTATTCTTCATTTCATTGTCTCTCTTGAGTTATGTGAATTTATGGGGGAAGTTTTATATTGTGGATAATTTTCTCATATCAATCTTGTTTTTATTTGTTTATTTATTTATTTAGGATTCTATATTCTTCTTTTCATGTTTTAAGATGATTTCCCATGAAAATATTAAAATTTTGGGTTTTAGTTAAGGGTTCATGATTAATACTAACTATGAAAATGTATTTTATTTTTAAAAGACCCGTTTTTAGGGTTGAAACATGGTTTATTAGACTATTTGGAACCCCTTTTCTTATATAGTATGGGGATAATGGTTAATGCGTGATTTGAATAACTATTCAGTCAAGCCTTGTGGCCTACCCAAAAATTTCATAATTTTAATTTTACGTCTTTCCCACTCCAAAATTAGGAACCCCACTTAGGTTTCTCCCCCTCTCACAAGACACCCCCATGGAAAGGTCAAGAGATATTTACCTCTCTACCCTTTGGATTTATGTCCCACCTATTTTGGATTTTGGTAGTTTCTCCATAGGTAAGGTCTTATTCTTCCTTGATAATCCAACCTCTATTGTTATTTATTATTCTCATGTCCAGGTTTCATATTGGTTAAACCATAGGTATGTTTTTTTCTCGAATTTGTTTTATTTCATTCCTATTGTGTGTGGACTACCACATAGGTTGTTTCCCCCCCATATTTGATATTTTGCATCATTTACACATGATGGAGGTATGTTTCTATCCTTTTCCTTTCCATGGAATAATATAAAATTCATAAATGTTTCTAAATTTATTTTAAATAAATTCCTCATATTGATCCAATATATTAATTGATTTAAAAACATTATGGGTTAATGATTAGATTTAAAATGGGTTTTCCAAGCTTATGATTTTCTGCTAAAATTATATAAATGATATATGTTTTATAAAATTATCAAGAGCCATTTTTATTAAAATTATTGTGTTTTAAATGATGGTTTCATTTTAATATGTTATCAATGTAGGTTTGTGAGATTTAATTTTGGTTTGTTGGGTTATTTCCATTTTTTGGTTTTGATGGTTCTACTATAAAATTTGTGTGCCTTGATGTGTGACTTGAATTGTATCCCTTTATTTGATCCCTTTTCATCCCATTGAATGTTTATATATATGTCGGTCATATGTATATATCTATATCTACACATATGAGTATGTATAAATGTGTATATGTATATATATATATATATATGGAAATTTCATTGAATTCTTTGGATAAAATATAGGTTTTCAATTGTCAATTTGTTTCAAAAGATGCTCTCCAGAAGAGATCTAAATTGTATAATTTCTAAAATATTGTTTATAGGAACGTTCAAAACAATTAGAAAAATGGTTTGATGATCATATTGTTTTCAAATGGAATTTTGAAAGAGGATGTTTTCTTATATGAACCATTATTTGTTTTGAATTCTTACACCAGGTTGGTACCTTGAAATGGTTTTCATAAAAAACTATACCCCTACATATAATCCCATAACATCTAGTTATGTTATAGTGTTATTTTTCATTTTATTGGGGTGTTTCACTTGAATGGTGTAGGGTGGTGGGTTTAGTAACATGTTTGTATTTTTTGGGATCTTGATTGATGTGTTATGTCTAAAGGCTTCCTCAATTCCCTCTTTTATGATGAGATCCTTGGAATCTTAGTGAGGGGGAGAGATGTTTATATTCAGTCCTGATGAGATGGAATTATTCCACTATGGTATTATAAAGGCTATTGGAGAGTTCCACATATGAGGATGGTTGAGGGAAGTTGGTTGTTTATAGTCCTATGAATGTATCTATAATGTACCATCTTGGGCCCACTCAACTTGTCACCCGATTTGGCACACCAGAAGTCCTCAAGAATGCCACCCTGAATTATCTAGGCATCCAATAAGTGGCGAGGGTCAGGAAGGTTTAGTGGGGAGTTATAACTTTTTAAAAAAGTGAAATAATAGTGGAAAATATCAAAAAAAAAAAAAATATAGATAATAATCAGATTATTCATAATTAGATAAACTAAAAAATCATGCTATAATAAATGAAATGAAACTTATAATCATATAGACTCAAATCATGAAAAACATCAAAAACTTTCAGGGAACTGGGAAAACTCCAATGTAAAATAAACAATATTATATTAAAATACAACATGCTATACAACTAACATGTATCCAAACAACATTCATTATCTCTACAACACTCGTGCAACACCAGCTCGATCCTAAGACTCCACACGAGTGGATCTAATTGATCTAACAACATTGGGCCTCATCCCCATCCATCATGAATCCTATGCCCTAAACTAATAGAATACATTAGTTATGTATACACAACTAGGTACACTACAATGGGTGAGAAATAAATCTTATTAGGCTGAACCCGATGGTGAACCTATAAATCTATATTCATAACAAGTGCATGCACATGTGATAGGATCAGCCAAGCTAAAACTAATAACATCTAGAATAAAATAAAAAATGCATAAAATAATGGTGGGGAACTAGGTAAAATTCAAACCATTGGTTTAAACTTGACACCCATGGTAAATATACCCCTACTCTGGCACAAGCCATAGGATTTAGAACACATGGCTCACCTGGCCACATGATAACCAATATATCCATCAGATCTACATAGGATCTCTAAGAATTTTAAATTAAAGAGGCATGAATGTAGAACCCCATGTCATAACCATAGGTTTCCACTTGAAAATTGAATATAATGGGCTCTAAGTCTCCAATATCCTGATCTAATATAGAGATATGAACATCTTGGTTGACATAACTAGAGAACCTATCAGCCCCAAAAAGTATTGCAGAACAAATCAGGAACTAGAAATGGACCAAATAAGGGGAGATACATATTTTTAAACCTATAATACTACATAATCCATGGTTCAAAGAACACAGTATCCTCAAAAAATTTAATAATACACACTATGTGAGTTCCTCGTAACCTCATGAGCCAAAAGCCACTTCATTCAAGGTGTCACACTAAACAATATGAGGGTTTCACTCATTTAAATCTACCATTATCACCCTAATCTCATCTAACCACAACCATAAAACTAAGAAGAGAACCAGATCAATACTCTAGTCAAATTTTTGATCTAATATATATCAAGGTTCTTCACTCCATCTAATTTTCAAAAAATAAACTACTTCAAACATCATGGCCAAAGGCTAACAAAATGTTGAACAATCCAACCTCAAACCCACTATGAAAATAGCTAAACTAGTAGCTATGATCCACTCTAATACAACAAAGCATGGGGCTTCTATCAGCACCCTAGATCTTAGAATCTAAAAAATATCCACCATGGTTTATCCCTAATGAAAATCAGGTATTAAAACAACTCAAGGCTCCCATTGACCTTAAGGTTACAAAATAAAGCGACGGCCACCATAGAGACTCCCCTAATGAAGCCAATATCTCAAACCATGCCCAAAGAAACATCATCAAATGGGTAAAGGCCACAAAAATATTAAAAAACCCAATAAGGGTTTCATCCAGCTCATCCAAAATCATAGAAAATTCCTAGTTTAGAAAAACCCAAATGGACCTCAGTGTCCTCTAGCTGATCCTGCTTCAAAAACATTCCCAAAGGGGCATCAAAATAACAATCCTACAAATATAAACATTCAATATTTTCCTCTTGACCACCGAAAAAGTAGGACCCTCCACAAGGTCTCCTTGACATAGGAAAAACATCAAAAAAATTACCACAATAAGAAAACCTTACTCTATCATCCTGGGAAACATCTTATCCTTAGGTACCAAATCACCCACAAGGGAATCCAATCCCACACAAAACCACCTAGTAATTCTCATTAGATGGCCATGATATACAGAGATCATTTCTGTAAGAACCTGGTTCTTATTTTTGAGGTACGAGCTTCTTCTTTTTTCCTTTTCCTTAAGTGTTTTTGAGATAATATGGAAAATGGGGAAAATCCTAAAATTTTGGAACTACACGCCGTGTACTTTTTCCACACGCCATGTACTTTTGGTCGTGTTGGGATAAGTACACGGGGCGTGTAGCCATGTCGGCGACAAGGGGTTTAGGAACCGACTACATGTCGTGTAGTGGTACCTTACACGCCGTGTAGTCAGTCAGAAGGCTTGAACAGTAAGGTGGTGGAGTCGCCGCCAGCTGGGTGACAGTACACTATGTTTACTCAAGAGTACATGTCATGTACTCAGGTTAATAGATGAACAGTGTGGCGGTGCCCCCAAATGGACAGTTAAATGAAAGAAGTACACGCCATGTACTTTTTTTCGGCTTAAAATAGGCAGTAGCCGCCTCATTCGGCAGAGGAGGCGTTTGAGCCATTTTGGAGCCAAGGAGGACGATCGGACCTTTGATGATCCGTTGGGGGTTCGTCTGGAATCGGTTTCCGCCTCGGACGATCTCGTGGGAACCGCACGGGTAAGCCATCTCCTCTCCTAGTATCGTTCTTACCAATTCTTTCCCAAGGGGAAGTTATATACGTATGAATGGATTTTTTTCGTCATGAGATCTACACCGTTTTTTGGCATTTCTAGAGTCTGCATTAGGGTATAACGTTCATTGTTGTATAAGGTAGGTGTCTTTGTGTTTATTTTCCAACTGTCATGTGTTTTTGGGCATTTTCGTGCCACAAACCCATGTTGGGGTGTCATGTGGCTGAGGTTGTTGCTATATTTAATGCCTAAAACTGCATAAGTGATTAAATTGTGATAATAAAATGATGGTTGGGGTCATTTCTAGGATACAGAACCACCCCCGGGGTGAGTTTCACGGTTTAGCCATTTGGCCAGGATACCCGAGGGTATGCCTTTAATGTAGTAATTATAGAATTTCCTTGCGAGGAATTTCATGTTTACAGCATTTTGATATGTTGGGCATGGACCGGTTACCTGTTTGGCCTAAGGGAGTTGTTGTGATTAGCCTACGAGCACTACAATTTTTAGCCCGAGGACTATAGTTATTTCGGCCTGAGGGAAACTTCTTCCGTGCCTGAGGGCCATAGACTCTGTGCCTGAGAGAGACACTACCTACGCCTGAGGGAAAATTTCTGTTACGCCTGAGGGAAATTGCCTGCGGGTTGGGTTCTGCTTACCTGAGGGTACGGTCTTGCTTGTCTAAGGACGTAGACTGGTTGTTTAGAAATGCACTGTGGTGATTTCTAGTATATAATGATTTAAATGAATAATAAAATGGAAATTTAATAGGTAGTTAGTTACTTTTGAGTACTGCTTACTTTATTGCATTTTACTACGGCACACTGTTGTTGCCTTCTTATACGCCGTTGGGCACGGGCCTTTGGTAGGTGCCTACTGAGATATATTTCTCACACCCTATTTGGGTCATGCTTTTCACCCAAACAGATTACGTTTCTGCAGGTGTAGAGAGGGGAAAGAGTCCCTATACAGGTACTTGACTATTGCTGAGGAGTATGAGGGCATGGGAGCGAGCCTAGGCTTGCGATGCCGCTACTATCTATTGTTCTTTTTTTGTTTTACTCTGTATTTTTTTGTACTTCATTGATGTATAAAATGTTCTGGCTATTTTCTTAGAACTTGAAACATGTATCATCATGACTTATATACTTTTGGTTATATCCACTTCTTTAATTTATTTCAGTTGTGTATGTTTACTGCTTCTGCTGTCGTTGTATGTTTACTTTGTACTCAGATGCACTACACTTTGAAAAATGATGGTATAGTTTCCCCACTATCAGACCTGGGCCCTCGCTGCTAGTCGGTAGCCTCTGGCGTTTGGGGAAATGCGCTTGAGGTCACATGGCGAACTGGGTTCGTGGAACCCGGGTCCAGGATGTTACAAAGTGGTATCAGAGGGAGGTTCTTTTCTTTGACTTACTATTTGGAGCCTTAGTCAGGGATATGAGGGAACGGTAGTTGGTAATAAGTTGTGCCCGGACGTAGCTAACCAGTGTACCGGGAAAATCTAGTCTACTTCGTATTTTGTAATATTTTGATTTTTCAATTTTACGGTTGATATGTTTTCACCGTTGGGTGACGCACTTGTATTGTGCTGTTATATTTTATATGTGGGTTCTATTTAGTTGCAACCTGATGAGACGAGCGTATGACATATCATGCATCATATAGGCACATGCTTAATATCACATGCCATGCATAGTTTCCATGCCATGTAGGTGCATTAGAAATTCGCATGTTGTTGTGATAGTTATTGTACTACAAAAGAAAGATGTTGTGATAGCCGCTCTGATAAAATACCTGCTATGTCATAGGGTAATTTTATGTGATCTTGTTTATAGAATGAACGCCAAACTTCGGTTTTTGGGGATTATGGTCCCTCATTGACCGGAATTTGGCAGATCATTGACTGTTTATTGGTTATAACACAAATAAGATGTCAAACTTTGATTCGTGGGCACTATGGGCCCTCACGGATCAGAATTTGACACTTAGGTGTTCGTTTTTAGTATTTTCTAGGTTCCAGAGATGCTTCTGAGGCATACTATCTGGAAACCCAGTATAGACACCGTGTAGTATTTTTATACACAACGTGTATGCTCTTCTGTTCGGGAAGAAAAATGAACTTTTTGCGTACACGCCGTGTACCCTGAGTACACGCCGTGTAGTCTCTTCCCGTGTCACAAACTGTGTTGGCGGTGACATGGGGTAGGGAAAGGCTTGGGTAAATCATGCCGTTTACTGAATGGAAACGCCGTGTAGTGTGACCCGGAGTACAGCCGTGTAACTAACAACACGGGTCGGTGAACTCCTTGACAGAACACGCCGTGTCAATTATAGACACACCATGTAGTGTGACCAGGGGACTCGGGTGTGTAACTAACAACATGGGTCGGTGTCATCTCTCCCTGAACAGGCCATGTACCTATAGGACATGCCGTGTAGGCTTGTCCGAGGACATACCATGTGGAGTTAGTTGTGTGGCTGGGAAATAGGGTGGTGTACACTCCATGTGTGGGTGTAACATGCCGTGTAGTGTCAAGACGAGTAGTCGAATGTGTCACAATAGACACTGGAAGTTCGAAAATAACACCCTAAACGCCTTGTAGATATTATACATGCCGTGTAGTTTTGTTTTAATGGAAGCCGTGTGGCTTAGCCTTGTAGAAGGACCCGGGCAGGGGAACGGAAGTCAAGTACACTCCGGGTAGTCATTGTACACGTCGTGTAGTATTGTTTTTCAAATTTTGAAATGCATTCTTCCTCTTGTTCCTTTGTGGTTCCTTCATTTTAGTCTTAATAAACTTGAATCTAAGGCGTGCTTTTGACCCTGTAGTGTCATGCCGCCGAGACGACTGTGAGTTGTTCTCCAAGAGAGCGGCGAAAATTATACTCCGGAGATAGTGGGCCATGGGATACCAGTTGATCCTCCAGCAGATCCAGATACGGTGTGAGCTACTATATCCGAAACAAGCGCGGAGGTGCGGTTCTATGAAGGCTTTATGCGGTTCTTGCAGACCTTTCAGAGAGCACTGCATGCTGCAACATCTATGGCTGAGTTGAATCGTATCTTCTCGCAGCAGCATCCGACCATGTTTTTAGGGGATGGCGGACCTCAGGCTGCGGAATCTTGGTTAGGATCGATGCAGACTATTTTCGAGTGTCTTGAGACGCTTCCAGGGTGGAGGGTCAATCTCGCGACATACATGCTGCGTGATTTTATCCAAGAGGTGGTGGGATGTTACCACCTAGTCAGAGCATCACAGAGACTTGGCGTGGGAAGATTTTCAGGCAGTCTCCTATGACTTCTTCTTTCCCGAGACGCTGAGAGTAGATATAGCTCGAGAGTTCATGAATCTGCAGCCGGGCGCTATGTCGGTGATTGACTATTCTGCTCATTTTACAGAGCTTCAGTATTTTGAACCCGTGCTAGTGGGTGATGGGACGCTGAGAGCCAGACGTTTTGAGGATGGTCTTCGGTATGACATCTGAGCACTAGTAAATGTTTTCAGGTTTCCTACTGTACACCGGATTGTGAATCAGGCAATGATTATATAGGGGAACCTGCGGGAAGCTAGTGGTGTGGGCCAGAGCGGTTCCGCAACAATTACTAGTATTATTTCTACTGGAAAGAGGAAGAGACAGATAGACTTCTCTCAGGGTGGCAGTACCAGCCAAGCAGCTTCTTCAGGTGGTCCGGTCAGGTGCTACTAGTGTGGCAGAGAGGGTCAAAAGAGACCGCAGTGTCCACAAGACCCAGTGGAGTGCCGAGCTTGCGGGAATATGGGTCATCTGCAATGCTTTTTTAGGGCATTTCCACCAGTGGCTAGTGAGAGGGGTTTCGTGCTTACTCCGCATGCGGGAGCAGGACCGATGGCTTCTTACCAGTCAGGGAACTGGAATGCGTCAGGGTGTGCAGGAAGAGATGGTGGTCGTGGTCGTGGTAGCCAGACACCAGGATCGCAGAGGCAGTAGGGTGAGACAACTCAAGGTAGCCAAGCTGTGTCACAGGGTCGCGACACTGGGAAGGGATATGTAGTGCAACAGACCCAGCAGGAGCAGGATCATGGAGCTTCTACAATCAGAGGTATTATTCTAGTAGCTTTTGTCTTTTCTTCAGTACTTTTTCATACGGGTGCTATGCATAGTTTCATATATGTACCCATTGTGGAGAGCCTTGGGCTCTGTGTTTCTTATTCTTCTGATATCTTGATACTAGACACTCCGTTGGGAACTAGGATGGCTGGTGTGCGTCAGTGCAAGTAGTTCCCCCTTGAGGTTGGTGGGTGTCACTTCCATTGGGACCTCTATGTCTTTGACATGACGAGTTATTATTTCATTCTTAGGATGGACTGGACGGTTTCCGTTTTGTGCCTTTGTAGACTGCTATCGTAGTAGGGTGGGTTTCACGTCACCTGAGGGCGGAGAGTTCTATACAAGGGCAAGTGGGATGTTCAGGCAAGTCGAGTTGGACCAGAGCATCATGGGAATGGTGGAGTCACAGCCCAGATGGCAAGCTTATATCTGGATGACCAGGGGAATTTTCAGATAGATTTCACTCCAGTTGTGGATCGTTTCAGAGATGTCTTTTCAGATGAATTTTCAGGTCTACCTCCAGTGCGTGAGGTGGATTTCTCTATCGAACTTGTGCCAGGAGGAACACCGGTGTCCATTCCTCCTTATAGGATGGCTACACATGAGCTACAGGAGCTCAAGAGGTAGTTAGAGGAGATGCAAGAAAATGTCTTTATCTGACCCAGTACTTCTCCTCAGGGTTCTCCGGTCCTTTTTGCAAAGAAGGCAGATGGTACCCTTAGACTCTGCATGGATTATCGGAAGCTGAACCAGTTGACGGTTAAGAACCGGTATCCCTTGCCGAGGATTGATGATCGGTTTGATTATCTTCATGGAGAACGAGTGTTCTCAAAGATTGACTTGATATCCGGTTATCATCAGCTGTGCGTGAGACCATCAGATACACTTATTACAGCTTTTCAGAGCAGATATGGTCTGTACGAGTACTTGGTTATGCCGTTCGGACTCACGAATGCGCCAGCGGTTTTCATGGCTCTGATGAATCGTGTGTTCCATCCGTATCTTGATTCTTTTGTGGTAGTATTCGTGGACGACATCTTCGTGTACTCTCACACTCGACACGACCATGCCACCCATCTTGAGATCGTATTGAGTACACTGAGAGAGCATAGGCTATATGCTAAGCTCTCAATGTGCCACTTTTGGATGGACCGGATTCACTACCTGTGTCACATTATCTCAGAGGCAGGAGTTGCAGTAGACCCAGAGATGGTGAGAGCAATAGTTTCCTAGGAACAGCCTAAGAACGTGTTTGAGATACAGAGTTTCTTAGGGCTGGTTGGTTACTACAGATGCTTCATATAGGACTTATCCCGCTTAGCAACACCATTGACAGGTCTGACTAAGAAGGATGTGAAGTTCGTTTGGTCAGAAGCTTGCGAGACAGCTTTTCATGACCTGAAGGGAAGGTTGACATCAGCACCGATCCGGATACTCCCAAAGCAGTGAAAGAGCTATATAGTTTACTATGATACATCAGGGATTGGACTGGGAGCCGTTTAGATGATGGGTGACCGAGTTGTTGCGTATGGGTCTCGACAGTTGATTCCACATGAGAGGAATTACCCGACGCATGATCTTGAGTTGGCTGCAGTTGTGCATGTGTTGCGCTGTCGGTGACATTATCTGTTGGGAGAACATTTTGTGGTTTTCACCGACCACAAAATACTCGGGTATATCTTTACTCAGTGTGATCTGAATCTGGGGCAGAGGAGGTGTGTTGAGTACCTACAGTCCTTCTATTTTGAGCTTGCCTATACACCTAGTAAAGGTACTGCAGTAGCTGATGTACTGAGCAGGAAGACTCAGATATAGAAAGTGCAGAAGGCCAGTGGTGAGTGGAAGCTCATGGCTTTGTTCTCTGAGATGCATCTGGAGGTGCACGACAGTTAGGGGCAGGCTTATCTTTCCTCGTTAGCTGTGACTTCCACCCTCCTGGAAAAAGTGAGGATGAGGCAGCTATCTGATTAAGAAGGCCTAGTTCTACAGGAGTCGGTGGAAAGTGAGGACCCTCCTCCCGGTTGGGAGATAGGCGATGATGAGGTTTTGTGTTTCCATGTACGAGTGTGGGTTCCAGGGGATATACGAGAGGAGCTGATGTGGGAGTTTCATGCTTCAGCTTGGGCAGTTCATCCAGGGGTTACCAAGATGTACCGTGACTTGAGGCATTATTACTAGTGGCCGGGTATGAAGATAGAGATAGCTGGTTTGTTATGAGGTGTTCCACCTGTCAGCAGGTGAAGGCAAAGCACCAGAGGCCAGCTGGGCTATTACAGCAATTACCCATTCCAGAGTGGAAATGGGATTATATCACGATGGATTTCATGACAGGATTTCCAAGGTCACCTCAAGGCAATGATGTCGTGTGGGTTTTTGTGGATAGACTCACGAAGGTAGGTCACTTTTTTCCGATCAAGGAGACCTTCGGTGTTGACGAGCTCAGAAGGATGTACATCCGAGATATCGTACATCTTTATGGGGTCCCTCGTTCTATCGTTTCTGATAGGGACTCCCTCTTTACAACTTTTTTCTGGAAGATTTTTCATAGGGTGATGGGTACACATGTTCTTCTGAGCACAGCATACCACCCTCAGACAAATGGCCATTCAGAGCGGATGATACAGGTGCTAGAGGACATGTTGTGTGCATGCGTCCTAGACTTTGGGGGCTCTTGGGAGAAGCATATACCCTTAGTCAAGTTTGCCTATAACAATATTTTTCAGGAAACTATTGAGATGGCACCATACGAGGATGTATTTGGTAGGCCATGCCAATCACCTTTGTCCTGGTTAGAGGCAGGTGAGGCAGATTTACTTGTACCACAGCTCATACAGAAGACATCTGAGCAGGTCCAGTTGATTCAGAAGCGGATGGCTACCGCGCAGTCTCGTCAGAAGTCTTATGCTGATCGCCATAGACGACCCTTGGAGTTCGTGGCCAGGGATCAGATTTTCCTACGTGTTTCGCTGAGGCTGGGACACAAACGGATCAGGAGACAGTGTAAGCTTTCACCAAGGTATGTGGGACCATTTGATATTCTGGAGAGAGTCGGGCTGGTTCCCTATTGGTTGCAGTTACTGCAATGGTACTGAGCCATGCACGACGTCTTCCACGTGTCTCAGTTGCGTCGCTACCATTCAGACCCATCTCACACCTTTCAGCTAGAGGAGGTTGAGCTTCAGCAGGATGCATCCTTTGAGGAGCATCTGGTCCGTATCGTAGACAGGAGCACGAAGTTTCTCCATGGCCGGTCATTTCCTCTCGTATGGGTGCTATGGAAGTATGGCCGAGTGCAGGATGAGACCTAGGAGCGGGAGGCTGACGTACGTTCTCAGTGGCCAGAGCTATTCTGAGCTTATTCTTTTCCAGCCTAGAAAGGGAAATTCGCGGACAAATTTCCATAAGGGGGGAAGTTTGTAAGAACCCAGTTCTTATTTTTGAGGTACATGCTTCTTCTTTTTCCTTTTCCTTAAGTGTTTTTGAGATAATATGGAAAATGGGGAAAATTCTAAATTTTTGGAACTACACGCTCTGTACCTTTTCCACACGCCGTGTACTTTTGGTCGTGTTGGGATAAGTACACAGGGCGTGTAGCCATGTCGGCGATGAGGGGTTTAGGAACTGACTACACGCCGTGTAGTGGTACCTTACACGCCGTGTAGTCAGTCGACATGCTTTAACAGTAAGGCGGTGGAGTCGCCACCAGCTGGGTGATAGTACACGCCGTGTACTCAAGAGTACATTCCAGGTACTCAGGTCGACAGATGCACAGTGTGGTGGTGCCACCAAATGAACAG
The DNA here is from genome assembly GCA_963277665.1 of Viscum album. Lineage (NCBI taxonomy): Eukaryota > Viridiplantae > Streptophyta > Magnoliopsida > Santalales > Viscaceae > Viscum > Viscum album. Next base: position 173,381,710 of record OY728146.1, on the reverse strand, counting down.
TTAAATGAATGAAGTACAGGTCGTGTACTCAGAAGTACACGACGTGTACTTTGTATTTTCGGCTTAACATAGGCAGTAGCCTCCTCATTTGGTAGAGGAGGCGTTTGAGCCATTTTGAAGTCAAGGAGGATGGTCAGACCTTTGAATATCTGCCAGGGGTTCGTCTGAAATCGGTTTCTACCTCGGACGATCTCTTTGGAACCACACGGGTAAGCCCTCTCCTCTCCTAGTACCATTCTTACCAATTCTTTCCCGAGGGGAAGTTATTTACCTTTGAATGGGTTTTGTTCTTCGTCAGATCTACACCATTCTTGGGTGTTTCTGGAATCGGTGTTTGGGTATAATGTTCGTTGGCGTATAAGGTATGTGGCTTTGTGTTTATTTTCCAACTTTCGTGCATTTTTGTGCATTTTCATGCCACGAACCCATGTTGTGGTGTCGTGTGGCTGAGGCTGTTTCTATATTTAATGCCTAGAACTGCATAGGCAATTAAATTGTGATAATAAAATGCTGTTTGGGATCATTGCTGGGATCCGGAACCACCCCGGGGTGAGTTTCACTGTTTAGCCGTTTGGCCAGGATACCCAAGGGTATGCCTTCAATGTAGTAATTGTAGAATTTCCTCGAGAAGAATTGCTTTTTTACTGCATTTTGATATGTTGGGCATGGCCCGGTTACCTATTTGGCATGATGGTGTTGTTGTGATTAGTCTATGGACACTGCACTGTTTAGCACAAGAGCTGTAGTTATTTCCGCCTGAGGGAAACTTCTTCTGTTCCTAAAGGCCATAGACTCTATGCCTGAGTAAGACACTACATACACCTGAGGGAAAAATTTTGTTATGCCTGAGGGAAATTACCTACGGGTTGGGTTCTTCTTACCCGAGGGTAAGGTCTTTCTTGTCTGAGGACGTGGTCAAGTTGTTTAGAAATGCACTGTGGTGATTTCTAGTATATAATGAATTAAATTAATAATAAAATGGAAATTTAACTGGTAGTTAGTTACTTTTGAGTATTGTTTACTTTATTGTGTTTTACTACTGTACACTATTTTTGCATGCTTACACGCAGTTGGGCACGGGCCTTTGGTGGGTGCCTAGTGAGATATATTTCTCACACCCTGTTTGGGTCATGCTTTTTAGCCCAAACAGATTACATTTCTGTAGGTGTAGATAGGGGCAAGAGTCCCTATATAGGTACTTGACTGTTTCTAAGGATTAGGAGGGCATGGGACCGAGCCTAGGCTCACGATGCCGCTGCCAGCTGTTGTGCCTGTTTTGCTGTACTCTGTATTTTGTTGTAATGCATTGATGTATAACATGTTCTTGCTATTTTTTTAGAACATAAAACATGTAGCATCTTCCTTAATATATTGTTGGTTATATCCACTGCTATAATTTATTTCAGTTGTGTATGTTTACTGCTTCCGCTGTCATTGTATGTTTACTTTGTATTCCGCTGCGCTACACTTTGAAAAATGAGGGCATAGTTTCCCCACTATCAGAACTGGGACCTCACTCCTAGTCGGCAGCCTCTGGCGTTTAGGGAAATGTGCTTGAGGTCACGTGGCGAACTGGGTTAGGGGCACCCGTTGCGTGGCACCCGGGTCCTGGACGTTACAATTTGATTCGTAACCAGCGGACAAGAGTATTCTCAAGAGTCCCTTAGACTCATTTCAATAGTTCAACATATTAATGAAACTCATTTGGAAGAACTAATTCTTGATTTCAACCCATACCAAATTCTTCAACAACCCTAATCTTTAAACATGAAAGATAAACCTCATCTTCTATAACCTTTATTAACTTATCCCAACATGAAGGGACAACCCATGACCTCCTTACGGGTACTACATGATCCTGTCTTTTGAGAACCAACCAAAAGGACTTCTAACAACATTGGAAAACATCCAATAGTGAATAATTATAATAATCTCACAATACTCATTGGGGACTCATAGGTCACAACGTAACCCGTAGGAGATTTGAAAATCCAAACCTCAAAGAAATCCCCCCACAAATGATTTCCCACTGGAAAAATAATCAAAAGAACCTGTAAATAATGAAAATACTCAAACATGATGATATATGAGAAAAAATGATCATAATTGTCTACTCACAAGTATGATTCTTAATTTGGGGCATGAAAATATCAAAAACTCCCTTGTCGGAAAAATTACATGGTGTGTACTTTTGAGTACACGCCATGTACTCTCAAAGATACACCTGGGCATGTACTTCTACATTATCAGAGCAGACATAGGGTATGGTTGTTTACTACTACATTTCTAGTTCATACATTGATTTTTCCCATGTACTACTACATAGCCACGTACCCCTCACATGGGGTGTCTTATCAAGTACATGCCCAAGTGACCATGTCCAGCTACATGACATGTATCTAGAGTAGATGATGTGAACATCCTAATATCATGTCTTCCCATGTTCTTATCTACAAGGTCAGGTACATAGCTAAGTATTACTACATGGAATTCAATTCTAAAAACTCAACTTCTCTGAACTAGAAGATCATACAATTTATGTTCTCTAAATCCCATGTTGTGTGCATTGGTTTTCCCTACCGGTAAATGCCTAAATTTCCCTAAAACCCTCAATTTATCCAAAAAACCCATATATTGACTCCCATGGGGTCTCAAAAAACACAATAATGGCCTTAATAATGAAAAAAAACTATGGTTTGTAGATTTATGAAATAGAAAGTAAAATGGTCCTACCTCCAAGTGGAAATTGTCGAAGCGTTAGTCCAGAATCTGTTAGACACGTTTTTCGACAACTGGTCAAACTTGGTAGAAGATCCCCAAGTGGTTACACATCTTCCCTCTTCATATGTTAGCCTACGAACCAAAAGGGGGAATACCAATGGGTTGTATTAATATATCCAAAGTAGTAAAGTAAATAATTAAAATGAAAAAAAGAAAACTGATAAAAAATAAAATAAAAAATTAAAATGGGTTTGGGCTCAGGCTCGTTGCCCAACACATATTTATGCCCCACTTGGGAAAAAAAATTTAAAACAAAATGACAGAGAAAAAATATCAATTTTATGATTTATTTAAAATATATCACCAAATATTACACATGAATATATGAATATTTAATTAATTAAATATTAGATATTCCACTGAAATTCAAACGGCTTAGATTTCCCCAAACTCTTATTATAAGGTAAACACCATATTCCGGGATGAATGGATTGGTTGGAAAAATTATTTGAGAATATTAAAAGTAGAATTAAAATTCTTCCTATCAATACCCCATGTAAAAAAGGTTCAAATTTTCCATGATTTTCACATCTTATGAAGAAATGAGGAATCACAAACTCCCAACCACAAAATCTTCTCACCCTAGAGAAGCCTGGATGGTCAACCATTAGCCATGCTCTCTCCCAAGAACCGGAACATCCAACACTATCTCGATAGTAGAATGAATGGTATTACATAACCCAAAACTCTCTCCTCGTAATAGATACATTTAAAAGTGGCCAATCTTATTCCCCCCCCCCCATCAGAGTATCATTATTGTTTCCCCACTACCCAATTCCAAAACTGCATGGCCCATGCGACGTCCATCCTTAAATTCAATGGATAGATGTAGATAAACTAATCACTCCTATGTTCCATCACAAAACCCCACAATAACACATGCTCAAAAACCACTTAAATGATCCCTACGACCTCTAATAGCCTTTGGTATGCTCCACATCACAAGGATTTCCTTAAACTGCACTCAAAATTGCAATGATACCACCACTCACATGGGCCAAGTCTTAACAAAACATGGCTAGATGCCTAAAACTATTGACCACATCCTCACATAGGTTAGTTCCAGAAAACTGGAGCACCATCATCACTTCTCTTCAACATGAAGGCATCTCCCTCATGCAAAGAACAACCACATGACCACCCTCTACTAGGGTGTTGATCTAAAGCCTCAAGCATTCAACAATGCTTCCCTCGAACTACCCAATGCGAATCCAAAACATATATAAGTCAAGGAAACCAAAAAATCCCTATAAAACCTCAATGAAACAAGGAGCACTCCAAGAACTCCACTTTTTAAACACTAGGCATCATCATACCCAACTACATCTGGGAAATAGAAAACCTAAACAGCCCCACAAACGATGAAAATCAATGACCACCCAAGACATTGGTGATAGCAGAGACACATTATCCCCAATATATGACTTGAAAATTAACACATGGAAAGAAATGATACCCCTTAATAAATAGGAACTAGAAAACACTTGGAAACCATCATCTTAGGGAAAATCAAGACCAATCCAAAAATCCCTCAGTCATACATTCCTTAATCAATCCTCAAATACGGAACTCAAAACACTTACTAACCCATAAGGTTCTCCATCCATCCCTCAATGAAGGAAATACATATCCACCACCGAAGCACATCTCGGTAAAATATCCACATGACCTATCATTAAAAGAAAATACATAAATTTGGTTCAGTTGAGTATAATTCCACTAAATAATTATACACAAAAACATCATATTAGAAGTTGTTGAAACTTTAAACAACTAAACCTCCCTTAACAGTAAAACACCACATACATGCATATTTCATGTGAATACTGCATGACTGGAATGATGCATGAACATTTTCATCCTTCCCATGGGTCATGATCCAAAAATAGTAATAAACAATAAATCCATGAACCCATGTGAATCACACTTGGTAAAATCACACAACCCTAAAAACAAAATCCAAAAACAGAAAACCCATTCCCTGGAAATAATGACATACTATCAACAAAGGTGTTTATGACACACTATTTTGATATCCATCATAAGTTCTTACAAATTCCTAGACTTACAGTCTACCAAATCCCCAAATCATAAAAGAATATACAGTGATTTTATTTTGTAACAAACTATCCTGGGTCAACCAACACATCACCTGATCAAGCTCTCCTCAAGGTCTCAATTTTGGCTCCCCAAATTCCAGAGTCTTCCAATCAATGGGGAGACTATAAAAGGTTCAGTGGGGATACTATACCGTATAGTCAGAGTGCAATAAAATTGGAACATAACCAAACATAAAAACATTTATTAACATCGTATTATGTATAATATATAAATATGAACAAATGAATACTTTAATAAATGAACTTTGATATATAGTCATACCAACTCAAAGCATGAAAAAGACGAAAATCAATCTTCCATTGGGATAAAAACGTATAAAAAATAATGAAATTCAAAACAAAATACAATATGATATATAATAAGTATCTATCAAAACCACATACTTGTTCTCCAAGACGCTCGAGCTGTACCAGCCCAATCTTGTTTTCCCACACGAGCAGCTCTTCTCGACCAAGTATAAATGGACCTTGAACCCACCCATTATACAACCTATACTCCAACATGAAATAAGTCATCAGGTTTTCATGCACATTGAGGTGTACATATAGGGGTGAGATAAAAATCTCATTAGGCTACCCCAAATAGTGAAACTAAAAATCTATTGTCGTAAAAAGTGCATCAACACATGATATTCCCAGTCTAGTTGAAACTAATAGTATCTATAATGAAATAAATAATAGCATACAAGAATTGGGACAACCAAAATAGAGTAAAAATTAAAACATGGTTTCTATAATGATACTCGAGGTAAATATACCCCTACTTTGTCCTATGCCAGAGGATTTACAACACATGGAGCACCCAACCACATGATAACCAGCACATCTTCCATATCTACATAATAGATCCCATATTTATAAATGTATCATGAATAAATTTTAGACCCTAGGGTATAACCATATGAATACACATGAAAAATAACTTCTATCAGGCTCTATGATTCTAATTACATGATCTAAACTAGAAAAAAACATTTAGGTCGACAAAAATAGAGAACTTCTCAATCTTGAAAGCCTCACAGAATAAATTGGGAACTAAAAATGGACCCAATAATGGTTGATCCATATATAAAACACTAGGATAATAAAATATTCATAGCATCAGGAGTACACTGGCCTCCAAAATAGTAATAAACCCCACTCTATGATTTCCTTATCACTTTCACAAGACTAAAAACACTCTAATAATAGTGTCACACTAAACTAGATAGGGGTTACAATCATCTAGATCACCCATTAGTTCTTTAACCTCATCTAAAAAAACCTCTCAATAGAGGATAGAACCAAAACAATAATCTAGGTCAATGCCCAATCCATTATATTCCTAGGGTATCCTCCCCAACCAATGTCCTGAATTAAAAATTCTTCAACATCCTGGCCAAAGTCCAACCAAATATGGGATGATACAAGCTTGACCCATCCATCCAAATAGTAGAACTAGAATTGTCGATTGACTCTCGAACAACAAAGCATGGGTCCTCTCTTCAAACCTAGAATATCAACATATAATAAACATCAATTATGGTCTCTCCATGACCCAACTCAGGGCTATAATACTCAGGGATCCTATGGACACCAGTGTCACCTCAAAAAGCAACATCCACTAAAGGACTCACCTACTACGCCCAACATCATTGCTCATGCATGTATAAACCTCCTAAAATGGAAAATAGACATAGCAAGAGTATAATACACTATGATGGGTTCCTCTAGCTCATAAAAAATGGTTGTATGCACCTTAAATGTCCTTAAGTTGATCCTTGATCAACAACGCTACCAATGGGGCATCCAAATCATAAAACCTCTAATAGGGGAATTCAGAATAGTCCTCATGAGCAAATAAAAAGAAATTCCCTCTATATGGGATCCTCGATACAGGGAAAAACTCGGTGAAAATACCAAAATAAGAAAACCTCGACCATCCTTCCCATAAAATAATCCATCCTTAGGTACCAACTCACCCACAAAGGCTTCCAAATAAACACCAATACACACAACCATTCTCAATATCAAACCATGGAATCCATTGACAACTTGATTAATAACCATTCCATATGGGAATACTCAAGATTACCTCAAATGAATCTCAATAGCTAAATGAATTTTTACTGTAACTACAATCCCGTAGCATCAACCCAGCCCAAAGTCTCCAATAACACAGGCCTTAAAACATGGAAGCTAAACCAAATCTTCTTTAACATCAAGAAACTAGTACCAACACATAGGGACAAACCACAACCTCTTAAAGGGTACTACTTGATCCTACCATTCTGGATCAATCTGAAAAGGCCTCAAAAATCATTTTTCACCATCCATAAACCAATCCAACTGATGATCTCACAACCCACACCTAGGACTCATAGCTTACAACCCAACTCGTACGAGGATTATGAATCCAAACCTCAAATAAATCCTCCAAAAAATGCTAACCATTCCAAAGAACCATCCAGACTGCCTCTAAACATAGAAATTATTCCACCATCACAATACATGAAGAAAAAACACCTAGAATGGACTAATCACAAGCCCAATTATGACTCTAGGGCACAAAAACACCCAAATACCCCCTTGTAGGGAAATGTGAATCACATATACATATGAATACATGATGTGGGCTCTCAAATATTCACTTCTCCATGTACTTCTACATGGCCAAATCAGACATTGTGTATGTCCATGTACTACTACATGTCTAGGGAATACACAGGGTAGTCCTGTGTAATACTACATGAACATGTACCCCATAGATGGTGTTTCTTACCAAGTAAGGCCACATGATCATGTCCCACTACACAGTATATACCCATATTACATGGTGTGAACTTCCCAAAAAATTCTCTTCCCATGTACTCAGTGACATTTTCAGGTACATGGGAAAGTACTAATACATAGAATGTACTTAAAGTAAATGGTTTGTACTTATAAAAACTAATATTCCAAAAATAAATAAAATACCAGATGAGTATTCTATAAACCCCACACTATTTACATGGTTTTTACCATGAAAAAAACCCTAAATCACTCTGAAACACCCAATTTATCCATTAAAAAACATTTATAAACCCCCATAATGTCCCCAAAACCCCAAAAATGGATTTTTAAATTAAAAAACAACAATGTTATAGGGATTTGATTCATAAAAATAAAATGGGACTACTAATAGGTGAAATAATTTGAAGCTTCAGTCTCAGTTCCACATGACTCATCTATCGACGCATGATCAAGCTCCATAGATGCTCCTCAAGTAACACCACCTCCTAAAAATCACTCTTATCTCCATATCCCTCTCTTGAACTATGATCCCAATGAGAGAATACCACTAGGATGTACAAATAAATCAAAGAGGGGAAGGGAAGATAATAAAAAGGAAACAAAATGGGGAAGGAAGAAAAGGTAAATGATAAGGTAAAAGAATAAATAAAAGGAAAAGGGGTCTTTCCCAAGAGCCTGATACAAGTTTATTCCTCACATGGGAATAACCTCTCATTCTGGACTCAACACTGGTGAGACCACCTCAATTTGATACTCCTTTAAAAATATATTATCCAATGAACACAGATGAATGAATTAATATATAATTAATTAAATATTAAATATTTAAAGAAAAATTGAATGAATTATATTTCCACCAAACTCATATAATAGGGTAAACACCCAATTCTGAGAAAAATAGTGTTTTTGGAAAATATATTTGAGATCAACTTATAGGAGAATTTACCATTTTCCCCTCAATACTCTTGGGAACAAAAAGGTTCAAATTTCCCATGATTTTCCCAACCTGTGATGACAAAAGGCAACACAACATTGATAGTCCCTTAGATGTCTATGAACTTATTACATTTAGGGACACTTCGTGGGATATTTTGGAAATTCCCATAATTTTGTATATCTTCTTGTTTCCTTCTTATTACATTTTTTTTATCATTACTAATCCACTGTATTATGGTTCTATTATGATATTCCTATTGGTTTTAATTTTATATTATGTCACTATTATTATATATATAGTTTATTTATGAAGTGATATTTTCTTATTGATCACTTTGACATGCTTTGGTGTGCGTGGTATGATTTTATTTAAAATAATTATTTAAATTCTTTATTTTAAAAGTATTATTGTAAATAGATTTTTAAATTCTTCTTTATAAAATGCTTTGAGTGATAAAGATTATGTTTTGTAAAGCTAGTGGTTTATTTATATTAAATATAATAACTTATTTTCCTATTTTTATTTCAAAATTATCATTAAATTTTGATTTTGGGAAAGAAAATGTACGGATACTTTGATGCTTCCCTACTGATTTGTTTGATGTTCACAACTTACTTTTTTCACTCATCATCTAAGGACCCGAGCTATTTTGGAGATTCAGGATATGTTTTGGGATCTCTATTAGAGTGGATAAGTATATTGGATGATGGATGGTGACCAATAGGTAACACATAGATGATGATGGGTGATTGGTTATTCTGGATTTCTTTTATGTCTATGTTTTTTAGGAATAGTCGACAATTTGTATCTGGATGTTGTGTCTTTCTATTTCAGTTGTATATTTTATTTACAGTTGTTTAATTTTTTTAATTATGTTTAGTTTTTTCTTATAAAATCATATTTTTATGGAATAAAGGTTCAATGAATGTATTCCTATTATAAGAGTTCTGGTAGAATTCGGCTTCTCTATTAATTTTTCTTATTAAGAAAATTCAAACCCAATGATTACTTTTGATGCTCTCAGTTCTTGTGACCACTTCGAGATGATCAAAAAACAAGACTTGATAATGTCGTGGGTTTTATAATTTTCTTGTTTCATGGGAATAACATATTTGGTTCACAGAACTACCCCTAAAATTCCATTTATTATCATTTTTTTGGCATTCAATTATAATTTTCCAAAACCATCATGTTTATCAATGTCACTAATAATAACACAATGGTTTTTATATGATTGATTTAAATTTAAAATTGCATTTTAAGAAAGTTTTAATATTTAAATATTTATTTTTAAAAGATACCTTTTTATTACACATTTTTCCTAGCCCAATTGGCCATCCAGCCTGACTTGGCATGCCTTCCTCAACTCTATTTAGTCGAATGATTAATTTCCACACTTTCTAACCATAGTTTTGAAAATCAAAAATCTATTGATTAAATGTTTTATTTTAATAACTTTTATACTACTTGTGTTTATTAATAATGTTTTATTATAAATTCATTTTACCAAAAGTAGAATATTTTACAATCTGATGGAAGATTGTTAAATTCTTCTAAATAAACAAAATCAGATAAATTTTTAAAATCAGATGGAAAAGTACTTTTTTTATTAGCCAAAATACTTCAAGGATCATCATAAGGATGTTTTGTAATATCTATTTAGTGAATAAAATTGAATTCTTTCAGATACTTTTTTACACAATAAATCAAAAAAATCATCAGATAAATATAGATATGTCTACTGGATGAACTTTTATGAATTTAACCGAATGAAGAACTACATATATTCAACTAGAGATACATTTTTCATTCTACCAAAAAGAACCCATATACATTAAAGTGGTGAATATTATTATGAACATTATATGTTTCACCCATTCATGTAATAAAGGATTTTTTCTGATGTTGTTGAAACCAACTCTAATGAATTCAGAATATGACCATTGGACAAATTTTTATAAATAGAATCAAAATTAGAGGGGAGGTAACTTTTTTATCATAAAATATCTAAAGTTTTAAGGAACTATTTTTAAATCATGTAACACTAGTAGAGCCTCATTATAATATTTAGTGAGTTTTATTTTTAAATCATATGTGTGTGGACTTATTGTAAATGCCTTAAGAAATTTTTTTATTACAATAGCTCTGTTTCTAGTTTGTTGTGGTCAAGGGCTTTTGAGGATTATGAAGATAAATATTCCAATATTTCTGATTGAGGGTTTAATAATCTAGGGAAATATAATTTTTTCTGATCTTAGTATTGAGAGAGTCCTTGGAAAATGAAAACAGATTTTTATAGTTTTGTTAAAATTGTGGATATGTAGAGTATGATTTAAAAACTATTTAAACATAAGGTTTATGTTTAGTGACATTCTTAAAAAATATTCTGTAAATTATCTTACACGCTTTATAAAACATATGACACTCTTTTTTCTTATTAAACTATTTATTTTTATATATTTTCCATTATTCATACTTTATAGAAAGTTTCATAATGTTGGTTATAAAATTTTCTTAACACTGATAATATAAAGTATTTACACAATGTTTTTTCCTGATTACATTATTATAATTCAATCAAAATAATTATCTGATATACCTTCATAAAGAGTTTAAGTAAATTATATATTTTATTTTATAAAAAAATATTCACCCCCCTCTTGTAGGTATAACAGACACTCTTTTTATATTATATTTGGTGTGAGAGTAGGTTATAATTTTAATAATTGTTACAATAATATTTTTTTCATAAATGTGTATACCATTTTTATAAGATGGTACATTTTTTCAGTGGGACACATGAAAATATAAATCTAATCAAACCACCGGTCTTATATTCTTATGATTATTAATACTAGAAGGATCACATGAATACCTTCATTACAAATATTGGAGTGTATAACATTATTATGATGATAGGAGATTATAAAATTCTTCAAAAAGAAGTTGTTACTTTTATTAAAGTTGAAATTTTGGAATATCAACTTAACTATCAAGATAGAAATAATATTTTTGTTCTATGAAAGAAATATATATAGTAATATTTAATCATGTAAATCTACAAATATTTTTTGGAGTAAAATGGAATAACTCATTTTTGGATAAAAATTTTGTTGAAACATGAAGATCTACCTATAGAGTTGATAATCAAGATTTTTTTTACTTGGAGAATCATTATCCAATAATCATCAAAGATTTATGATAATAGTTAATTGTCTTCCATCTCTTTGAGATGAATATTTAAATGATGATTTTTTTAAAATATTATAGAAATCATTCCCAAAGTATGGGAAATAAAGAGAACAACTATTGAGGATACCAAACATCTTATGAAGTTAAATTTAAATGATAGTATTGGAAATTTCATGTAATATGTGGGTAATTTGAAAAAACCATTGAGAATGAAAATAAAAATAATGTTGTTTGTTTTTATTCAAATCAAGCAGTAGTTAATAAAGTCAAATAAGCTGATAAATTTTATAAATATTATCAAATGAAGAAAGTAAATGTTGACACTGATGGTAGTTCTTCCGAGATAAGTGAAAATGATCTTGATAATCATGATAAAAAAATGAACAATATTGTTATAAAGAATGATTTCAGATATAAGTACAAGAAAATTTCAAATTATTGAAGTGAAAAAAGGATACTTTAGAGATAATTTGGTATAAATGCATGAAAATAAGACTCATAAGACCATATTTTTGTAATTTGAAGAAAAAGGAAAAGAAATATATAAATTCTAAGAAGTTTAACAGGAATAAATGCAAGAAAATCCTAAAAGTTGTGGACACAAGGAGAGCTAGTGGGGGAGATAGTTCTTTAAAAAAATTATATGATAGTAGTGATAATAAAAATATTATCTAATTATGTTATATAATTATAAAGACTATTCAATGCTTCATGTATAAGGTATTATATTAGTCCTTAACTAATATTACATTAAATAAAAAAATATCCTAATATTGATGATGAAAATAGTTCTACATATTTGTATGAATAAAAAATAACTTCATCTGATAAAATGATAATTTACCAATTTATGAGGAAGTTTTTATATTATTAACTTTATTGGAAAGAAAAAATAATAACGTTTCCAAAAAATATGAAACTTTTATGGTAGAACATTGGAATGAAAATTTTATAGTTCTAAAAATTTCTTTAGATATTTTTAATTTTACAAAATCATTAGTTGATAAATCTAGTTCTACCTCATCTATTGAAAATAATTATTTAGTAACAAAATATATTTTTGAAATTTCTAGCCTAAAAACTTTACAATCAAATTGTACTGCTTGGGAGGAAAATTTTGATAACATGTATAGAAAAATGATACTGCATAGAAGTAATTTAGGAATGGGATTTACAAATTATAAACCAAATTTCAAAAATAATTACTTTATTACTAAATGTTATCCCTTTTATAAAAATATTCAAAGTGGTTGAAACTAGAAGAAATAAATTTCTTTAAATAAATTAAATCTTTATTTAATAAAGTTTACATTTCTAAGGAACTAGAAGCTATAAAACATAGGAATGATGGATATATGGGATCCCTGAAGTATCATTTTCTAATAATGATAGACCTGTGAAAGTTTTGGTACCAAAAGAATAAAAAAATATTAAAATTATAAGAGTATCAATAACAATAATATTTAGTACATGAATAGTGGGTGTTCTAGGAACATCACTAGAAACAAGAAAATCCTTCTAAATATTATCTAGGTGAAAGGAGGAAAATTCACTTTCAGTGATAATTCTCAAGTTGAAATGTATATAATATATGATATTATTCTCCATGTTAAAACTTTTAATTTAAAATTTTTGATTTCTAGTAGGACATAAGGACAACCTCATTAGCATAATTAAATTATGTGATGAATGATATCTTATGAAATTTAGGACTAAAAATATAATTTTCAATGTTTAGAATGTATGTTTATTCTTTCTACTGATAATAATGAGAATATATACATGTTAAACTAAGAAAAACATAGAATATAAGATCTACCTTACGTTAGTGTAATTTATGATCAATTCTAATTATTTAATAGAATGTTAAGACACTATAATGTTATACATTTATCAAAAAATTAAAATAATTTACTATCTTGAGATTTACCAAAGACATGTTTTAATTATTCTAAACTTTATTGTCCATGTCAATTTGGAAAGTAACATAAGAAAATAATTAAATCTATTTGTAAGCTTACATGTCCTGATTCATTATAGTTAGTTTACATGGATTTATTTCTTCCAACAAAAACAAGAAGTATTGGTGTAAATACTATTTATATGTTTTAGTTGGTGACTAAACTAAATACACATGGGTCTATTTTCTAGTGAAAAAGTTAGAGGCCTTTTTCTTTTTTAAGGAACTTGTACCTCATACTGAAAATGAGATAATTCCAATCTTGGTAACTATTCATAATGATCATACTGTTGAATTCAAAAATTAGGAATTCGAAACTTTTTTTTAGTAAAAAGGTATTATACATAACCGTTAGCACCTAGAACACCTCAGAAAAATTGTGAAGTTGAAATATGGAATAGAATTACTTAAGAGATTACTAGAACCATGTTATGTGAATACTAAATTTCTAAACATTTTTGGACTGATGTTTTTAGTAATTATTCTAATTTTATAAATCAAGGTTTAATTAAACCTATTATTAATAAAAATACTTATGATTTATGGATAATAATAAATCAAAACCATTATTACTTCTATGATTTTGGATGTATAGTATTCATCTTGAATACTAAAGATAATATATATAAATTCACTAAAAATATAATGGGGGAATATTCCTAGTTTATTCCATTACTATTAATGATTATATAGTTTCAAAAAAAATACAATTATTTTTTATGAAATAGTGCTTGTGAAATTTGATAAAATAGATCATTTTTTGAACAAACTAAAACCATATCTTTATATTATTTTTCTAAATCTTGTTATCAACTCATGTTCAAAAATTATTCATATGAGATAAAAACATAAGAAATCTTTTTTCATGTTATACCACAAGAATAAATTCAACCAATTGTTATAGAACACTATTTTACAAACCAAAAAAATCATGAAATTATTTTTAATCATCCCACTAAAAATACCATTATATATAAATATATATATGTCAACCATTAAAAACTAGAAGTTACATCAATATTAATGTCTATATTTTTCATTCTTATCACAATTTGAACCAAATAATCCTAATGAGGCTTTAAATGATGAAGAATATATTAAAAATACAAGATGAGATCAATGGGTTTGAGAGGAATCATGTTAGGACTTTAGTTGAACACCATAAATATTTTGATTTTATTAATGTAAAATAGTTTTTCTATAAAAACCTTATGAAAATATAATTACAGTTATAAAAAAACATTCTTGTTACAAAGGTTTATAATCAAATAGAATGAATATACTATAAAAAAACTTTTTATCAATTGGTATATGATAATCTATTTATTTAATTATATCATATGTATATTTTTTAAAATTCACTCATTTTAAAATGGATGTGAAGTGTTACTTTCATAAAATATATGTTCAGGAGTAAAATTATTTAGAAAAAACCCGGTTTTGAAAACAAAAAATATATAGATAATGTTTTTAGATTTATTAAATCACTATATGGACTTAAAAAATTCCAAGATCATGGTATGATATACTACTTAGATTTTTGTTGCAAAAAACATTATTAATGGAGTCATGGATCCAACACATTTAATTTAAAAAGTTTTAATGAAAACATCATTTTCTAAATTTCTATTTCTTAAATTTTATTTCGATCAACCAGAAAAAATTAAGTTCTTTTTGGATTTTATGAAATAAGAGTTTGAAATGAGCTTAATGGGTGAACTAAATTATTTCCCTTGGATTTCAAATTAATCAAAAACTAATGAAAAATATCATATCTAAAAAAAATATGTAAGAGTTTTACAAAAAAAATATTGATACAAAGAAAAATTAGTATCAGGAAACCTTCCAGAACATCAAAATCCATAGATTTTGATGAATTTAGGAAATAATTTGATAAAAACACTTTTAAATGAATTATTGTTAGTTTACTATACCTTAATATTAGTCATCCATATATAATTTTTCATGTATACTTATGTGTGATACCTCAATAAAATCCAAAAGAGTCCCACCATAAAGATATAAAATGAACGTTTCATTACCTTAAATGTACTATGGACATTGGACCATTTTTCTCTTATGTAAATTATTTTGTATTTAAAAAATAGATGCTAACATTAGAGGATGTAGAATAGATAGAAAAATGATATCTCTAAAATTCTATTTATTAATAGTGGAGTCAGTTTCATAGTCCTATAAGAATCAAAACATACTATTACATTCCACTTCTAAAGAGGAATATGTATCATTTGGAAGTTGTTGTGCTCATGTGTCGTGGATGAAATACACACTCATTTATATTGGAATTGTTTTTATGAAAAACTCATATTTTTTGTGATAACACATGTTCCATATATTTAACTAAAAACCTATCACATCAATCAATAGATAAGAACATATATATGTAAATATTTCCTTTAGGATCATATACCAGAAAGTAGATATAATTTTAAAATTCATTGAAACATAAGAATAAATTGCTAATATTTTTAAAAAACCCCTAAATTCAGATAAATAAAAAATATATATAATAAAATATTGAAATTGTCTGTATAAAATGAATATTTTTATACTTATTGTTTAAAACATCTCATTAAAGTAAACATATCCTTGAAAATGTGGATAACATTTGTAATATGTTTTTAAATTTTTTTATTTTACTAAAATTGGTAATCATTTCCTTAAAAAAATAAACCAAGAATCGTTTTCCAATATTATTTTTTGGACATGGATTTACATTAGTATTTTCCAGAAAAAATGTTCCCTAAATATTTTTTGGTCAAAATTTCCCTAATTATTTTTTGAATAAATTTTTGTTAAAATATTTTGGAAATATTTTTTTATAAAAACAAATTCCAAAAAAATGATATAATCTTTTTTGTAAACGTTTTTCAGACTAAAATAATTTTATAAAACCTGTGAAGTTCATATTACCGGATAAACATTCTACGTAAATTTTATAAATATTTATCTGATAGGTAAATTCTAAATGTTTTTCCATTTTATGTTAATTAATATAATATTTTTTATGTTTTCAATATATTTTAAGAAAAATTATTCTATAAAATTATAAGTTTCATTATATTAAAATTTTATCTAATAAAACATATACAAATAAAAAATAAAGAGTTGATTTAATTTAATTTCATATTCTCGAGAAACTATTTCTACCAAAATTCATAAAGAGGTTTTCAATAAAATTCATTATATCTAAGGAATATGAAAAATCATTCATTTATATGTCTATAAAAAGGATATATTGAACACCACGTACTTTATAACAAATGTTTTTTCAAAGAATATCACTTTTCAATTTGATTCCTAGTTCCTCCATTTCTTTGAGGTTCGTTCATCTGTATTTATTTTTCTGATAAGTAAGAATGGATTCATCAAGTGATTTCTAAAGTACAATGGTTGTAAAATAGAATTTGATTGAAAAAATATAGTATTATAAAAATCATTCCTTGAAAAATTCAGCAATATTTTTTCCTTTTTAAGAAAACATTGTGTTTTAAAGATAATGACATTAATTTTCACTTCCCTGAAATTTTAAAATAATTTTATTCATATATTGAGTTCATTGAAAAAGATAATTTTAAATTTATTACTTTTAAGATATTTAAAGAATTATATAAGTTGAATATCTAATAATTAGATCAGTTATTTGAAATTTCACTATAATGAGAGGAAAGTTTAAAAACACACAAGTTTCTTGTATATTCTATGGAGTTTTGATAATCCTAAAGCTAATACCTTCATATTTTATTCTTTAAAAAAAGTTCTGAATGTCTTTAATATTTCTCATGACGTTAGTATTGTGGTGATTTAGGTGAAATAGTTTATTATTCCTTGAAAATTATAATGAGATTCTTTAAAATTATAAGATATTTAAGTCTTTGAATTTCTTTTCAACATGGGGAAATTAAATTTGAGGAATCTTCTATTATGTTGCATAGCTGCTATAAAACATGGTTCTTTAAAGTTGAATATTTTACATTATTTAATTTAAAAAATAATTTTTTGGACAATTTTATGGATTTTCAAAATATAAGTAACAACGAAACTCTAGTCAAAGAGATAATTTCATATATCAGAAAAGAAATAGTTAATAAGATGCAACTTTTTATCATCCAAATTTGGAGATGTTTTTCAATAAATTGGATAAAACTTCATTCGGCATAGAAATATAGAAACTTAAAAAAAATTAGATATAATAGAAAGGAAAGATAATTTTCCCCTACATTTCCAAAAAAATAAACACAATACCATGTCTGGTGAAGCATTTTCTTCATTTACGAAAAAAATAGATGAAAAGAAAAGTGATGATATGATTTTTTGTGTAGATATGGATAAAGCCTTGGATATAAAGGAAAAACCTTATAAGAATATTAGAGATGAATAAAATAGGATAATACAAGAAGTAAAATATAGAAAATCTGAAATATCTAAATATTTCTCAAAGGGAATGGATCAAATTATTTCCAAGTTTAGAGATGTAATGAAGGGAAATGTTTCTTTATTTGTTCTGCCATTATATGTGGTTTAATTGAAAGAATGTCAATCCAATCAACCAAAAGGAAACTCCACAAAAAAAACAATTCAAGCTATCTATATTGGAAGGTAAAAAAAAGAAAAGTATTAGATTTGGTAAATATTCCATCAAAATATATTCAACCTAAAGTTAAAAAATTCTAAATAGAATGAATATATATAATTAGAGAGAGAATTAAACAAGAATTTGAATCTTGAAGAATAATTTTTTGACACTTTATCTACTTTATCCTCTAAAACTCAAAAAGATATTGATCATTATGTTTTGTAAAAATAAAAATCTTTAGAGTAAAAAGATAATTATTCTCAAAGAAAATAATCATACAAAGAATAATATGATATATCATTTGATGTTATGTAGATTTTATAATCTTAATATAATGAAAGAAAATAATATGGAAATTCAAAACCTATAATCCATTCACTCATGATGTTTCATTACATTCCCTTGAAATTACTCTACTCACAACTACTTAAATAATAGATATGAGAATAAATTATTCTAATTAAGTAATTAAGATACATGAATATTCCTTTCATTTCGTTCCAAACATTCAAGTAAGATGTAATTGCATTCATGAAAAGATTAACTTATTGGGAAATTAAAAAATTTAAAAAAATATTATTGAGATAGTAATTCAGAATAATGATGATTTCAAATAATTTATAAGAAAATCCAAGATAGACTTGTGAAATTTGAAGCAATTTATTAAATGGATCAAACACGTGGAGGAAGATATAATGTTTTATGATGAGAAAATATATGGAATAAAAATTTCAATAAATTCATTATCAAATATATCATAAAATATCAAAAAATAGGATTCTAAGAACACATTATGAATTAATAATCTTAAATCTCCTAAAATAACTCAAGATGATGAGATTGTAGATCAGTGGATGAGTATTAAAGCAATACAAGAGCCATCAAAATCAAGATTGATTACAAAAAGATAAAATTTATTGATGAGGAAGTGGGAAAATTCATGTCAGTTTTTGTTGAGTATGAGAAGTATCAAGTGGATGTCAATAAGACTAAGGTCATAATAAAATAATTCATCAAAGAAATATTTATTTCTCTTCTAAACTCTTGATATATTTTTTAATTGGGAAAACTCATAATTTTTTAATTCATATTTTTTGGATAAATGTTCTTCTCGATATTTTTTATAGATTTTCCTGGTTATATTAATTGGATGAAAATGTTTCATTTATATTTGGATGTATGTTTGTTTAATTATAGATCATGTCATAGTTTTCCCCATCATTTCATGTATACATTTTTCCTTTTAAACACCTTTTCCAAAAAAAGGGGGGAAATGAATAAAATTTACAAAAAATAAATTTTGTAGAGAGAAAGGAGAAATGGATCCTTTAAATGAAGGGAAAAATATAAAGAAAGTTATAACATTTCATAAAAAGGGATATGTTTTTATTATAAAATAAAGGGGGAGTAAGTATTTAAATTTTTAAAGTTTAGTTTTTTCTCTACAGAATTTTTTTCTATTCTTTTCAAAAGGGGGGATATTGTTGATTTGAAAGTTTACTTTAAAAAACATATAACCTTATATTTTAAAATCTATACTCACTTCCTTAAATGTTTTACTTTAATAAATTTTATACTTATAAAGTGTATTTGGATTTTTTTTATTATAAATTCATCTTACTGGATGTATAATATTTTAAAATTGGTTGGAACTTTGTTATAGTATATAGGATGAAAAAATTGATAACGTTTTCAAATATGATAGTCATGTAATTTTTATGTTGGATAGATGATTTAATGGTTTATCATACATATTTTTTGTAAAGTTCAATATGGTTAATAAAATATAAGTCCATTAGTTGAATTCTTAATTAATCAATTAGAAACACTTCATCAGACAGATATAGGTATGTATTTCATAAGAACATTTCAAAATTCCACTTAAATAATAACTACATATATTCCAATAGAAGTAAATTTCTCATTCTACGAGATGAAATGAAAAAACACCATAGTGTTGTAGATTTTTATGATCATCAAACAAACATGTTATGTTTGACCCTTTCATGTAACGATGGAGTTTGTTTTCTATCATTTTAACCTACCCAAAAGAATGTAGAATATGACCATTTGAGAAGTTCCTATAAATAGAAGCTTCATTCCAGGAGGAGGCATATGTTTTTGTCATCCACTATCTAAAGTTTTTGTGAAGAGTTTGTAACATATTGTTACATTGAGATCACTTCATTGTAATATTTAGAGAGTTTTATTCTAACGCCATCCATGTGAGGACTTATTGTAAGTTCTTTAAGAACTTATATGATTTTAATAGTCATGTGATTGATCTAATGTGATCAAGGGATTACAGGTTTTATAAAGATTTAGAGTCTAATCATCTTGATTGAGGGTTCTTGAGGCTATGGAAACAAAAAAAATTCTCTTAGTTGTGAGGGATTCCTTAGTAAATGAAGGCGTGCCTTTATAGTTTGGTTAAAACCATGGATATCATGAATTTTATTAAAAATCTCATTACAGTGAATGTTAATGTGTGGTAACAATATTAGGAAAGTTTTTGTAAGTTTTCATAAAAAATTTATAAAACCTGTGTTCCTTTTTTATTCTTATTAACTACAAGTTTTTACTTATTCATAATTTAATGAACGTTTCATACTATTTTTTATTAACTTTTATTAACTTTTATTATATAAAGTATCGGTACAAAAGTTCTTCTGGTTATATTACGATAAATCAGAAAAAAAATATTTGTCTAAAATACCTTCATGAAGACGTTAACGAAATTTTATGTTAGTATATTAACTATAATTCACCCCCCCCCCCACCTCTTGTAAGTAAAAAATTCATTCTTTCAATATTATTGACTCTCCCTTCAAAAAATCATTATAAATATGACTAGATAAGGATTTAAAGAACTTACCTCATGATTTTTATAATAAGTATTTACTACTCCACCAAGTCTTCCATATGTTAATAAAACATTCTTTAATATATATATATATATATATATAGTTGTATATAAATATATACAATAAAAAATAAACATTTATAAACATACATAAATATATATATATATATAATCATTAAATTTGACTAAGACATACTTAAATAAATATATATTTGTGTGTGTGTTTATATAAATCTATATATTTCTATATATTTCTATTTTTATATATATAAATGGAATTATATATGCATGTGCGTATGTATGTATGTATGAATGCATGCTTGCATGTATGAATATTTAAATATATACATGTTTATACATTTATATACATAGATATACATATATAAATGTATATAAATATCTGTAAATATGTACATAAATATATGAATATCTATTATATATATAAATATATAAAAACACATATAATTATAAACACATATTAATATGTATAAATATATAAAAATATATATAAATAAATATATATAAATATTTATTTATTTATTTAAATATATATATATCTACTCACATATAATTATATTTTAATATAACTACATATATTTACATAGAATTCTATTTTTATATAAATAGCTACATATATAATTATATTTATATACTTCATATAACTATATAATAAAAAAATTAAAAATTACACACACACACACACACACTCATTTGTGTATTTATACAATCGCATATATTTATATCAAAGTATATATTTATATGTATTTATATATATTTATATATTTATATCTATAAATATATTTTCATCTATTTATGTGTTTGTATTCTAAATTTATATATTTATATTTATATATTTATATATTAATTATATTTTAATATTATTAATATTAATTGTTAAATATTAATTATTGTATTATTAATTACTAACTACTAATTTTTCCTAATTAAATGTGTTTGCTAATTAATATGGTATATTTAATATCTAATAATGAATAATTAATCATTAAAAATATTAATTATTTTTTAATTTATAAAAAATATTAAATATGAATTATTTATTACTAATTATTAAAAAGTCATAAATATATATATATATATATATTCTGTATTATTAATACATATAATAATTTTGGTGCGTTGGGTTGGGAGGGTAGTTATGGTAACAAAAAATAAAAAATCTATAATAATTAAAAAAATATTAATATTTAAATAAAAATCATCATAAAATTAAAAACCATCACTAATTAAATGACATATTTTTTTTTAAAAAATGTCTCTATTTAGTTACAGTTTTCTTAAACCACCACAAACAAATTAAAACTAAAATTTTAGCAATGATTTCGAAACCCCCCGCAAAAACCCTACCACAAAATACTATTTTTTATAGTGTTAAAACCCAATTTTAGAAAGAAAAAAAATTACAGGAATTAACAAATAGTCAAAAAAATATGTTTCAATTTATCATCATATAGTATGCAAATAAATATAGTACATTATATGACACTTACCCCACAAATTCCCAAAATGTTCCCTTTCAAGTCATCTATAAAGGTGTCATAGCCTCCACTGGGGTTTTAAAAAGTCTTCTGAGGTCTTTCATTATGTACCTCAAGTATCAACAATAGATTAACCATGCATATCTAGTCAGGGAGTTAATGAGCCACTACTCTATAAAAAAATACTTATAATAAATTATTCATTCAAAAATTATATCAGATTAATCATGCTTAACAATAAATACCTTTGAGAACAAAAAGAATGTGATATTAAATTTAATTATATATTTTCAGTTTTTATGTAGATCACACATGTAAGAGATCGTTGAGATAAACTTCATAGTTTTTAGTGCTATTGAAAAAATTGATTTATTAATTTTTATGATATTTTTTAGACTGGGAAATAAAATCCATAAATATTCTATCAATTTGGGTGTCTATGATTAGATCAATATTTTTATGTACTTTTTTGAGTTTTTTTAACTTCCCCATTTAAGTATTTAGTTGATTAATAATGACTGGATTTGAAGTTATTCAGCCATGATCACTTACATTCTTTCACATCACCTAATTTTTAAGATTTATAGAGTCTTTATTTTTCTTTAATTCCTTAAAATTTTTACTTATGTTATCTAGTTTCACCTATAGAATAATGCATACCCATTGAAACAAACCAACATGGGTCATCCATCCAGAGAATTCCTAATATTTCCCTCCACAAACATGAGGAGCTTCCCCCCCCCTCGTGTTAATAGAAAGCTTCAAAGGGTATCAAATATGACCAATGAGGATGGTTTCACTCTCAAAATATAATTAAAACATCCAAAAAATTCATAACAATAAATAGAAATGATACATGCAAAGATAAATCCCATATAAATGACCATTTAAAGAAAATATTCACAACTACAGTGGATGTTGAAAGAAAAAAATAAAAAGGCCAAAGCATCCAAAACTAACTCGAGCTAGTCAGTTCCTCAAAACCAAAGATTAATCACCACCTTTAGGTTACTCTTTAGTCACCACCATCCCATGAACAACACCTTCTTCCCAACAGAGATCCACCATAGTAGAACCTGAAGATACCTTCACAAGACATGAAGACTACACACCCACCAATTTGAATATGCATGGAATGAGAAAAATCCATTAAGATTCCACCATTATTCCATTTCAATTATTTTATATAAGAAATCAATTATTCTTGATTAAAACTAGGACATAGTAAAATAAGATTTCATTTTCAAGAAAAAACATGGGAATAAAACTAATATGAAACATGCACTTCTTCAATGCATCCCATTTATAAATCCATTTTATAAAGATGGTTCTTTTCTAAAATAATTCCAATTTCAATAGAATCTAAGACATGTAACCTTAAAAACCAAAAAAAATTGAAATAAAACCCTTCCAAGGTTTAAAACATTTTAAAATCATTTTCACCAAACAATATAACTTTGAAAAAACTTCCACATTTTTCCTTAAAAATATTTCACACATGCTGAATAAAAAGAAATAAAGGAAATAGGTTTAATTAATCTAGAAGAAAAATATGTAATAAACATATGGAATAACCCTAGAAAAAAACAAGGATAACCCCCATGAGAATCAAAGAATAAAGTAAAGTACATCTATGTAATAATAAAACACATTCCAATGCATAAAAAGGGAATAATATATATTAAATAGTATGAGTAATCACCACAAGGGATAATAGGGTAGAACTATACATGTATATGTGGAACTACTACTAGTAGGTTAACAGTCACCCATCTATAAAATAAATCACTCCAAGAAGTCTCCTCTATAAAAATCCCCATCGCTCAGTGATTTGTACAGCTAGAATGACTAGCTAGTGCCAAAGATCAACTAGCCTAGAAATCCCCCACTAATTCCCACTTAATAGACTCTATCTCTCCATGGAATAGTAATGGGTGTGTTTCAAGAATAATAAATTTAATAACAACATAATAATAATCCCCTATGGAAAAAACGACAATCAAATCATTCATACGCCCTTAACTACCCTTAAAATTATTCCAAACACATAATCACAAAATGAATCACATTATAATAGTTATTTCATGGATAAGAATAAATGTCATCAACAACACAAGGGGGGGTCAATAGGGGAACAATCAACATCTCTTCACAAAGCTCCAACCATTACTTCACTTATATCATATATATCATATTAATTTGACAATAAATTTTTAAAAAAATTAGAAAATAAATTTCAAACCAAGGGAAACACAATCAACCATCAAGGAACACCCAAACCAATAATGGAAAGTACGATTTCAATTTTTAAACAAGTCATCCATTAAAACATAAAAACCCCTTTCAAACATGGAATCCCCTTTTAAAACAAGTTGGAAAACCCCTTTTGAAACTATCTTTTTGTTTCAAAACAAACAAACCAAATTCTCTCATCATTGAAAACCAACCTTAGCATGTTATCAAGAATTTAGAATGCATAAAATACCATTTAACATCAAAGAATCATTTTAAATATGAATCTCAAATGATTATCCACTTGAAAACCAAACCATGTTAATGAAAACTTTAACAAATAACACATAGATAACCCACACCACAATCATATAGGGTAAACATGAATTTAGAAAACAAAAGAGTCACTGTAACTTTTAAATAAAATAAAATGAAATAGAAATTCCAACCTCCAGTGGTGGAACCTTTTCACCATCAATGAAATCTGCCATAAATAAACTCATAAGATGGCTCACACTCATTAGAAACCAAAAGCACCAATTTCTTAAAACTGTAACCAAGAAAATTTTCCAATAATTATCATAAGGGTTAGAGGATAAGGGGTAAAAGAGGCAAACCTAAATAATAAGAAGAAATAAGTCTTAACCTTTTTAACTGGATGAAGATTCACCACGAAAAAACCATAAAAACCACCTTATATGATCTTGGAGGAGAAATATATGGTTGGGAATGACATAAAAATCATGGGGTTGGATGTGGGGGGGATATGGGAAGAAACCCCAATTAAAAAGAAGGAAAAACAAAAAAAATGCCCTCTCAAGTTGGTCACATGGTTTAACCATAAAGTTAAACAAACCATGTGGTAACCATATATGTCACCACTATAAGTGTATGCCAAAATAATCTGCACTATTAGTTTAATCATGCTCCTTAATAATTAGACCTATAAAAAGACCCCAAATTTTCAATTTTCATCCTAAAACACCTCTATCCTATGGGGATAAAACAACCGCCAAATACCATATATAAAAGTGACACAAAGGGTGTCACAAAATACCTGCCATTCCAATTTCCCCCCATAAATTCATCAAAAACATAATTCATGTAGGAATTCCAAGACTACCTTCCATCAAATCATGTAGGATCTTGAAAAGAAAGATTCAACGTGTTTACACGTGTCACCATATCTGATCACTAAGAAAAGAACTCTAAGGATCACGAAGAATCCTCAAATATGAATTGGCATCTATAGCATCCCTATTTTTATCACATAATCTTTCATTACATTTTACAAAACCGAGGATCTTTAAGGTTTAGTGTCTTGGAAACCAGGAACTTTAAACATGAAAACATAAAACATTCTTCTAAAACACTTGAAAGGATTCTCCTCATGTTAATCCTAGGTTC
Organism: Viscum album; assembly: GCA_963277665.1. Taxonomy (NCBI): domain Eukaryota; kingdom Viridiplantae; phylum Streptophyta; class Magnoliopsida; order Santalales; family Viscaceae; genus Viscum; species Viscum album. The sequence goes on along the minus strand of OY728146.1, from coordinate 173,355,353 downwards.
ATTACTGCATCACATAACCTGGGGACATACATCAAAAGAAAGGGTGAGCAAAAAGCCCAGTAAGGGAAGCAAGAGAAACATTTTACATGTGAACTTGAGATACTTCAATAAGGTCATGAAAAGAACATTAAGGCATGAGAAAGAAATCATGAGGAATATCATAATAAAAATAACATTTTTCATAACTTGAAGATGTGGCTACATCATTTAACATAGACAATCATGAACATATCACCAAGGTCTATCCCCAAGGTGTCATTTGAAAATTACCAAGGTTATTCACCAAGGTATCGTGAAAATTGTAATCTCTAGTGGTTACATCATTACCCAATGCATTGGAGCGCTATCAGGGAGCACCCTTAAATTTGTATTTATTATCATGTGAGCCACATATATCATCATCAAATATTTCATAAATAACCCATATAGCATAAAATAAATGGGTTTCATTTCATAATCATAACGTTTTAAAAACTGCTTTATAGACACGATCTTTACGTCACTTTAAACCCACGAAAGGGGAGAGCGGGTTTCATGTATGTAAATCCCAGAATTTAAAATAGAACATTTTTGTATATATGTGAATAACCCTATAGAAATAATAGCTTTGAGTATTCACTTAATAACATGAAGTAATTTTGAGAAAAAGAGAGAGGCATTTTGAGACGAAAATTCTGCAGCACAACAGCTACGTTACATGGTTTTAGAAAACGTTGAAAAGAGAGGGGACATTGGTAAAACAATCATAAATGACCCATAAAACAGTATAGGGACAGAATATAATTGATTTAATAACATGGTAATGAAATTTGAAAATATACCATATGAAATTAATAACATGAAAGGAAGACAAAAATAAGATTTCTCTTATAAAAATTCGGCAGCCTAACGGCGTCACTTAAACTTCAAAACAAAAATGAATTGATGAGATAAAATAGGGTCTCTCATCATATGAACATAAGAGTCCTGTATGGTAGATATAGAGATCATACCCCAACATAACAAAAAGGAACTTGAAAGAATTGACATGAAAGTAGAACTTCAAAACGAGAAGGGTGAAGAACCACTTAAAAAATTCGGCAGCCTAACGACGCCACTTAAAACTTCAAAATAATGAATTGAAGAGATCAAATGGGGCATCTAATCATATGATAATAAAATACCAGTATGATAAATTTATAGATCATACCCCAACATAATAAAAAGGAACTTTCAATACTTTACACGGTAATAGATCTTGAAAAATGAGAAGGGAGAATGAATCCGTTACAAAAATCTCGGCAGCCTAACGGCGCCACTTAAAACTTCATAAAACGAAATAATTAGAGTAAGAGGGGATCTATCATTATGTGAACATGAAAAGGGAAGTAAGAGGAGTATAAAAGAACACCCTTTAACATAATAAAATGGAGCATAAAAGAAATTACATAAAAGATATTTCTTGAAAAGAAAGAGAGAGATCGGATCCCTTACCCTAAAATGTAACTCTTAAAACTCAAAGGTTGGGACCTTGAGGGATTGGGGGCACATTGGGAGGACTCCTTGGGAGGTAATGAGACCAGAACTTCGTTGGGGGAGAGTGGAGAGTCGAATGGATGAGAGGATGGCTTGGTATTTATAGGGAAAGTGAGGGGACAAGGCATTAATGGCCAAGGGACACCTCATTAGTGGTTTTGGAAAAACCATGGGCTTGCCCATGGTATTTTCCCATGGTATTGGCCACTTGGGACAACTCATACCTTATATTACTATTCATAAGTCGACCATATTGATTACATACTTAATACATCATTTAATGATGTCATTAGACACCCGTAACTTAAAAACTGTATTTTCACTATTCATCAAAAATTCAACTTTCTCAGAATAATCCCAAAATTTCACCTTAACCAAATATCAACGCTCTGATTAAAAATATGAACTCAATTTTATGAATATAATTTTCTAAATATTTTTAATTTAATTTTTAAATAAAAACACTATTCACCGAAAATTCATTTTTCCCAGAAAAAACCCCAAAAATTAACATAGCATAATATCGGTGCTCTGAGTTCAAAAATGAAATCTGTTTTATAAAAAAAATTATAAATATTTTTAATTAAATTTTTAATTAAAAACACTATTCAATCGAAAAAACTAATACTTGAATAATAATTTATGAAACCGTTATTTAACCATTTTATTGAATCACATTACTTAATCAAGGTGCCTAGATTATATTAATACATTCTTTAAGTGAGATCACTAATCCATTTGGACACATTAATAATCCTAATCATAAAATCACTATTCATAATTTACTATTCATCAAAAATTTAGTTGATCTTATTAGACTCTAAATTTCGTACTGAACATAATTGTAGAAGACCATTTTTCGAAAATCATTACACATTTTTAATTATTTAAGGTTTACATAACCGTTTTTAAAATATCCTTTTTCTAAAATTCATCAAAAATATGCATACTATATTTATCCGGTCATTTGAAAATTCATAAACATCATCATAAGAAGAAATCCCAATTTTTATTTAAAGCAAAGGATTACACAAGGAAGTTACGGTCTCTTTACATAGCCCCTTATCACACCAGCATAGGACCTAAGTGTAAGGTGTGCTAAGGTGAGAGAATATGAGGGGGGCTTGGCTAACATCGCACAAGTAGTAATTTCTATTAGTTTGAACTTCTCGCAAAGGTGATTTTGTTCTAGCTTCACACGATGAAGTTCGGCTTGGGTTTGGTCCAAAGCAAAGTCCAGTGGTGCTACCTCCTTCCCAAGTTCTGTTAGATGGGCTTCGATCGGTCCAAGACTACTGGGTGAGGCCATCGAATCTTCTTTCTATAATAATTAACCAAGATTACTTGTATTTTGAAACAATAATCAAGACATTTAGTTTCCAGCGGTCATATTGACCAATGGTCATATAACCGTCTAAACCCAATGGTCTCATTTTAATTATAATCATGTTATCAAATGAAACATTTTTGTTGATTATAAAAATAAAATAAAATAACACATAAAATTAGGAGAAAAGATTTATTCAAAATTTCAGGTCGTTACATTCTTCCCCCCTTAAGAAATTGCTTCCTCGCAATTTTTAAAATTGGGTTTTGAAATTTCATTGAAAGTCCCACATCAGAAAAGGAGTCAGTAAAATTATTACTTTAAAAGAAAGAAAGGTAAGTACAAAGGTCACCCGAGTTAACCCACACTAGGATTCCATGTAGGAAAACATGGACATGGAAGAAAAACAAAGGGCCAAGTTCTGGGGGAGAGTGATAGAGAACATGATTAGGAGAATGTTAACCATAAGAAAATCCCAAACTTATGATGTGTGTAAACGGTCTTTGATTACCTAGTAGGAAACGTAAACCAATGATGTTTTTTTACGTTCCTTTTCATAATTTTGAGGAATTCATTTACAACATAAAACAAAAACATAAGAAATATACCTATCTTCATGTAGAGTTTCATCCTTTAATAAGTTTATACCCAAAACTAATATTTTCTCCAAACTATGAGCATCCAAAACAACTTGGTCTCATCAAATCACAAGAATCGTCTTCTAGAGAATCACATAATCCACAAAATATTAACTATCTATTTCTTTTATCTTTAAACATTATCCCAAAAACAGAAAGGGTAAGGTAAAACAACTCTTTAAAAAGAAAGAATCACATTGGAATGGAAACTACTTTTAAATCTTCAAAGTTCTATGGTACTACCCATAGTTCATCATTGACCATTCCATAAATAACGGTCATTAAGATTCCTCAAAAAAAAACCAAACTAATATTGAATCCCAAATACAAGAAGGATTTGATAACATAGTCTTCCAAAATAAACTTCATTGTTCATCTCCAAACAACATCAACCACTCCTAACATCTTATAACAAAAGAATCTAACCTAAACATATTTTACCCAAGATAGGTTAATAATTCCCATAAGTAACCTAAATTACTATAAGTCCACCTTAAATTCATCGATTCTTCAAAATATAAGTCAACCTTACTCCTCAATGAAAATACCGTAGTAATATATTTACCTTGATCACATAGGGTCCCCAAAATAGTGAACATCTTCCAAAATAATAATCATATTTTAATCCCCTAATCATCCCTGTCATATTAATACGAAAATCGTCGCATTTCCTATCACATTGGTTATTGGGACATTTTATTCCACTTCCCGCCATTAACTAAGAAAAGAAACTATAATTAGGGGCTTAAATACTTAGCCAATAATCATGAAAAGGAACCGAAAGCATATAACGATAACTTGTAGAATAAAAGTATACCCTAACTTGTGATCCCCTAGGTTCCCATATAGGTTATCCATGATCATATATTCTTATGTGAATCTTTATTTTATTTTATCTTTGTTCCTTTAACAATGGTTCATACTAAGCTTATGAATTTACCAAAGCATTTCCCCCGGGAGTGTCGTAACCAAGAGTGCAGCAAGGCCCGTTGTCGTGTACCAGTTCTTGTTCGAGTCTAGCTCAAAGTGGTGTTTTCGGGTTTTACCCCTATGTACATTTGTACCAGAGCCACCTCTACCTGCTCGTATCCAGACAGGGATGTATTTTCTTGGGAACCCCTTACTCAATACTCACCAAAATACCAGGAATATTTCCTCTATTTAAACTTTTCTATAGGGTTCTTCCTAGAGTTTTCATATCCTAATTTCCACAAATAACTACACCATCCTTTTATACCAACTATATCATCCCACCTTTTTATCACATAATCTTTCATTACATTTTACAAAACCGAGGATCTTTAAGGTTTAGTGTCTTGGAAACCAGGAACTTTAAACATGAAAACATAAAACATTATTCTAAAACACTTGAAAGGATTCTCCTCATGTTCATCCTAGGTTCATTACTACATCACATAACCTGGGGACATACATCAAAAGAAAGGGTGAGCAAAAAGCCCAGTAAGGGAAACAAGGGAAACATTTTACATGTGAACTTGAGATACTTCAATAAGGTCATGAAAAGAACATTAAGGCATGAGAAAGAAATCATGAGGCATATCATAATAAAAATAACATTTTTCATAACTTGAAGATGTGGCTGCATCATTTAACATACACAATCATGAACATATTACCAATGTCCATCCCCAAGGTGTCATTTGAAAATTACCAAGGTTATTCCCCAAGGTATCGTGAAAATTGTAATCTCTAGTGGTTACATAATTACCCAATGCATTGGAGCGCTATCAGGGCACACCCTTAAATTTGTCTTTATTATCATGTGAGCCACATATATCATCATCAAACATTTCATAAATAACCCATATATCATAAAATAAATGGGTTCCATTTCATAATCATAACGTTTTAAAAACTGCTTTATAGACATGATCTTTACGCCACTTTAAACCCACGGAAGAGGAGAGCGGGTTTCATGTATGTAAATTCCAGAATTTAAAATAGAAAATTTTTGTATATAATCGAATAACCCTTTAGAAATAAGAGCTTTGAGTATTCACTTAATAACATGAAGTAATTTTGAGAAAAAGAGAGAGGCATTTTGAGACGAAAATTTTGCAGCACAACGGCTACGTTACAGGGTTTTAGAAAACGTTGAAAAGAGAGGGGACATGGGTAAAACAATCATAAATGACCCATAAAACAGTAGAGGGACAGAATATAATGGATTTAAGAACATGGTAATGAAATTTGAAAATATACCATATGAAATGAATAACAAGAAAGGAAGACAAAAATAAGATTTCTCTTATGAAAATTCGACAGCCTAACAGCGTTACATAAACATCAACCAAAAATGAATTGATGATGTCAAATAGAGTCTCTCATCATATGAACATAAAAGATCATTATGATAGATATAGATATCATACCCCAACATAATAAAAAGGAACTTTCAAGACTTTACATGGAATTAGAACTTTGAAAAGGAGAAGGGTGAAAGAATCCCTTAAAAATTCGGCAGCCTAACGGCATCACTTAAACTTCAACAAAAAATGAATTGATGAGATCAAATAGGGTCTCTCATCATATGAACATAAGAGTCCAGTATGATAGATATAGAGATCATGCCCCAAAATAACAAAAAGGAACTTGAAAGAATTGTCATGAAAGTAGAACTTCAAAACGAGAAGGGTGAAGAACCACTTAAAAAATCTGGCAGCCTAACGGCGCCACTTAAAACATAAAAATACTGAATTGAATAGATAAAATGGGGTCTCTCATAATATGATCATAAAATAACAGTATGATAAATTTATAGATCATACCCCAACATAATAAAAAGAAACTTTCAATACTTTACATGATAATAGATCTTGAAAAATGAGAAGGGATAAAGAATCCGTTACAAAAATTTCGGCAGCCTAACGGCGCCACTTAAAACTTCATACAACGAAATAATGAGAGTAAGAGGGGATCTCTCATTATGTGAACATGAAAAGGGCAGTAAGAGTTGTATAAAATAACACCCTTTAACATAGGAACATGGAGGATAAATGAAATTACATAAAAGAGATTTCTTGAAAAGAAAGAGAGAGATCGGATCCCTTACCTTAAAATGTAACTCTTAAAACTCAAAGGTTGGGACCTTGAGGGATTTGGGGGCACATTGGGAGGACTCCTTGGGAGGTAATGAGACCAGAACTTCATTAAGGGAGAGTGGGGAGTCGAATGGATGAGAGGATGGCTTGGTATTTATAGGGAAAGTGAGGGGACAAGGCATTAATGGCCAAGGGACACCTCATTAGTGGTTTTGGAAAAACCATGGGCTTGCCCATGGTGTTTTCCCATGGTATTGGCCACTTGTGACACCTCATACCTTATCTTACTATTCATAAGTCGACCATATTGATTACATACTTAATACATCATTTAATGATGTCATTAGACACCCGTAACTTAAAAACTGTATTTTCACTATTCATCAAAAATTCAACTTTCTCAAAATAATCCCAAAATTTCACCTTAACCAAATATCAATGCTCTGATTAAAAATATGAACTCAATTTTATAAAAATAATTTTCTAAATATTCTTAATTTAATTTTTAAATAAAAACACTATTCACTGAAAATTCATTTTTTCCAGAAAAAAACCCCAAAAATTAACATAGCATAATATCTGTGCTCTGAGTTCAAAAATGAAATCCGTTTTATAAAAATAATTTTCTAAATATTTTTAATTAAATTTTTAATTAAAAAACACTATTCACCTGAAAAAACTAATACTTGAATAATAATTTATGAAACCTTTATTTAACCATTTTATTGAATCACATTACTTAATCAAGGTGGCTAGATTATATTAATACTTTCTTTAAGTGAGATTACTAATCCATTTGGAAACATTACTAATCCTAATCATAAAATCACTATTCATAATTTACTATTCATCAAAAATTTAGTTGATCTTATTAGACTCTAAATTTCGTACTGAACATAATTGTAGAAGACCTTTTTTCGAAAATCATTACACATTTTTAATTATTTAAGGTTTACATAACCATTTTTAAATATCCTTTTTCTAAAATTCATCAAAAATATGCATACTATATTTAACCGGTCATTTGAAAATTCATAAACTTCATCATAAGAAGAAATCCCAATTTTTATTTAAAACAAAGGATTACACAAGGCAGTTACGGTCTCCTTACATAGCCCCTTATCACACCAGCATAGGACCTAAGTGTAAGGTGTGCTAAGGTGAGAGAATATGAGGGGGGCTTGGCTAACATCGCACAAGTAGTAATTTCTATTAGTTTGAACTTCTCGCAAAGGTGATTTTGTTCTAGCTTCACACGATGAAGTTCGGCTTGGGTTTGGTCCAAAGCAAAGTCCAGTGGTGCTACCTCCTTCCCAAGTTCTGTTAGATGGGCTTCGATCGGTCCAAGACTACTGGGTGAGGCCATCGAATCTTCTTTCTATAATAATTAACCAAGATTACTTGTATTTTGAAACAATAATCAAGACATTTAGTTTCCAGCGTTCATATTGACCAATGGTCATATAACCGTCTAAACCCAACGGTCTCATTTTAATTATAATCATGTTATCAAATGAAACATTTTTGTTGATTATAAAAATAAAATAAAATAACACATAAAATTAGGAGAAAAGATTTATTCAAAATTTCGGGACGTTACAGCATCAGCATCGAATTACATGATTCTCAACATTCTTTCATAAGACTTCATGAAAGAAACTCTGTGCCAACATATGGAATACCTACCCTCATTAATTATTAAAGAAAAAATAAATATCATATCAGTAGCTTTATAAATGTACCCGACAACCAAAAACATATCCTCATTATCGAAGCCCATAACCAAGTCATTCCCATGTGACCCAATAAACAAACATCAACTCATATCCCATGCAAAGAAAAAAATATCAATATTAAATGAGGCATGAAAATTTCAGGAGATACGAAGACATGGTAAAAAAACATTTCCTTCATTATACATTATGGATCCTCACAATTATCATTTTATTAATTTTTTAATGAGAACATTCAAAAACCTCCTCAAGGAGGACAGAAGTAGTGGAGGCCTAGGGCATCCCCTTGGATCACCATCCTACACTCCATAGGGAGGGAACTTAAGCTATCATAAATCAAGACAGTATTAGTAGGGTTCTCCAAACATGCAAGAGAGTCTACTAAAAAATTTATTTCCCAGTAAATATGATGAAGGTTCTGTCCATGTTTGAAATATGTGATGCACCTCCATAGTGGTTAAATCTTGTTCTAGGGAACTTCCCACTATTTCTGAATAGATTACACTAGAATTTCCAAATTGAACTCAATCTCCTCCACCTGGAAATCATGCTCCCTACAAATCTACATGTCAGTGAAAATGGAATGCACCTCCCCCCTAAAGATGATCCGATTCCATAGAAATAACAAAACATGACAAGAACAAAACACCAGAGGTCCCAAAGCACCCCTCCTCCTCTCAGTAGTCCCCTAATAAAAGATCCATCCATATTCAACTTCCAACCCTGTATAGGAGGTATCCACCTACTCCATATACCCTCTTTCCTCATGAAACTACATGGTCAGTGCGTAAGACCACACAAATGAACCATAAGCTGATTCTTGGGTACAATGATCATAGATCCTATATTATAGACCTCAATAGCATCTACAAGAGAAAGGGAAACCTCCTGGAACCACCTCTATCCTGATTGTGAGCCTCCTAGATGATCTAGAAGATGGTTGCGATAATGACCACATGAACCATAAATCCTCCAACCCATACTTCGACTCCATGAAACCATGTATTGATAATCCCACGCATAGACAACTACTCAACCGTGAGGAATTTCTGTGGAGATAAAAGTGTCCACAAATAATGTGCCCTAGCTTCTCAGAAAGAAGAGGTGAGAAATGGTTTCAGATTGCGGTCGCTCACATAAGAAGAACTGAGATGAAAAATAATTCCATTTATGTTGTATGTTCTCATCAATAGGAAGCGCTTTATTACTAATCATCTATATGAGAAAATTCATCTTGGAAGGAATATCCATGCACCACACATTGATAGAATCCACCTCCTGAGGGCCTTACAAGTTCATCATTATCTTATAATCCTTAGAGAAGAATCTTCCCAAAGATGGCCCTGGGAAGAAGCATTTGTCTCGATCCTCATTCAAGATTATACCATCATGCATCTTAATATATTAAGAATTGAGAATATCAAGGAAAAGGTCAGGTTGAAGGCAAGACTCCTTATAAGAAATGTCTTGATGAGGATGGCCATGATACTCCATCTTCTCCCAAATCCAATTTTCCTTCCAGAAACTTAAATCCCCAATTCTGGTAATCCACCGAGTAGAGTCCTAAAGAACCTCAATATGAGACAACCTACACCGAGCCATACATGTGAACCGAGACCAAATAGCCTACACCCCCCCACTGATTTCCATATATTTCCCTGAAAAACGCAGCCCACAGCAACTCGCCTATAATTATATACCAAGCCAACCTTCCATGCATTCCCTTCAGTGATCCATTAACATCCCTGAGACCCACTCCCCCATCATCCATCGTTCTATCCATATGATCCCTAGAGGCACAGGGAGCTCGTCTCAACTGGTTGGCATCCCACAAAAATGAATTCAGAGTATTCTCAATCTACTTAAAAAACATGGGGTGGATGAAGCACTGAGAACCCATGCATTGGTATAGATGACAACACACTATTAACGAGCTCTACCCACCCACTGATGGAAATAAATTTACTCTTCCAATTTTGAATCCTTCCCAGCAGCCAATAAATGATTTAATCAAAATGTTGATGCCTAATACGACCATATGAGAGAGGCACCCCCATGTAGAGAATCATCATTTGCCTTTGTGGGAATCCCAGAATATCAAGAGTTATATTATAGTGCCACTGTGAACACCTATTGGAAATTAATGCAAAGCATTTCAAATCAATTATAATCTTCCCACTCAGCTAGACATATGTGCTCAAAATCCTCATGAGATTCAACAAGGATATTCATCTCCCATTAGTGAAAATTAAAATGTCATCAGCAAAAAATTAAGTGTGAGATGCTTATCATTCTACTTATACCACAATAAGGATCCAACCTAACCTTCTACATGACCTTGTGAAGGTTGTGAGAAAGGAGTTCTTGATCCAAAATAAACAAGCTTGGGGAAAAAGGGTCCCCATGTCGAACCCCACAAACAAGTTTAAAGAAACCAAATAATTTTCCCATGATAGAATCAGAAAGCCAAGAAGAAGAGAAGAGCCTAAAGCAAATATCACAGAACCACTCCTGAAACCCACACATCCTCATCACACAAATGAAGATTCTTTACTACATTTGATCATAATATTTGTCGATATCAACTTGTAGAATAACATTTGAACCTTCTAACAGCCTATAAATATCATTCCTTAATTCACTTGTGATCCCAACCACCCCTTTTATTATATGTCCTATAATTAAACCATGTTTCTCCCTCAACGCCAACTATGGAAGAACTCTGCTCAGTCATGTTGAAATCAGATAATCCAATATATTATAAGAAACATTGTAAAGACAAATGGGTCTATATTGTCCAATACGGGTTGGGTCCTTGACCTTTGGAATAACAACAATGAGAGAATCACAAACAACCTTATATAATGGATCCCCAATAAAGTAATCAGAAACCACCTCCACCACCTAAGAACTAACCACATCCCAAGATGGATTAAAGAATTCACTCGAGAAACCATCTGGACCTAGAGCACTATCCTGGGGAATGATAAAAACTATCTCCTTGACTTCTTCCTCTGTAGGTAATGAAGACAGATTCATATTTTCCGCATCATTAAGTAGCAGAGACAAGGAAACCATAAAGTCCTCCATAGTGCAAGTGCCCTGATTTCCCTCACTCCTCACAGAAACCTCTTTAGCCAGTAGTATTTTAAAATGGTCCAATACCAACTGAATAGTAACCTCTACATCTGTTGTGAAAAATAAAACATTACCCATATTTAGTTTTATTTTCATACAACTTCGCTCCTTGAAACATGCATGAAAGAATACACTATTCTGATCCCCTTCCATAATCCACTTAACCAGAGACTATTGTTTAAGGTCCCTCTCAACCTCTAACAATTTCTCTTCATGTAACGCTCGTTTATCACAAAGCAAGATGAAGTCATTATAAACCCACACATCCAGAAGACCCACCTCCAATATATTAGTATCAGCTGGTAGAATCTCCACTCTATAACTATCCACATTCCTATTCACCATCCAATTCTATATATCATCATTAAGATGCTTCAAATGGCATTTTAGACAACTCTATTACCTCCCAACCCCTTCCCTGGCCTAGAAACTTTCCATCGTGGTTGTAAAGCTTTCCTCCTAGTGCAAGTTTATTTTATAGTGGAAAGGTATCCTATGAGGATCCTCCCATTTGATGTCCAACATCATCTTAGCATGATCTGATAGTGCCTAGGGAGTATGATTCACTGTCGTCTTGGATAATAAATCGAACCCCTAGATATTAACAAAGCACCGGTCCAGCAGACTCCATAACTTTATATTTCCCCTTCTATTGTTGCACAATGTATACATAGAACTAGGAAACCCTTGGTCGAACAATCCTACATAAGTCATGAAATTATAAAAATCATACATACCCTTTGAACCAGATGTTTAACCGTCCTTATTCTCTGAGATGTCCACTATCACGTTTAAATCACCCCCATGAACCATGGTAGACCATTTGTTTTTGTGGACTCTAGGTGTTTCCATAGATGCATTCACTCTTGTGCAATAGTACTCGCATACAAAATACTAAATATTATCTCCAGGCCATTACCAGATATTTTGAGATTCACGCACTACGATTAGAGCCCAACCAACTCCACCGCAATATTATTCTTCCAGAAAACCCATATATGAGTGTTCTGCAGATGCCCATGAAAAAGCTTAGAATAAACCATTTTCGATGCATTTAGGGGATGTTGGTATGGATTTTTCTTAGGCTTGAGGATGTCCATGAGAAAGGTTATATTTTTGGGGTCTCATTCTCCATGAAGGCACACTTTGCATGTTCCATGAGACCCCAGACATTCTAGATGAGGAGAGATACCATAATCACAAGCATCTATGTTCTTTTTGAATAGACCCATTAGGCATGGAAATGAAAGAAATTGCACATGAATTCTTCGATATTGAATGAGTTATAGGACTCCTAGAACCTTCACAGGAGAAACCCTATTTTGGAATGAGATTAGTCTTCCTACACAGACCATCTGATAACTCTGATAGAGACAATATGCTAAGCAGATGGGGCAATTGAAATAGACATCCATCTGGCTCACCATGCAAGAGTGAGACCAAGAGGATGTGAGGGGTAGAGACATGCACGACCTTGAGTTTTTTCACCATATCCTCTAGTAGGGATCCCCAAAGTGCTTTAACATTATCCCACAAAGCCTCTTTACTAGAAAGATATTTCTTTAGAGAATCTGGGGAGAGTTGCGCCGAAATATGAAACAATGTCTAGGAAGAAGGCACCGATCTAGGAATTTGTTGAAACAAGCGAGAGAGAATTCCAAAATGATCCCAAGAGGTCGAGAGGTCCCTCATCGATGAGACCACTAACGCTAAGGGCTGATCGAACCTAGAGGAACCCGACTGCAAGGTTAGTAGGATTTTTTGGAAAGCGTCTGCGCTCAACATAGATCCTTCTAAACACACAAAAACTGGCAAAGATTATTCCGAAAACACATCCACTTGCACCACCGAAGCTGCGTCTAGCACCTGGGGCCTACCTACCGAAATCAAATTTGAAATAACCCTTCCAATGGTAGCCTCCTTCACTGCCCCAACACAAAGAGTCATCTCCCTTGAGCATGACAGATCCCTAACCATGTCGACATGAGGAGGGCCCCTCAAGGCTCTCTTCGCTGCCATCATGCTTCTGCACACAACCACCGCATGTCCATGCTATCCACAGATACCAAAAAACCTCACTGAATCATTATAGAATTTTATTTTCCACCAATTGAATCCATCAATCGACTTGAGAAGAATATGAAGTGCTCATTCCACCAATAGGTCCATCCCCACATAGATTCGAGGATTAACTTCCACCTGAAGACATATGGTCTCCAAACATAGAAACGAACCCAGGGAATCACCCACCAGCTTTAGTATCGAAGGGTTCTGACAAGGTAGGGGAAGCTCTAGAAAACTAATCTATAATTACTATTAAGAATACTCCCTTCCATAGTGACAATCCCAATACCACTGGGAAAGAGAGAACCACCGTGCACCACACCTATGGTCATTACGCGCTCATGCCGCCATAAAATCTTCCCCTGAGAATATATGGATAGAAAAGGCCACTCTAGAGAACTTAGCAACAACACTGGGCTACTTAAGGCCAAAAGAGTCCACACAACTTTTAAACAAGCTAACCACCATCTTGTTGTGACCTAATCATGCCACTAAAGAGAGATCATGGTAAACTACCACCTCCCAGAGCTCCTTCTTCGATAGATCCACCATTGGGACTCCCTCTTACCTTACCACAACTCATTGCTGGACCACTATTGGTGGTGTTTCCACCAATCCCTGAAAAACTATGACTTATCACTTTTAGTAGAGTACTCTGAAACCAAGGGTGGACTGTAGATATCTTCCTTGAACGACAACCCTTTGATCATCCCACTACTACAAAAATGGGCTTTATCAGCACTCAAAACGGGCTTTAAAAGTGATAAAAATCGATGTAAAGCTTAGCGCTGAAAGGGGGGTCCCCTTCATTAGCACTAAAAACGGATGATAAAAGGATCCATTATCATTACTAAAAAAGAACTGATGAAGGTCTCTTTTATCAGTGCTTTTTTAGTGCTGATAAAAGGCTCCTTTATCATCGCTTTTTTAGCACTAATAATGTCTCCCTTTATTAGAACTTTTTTTAGTGTTGATAAATGCTCTGCCTACTATAACATGAAATTCGGCAGTATCACACCCAAAAGAGACCTAAAAAATCTGGATATCAAACAAGTAGTTCACACAGATAAAATATCCAATGGTAGTCAATTTGGGATCAAATGATGGGTAAAATCCATACATAATGTGATATACTAATTATTCATTACGATTATAAAAAGGTACCATTAAAATTTTATCTCCTCAAAATGATATCTTATATTTCCTCAAAGAAAATATATAGATAGATTTCAATGTCAGAACCTTGAGAAATTTTATATTAAGTCATGTATGCAAGTTATTTTTCATGTTTTTTGTTGTTATGATTCATGTCAAGATTGGATATGCAATTGGTTTATAGATTTTGAGTCCTTTTTGGGATATGTTGCCTTAATAATTATATACTTTCCCCTATATATTCCTCATGGTAGATGGATTTGGGTGATTCATGGGACACTTAACGAAATTTGTTTTTATGGTTGATGCGTTTATCTTATAGTGTGTTGTCTTCTTTTCACGCCATTTATAGAATTTATAAATGTTGGGGAGATATATGCTTATAATTTGTCCATCCTAGACTCTTGATTAGTATTCATTTAGTTCTTTTATTGGGGGACACAATTTAGAAGAATCCATGTTGGTACACTTTCATGGAGAAGTTCCATATTCATTTTGAACTTTTACTATTTTACATACATTGAAAAAGGATGGGTTGTATGACTCCAAGTAGAAACCATGCAACTTACCTTTTTGGGGGAGTTGTTAGGAACATAGGGTTTGCACATATAGGAGAAACCATGTTATATGGATCAATAGTTTAAACAATTCATTTTGAAGGATTAAAACACAGTTAGTTAACTGTTTGTCCAAACTGTGCAGAAGAGGGTTTCTTATGAAATGGCTCCCAAAAAGTTGGTGAACAGTTTGGAAAACTGACCAACCAGACCATGAAAGTTGTCGATGATATGGAATATTTTAAGGGATTTCAACCTATTTCCTCCCATACCCTTCCCGAAACATAGTCTAATATCCCATTATCTTGAAAATTTATCCAATCTAAATCTTTAATTCTTTTTTATTTCCCCTTCATTCTTCTCCCTCTCCCTTTCCTATTTATTTTCATCCCTCACCTTGAACTCTAGGGCTAAAGGTTTATATTTAGGTTGTGTGACAAATTATTAATTGGGTTTTATTTTCTAAGGACTACTTAAGACTCTATGAGGGTTGTATAAGTTTCTTATGTCATAGGAAATGACTTTTGGATTGTTTTCTATACGTCAGTTGTTTCTTTCACTTAAAAATTATGTCCATTTTAAACAAAAGAGAGGAACTTTGAGTGATATAGGTCACACCATGTCTAGGATTGATGTGTGGTTGACTCATAAACATCAAAAATGACCCATGGATCATTAACTAAAAGTATAAACACAATATGAATGCATTTGGTCAGTTTTCCATATGTCAGTTTTTGTTTTCATTTAAAATGAAGTCCATTTTAAACAAAAGAGAGACACATTGAGTGATACCAGAAACACCATGTATTGGATAGAGGAAAGGATGAAACATACATTCCACACATGACCCATATATTTTTGTCCTAAATATTAACACAATCCAAATGCGTTTGGTCGGTTTTCTGTATGTTAGTTGTTGTTTTCACTTAAAATTGTGTCCATTTGAAACAAAAGAGAGAAACTTTGACTGGTAATAGTCACCCCATGACTTGGATTACGTAAGGGTTGACTCATAAACATCTAAAATGACCCATGGATCCATTTTCTAAATTATCAACACTATCTGATTGCGTTTGGTTAGTTTTCCGTATGTCAGTTGTTGTTTTCACTTAAAATTATGACCATTTTAAACAAAAGAGAGAACTTTGAGTGATACCGGAAACACCGTTACATATATTGAGGCAGTTGGACTCATAAACATCAAAAATGGACCATTTATCGTTATCCTAAAGTATCAACACAATCTGAATGGTTTTTTACGTTTTTCGTACGTCAGTTGTTGTTTTCACACAAAACCTTTTCCATTTTAAACAAAAGAGAGACACTTTGAGTGATACCAACCACAATGTGCCTCATATTGAGGAAATTTTGACTCATAAACATCACATATGACCCTTGTATTGTTGGAATGAAGTATCAACACAATCATAATGTGTTTGGTAGGTCTTCCGTATGTCAATTGTTGTTTTCACTTAAAATTCTGCCCATTTTAAACAAAAGAGAGACACATTAAGTGATACCGGTCACACCATGCCTCGTATTGAGGCGGGGTTTACTCTAAAACGTCAAAACTGAACTTCATATTGTTATAATAAATTATTAACTCAATATGAATTTCTTTGGTCAGTTTTTCATACGTCAGTTGTTGTTTTCATTTAAAATATTATCCATTTTAAACCAAAGAGAGACACTTTGAGTGATATCAGCCACACCATGCCTCGGATTGAGGCATGGTTGACTCTTACATGTCACTTATGACCCATGAATCGTTTTTATAAAGTATAAACACAATAATATTTCATTTGGTCAGTTTTTTGTACGTCAGTTGTTGTTTTCACTTAAAAGTTTGTAAATTTTAAACAAAAGATAGACACTTTCAGTGATATCAGTCACACCATGCCTCAAATATTGGTGGGGTTGACTCGTACACATCAAAAATTCCAATGGATAGTTATTCTGAATTATCAATATAATCCTAATGTGTTTGGTCTATTTTTCATATTTCAGTTATTATTTTCACTTAAAATTTTGTCCATTTTAAACAAAAGAGACACTTTGAGTGATACTGGTCATATTGTGCCTCGGATTGAGGCGAGGTTGAATCTTAAAAATCATAAATGACCCTTGGATCATTCTCCTAAAGTATCAACACACTCCAAATTTATTTGGGTGGTTTTATAAACGTCAGTTTTTTGTTTTCACTTAAAATTCTGACCGTTTTAAACAAATGAGAGACACTTAGAGTGATATCGGTCACACTGTGCCTCAGATTGAGGCGTGGTTGACTCATACCCATCAAAAATGACCCATTGATCATTATTATAAATTAGTAACACAATAATAATTCATTTGGTCAGTTTTTCATATGTCAATTGTTTTTTTCACTTAAAATTATGTCCATTTTAATCAAAAGAGCACACTTTTAGTGATACCGGTCACATCATGCCTCATATTTTGGCAGGGTTGACTCATAAACATTAATAATGACCCATGGATTATTATGATAAATTGAAAACATGGATTTGGGGGGCCTATAGAGGAAGGAGATTCCAACAATGTACTTTTTCTTGTTATGGATAATTAGAAAACATAGAATTTCTACCAATGAAAATGTTCAACGCATGGGAATCCATTTGGAATCTTGATGCTCATACTGCAATAAATTAATGGTGGAGACTTTTACTCATCTTTTATTGGAATTTGAGTGGGCATGCATGATATGAAGGTATTTTGGTTATTTTACTGGTTTTTCTTATCCAAATCCTAAAGAAAAGTGGTTCATCATTCTTGCATATTGTTGGTGCATTTCATCTGTTAAAATGGAAAAATGACTCATTGGAGAAAAGATATTTTATTTAATAACAATTACAATTTTACTATGAACATTTAAAAATAACAATGTTCCATCTTTTGATCTCTGTGAACCCCTCTCAAAAATGTCTGCCAATTGTACATGTCCCCAAGTCAGATCTTCATATTATTTTTGTACATTCTTCCATCAGGTATGCGGGTCACACATTTCTGAAAAAATATATATCGTCATGTGAATATGAGGCTTTTTTATAGTCATAATAGTACTACTATATATATAAACAAAGAATTAATAAATAATTTAAATTAAATAGTAGTTGTTTTTGAAAATACCTCTTTAGGGATGCTAGTTTTTTTATGGAAAATGATCTCTCTCATAAATTTACAAACATAATATCCACAATCTTTTCTGTTTGTTTGTTTAGGAAACTGAAAAATCATTGATAATTAAAATAATAATTAACTTGTTTTGATATGTGTTTGGATAGTGAAATTTTATTATATATACCCTAATACGTGCCCAGACATAGTATTGGATTTCCTCCTTATGCTTAGCCCATGTCCTCATTCTTTTTTTAGATGATATTGATACACCACCCTATCATAACAGAATCCTCAGTAAATGATAATATAAATTATATAACTTGATGTTTAGACCTAAAAATTCTAATTTAGTGTCTCAAAGATTCAAATAATACATCATGTGAGGTTGGTTTGTTGGATATCCTTACATTGAATCTAGAAAAAAAATCTTTGGAGTATCCAAGTTCACTGCAATTAAAAGCCAATGTTGCCTAAAAACACAAAAACGAATAATTAATTAAAGAAGTGAAAATATAATTGATATTCTTTAATCATAGAGTTTTACCCCTATATGGTTGGTATTAGAAAGATTCTATCATCCGTAATCTTTCTTTCAAATGTTTTCCGCGAGCCTTTCACTATTTTATCCCTTATTGATGGCTCTAATTTCATTAGTTGTGTAGATGTGGTATGAGGACTAACGAATCTGAGTTCTGGATTATAGAGAAATCCCTTCAACTTTTTTTCATATATACACCTTCCAATAATATAAAATGCATTTATTGATAATTATCAAATTATATCAGCTTTTAGAAAATCAATTCATGAAAACTTACCTCATATATAAATTTACAACTATGACGCCTAGCCAATCGTATTCAAGGATGTCATTCACATTTTCAGCAGTAATGAAATATTGAATTTCCTATCCGTATATATCCTTTTCAAAAATATATATATGACTACTACCACTTTTATCTTTGTATCCCCATGAGTCTTCAATGCTAGTAAATGTTGATAAAGAAAAGGCAGTGTAATTGTGCTTTTAGTAGACCTTTTGGATCGATTGGTTGATCCTTTAGATGATTTTGAGAAATGTTTCATGTAACCCCTTCCCTTTATCCTTCTTTAATAACATTCATTAGTTCAGACCTTTTTTCATTAATTTTCAAAAGGTTTATCCTGAAAATGGAAATAAATACCTCTTTGTCCCCATGTACTCTTAGAATTTGTAACGACCATGCAATTAATGTCCAAATAGCCTTTTAAACCATATGAATATCATCACCATCAATTGTAATTGGTAGCTCTTCATTTGTATCATGAGCTACAGTATTCATCACTTTCAGATCATCAGTTGGAAGTGGCCTGTTATGCAGCTTGTCCTCTGGGATGTTGAACACTATAGCCCTCGCATCAAGGTGATAGGAGGGTGTTGATAGATATAAATCATAGTCATTATCACCCTATTAAAGATCAGTTCAAGAAAAGTATTAGTGTTTTTTTTTATTCACATTTCATGGGAAAAATTATTAGAATATTGATTTCAATGGCTAAGACAGCTCTTTGAGGGGAATGGATCGCCTCAAAGCTGGTGGGGGGTGGGTGGGATCTTCATGCGCTGGTTGTTCCCGAGTTGTATCTTCTCCTTGCTTCTCACCCATAAAAGTTTCTAGCAACTCTCCCTGCCATTTAAATTGTTATTCAATAGTTTCTAGTCTTTCTCTCATTTATTTCATTTCTTCATATAGATCATTGGTTTGTTTTTTTCTCCAAATATACTCGGGGTGTCTCCCCAAAGCCCAGACCTTTGACATGACTGTATTGTTTCGGCCATTTCAAAACTGTCGATAATAGGTCTGCATCTGCTACAGGAGTATATGACTTCTATGACTTTTGATATAGGAAAATAAGTTATTATTATTATTTAATTGAAATTTAAATACAAAACTTTTTATCACATCATACATACACATATTTCCCACACTTTTCGTGTGTTTTTATCTACTAGCTTCCCTTCCTTATTCACACATGCCTCATTCCATATCACATGACGTGGGATAGAAGTGTCTTTGGAATTAGACTCATCAATATATATATAAATATATAAAGATAATTACTATTTTGTTTCTTGGAACATAACTATCTTACTCTAAATTTAAAATACATACCATTTTTTCTATTGAAGAATACCCTATATTTGCTTCATGATAGGGGTATCTTGGTTTTAATGCACGTTCCTTATTTTCAGTACTGACTTATTGTTTCATAAATGAAATATTGACAATCAAAGTGATGAATACACATATCCTCAAACAATGTATTATCAACCACAATGAACCCGAAACTTCTCATCCCCACAGCGGCCAATAAATGCATCCCACGCTTCTTGGGATATCAAGTTATCGTAGACAAGGGGTGGGTGTAGGTTTATTTTACCATTGGAATCTTTCTAGTGAAATTTTGTTATGATAGTGAAAAAACCTCGATGAATCCTTCCTAAAATCCTTAGTAAATAATTTTCTTGTGAATCATTTACTATAAATGTACTCTACAAGGGATTGAACTATAGTTGAATGATGTTGTCCATGATCGGTACTTATGCTGACGGGGTAAAAATCTATGATGTCCTCGAAACACTGATTTCGATGAATATTTCAACCTAATTTATTCCTTATATTCTTCACACATGGGACACCCTTGAGTTCCTTTAATGAAATAACCTGAAAAATTTCTATAAGTAGAGATATCATTTATCATCCCATACAACATTGCTCTCAACGTGAAGTATTTACCTCTATAAGAATCATACAACATAACACCTGAATCCCACAATAACATAAAATCATCAACCAAAGGAGCCAAAAAACTCCAATATTGTTGCCTATTTGTTTTGTTCATAATATAGGCATAGATAACATGAATAATTTTCATTTCAGGCATAACCATGGTGGCATGTTTTAATTCTCCAACATAACAGGCCTTGTACTATGAGTGAAAATTTGAAAACCAAAAGGATTCACTCCACCAGTAGATAACGTTATATGAAGGGTTCTCAGCACATTTCCAAATTTAGGATACTCATGATCAGTTATCTTCTATTGAGGAGAGTCATCTGGGTGATGTAATTTCCCATATTTATTTCTTTTATCTACATGCCACGACAATTGTCTTACATTTTCTTCACTTCCATATAGACGCCTAATCCTTGGAATGATTGGAATGTACCATACAACTTTTGTTGGACGAGATTCATCTTTCTTTTATCGAGAATCACTACACATTGGGAATTCCGTAAGTGATTTTTTCTCCTTGTGAAACAAAATACAGTCTTTCAGGCAGGCATGTATTCTTTCAGAAATCATACCCATTGAGCATAGCATTCGTTTAGATTCATACGTCTTGATTGGGAGCTCATTATCATCCGAAATCATGTCATTCAAGTGGGAAATTTGTTCCGTAAAATTGACATCACTCCATATATTGCCTGATTTCAATTTATACAACATTAGTACAGCTGACAATACTGTATATTTAGTGCACCAGCATACAATGGCATCTTTCCACAACACTTTAACTTCTCAAACAATTTTGGGAAATCACAGAGTTTATCCTCAACTGTAATTTTCAATTCCTCAATATGATCTTCATCATCATTGACTTCTGTAACCACATCCTCTATACATTCTTCTTCATTATCAATATTTGTAATCATATCTGATGATCCATAAAATGCAGTTTTATCCCATCTAGTAGCTACATTAAATTTTTATCCATGTTTATTCCAACATTTATAACTCCAATATATTCCATGACATATCAATCGTTCTTCAAACTATGGAGTAATTAGTCTAGAATAACAACAATGTAAACATCAACAAAGGATTTAAGAAGGATCCTTTGCTTGACCCTTTGCAAAACTGATGAAATCTTTCAATCTTTTCTCAAAATATATTCTCAATTGATTAGCATCCAACCAATCTTTATTCATCCCCATCCTATTTGAATTTGAAATATAATTATTTATGATTCTAATACACAAAATGAGACTCCCATATATAGTATAAGAGAACCACTTACTTATAAAAATAGAGATTAATAGAGCCTAACCATTTTCATTAAATATTTTGAAATCAACAGAACCAAGATAGACCCCCCTCCCATCAAAATCAACACACTTTCCATCCCCATTACCAATAGTTCTAGCACCCACCACCCTTGAAGAAAAACATTAAACATATTTTTAACCACCCCTACTGGCCACCTCATTCATAATAAAATAATCACAATAAATAGCCCAAAAAAGTGACCAAACTCAAATAAAATGAAAATAAGGATACAATTTTGTTGAGATAAATATTATAGTAGATACATTACCAAACACAAAGGGGTTCATGGGGGAGAAAAATAACATAGGTTTATCGAAAATTACTATCGAATATCATAGGTTTTTTTACCGAAATTAAAAAATGAAATAGAAATTTGAGGTTACTGAACATAAGTTCTATTATGAACATCTAAATGATATGAAATAACTCTCCCTCACCATCCCCAAAATTGTAACTAAAATCCACAAACATGTCTTACATCAATTCTATAAAGAAGATCATTCCAATACAAATGGATAAACAACAATCCCTTAGTGTCAAAAAAACTCACACATGAGGGGATAAAAGTAACAAATAGTGATAAAACACCCTTCACCAAGGGGTGAATTGTTCTAAGGTAAATCAAGAGGGCCAAACAAGATTTAAAAGATACACTATATAAAGTGTAATCTAGACATTTACCATAAACAATAGAATATAATTCCAATTTAGTTCAAACTTCATAAATCCTCAGTTAATATAAATTTAAAAATTATTAGAATCATAATCACACCATAAAAACATTTCCAAGACATAATTTCAATAATTTTCCTTTCTCATTGAAATATAAAACAATTAAAATAAGGATATATAAAACCGACTCCACTACAACTCAATGCCTATAATTCCATGGAAATCTCCATTTTCCATAAAACAAACCATTTTCTATTCTTACTCACACAAAAACCCCTTTCAAATACATTTTCCATTACCCACAAATTTGAAAAATCGCATTTTTATGAAACACAAGAAGATCATATAGTTAATAAACCAAATTCATGGGTCGATCACCCTTGAAAATCAAACATGAACCATTAATAATTTCAAAACATGCCTTTCATAATTTTATCAAATTACAAATCATATTTAAAAATTTACAACAAGACAAACATGCTAAATTTTTATGTATCCTTTTTAAAACCTACATCCAAACCCATTTGCACCTCTACAGCCTTTGAAAACATATTTCACACCTTTCAAACAACCCATAATACCCTTTATAAGAAGTATTAAATTAAAAAACACAAAAAAACAAAACCATTTACTTTTTTAAAATTCATTTCCAACACATAGGAATGAAAAATGCTTCGAAAAGACAATTCACACCACAAAATTAATTTATAGACCCAGAATAAATACACCAAAAAGCATATTAAAAACATATAGAAATTTTAGGGCATCGAACCACTGTCATTGGGTGAATGAATTGATAAAATCCAATATGGAACCCCGATCGCACCTCAACCGCACCACAAAGAAAACCTATCAAGCAACGATTTACCCAAATAATATAAGATTAAAACCAAAATCACAATATTAAATCCTATCAATGGAGCCCTACCCTCTGGAAAAGATAAACCTAAAATGAGAAGTGGGTGACTTACCTAGAATAGATTGCACCAGTGATGGAGGGAGAGAAGAAGCATCAAGCAGTCAAGGAGCCTTATGCGCTACGTCGGGAGGGGAAGGCATGACCGCCAGAGGGGGAGGTGCATGGGAGGAGTCGCAAACCATTGAGAAATAGAGGAGTAGGGTTCATGGGGAGTAGGGTACATCGGGGAGAACAAGAAGTAGGTTTCAAGGGGAGTAGGATCTACAGATGGGGTTTGAGGGGGAGGATAATGAGTAGGGTTCGTGGCTGAGGTTCGGCAAAGGGAAGATCAAGGTGAGGGGAGTTTTCGTAGGGGTCCTGTACCGTGAGAGCTTAAGGGTGTGATAAACATAGAGAACTGTGCATCCCATTTCATAAAATGATACTATAGTTTTATTAGTGATAAAATTTTAGCGCTTATAAAGGGTGCCTTTATCAGTGTTGTTTTAGTGCTGATAATTGGATTCCTTATTAGTGCTAGAAAAGAGCAGATAAACGGATCATTTAACAGCACTTTTAATTAGTGCTGATAAATAATTACCTTTATCAGTGCTTTTTTCTTAGTGCTGATGAAAGGTGGTGCTTCCCGTGCCTAATTTTATAGTAGTGGAACTCCCCAGAAGCCTCACCTTCAACCTACTAAAACTAAGAACTAGATGCTAAAGCAAGGGAAAACGCCCCTGCCAGAAGTCCACCGACCGCTTCTACTAGAGAAAGAGCACTCACCAGAGCAGAACCGCACACCGAAAAATCCATATTCCATGGGTATATACAAATTATGGAACTGGGTACACAAAATATGGGAGAATTTGAAACACCCCATGATTTAATAGTACATTATTTTTTCAAAGCAATTCAATAACTTGCACTTCATGCAACACTGAGTTCAAGCGCACCACGACTTATCAAACTAGCCATTCAAAAACTGTTATGATTTTTATTAACAAATATTGAACCTTATATAATCCTTATAATTTTAGAATCCATATTATGAGTTTCTGAGTCATATTGTAAGTACAAATTCATTTTTTCAGATAAAAGAATTATTTTTTTTAAAATGCAATTTTACCGCCTTTTAATGGAGAACCATTTTTAAATACAATATTTTAAACTTTTATATATTAAATTTGACAAAATAAACTTCTTATTTAGAATTGGGAAATAAGAATTTAGTTTTGATAAATTTTTTGTGTTTTTCTGATAACTTTCATTTTTGGGTGAATAGTGAAATATACTATATTATAACTGGAAACAACTTTTTAAATCAAAATAATTTATAGTGTTAAATTATACATTTTAATTGTTTGGAAGTATTAATATGTTATATTTTTAAAATTTTATCCAATTTTGGTAGTTGTAAGTAATTTTAATTTGAAATTGGACATAAACAAGTGTCAATCTTTTGGTGGTTATTATTTCTTAAAAATACGCTTTTTGGTTTTGACAACGAGAATTAATTTTAAATTAATAAATACAATTTATATGTTTTTAATTTGGTAAAATAGACTTTATTTTAGAATTAGGAATATCAAAATTACATAAGGGTGAATTTTTTATATATTTCTAAAAACGTTCAGTTTTTGATGAATAGTGAAAAACACTATGTTATTGGTTAAAACCGACTTTTCATTTAAATAATTATTTATTTTATTTAAATTAATTTTAGGTCAAAATAGATACATAATACCTATATATGTTCAATGTAATTCCTTGGACTCATTTTGTAATAATATTAGATATATAAAATTTTATTGAACTTTTCACCGTCTTTTACCCACTTTCTAGGATAATTTGCAAATTCGCATAAAACTTAACTTTACTTCTTTTGTGAGTGAAATTTCAAAACTCCGAGAGACACGGTTGATATCAGTAATAAAAATGTGGTTCAACAAGATGAAAATAATTTTTGGTGAATAGTAACATTTTTACTTTTATTTACCACAGATAAAAGTAAATAGGGTAATTAAGGGTAAAAATGATATTATTCTTACCATAACACATGTCTTAATTCTATTGGTTAAGTGTAATTCGACCAAAAACAAACTTAGGAAGAAAATATTATCTTTTAGGTCCACTTGGATTAGATTAAGACATTTATTATTATTTTATTTAAAGGAAGAGATGAAAGAGTTAAAATCAAAGTTTAAAAACTAAACCATTTTTAATTTAGGGTTATACACAATATAAATTAGACTATAAATATTCATTAAAAATATTAAATATTTCATATATCATGGTATTTTAATTAATTTTTTTTAGACCATAAATAATTAAATTTATTTATGACACAATGATGATTCACTAATTACCTTATTAATGAATGAATCAAATAAATGGTATTATAAATATTAAAATAAATATAATTTCAATGTTTTTATGACATCCACGAATTTTCTAGGTGAATATTACATGGTAGGGTTGATTAAATGTATATTTTTTGAAGAAATCATGTTGTGATGACTTTCTCGAAAACCAAATACCAAATAGCATCAATATTAAAATAAATTAATTTTTAAAACAGATATTATATTATTGGTTGATATAATATTCTTAAAAATCTATGGTTCGGCCAAAGGTCTTAAATAATATTATATATGTCATTAATGAACCACTTTAGGTTCTCTTGGATGTTTTTAGTAATTTTATTAACCACATAGTGTAACAATACAAGAAGACACAGTTAAAGTTAAATTATTTAACTTAGAGTTAACCCTAAAAGATAAGGTTAAAATGGTAACCTAAACTTGTCTAAAACCTATTGGTTGAGAGTATTTAAACCCATAACCACCAACGGATCAAATTAAATTCATTTTGTGCCATTATAAACAGAATCTTATTGAATAATAAATTAATACTTTAATATTTTCCTAAAGTGACCCTCACCCCTCTTATAAAAGAGCACTTCACCTTCTCTCAAAATTCACACCTCTAAAGCCATTTGGATCGGCCAAACCCTTCCCAAATATCCTCCAAACTATCCTAACTTCATCTTAGAGGACATACTTTGTTCATAAAGCCAACCTATGGAGCCCGTTTCATCAAATCAAAAGGAAGAACCCGAAGAAAAGGAGGTTAAATGTACCCTCAACTAAAGGAAAGTGCGAGGTAAGGGTTAATTACTAAATCTTATTATTATTAGAGATTTTTTATGGTTATTTTTTTACTAGGACATATTTATTAACCATTTAAAATTTTCATAAAATATTTTTAAATGGAATTATTGTAAGGGACTCTTTTACTAAAACACCATTTAAAATGTTTTAAATATTTATTCTTCTAAATCATTCTAATTAATGTCCATGCTTTCAAAACGAGTTTTTAAGGATTTGTTTATATGAACATGAATGTTTTTAAAATGTTAATTCCATTAAGAAGTTTCAAAGTGGTATGTAACACTTTTATTCAAAAATGTCTTTAAATGTGTTCCATTCTAAATTGTGTGACTTTTAAATGTTTTCATGAAAAAGGGATATTTCTCTCGAAGAGTTTTACAAATTGTTTTCATCTATGTCAACATCCTTTGATGGATTTTAAACTTGGTTGAAGTTTATTTGTTATGATAAAAATATTCCATATTGTATTGAAGGTTTTGTGATATGTTTGACTGTGGATGTTTCATTTTTATACCATTCATGGTTTATGGTTAAAGTATTGACATTTCATATGCTAGCTCTAATATGAATGTTTATGTTATGTTTTAACCTTTTCATATGAGGAATATATTGGACATAGTAAGTGACAGATGGAGCCCTCTATTTCTCCTTGATGCATCGGTAGGTCTAATGAGACAATTATACGTGGAATTGTCCGAGGCCTTTTCCATTTTGATATATGGTTTTGGTCAAGGCCTTAATCATTTTTAGACTTGTTGGTCGTGGCCTTGACAAAATGTTTTAGAATTCTTGGCTTTATACATTCCCTCATTATGAAAATAATATTGATTATTCATGTGTTCATTATACTTTTAGAATACCCATGATTATGTTTTATTATTTCATTATTTACTCAACTCATATTCCTTCCAAAAAAGTGTTTATGTTTATTATTTGTAAAGTCAATAGATTTCAAGTATTCACCATGCTTAATATTTATGTTATCTTCCATTGTATTGATTACCCTTACTGAGAATTTGAGCTCACCCATTTCTTATGATTCATTTTCCCATGATTTCCAAGAATTGTATTATGAATGATATGCAGGGTTAAGATAAAAGGGAATAATGTTCTCAAAGATTCATTTTTGTTGTGTTTTATTTTATAATGTGTAATGTAACGTTCATGTATGTAATCTATTTTCCAAGAATACTAAACTATCGGTCTTTAGAGACATTATTTATTGTAATAATTCCAATATATTAAAATAATGCACCGACTCTGGGTAACTGAGGTCGTGGAATTATAGATGTCCAAAAAAATTTAGAATTAAAAAAAGAGGATATCTCCCAAAATAATTAACATATTCCAACTCTCACATGGAAGAAACAATGAAAACCACTAACAAAATTCAAGCTGGGTCCAAGCCTTTTTCTTATAATGCTCAACCATCTCACAAAGACTCTAAATGTGACCAAAATAACCACATAGAGGATTGGTCTTTTCCAGTTGACGAACAAGAATAATGAATGTTTCTAGAATTCACATATTGGAAACACACCAATGGATTCCTCTTTATTAAGACATGAATGAAAAAGTTGAGAAGATGGATCCCTATCCATATCACCCATATACTTTCCCTTATCTCTAGTTAGATCATCTTTACTAGCTATAGTGGGAAATGAAGGATCGCTAGGTGCATGTTTCCCTTCCATAATTGTCTCAATGATAATGACATTATAAAATTCTTCCACAAAGGTAGAAAGTGTAGAATGAAGCATCTGCGTATGTAGCTATAGAAGTAGGGATCATTCAAAGATACATTGCCTCTTTTAATAATTTTTATCCACATATAGAGAAAATGGTACCAAGCTAGAAAAATTTTCAATGAAGTTTTTCTCCATATGGTCATCTTTGATAATACCCAGAAACATTATCATCTTCTCAACTCTAACCTCTTCAAGATAAAAATCACTAAATAAATGTGTATTTCAATTATTCCCATGTTAAATACAATAATTATTGGTCATTAATATCATTATTCCACCACTCCAGGCCCAAACCTTCAAACAAAGGAACAGTTCACCTCACATTAGAGGCTTATGAACTTTATAGTAGGTTGAAAATCTCTTCAATATTTTATAACCACTCACTAACCTCATGGTATCCTTGATCACCATAGAATAATGGAGATAAATGATTAAAAAACTCTCATATAGGATCCAGGAGATGAGAATAACTTGTCACTGCTACTCCATCATGAGTTTGGTAAGAGACAAGGACTGGAAATACCACTCCAAGATGGCCCAGACAACTACCCGAGACATTCCCCTCTTGACCTTTTGATTCATTTTTTGGGGAATAATTCTAAAACATCATAAAAAATAACTCAATAAAACCACTTTAACTTATCTAAACACAAGGATAAAGGACATGAACAACAAAAACAAAAATACCAAAACAACTCAAAATTGTGCATAGGGGAACCAAATTCCAAAGCAACCAAATTAAGGACAACATCCTGCTTTAAAATTATCACCCAAAATCTATTGAGACATTTCAAACCACACATAAAAATAATTTTTAAACCAAAATGACCCCAAAATAATTTTTTTACTCAAGTCACATGCATTGAGGTTAAAAACCAATCCAAAAAATACTTTAACACACCCAAAATAATTTTTATTCAAACAAGATAAACTACTAAATCAGTATAGAATCAATTTTAAAACTTGATCAGAAAAACATTACAACCAATAAACTCCACTCAACCATACATAACAAACACCACCAACCAAATAAGGATTATAAAGTATCAAAGACATGAATACAAAAAAAATCAATACTTCCTCTACTGTGTGTGGTATGGAAACATTATTTTTTATACCATTCGTCGACCAAGAGAGTTCTACTAGAAGTTTTCTAGAGAAGTTTTTATGATATTTACATGGATTTATAGACCATTCACCTTAACCATGTGCCCCTTATATTTCTTCAAAATTTACTCTAAAATAAATAATTTTATGTAAAGTCTCGTAGAGTCTCCCCATAACTTAGAGTGATAGCACTATACACCAAAATATCTCATAAAAATTCCACTATAACTTCAAAAATCCAAAATAAGACTCTCAATAACCCTTTTAAAATCAAGATCATACTCAAGGTATAGTGGGCCAAGAACTTCCCCAAACCTACAACCTTAGTGCAGATAGTCCTAGCTTTTTCAACCACTAACTCCCAAATAATAAAAAGTTGAGTCATATGAACCTAGTACCATTACAAGAACATAGATTCCTCTTATTTAATTTTGTAACGAACAAACCTATGACATACATCTATTTAATTCCTAATACATCTCTCTACATACTCGAGGAGCATCCTTGATCCCCTTGGGCTGACAATAAGCATCAAGGGTATCAAAAAATACCATTGAGCATGGTTTCACCCTCAAGATCCAATGAAAACATCCAAACATGGAATAAAAATAAGGAGAAAAGATATATGCAAAGATACATATAATATTTAAAAAATACAAATTAGAGAGATGAATGTATAATTGAAGATGAAAGAAACAAAATATAAGAACAAATAAGCCAAAAATGTCTCAATATATATATATATATATATATATATATATATATATATATATCCTCGAAACTAAACAATTGATCAACAACATTGTGTGACTCTCCAGTCACAACCATTACCCAAATGATAACAACTTCGCAATAGAGAGTGGAAAAATCCAACCTAAAGATACCTACATAAGATATGAAGGCCACGTAATCAACCACTTTAATATGAAAGGTGTGGGCTGATGCAAGTAGGATACCACCGTGATTTCACTTCAGTTATTTATAAACAAAATAATTATTCTAATTTAAAAACAAGGCATGGTAAAATAGGCTCCCATTTTCAACCCAAAACATGTTAATATAACATGTATGAATAATTCACTTGTATAAAGAATCCCATTTTTAAATTCATTTCACAAATATTGTTCTTTTACAAAACAATTATTATTTCAAAGGAAACCAAGACACCTTTCCTTAAAACAATATGATTTTGAAATCAAACTTTATCAAGGATTAAAACATTTTAAAAGAATATTTATCAATGAAAAGATCATTGAAAAAAACTTCCCCCTTTTTTCCTTTAAAATATATCTCACACCCAACATCAAAATAAATCAAGGAAATAAGGATAATTAATCAAGTAAAAACAAGCTAAATAAATGGAGAGAATAACACTATCCAAAAATATTGCTAAACCACATGATATTAAATCATCAAGAAAAATCCATCTAGGTAATAAGGAACACACATTCTAGTATATAAAAATTCATAACATATAATAAATAGCATTTGGAAACACCACAAGTACTAATAAAACAAAAAAAAAGACGTGTATTGATAGGCATACTTCCAAAAGGTTAATGGAAACACATTTGTCAACTAAATCATTCTAATCAGTATCCTCTGTGACAATCCCCATGGACAAGTGATATGTAAAACTAGTGGGACTATCCATTGTTAAGCCTCAAATCACCTAACAGTGCCCCACTACTTCCCACTTAGTAGCCTTGGTCTCCCAATAGAATAATAATAGAGGTGGGCCATGATAGATCAATGAAATCACATGACAATAATAATCCCTTTGGTTTGACACCACAATGACATCCTTTCCACTTCATTCACCACATTTACAATGATACCCAACATATAATAAAATCATGAAACACATCATAAAATTCATTGAATGGATAGTCATAATCATATCAACAACATGAGGGTTTAGTAAGGGAACAATCTATATAACTTTACAAAATTCCAACAAGGTCGTCACTTATATCATATATAGAATATACATTTTTAAATATATTTAAAAAAATTAGAAACAAAATTTCAAACAAAAGGAAAACTAAATCAACCATCAAGACACACCCAAACAAAAAATGAAACATTTTATTTCTTAAACAAGGTATCCATTAAATCATAGAAACCCCTATCAAAAATGGAATTAAATTTTATTAATTTGAATTAAAACCCCATTTGAAGTTAACTTTTTGTTTCAAAACCAAAAAAAAAACAAAACTTTCTCATAGTTTAAAAGAAACATTATAATTTTATCAAACATTTATAATTCATAAAATAATATTTTTTATAAAAGAATAATTTTAAATATGAAGTTCAAATGATTTTACACATCAAAACTAAACCAATTTAATGAAAACATTAAAAAATTGCACTTATATAACCCATACCACAATTATCAAGTGTAAACTTGAATTTGGAAAACTCAATAATTAATGTAACTCTTAAATAAATGATAATTAAATAGAAACATCTACCTCATGAGGTGGAACCTTTTCACATTCTATGAAATCCATAATAAATGAACTCTTATGATGGCTCACAAATATTACAAACCAAAAGCACCAATTCCCAAAAACCTTAACTATGAATATCATCCTATCATGACAACTAGCTTTATAGGATAAGGGGAAGAGATAAAAACAAAATATTAAGAATAATAATTAATCTCTAACCTTTTTAACTAGGTGATTATTCTCCAAGAAAAAACTGAAAATATATCCTTGGAGGGGTTTTTATGAGAAAATGAGTTTTGGGAAGGGTGAATAAGTCATTGGGTTTGAAGTGGGTTTATATTTGAATAAAAAAAAAATATAAGGAAAAGGTAAAAAACCCCTCTCAATGGGGTCTTATGGTGTACCCAAATGGTTAAAAAACATGTTGTAACTATATAGATCAATACTATAATAGGCTTCACACTTATGATGCATGGTTAGTTTAATCATGTTCTTTAACCATGATACATAATAATAGAACACAAATTTTCACCTTTTCATCCCAAAACACCTCTAACTTTATGGGGTAAATCATCAATCAAATACTCCCGCATAAAATTGACACTATGGGTGTCACCCTCATCAAATTAATTTATTTATAAGAGGAAAAAATTTTATTCATTATGTTTTTTTGTGAACCATGAAGTAAGCATTGGAAACTTTTTCCTCCTTATAAAATTTTACATCTGAATTTTTATTTTCAATCATGTCATAATTTAATGAATCAATTTCTTTTTTTATTATATAAATTTCACACTTAATATTTTTGAGAAGAGTAAAATTATGTTTAATGTTTATTTTTTCATTCACATCATGAAGCTTTAAAAAACTTTCATCTATTTATTCTTTATTTTTAATTCCAATGAATTATTTATTCTTCCATGTAAATGTTTACATTTTACTATCCAAATATTTATTTCACCATCAATTTTTCTCATGTATTCATGTTTCTCCTTATGAATATATATAAGGAAAGTATTAGTTTTACTTATTATGGATTCTCTTTTTTCACATGATTCATTCCATATTTTATGAATGAAACAATAATCTATTTATAGGAATGGTTTTTTAGATCATATGCCTCAATAATAGAGGTAATATTTGATTCCACTCATCATGAGATATCATAAAGCTCATGTAAATAATTTTTTAATATTTTATATCTTTATCTAACTCTTTTATAGAGTTCATAATGGTAGTGAACCAAATTCCAAAGATTTAAATAGCTTCTCTATGATTTAGTTTGAATAGTTTCAAATTTAAAATAAATATGTTTATTCTATAATGACTAATCTTCTCCATGATAATATAAAGTAACTATAACATATTTTAGGTTTCAAAAACAAATTTTCTAGTAATTATTTTATGAAACATTTGATTGTCTAATAAATCTTAAATGGTATTCATCACCTTTTAATCCATACATATCATTTATTTTTAATTGTTAGTAAATTGATACATTTGAGTATCTTGAAGTTTAGATCCATCCACAATTTTGTATTGCTATTATATAAAATTGTTTTTTATCTAAACTATCAATCAGATCTTCAAATAGTTGAAGTTTATTTTGATGAATAATTTTTGATAATTTTGATACCATACATCAATACATTTTTATTGTGTGAAGGCTATCATATTTATCAAATTCATTTATGATAATTAAAGTATAAAGATTTCAATTGTGTCCTATTTGTATTCAAACAATTGGAGAGAATTTGTAGGTACCCTTTTTTAAAATATTTTTCAATCTTATAGTATTAAAAGAATTTAAAAATAGTGTTGCGTATTGTAGAAAATAAAATTTAGAAAAATATGATAGCCTATAATAGTCAGTTCAGTGTTAAATATTTGTATATATACTTTTCCTTATCATTATTTGAACTAAGTTACTTCCAATATGTAGTGTTAGTATTTTTTTACATTCTAACTAAGAGGGAGATATTCTAATAACCCATTGTATATAAAGTAACACAAGATTCCTTGAACAGTTCCATTGAGTTTAATGGTCTATAAAACCCCCAAAAAAAGGTATGTTAATTGTAACATGAGATAATAAAAATACTCATTTATACTATGTTATATAAAAGAAACCTAAAATAATAATATATATATTATTTTTTTATAAAAAATAAAATTAATAGGATTAAACATATACCACATTAGAGGACAAAAATATTACCATTATCGAAAAAAAATCATATCATCCCCTCCAGATGTGTTAAGTAATGATAAACACTCACCATGATCAAACTTATTATGTTGAAGGGATGGGATTCCAAAGAATTAAAATCAAAAAATTATATTAAAAACCCCCTAATTCACTATTAGGTATATATTACACTAAAATAGTATTAACCAATTGTGATTGAAAATTTAAAAATAAAATCAAAAAAATCTATTGGGTATGAATTTTTCAAAATAATATTCTATGTTAGTGAATCTCCTAGTGGATCATGCAAATACAATTATGGGGTTAGTATAGACCACTTATACCGATTTATTTTAATTAATCCTTTACCCCCATTTTAAATTTTAGAGACCTCTATCTATACTAAGATGTATGGATCTATTTTATCATTCTTGATAAAAATTCACTCCATGTGTAATTAAATATGGTAAATAGGCTTTATAATATGGTATTTAAAATGTTAGGTCACAATATGGGTACCCATTCCTTGTTTTGTTTAGTTATTTTCATAATTCACTTATTTTCATAATTTAATGAAAGTTAATATAAATAGGATAACATAAAAAAAATCCATTGTTAGGTTTTCAGCCTATACCAAATGTTCACTGTATTACACATGGGAATAGATATTTATACTGCATCCAAAATAATTCAAAGGTTCTCTTTTAAATCCATGAAAAATATCATGCTTTATAACCATGATGTATCTACACAAATTATAATAACTTCTTCTTCAACACTATTCTTTGACTAAAATTAAATATTCTAATTCAACTATATAAAAATAAATTCAGGTAATCTATCATATGGAAACAAAAGATCTAGATCTTTCACTTCTCCCATTACTTCAATTTCCGGATCTTATGTAGGTTACTACTTGATGTGAGTTTAGAACACAACTTCTAGTTTCCAATTATCTAAAACTCTGTCACAAATATTTAAAACTTACAGTATTTACTCCCCAAAACATCAACACCGATGATCTTCTAGAATATATTGGTCAACCTAACTTTTTACACCTCTTGATATCTTATTCATTTAATACCTTGAAAAATTTCCCCACTTTATGTATCCAAAACAACTTCAATAAATTTTTTTGTAATGATGGGATTATAATTTTAAATGTATGCTAACTCAATTCTTTTTTTCACTAAAGTCAATTACATATAATGATATCTCGATCTGATTTCATCAAATATCTCAAAAAACTCGAAATAAAAATTCTTTGAGTCTTCCACAAAACTCATCTAGAATCATAGATTGTGACTTATGATTTTTTTTATATTTGTATTTCTATATCAAAATCCTTACTTTAATTTCTACTTCACATGAATAATGTGTGAAATCTCTATAATGTCTTCATTTCATTTAACATATGACTCTTCAATTTCTGGTTTTGTCTTTTTATTTTCACCAATACTTTTAATAATTAAAATATTCAAACAGTATTTAAAAAATATCATATTTATCTGATGTTATCCATCCATTTCTATAATATATTCTTAAAATATATCTTTTTCATCTCATATTTTGATCATCCCGTCTTTTGACCATATTGAATTCATATTCTTCCTCATTCCTTAATCCTCTAGAATATTCAATTTCACTTTTATTTATTCTGACACATTGGATTTACACCAACCAAAGCTCTTTAATATTACTATATTCCTTTCATAAGACTCTATTTTCATATTCTATTCATTTAAAAAGTTTGGTATTCTGATACATTTTATTTTTTCAATTCTCAACCAATAAAACTTCTTCTTCTAATTGAACATTTTTAACATTACAAAAAAAATGAAAACAAAAGTTATGTCATCTTCTGAGATTCTATACTACACAAATTCTTAAATATCTAAAAACTCTCATCCCAAACAATGTTTATAGTATTTTTTTCAAGGCTTCATTTTTATAGTTTTGGATTCTCAAACATCCACTTTTATTGATAATATATCATGCTTCCAAGATCATCTATAAATTATGATTTTGAAGACATTGTTAAATATCAAGTAGAATAAACGTTTATCCTTTAATCACTATGATATAACTTATATGGAAAAAATAGCATAGTTTGTCTGATTTCGTGTCCAATATGACCTTCTCAAATATTTCTCAAAGTATAGGAGCCTTATGAAGTCTTACATGAACCATATTAGGTTCACAGATTTTCTATTTTCTTACACTTTTAAAAAACATCATCCTTGTGAATTTTGGTATAAACATTAAAAGTGATTAATCAACCTTATAGAATATATAATCAAACTCAACTATTCCATATACTAGAAATCTTATCTTTTAATGACCTCTACTTCCTCATGTAACTTCTGAATACACAGTTTTATCTTTGATAGTTTATCTACCATGATTGTATCTTTCAACTGGCATATCTTATCTATCATGATTTTATATGCTAGCTTAATCACATCCCAATATTCCTCATATTTTCATTCACAAATCAACCTATACAATCTCATATTGTATATTTTGGATAGAAATAATCTTCCTTGGATTGAGCCCTTTTTACTTCATTTAATTGTAGTTTATAGTGTTTTTATAAACCTTCATCACTTTTTATAGATTAAAACTTAATAACAGTTAAGACAACCATCACATAATAATTATCCTATTTATTATTTCCGAACACATCTCTTCAATAATTTGGTTCAACTATCAATATATATTTAGTTTGTATCGTTTGGTAGTAGATCTCGAATCTTCCTATATTCCGTCATTTTATGTCTTAAATTTCAGAACACTGTTAGTAAACACAATCTTATTATTCACTTTTTTTCTTCTATTTATGTTTATATCGACATTAATTATTATTATATTTTCATTAAAAACATATAAAACACTAATAATATTAATCAATTTGGTATTTTCAATCCCCCATTTGGATTTGTTATCAATACCCAATATAGTACTAGTGTTAATAATGTTTTACCTCATATTGAAAATAAATTAAAATATTCAATAGTAACTTAAAAATAACACTCATATCATACTCCATTAACATTTATTCATCTCAAATTATCTTAAATTTTTCCTAAA
This sequence comes from Viscum album, assembly GCA_963277665.1. Taxonomy (NCBI): domain Eukaryota; kingdom Viridiplantae; phylum Streptophyta; class Magnoliopsida; order Santalales; family Viscaceae; genus Viscum; species Viscum album. Next base: position 173,317,612 of record OY728146.1, on the reverse strand, counting down.
AATTTATCATAATTCCTATAGAGAATGATATCATCACTTTCCTCAGATATATAGAGAGGAGAATTAGGTAGATGGTGCAGTGAAATCCTTACAAGTATCATAGGGTGGGAAGATCTAAAGAGATATATCTGTAATGGAACTTATCATCTAGACATACCCCACATGTCATTGTGGGATGGAGGGGTGTAATTTCAATTTTTTGGACCAGCATGATGAATCTTATTGTAATGGGTGATATATTTTTATTTATTGGGATTATATGTGTTTTGTTTGGCATTATAAAGGGTGATGATATGCTTTTCTGGTTCCTGATATGATAGTTTCTTCCATACGTACATTTGGGTCTTAGGGTATATTGAACCATGTTAGGGCCTTCATGTCATTTATCTTTAATATAACTATACCTCTGGACCCTCAATCCATATAATGAGTTCCCTATTTTTCCATATTTAAAATGGGTTAAATTGTTTTGTTTAGTAAAGGGGGATTGACACTCAACATGTTAAAAAAATCAATCAAATCTATTTCTACATGGATGAGGATCGATATATAAAATAAGAGTTACTAAAATGGAAATAAAGTTTATCCATAAATGATTCATCATGTAATGCACTTAAAAAATTTTGTTTAGGGGTTATACAAAATATTTTAATTCAACTTATTACCCACATCTATCTTAGAAATTATGTTACAAAATTAAAACAAAAAATCAGGTTTATTACCATTAAAAATACACTTTTAAATTTCCTACAAAATGATACAATTATCCTCAGAATACAGAATAAATTTTTTGTAAATAGTAGATAAAATATAAATATACCTTTTGTATGATAGTTCCCATTATTTATGTAGTTTCAACATTTGAAAACTCACTATAATCCATAAATTCTTCTTCTAGAGTCATATCATTTAAAATTTTAATAACTATATCTTTAACATTTAGTGATACAGAAATTAACCCTTCCACTTAAACATATTAAATCTCTAAATTCACTAGTTCTATGATTATTTCCCTTAAAGGATTGAACACTTTCCATATTTTTCATCATTGATGACACCATTTAATGTATGTTGAGAAGAAAACACTTTCTCAAATGAAGTAAAATATTCTATGGTAGATATAATTTTAATTTTAGTAATATTTTAATAGTATTCATCACTTCATGTCTCCCCATGAATGTATGAATAACCTTAAATTACTTAAGCAATGATAATAAACACAATATAAATGAGAATATGGTAGATCCTTCTTTTCACTTTTGTTAGACAAAAAAGGATGAGATATATTTCTCAACTCATAAGTTTCTTTCTTCTTTCCACTCAATTTATTCATACCATCACCATTGATTTTCAAATTTGGAACATCCAGTGTAAGCATATAAATATTTATATTATATTTAACTTTTAATTTGTGTGTGATTTATTTTTAAATTTTTCTTGAAAGTCATGAATTTTTTTTGAGTTTTTTTACATATTCCCTTTTTCTTTACATGTATTAGGATAAATAGTCATATTAAATTTCATAATGTGTTCAAATTTCTACTTCTATTAAGATTTATTAACTAGAATAATTTTTATAGTATATTTATATTTTTAATGTTTGCTTATTTTGATTCACTAACTTCTCCTAACATAGTAGAATAGTTACAAACTTTTTAGGAGTGTGAATAACTTGTTTACATATTCCATACATATTCTCAATTTCACATAAATTAACATTCCATGTTAACATCCAATAAAAGTCAACTTCTTCATCATGGTTGTATTCCATTAACCAATAATCTTATCCTTCTCATGGTTTGATTCTCCACTTTTTATCACCTTTCTTCATTCAACACAAATTTCCTAAGATTTTTTGCATTGGTTTATGGTGTTCCATTTTCTCCCATAGTAGAATCATCTCCACTTAGTTTTTAAACAATCGATTACTTATTTATTTGTTGTTTTTTATTTATAAATTTTGTTTCATTACACCCCAAGGTACACTTACCTTTGATATTCCTTTTAATTTTCTTCAAAAATTATGGCCTTCTTATTTTAGTAGTACTCTAATCCTACTTTTTTGAATTAAATAAATACTCATCATCCCAATAAACATTTTCATTGAAATTTTGATATAAGTTATCAATATTATTAAATCCATTTATATTCAAAACATTACTTTATTTAATGTATGTTTTCCAACATAAGATGATTTATACAAAATTTCATTTTTCTCCCCTTTAACTTTGGCCTTATTTGTTTTATAGTAGTTGAGGTGTTAATAAAATAGTCAATGGACTAGTGTCAAAAAATTCCACAACACCAATAGTAGCCAAAAAATATTGATTTTATCATTTATATTATACATTGGTTTTATTTGACACCATTTATATTTGGAATATAACATTAATTTATTTAGAAATCATTTGGGTAACCACGTATTCCTTTATTTAAACTTCAAGGAAGTGGTGGGAGTATTAATACTTTTATTCAACCATTTTTTACAAAACATAGGTTATATCCTACAATTTTAAAGTAATGGAATTTGAATAATAAAATTTTCTGAATCCTTGGATTAAATTTTGTGGAGGTCATGTGAAAGATGAATCTTTAGATAATATTAAGTTATTCATGCCACTATTATGAGTCTTATAAGAAATTAAACTATTATATGGTGCCTTAAAACCCAAACTTATTTTCGTTTTTCGTGTGAAAATCAACTTTAATAACTTCCATGTTTCTCAATTTTACTCCCCTAACTCAAGACACTTTATATTGAAATATTTTTTAGATATTAAAGAGACATTAATTTATCCACACATATAAATTTCATCTTATGAAAATTTTACTCATGTGTACTTTAATATTTTAGTTTTAAACTTTCAATATCATTTATCAACATGGCTTTAACCTCCATATGAAAATTATTGATAACTAAAATAGCTTCTAATTCATTGATTTATCTTATGAAAAAATTTTAATCTTAAATTTCTCAAAAATATTATTTTTTCATTGATTCTTTCATCAGATTGAACTTAAATTCACATAGTTATACAAATTTTCCATTCGATTTAATCAGTTTAGTGAGTGTGTTACAGTTGTTTTACTTCTTATCCAATGGATTTTCTATTTCATCAACTTCTGATTCTAACTGAGTTTTCTAATCATGTAAGTCCTAGATAAACACAAATATATATATAATAACAAAAAAAATTCATTCTTGTACCACTTGAATTAATAGTAGATATATTCAAAAAAATTGATAATCTCTCTTTTCTCATACTCTACACATCTTGAAATGGATTCTTCCTATGGATCAAAATCATCCGATTTAATATATGAATAATTATTAATTTTATTTCCTTCAAATAGTAGTGTGTCATCTCCTACTACTTCTTATGTAAGGACTTGGATTTTTCTCTGATTTATTTGAATAAATTAATTTGGAAAATACTAAGAACAAGATCTGAGACGGATCAAGATTCTGAGGCTCGGTGTGACCGAAATGAATATTTAAATAATGTTCAGTGTTTAACTTAAACATTCTCAACGGCTAACGTTGAACATTAATAACTTATAAATGGATGTCCAGATCAAAAATATGAGGCACTGTTGCATCCAAAATAGTGTATTTACTTTAGTCTAGGCTTATGCTTGACCGATGTAGGTCGAGGGTGAAAGCTAAATTTTGGACCATAACATCATTAAAATTTTCAATAAAAATATTTCCAATTGGTATTTCAAAGTGGCACGCTCTGTTTCCTTTTTCAAAACCTAGAGGTAGGGGTTTAGGGTCAGAATTAAAAACCCTAGAGTTCCCTGAGAGATCTTGAGAGAATACTGATGATTTTCCTCTCAACAGCGAATGATGACAGATATATATATCTAGATCCTTCTTCAACAGATCATCAATGAAAAATAATCCATGATATAGAATGATCCAATCCCATATAGGGAATCAGTTTTTATTTTATTTCCTTCCTTATTCTTGAATTCTTACAGTGAATGTGAATTAATCAAAAATCATATTGATTAACAGATCATGCATATATTTATGGGATGGGTTTTTTTATTTTTGGAAGTTTATTGGGAATTGAATCTAAGATAGAATTGATTTAGTTTTTGGAACTCCATTCGTCAATTATAATGTAGATGGATCAAGGATGACACAAAAAAGTCCTAGATCCATCCACTTTGTTCATTATTGTGTTATGAATAATTTCACACAAATATGTTTCTCTTTCTTCACGGTGCAATTATCCAGGCGGTCCAGGTAGAACATAAGTCGATAGAGCGACTGGTGGTAGTGGCGTTCCGCTATCTAGGAAGTATCATTGCGGTAGGTGAGAGCCGCAGCAGGAGGTCACATTGGCCATCGGGATGCATCGGTGCATGGGTGTAGGTAGAGGAGGCTACTAGCTCGACGACTAGAAGTGGAAGCCTATGGTGTCACGACCGCAAGAGGCCTACGGGAGCCGTATCTAGGTAGGCCATGGCGGCGGCAGAGAGACGCGGCTCGCCGGAGCCATATCCGATGGAGGACCCATGACAGAGCTATGGGTGGGCACTGGTAACACGGACCTGCAGCATGGATCACTGAATAGCCGCATCGACTATGGAAACCAGCTAGAAACGGTCAGACAACCACATGACCATGGTGGGGTTTGGCCAGCTGAGTCGTGTTTAGTGCAGGTGGGTTGACTTGCATGTGTCGGGTTGAGCTGGAGATGGTAGGTCATTCCTTTAGTGGACCGGGCTAAGTCAGGGCGGTCCAACAGTGGGTCGGGACTAGCTGGGGTAGGTCGGTCCCATCAGGTTGGGTCAGCCTGGAGGGTCAGCCCGACCGGGTCAGACCAAACCCAGACCCCACGACCCCTTTTCACTAAAAGACCCATAACTTTCAAACTGCAAGTGAATGAACTGTTTGTGGAATTAGGACCCCCCACGATGAGGCAGTCCTTTTGGTATTGATTTTCTATTTTTAGTGATGACCAGAATAGGTGAGAAGCTTCCCCTTGGTTCTTTCCAGGAGGGTTTAGTACGACATTGCATCCACATCACTAGTTAAAAATCCCATCAAGAGAATAGAGTCCCAAATAGTGTTTTGGAATCCCCCTTGGGACTAGAGTCTTACTCTATCACCCCTAATTGAGTTTCTTGGGTATTGATGTGATCTCTGAGCATAAGGCATTAATCCCTTATCTAGTGGAACATATCAGCAGGGTCCATGTTATTCTTCGAGGAGAATCCCCTATGTTATGATCCATATTGGTAGGGTTCATGGTATTCCTTAAGAATAATCCCTTTTTTGTGGGATAATATTTATTAGGTTCTTGGTATTCTCTAAGGACAATCCCCTATTTGAATATCATGATCTTTGACCAGTGTTTTCTCTTTGATTGGGCCCCAAATTAGAGGGGCCTCTTGTAAGAGTCCTCATTGACATTAAGGCCCGAGGAGTGAGTTCTCCCGGAATGAGTGGGCCTCGAGAAGAATCATGTGGATGATGATTGTATGGGACATATCTTCTCTTTATTCATGGTTGGTAATGAGTATATCTATATGGTCATGGTATATGTATGGGTGTATACCTGTGTAGATCAGATTGTGAATTCTTTTGTGGTTTTCCTTTGTGTTTTCAGGGTGTCCTAATGAGTATTGTTTTACACACCACTACACAGGCTTTTCATGTATGTGTCATGTCATGTGAAGATTATTGATGCTTCTATGGTGTCCTTGATGGAGCAGGACCAAGACCAGGACCAGACAGTGCCTTGTGAGATCATATTGGCCAAGGTGTTTCTGGAAACTTTCTACAGCAGCTCCAGTGCCCTTGTTTTCAGGTCGGAATTTACAATTTTCTTTCTTTTGGTGGAATTGTATTCTGACCCATTTTACCACCATGTACTTTACTTTATTGTTGCACTATTTGGTAGTTTATTATCGTATTCATTCATGATGGTTGGAGTTTTCTCATTTTTTCTTTGTGGGCTTGGAGATGTGCGTGTGTGTATAGGTACTTAGGTAAATTCTTCCCATTTATGAGATATGCCTACTCGATTCTAATTGCCATACCCGAACCTATTGGAGGTGGTTTTGGTGTAGTCACAACATGCTCCCCATTGGGATGGGTTGTGATAGAGTTGTATCAGAGTGTTATGTTCCACATTGGGATCGAGATTCTATGAGATTGGTTTGGGGAAGTAGTGTTGAGTGTTTCAAGTTCCACTTTCAAGCCAGGGAATCCAGTTTTGGTGTGGCGGCTGACATATCCATACAATAGGACTTTGTAAACCTACATTCCCACTCATTACATGAAAAACACTAGTTTTAGGGAAATGAATGGAACATACATCATATAGGAATGGGTTGTGTTATCCTTTTCCATCTTGATTTAGCTCTCCAGATATACTCTATTGATTGTGATTCATCTTGATCTATTTCAAGATTCCTCCATTTAGATAGCCAACTAGGATTCTGATACATGATCACAAGGATGATCCTCTTAGAAATGAGGAATCTGTATAGGGTCCTCTTACAAACATGTCACCTCTGGGTGGATTTCTTGTTGTAGTGATTCCTGTCGAGTAGTAGTTCTTGTCGGGGCTTCCAATAGAGGATGCACATAGGCTATGTGTGTTTCATGAGTTCCAGAGGTAGAAACCTCCTAGATTTAGGGGAGAGATATACCCACTGATAGATAAGGATTGGATGGAGTCAATTACATGTTTATTTCATCTTATGAGGACACTTGTTGACCATATGGAATTCCTAGCCATGAGTCTTCTTTTGGGCTCAGTGGGGCGATAGTGGAGCTTAGTGATCAAGACACATGACGTGGTGAATCTCTCTGGGGTTGACTTTGAGTGATTCTTTAGGGAGGATTTATTTCTAGAGACATTATGCTCAATATCAATACAAGAGCTCCAGAAACTACAACAGGACATCCAGAGAGTAGCAGTGTACTCAATGAGGTTTAATGGGCTTTCTCACTACTCTACATATATGGTGTGAGACCTGTTTTTCATAGATTTGGATTTTTAGTAGGGACTATTCTAGGATATCAGGGAATCCAAGGTATCTCTTAGCATCCCTACTTAGGATGGGGTACTGGAGTGATCTCTTCTCATAGAGAGATTATTGGTGGAGCAGATGCCAGCAGTGGGAACTACCATCAGGAACTAGGTAGAAGAGTCTTTGGGGGTCGGTAGCCGACATCAGTAGTAGGGTCTTAAGTGATCTAGGTCCTTCAGAAGAAAGTTCCAAGATACAGTATCAGTGTTGTGAGGCTCCTAGGGAAGAGATGGATAGTCGGTGGAAAGACTGTGTTTCACATGTGGCAGTCAGGGACACATAACTCGTGATTTCCTGACACATCATATGAATGATCATCAGAAAATCTAGGGACCACTAAGGTAGAGGAAGAGGTTTGAGTAGGGTGGTCCATAGGGAGGCGGATGTGGCAGGGGAGCAGGTAGAGTAACATGTGGTGGGAGGAGGTTTGAGGTACTACCACAACCACCCCCAGGTGGTCCACCATGCGCTCCCAGAGCTTTTGGATAGGGGCAAGGATAGTTTCAAGAGATAACATCTTATGACCCCAGTTCTCCAGATATGATTAAAGGTACAATCTATGTCTTTTCCACCCTTCAAGTAGTTCTTATAGACACATTTCCCTCTCACTCCTTTATTTATATAGACCTTGTTTGATGCTCAGTGATTCTGATGGAGCCATTGACTTGATCCTTATATTTAGAGACTCCTATGGGATGGGATTTGAAAATCACACACTGGTGATGACTTTGTGAGATTAGTCATGGAGACGAGTTCTTCGGTTGGGATATTCTAGTAGAATAATCAAGGACATCCGACATCATTCTGGGTATGAAATGGTTATCCATAGTTCATGCTCATATTGACTGATTTAGGAAAATATTGTGGTGTGTCCAAAGAGATTGGGCTAGATTTTCATTTTTTGGAAAAAAGGAAATGCATGCAGTGTAGGATGGAATTTCATAGAGTAGTGTGAATAAGATCACTCACCAGTTGGCTAGCCTCACCCTTGGTGTGGTGAAAGATAAGATTCCCCAATTTCCTAAAGTGGTGGATGAGTATGAGGACATCTTTTGTGAGGAAATTTCAGGATTACCTCCTCATAGAGAGGTTGACTTCTGTATAGATCTATACAATAGGACAGAACTCATATCCACACCTACATATCTGATGGCTCATGTGGATCTTCGTGAGTTGAGGGTACATCTGGAAGACTTATAGAGGAAGGGATTTATGAGACCCAGAGTTTCACCTGGGTAATCCCTAGTTTTGTTTTTCAACAAGTCAGACGGGATTTTGAGACTATGTGTGGACTTCGGGTGCCTGAACCAGGTGGCCATGAATAAAAAGTATCTACTATAGGGAATTAACGACATCTTTGACTAGGTAAAGGGAGAAAGGTGGTTCTCAAAGATATACCTCGGATATGACTATCATTAGCTTCATGTTGGAGATGATGATGTACCAAATACAACATTCAGATGTCAGTACAGCCACTATGAGTACTTAGTTATTCCGTTTAGTGTAATCAACACCCTAGAAGGGTTCATGAGACTCATGAATAGGTTCTTCTAGCCATACCTTGACAGATTTATCATAATCTTCATTGATGAAATATTAGTGTATTCATCATCTGAGGAGGATCAAATGACATAGATGAGGATGGATCTTGACATGCTTCAAGAGCACCGGCTTTATGGGAATCTCTAAAAGAGTTAGTTCTATATTTGGGAGGACCAATTTTTGGGACATGACATTTCATAGGCTGGAGTTAGTGTGGATCTCATAAATATTGAGGTTGTCTTTTCTTGGGAGACATCCAGGAGTGTGACCAAGGTGAGGAGGTTCTTCGGTTTGGCTAGGTACTATCGAAGTTTTTTTCCTAAATTTTCTAGGGTAGCATCACCCTTAACAACTTTGACATAGAAGGTTCATCCCTTTGTGTGGACAAAGAAGTGCTAATAGTATTTTCAGGAGCTGAGAGAGATATTGAAAAGTGATCCCATCTTGAGGCTACCAGAGGAGGGTGTTGGGTTTGTAGTGTTCTGTGACACATTAGTTATTGGACATGGATGTGTCTTGATGCATTGGAAAGTGGTTATTTTCTATGACTTGGTCCACATTAGATAGCATGATTAGAACTACATGACTCATGATCTGGTGCTGGCAGCAGTGGTCTTCTCCTTGAATATCTGGTGGCATTACTTGATGGGGGAGAGATTTTCCATTTACTCAGACCTCTAGAGACTCAAGTATATATTTTCTCATAAGAACCTAAACTTGAGACAGAGTTGGTGGATAGAGTTCCTCCAGGATTAGAACTTCAAGAACGACTATACTCCTTTTAAAGGGAATGTGGTGGCAGATGCAGTCCGTAGGAGATCCAGCTTTGAGTTTCCGAGTGAGGCATCAAGAATAGTTGGTCATGCTATAAATATCCTTCATGAATGGTGGTGGTTCAGCTTATCACCAATCAATTTGTGTCACCCTTAAACTCTTACCGAGAGTCAGGGAGTCACAACTGGGGGAAGTCTACTGTGAGTCACAACATGATAAATTGTCAATAGGGCAGGCCCCTGATGGATATTTGATAGGTTAGGAACACATGATTCTCTTTAGAGGGTGCGCAGTTGTGTCATTGGTGCGGGGGGAGGATTTCTGAGGTAGTTACACATGTCCCCCTTGGCAGTAAATCCATGTTTGTTGAAGATGTACTAGGAACTCCAAAATCTGTTCTAGTGGTTAAGGATAAAGAAGGTAGTTGTGGGGTTCATTTCATAGTGCATCACTTATCAACAAGTGAAGGCAGAGCACTGGGTTCTAGGAGGCTTGACTCAGCCTCTTGAGGTGACGGAGTGTAAGTGGGATGAGATATTGATGGAATTCAATATAGGTTTACCATGCACATACAGGGGACACAATACCATTTGAGTGGTCATTGGCTGACTCAACATGTCTTCCCAGTTCCTAACCATTCGAGAGAAGTGTTACATAGAGAGATTGGGACACCTATACATTTAGGAGATATTTTCATTCTATGAGGTTCCCTCAAAATCATTTCAGACAGTGATGTTCGTTTCACTTCTTGGTTGTGGAGGGGTTTTCAGGAGGCTTTTTGGATTTAGTTTTGGTAGATCATAGCTTTTTATCCCCAGAAAGATGGTTAGATATAGGGGACTATCCATGTTCCAGATGACACGCTATGTGTCTGCATGTTGGACTTTGGTTGTAGTTTGGGGGAGCACCTACCACTTTTGGAGTTTGCATACAATAACAGTTATCACTCCACCATTAGTATAGCACTATTCTAGGCCTTGTATGGGAGACCTTGCAAATAAAATTTATATTGGATTGACCCAATTGAGTCTGCACTTATGGGCCTAGAGTTGGTATGGGATACCACCGAGAAGGTGCAGATCATCCAGGAGCAGATGAGGAATGTACAGAGCAGGAAGAAGTCATATGTTGACAAGAGAAGGAGGAACATGTATTTTGATGGGGGAGGCCATGTTTTCCTTTGGGATTCACCTAGATGGGGATTGGAGAGATTTGGTAGGGGCAGTAAGCTATCTCCTAGGATCATCATCCCTTTTAAGATTCTTAGTAGAGTTGTCGAGGCGGCATGCCTCTTTGATCTATCGCCACAGATGCAGAGGTGTATGACTTCTTTCACATGCCACAGCTAAGGAGGTATGTGCCTAACCCGTCGTACCTTATCGGGTGGGGAGAGCTAGACATTGAGGATGGGGTGACATTTGGAGAGTACCTATTAGAGATTGAGGATTGATAGAAGAAGATCCTATGTGGGTGGTCGATTCCTCTAGTATTCATTCTATGGTAGCATGGGAATCTCTAGGGGAGCACTTGGGAGTGGGATGCTCATATTTGTTCTCAGTACCCACATATTTTTTTGAGTAGCCCTTGTTTTTTTTTCGAGGACATAAATCCATATGGTGGGAAGAATATAATAACTTGGATTTTTCTTCGATTTATTTTAATAAATTAATTGTGAAAATACTGAGACCAAGCGTTGTAATGGACCAATATTTTATGCCTGGTGTGACTGAAATGAATCTTTAAATAAAGATCAGTTTTTAAATTAAGAAATGATCAGTGGCTAAATTTTAACTTTAATAACATCTAAACGAGTTCCAAGATCAAAAATCCAAGGGCACTGTTGTGTCCAGAAAAGTGGCTTAACCTTAGATGAGAACTAACTTTGATCGGTGTGGGTTGAGGGTGAAAGTTAAATTTTGGATGTGAACTTCATTAAAATATTCAATAAAAATATTTTAATATGGCATTGCACAGAAGAACAACCTTTTTTATTTCTCTTAAACAAAGATGTAGGGATCAATGTTTAGAATTCACAACCCAATAATTCCCTTAGATCTTTTGAGAGAATCCAGAAGTTTTTCCCCTCAATGGTGAATGATGACAGAGACGTGGATCAAGATCATTCTTCAATGGATCGTCAATGATAAGGAATCCACAATGATGAACAATCCAATCACATGTAGGGTGTGTGTTTTTATTTGATTTCCTTCCCCGTTATTGAATTCCTATGATGAACATGAATCAATCGACAAATGGATTGATTCACGGAACATGCCTATATTTGTGGGATGGTTTTTTGATTTTGGGATGTTAATCAGTAATTGAATCTAAGTTAGAATTGATTTAGTCTTGGGTCCTCTGTTCTTCAGTTCTAACATGGAAGGATCAAGGAGGACATGAACAAGGCTCGTATCCATCCATTTTGTGCGTTCCAGTGTCATGCCTACCTTTTCCCAAATCTAATTCCCATTATTCATGGTGAAATGATCTAGGTGGTCCTAGTAGAATAGCCATTGGAAGGGTGGTTAGTAGTGGAGGCGACTACTGGTCCAAACAGGACTACGGCAGCGGTGACCTGTGGTCTAAGAGGGATTGCAGAGGTGGGCGAGAGCCGCATCAGGAAGTTGCAGCGGTGGCCATCGGGATGTGGCAGTGGGCTGTTTTGGCTCCCAAGTGCAGGCGGAGGAGGTCGTCAACTCAACAGCCGGTGGCAGAAGCCCACAACGGTGGCGGACGACTACGGCAGAGGGGCGTAGCTTGCCGGATCTGCATCAGATGTAGGACTCGTGGTAGAGTTACAGGTGGGTTTTGGTTAAGTGGACTGTCTGCATGGATCACAAACCAACCACTTTGACTGGTGAAACCATCGGGCATACGATCAGGCGACAGGCTAGCACATGGTCAGGCGACCACGTGACTAGGGTGCAGCACGGCCAGTCAGGCCATTATTGGTACAGGTGGGTCAGCTTGCTTACGGCGGGCCGGACTGAAGCTGGTGGGATAGGCTAGTAGAGGGTTAGGCATAGCTGGGGTGGGTGGGACCTAGCAGTTCGGGTCAACCTAGCTGTTCAGGTGGGCGGACCCCAGTTCGGCTCAGTCCAACCAGGTCAGACTGGAACCAGACCCAACTGACCCATTTTCACTAAAGGACCAATAACTTGAATCTGTAAGTCTATTTTATGGGGTATTTGTAGTTTTGGGACCCTCAAAACGCGGTGGTCCTTTTGAGATGGCATTGTGGTTTTTTAGTGGGGACTAGCATATGTGAGACGTTTCCCCTTTGTTTTTTCCTCGAGGGTTCCCTGTATTGCATCCACATCACTGGGCATCAATCCCCTTGAGAGGATCGAGTCTCAGATAGAGTTGTGGATTCCCCCTTAGGACTGGAGTGATACTCTATCACCCATTATGGAGTCTCTTGGGTATTGATGTAACCTTTAAGCACAAGTCATTAATCCTTTATATAGTTTGTCATATGGGTAGGGTTTGTAGTATTCTCCGAGGATAATCCCCTACGTAATGAGATGCATTGCTATGGTTCATCATATTCTTTAACATGAATCCTTAACATTGGGGGTTAATATAGATTGGGTTCATGGTATTATCTAAGGATAACCCCCGATTTGTATATCATGATCTTTGACCGGAATTTTCTCTTTCACAGGGGCCCAAATTTGCAAGACCTCCTGTAAAAGTCCCCAATGACATCAAGGCTCGAGGTGTGATTTCTCCGGGAATTAGTGTTCCACAAGCAGAATCTTATGGCTGATAATTGATTGAGACTTATCGTCTCATTCTTAGTGGATGGTTATGAGTATATTTGGATTCTCTTGGTATATGTATGGGTGTGTACCTGTGTACGGATGATTGTGAATTTTTTTCCTTTGTGGTTTTGGGGTGTCTTACTAAATATTATTTTACTCACCCCTACACAAGGTTTTCCTACACATGTCATGTATTGTGAAGATGAATGATGCTTTGATAGAGTACTATGTATTGAAATATTTGGACTAGGACCGTACAACGCCTGGTGAGATCATAGATAACAATGTGTTTCCGGCATCATTCTACAATAGATTCAGTAACCTTGTTAGTAGGTCAGACGATTCAGTTGTCTTTCTTTTGGTGGGCTAGTAATCTCACCCAGTTTACCTTCATGTACGTTACATTCCATTTTCAATTTTTGGTTGGTAATTATTGTATTCATGCATGGTGGTTTTTGTTTTCCCTTTTTTTCTTTTTGGTATTAATGATTTGTGTGTGTGTAAAGGTACTTAGGAAAATTCCTCCCATTTGGGAGATATTCTTACTTGGTTCTAGTCACCGGCCCCTATCCTATTGGAGGTGAGTGTTGGGTAGTCAAGACATGGTCCCTACTGGGACATGTTGTGATATTTGAGATGTTAACTACCTCAACATATTATACTCCTTAATCTTCTTATTTTTCAGTGTTATGGATCAAACCTCCATAGTGGTACTTATGGGAATAATTTTTGTTTACTTTAATTAAGGTACTCTATAACTTTTGGAAATATGCATTTCATATCAAATAGTTAAAATAACTTGGAAAATGTATAGATATAATTTGAGGTAAACTAGGCTCCGATACCACTTGAAGTGTTTGCGGGGATGCTTCATGTGATACCTATTAGAGAACTATATGATAGATGTATTTTTAATCTAAAGGAAACTGTAGAAAAGGTATAATCCACTTACCTAAGGAACCCATGAGATGGTATCATCCAAAACCCCGGTTATCCAAATAATAATAACTTGGGTAAAGATTCTTTATTTTCATCACACTCAGACATGAGATTTACCACAAATAATACATCTCATCCTTTGCTCTGGTATCACTTTCAGTTCCCTATGAATTTTTCAGTCACATTTAGAGTGGGAGTGGGTGAATCAATGTAGACCACTTTTACTAATTTATTTTAACTTAAACTTTTACCCTTCTTTTAAGTTTCTAAACCCTAAATCTCGGTTAATACATATGGATCCTTTTATCACTCCCAAAATGAATTCACACCACACGAAATGATATAAAGTAAATTGAGCATAACACAATTATATTTATAGGGTGTAGTTCTAATGTGGGTACTTACTCCTTGTTACGGTTACTTATTCTCCTAAGAGACAAATATTAAAAATATGATTCATGAGAATACAAATGTGATAAATCCCAAAAATACATTGGGAAGTTTTTATCCAAACCAAAATCATTACTATATTTCACAATTAGAGAGATATTTGTACTACATCAAACAATATTCAATGATCTTCCATAGAATCTATAGATAGTATCTTACTTAATCTTTATGATATATCTACATAAGCTGTAACATATTATTCCTAAACACTGGTCGTTAACTACCACTAAATAATTTTCTTCCACTATATGAAAATTATTCAGGTAATAAATCATTTACAAACACAAAATTCTTATATATCACTTCTCTATGAAATTCAATATCCATATCTCATACATTTTTTCACTTGACACCAATACTTATCACAACATCCAATTCCTTATCATCTGGAAACTTCTTATTTATCTTCAAAACTCACATTTTTATCTTCACAAAACATTATCCCAGATGATATACAAGAACATACCAGTTGATCTCTCTTTTTTCACCTCTCAATCTATTAGCCACTCAATAACTTGAATAATTTCTCCCCTTTATATAACCAAACACACTTTGATAAATCCATAAGAACATGTAATTATAATAATAAATTCTCAATATCTCATTTATTTATTCAACCACCTTCAATTAATTTGGAATATGTCAATATTTGTATTCATCAAATCTCCCATAAAAAATTGTTTCAACAATATTTTACTATTCTATAAAATTTAGTTATAATCATAGTTTGAAACTCGTGATTTTTTTATCTTTTAAAATATAAATAATCATTTCCACTTTGAATTTTAATTCACACAAATGGTATGTGAAATATCTATAGAATATTTTGGTCCTTTTACATTTTACTCTTTGATGTTCAATTATTCCTTTTTATATGTTTCAATCATCTGGATCCTTAAACTGATCAAAAAAACATTTAAAATAACTTAATAATCATGTTTTATCCATATATTACTCTAACATATATTCTATCTCTAGCATTGGAATCTTAGTTTCTAATCATATCTTCTTCAGATCATCTAGACTGTCTAAGCTTCCACCTCCCTTCATCTCTTTGATCACTCAATTTAATTTTCATTTCTCTTAACACTTAGGATTTATATAAACCAAATTTCATCAGTATTACTGGTTTCCTTACTTTAACCTCCAGCTTCATCTTAAATACATGTAAAAATTCTATTCTTTCGATACTTTTAAATTTGTTTATTCTCATCCCACTTTTACTTCTTCTTTCGATTGAACATATTTAACAACACAATAGAAAGTAAAACATGGTTTAATTACTTAGGATAGTCTATACACTCTAAAAATTCATATAGATCCATAAAATCCCATCCTCTATTTGTGTCCATAGGATATATTTTTACACATCATATCCATAGTTTACGATGCTCTGGTATCCACTATCTTTTATAACAAATTATTCAGAAAAGATAATCCCTTACATCCAATGATCAGGCCTTTTAGAATCCTTGGTAGAATTATAATTAATATTCAACTTACTATGACATAAATTCCATTAAACAAACATCATAGCATCATCTGATTTTAGGTCAAATTGGATAATCTCATTTATTTCACAATGTATATGAATCTTATGAAGTTTTATATTAACACTAAGAGGTTATACACCATTCGATATTCTTATAATTATGAAAAAAAGAAACATTAAAATTTTTTGTATCAATCTTATAAAGTGATACATCTACCATACAAAATATGGACTGAGACTAGTCTCTTTTATCTATCAAACTTCTTAGATTTTGGTGATCTTGACTACCGCATGTAACTTTTGAACACATATTATTTTATTTAATAGTTTATCTACCATAAGTGTATCTCCCATCTAACATATTTAATCTATTATGAATTCATTTAATAGAACATTCACCTTTTTATATACATTTCCTTTGTATTCATAACTCAACCTTTATATGTTCATCAGGTATCATTTTTATAAACAACATCCATCATAAATGGATACCTTCATACTTCATTTAATTTTATTTGATAGTGCCCTCAGTAACCATAAAAAAATTATATATGTTAACATTAAATATCATCACAAACAATAATATGATATGTAATCTCTTCTCGATTGCATTCAGATAACCTCTCCAACCATCCAGGTAAACAATTTAGACATCGTCAGTGTGTATCATCTAGTAGTATATTTATAATCTGAATATATTCCATTTTTTGATGCATTAATGTATAATAAACACTTAGGATACACCATCATATTATTATTCACTATAATTATTATCTTTTAGTACATATTGAAATTATGTTATATTTAATTCTTATTAACAATGAATATTACACTACTCATCAAAATCCATTTGGGATTTATAGTCATTCTAATCAAGAAAATGACTTTTCAGTCCTCTAAAACATAATAGCACTGTATTTAATAATTTTTACAGTATTTAAATTAACCTAAAAATACATGAACCTGGTGAAATTGTTACTCAGATATTAGGTAATTGTTATCTACAGTGATAAACCTCTATAAACTTTATTTTATATTTATCTCACTTTAATAAGAATAAATTTATTTGTATTATGGTAGAACTATGTTTTTCACTAGCGGTCCTTGACTTATTATCTAGTGAATATTTCTTCTAAATAGAAATATTGAACATTATATCACTAATATAATAAAAATATGTTTTCTGAATATACTTGATTCAAGATCTAGTGATTATTTTCTTTGTAGAGAAATACAAGACTCTATATCACTAATTTAATAAAAATACTTCTTGGATGATAAATATGGTTTTTTTCAAAAAAAATCTACCTGATTCCAAAAAATGCATCTCCAAACTTGAGAACACTCAAAAAATCATGATATAACTACAAAATAGTTATTATTATAAAAAATAGTATTTTCACTATTAATATTATAATTGGTATATGGAAAAGAAATTTGGGAGTGTGTTATATTATTTTATGTTCTATGATTCAGATATTATGATATTATTCTCCTTCCATGATGTAAAACTAAAACTAAACATTATGATCATATTTCTTTTCCTAGACATCATTTCAGATTTTATAGGGATGGATGACCCCATATGGGCACCTATTCAGTTATATCTAGATCATTTCGTAGAATTTTGATTTTGAGTCAGAGGTCATGGGGTTGCGATCTATTCTGGAATAAATGGATAATAATGGTGAATTTGGGGGGGGGACATTGATTTTTTTCTAAAATGTGAGTAATGTTATATATATATATATATCATTATTTAGTGTGAAATTTATTTAATTTTTCTATGAATACCACAATGACTACTGGATTAAAAATGGAGTTCTATTTAATTTTTTTAATAATATATTTATAAATTTATCTTATTGTACATAGTATGATATTATTCTTAATATAAAAGTTGGTATCACTATTTTTGGTGTCCCCTCTAGGTATAAATACTTTCTCAGGAAATCATTATTTTTTTTCATGGTAATCATCATGGAAATTTTATTAAAGAAATAATATATTAACAATTTGGAAGGTTATTACTGATGACAATATTTATTTTGTTACTTAATATTACGGTAAATTAAATTTAGATTATCTATGTATATATATTTTTATTTTTAAAATTTCAATTAATATTGAGAAATTTTTAGTTGTTTTCTATTTTTTTCATTTTACTATGATTTTTTACATTCATGAATATTTTTTATAACCATTTTCCATATATGGATTCATTCATTGACATATGTTTTTAAGGTTATTACCTTATATGTTAATACACATCATATATTTATTAGGGGTTAACGTCTACCATTTGTGTGTTTTATACTCTTAACCCTAGTCATTGACCCTTAGATTATTGGAAAAATGTATGGGTTAGAATTTTAAATATCTTAGATCCCCCATTAAGGGTTCTAGATTTGGGAGTGATAAAAATTCACAAAACTAAAAAACCAACCCAGTTCAATTTAACCCACCCAAAAAATCCAAAAAAATACCTCACATAAGGTTGGTATTTTTTTCTTTGTGTTTATTCTAGTTCTAATGTTCTTATTTTTTAGTTTTGTTAACCCAACCCATAGACCCTATATATAAAAGTAATTTTATACTCTCAAATTTTACCTTTTTCATAAAATTTTCTTTTTTATACCTTATTTTTGATATTAAAAATATTATTGTGTTGAACTATTATAGTTAAATATGGGTTTGTTAAAAAATGAATAATTTTATAGATTGATATTTAAACAAATTATTGAAGTTAAAAAATCATTTAATTTTATGAATTAAAGAATACATTTTTTATGAATTATTGTAATTTTTTCCAACTCAGAATAACCCACCCAATAAACCACCTCACCCTAATATGTATATTTTTTATTGAAACCCAATTGTTGGGGAGTTGAATGTGGGTTGATTTATTTTTGCTTACAATATATGGGTCAGGTGATATTTATCTTTAAATTGAAATGGACAACATAATTTTTTACCATTAGTTATAAAAAGGTTGGGTCATGTTGTGGAGGTACTATACCAAGTTGAAACACATTGAAGTGTGATAGTCTCAAATTTATAAGGATTATATAGGGTGGTAGAGTAGTAGTAGACATTAAATCAGGAATTTTTATTAAGTTATGGAAACCAGCTATGGATATGGGGAAGAGTTTTGATCAACCACAAAGACCATGATTTTTTAATATATATTTCTGTAGGAATTATTTTATTATCTATAATGTACTCATGGGTAAAGTAGAATTTTTATAACAATGGTTTTATAGAGTATTGGATTTATTGAAATCCATGGTGAAACCATAATGACTTGTTTATAATGTTCAATGAAAATTATTTGAATGTATTATAATGAGTTGGTGAATTAATTTTTATTGTGATTTATTATTAATTTAATTATATGATTCAATCAAAATATATATTACTAATGGAATTCATATATATAGATATGTTAATATTGTGATTTATAAAATAATGATGAATTTATTAAATGAATTTTGACTGTTCATATAGTAGAATTTAATGATGGTTGTTTGTATAATCTTATATAAATTTATGTACTATAATTAGATAAATTCATATATTAAAAAATTCTCGGAAACATGTTTTAATAATCATGTTTTTTCATCATGAACCCTATTTTTTAATTTTTGGGAATTAATTTTTATTGGAATTTACTATTAATTTAATTCTATGATTCAATAAAAACATATATTACTAAATAAATTCATATATATAGATACATTAATATTTTTATTTATAAAATAATGAAGAATTTGTTAAATGAATTTTTGACTATTCATATAGTATAGTTTGATAATGGATTTTTGTATACTCTTACAAGAATTCATTTACTATAGTTGGATAAAGTTGTATATTAAAATATTCTTTGAAAAATGTTTTAATAATTATTTTTTTTCATCATAAACCTTGTTTTGTAGTTTATTTTCAAATATAATTCATTTTATATTTTTATATCATGAATTTATTATAAATTATTTTTTCAAATAAATGTTAAAGTATCATAGATAAAACATGATTTTTTTTTGATTTTTTATAAACAATAAAACTAAATAAAGTATATTAAAATTTATCTATAGTAATGGTTTACTGAAGTTATATTCAATGAATTGTTTAAAAAATGTATTTATGAAAGATACATGATAATTAAGTATAGTTCATAATATATTCAAATGAAATTAATGTTAATGTATTTCCCAATATGGAGCTATGTTTACATGTGGTGTATTTTATTATGCGTGTTTAATAATTTGATTTCTGGAAAAGATTCTATAGAGTAGAGATTCAGAAACCTATCTATAAAAATCAATGGTGTAAGGAGATTAAATTTAAGCTAAAGTATATATATTTATAAAAGTGAAAATTTACTAACTACATCGTAATATTTTTATCCAATATATAATGGGGAGATGATGTAATTTTATAAATTTTAAAAACCCATTTAAATCTTAGTTATTGTCTTGAAATTATCCTATATATCTTGATATGAATTTAAATTTTTATTGATTAATTACTATTAGAAAAGATTAATAATGTGGGTAAGGGAATTGGGTTAAAGTATCAATATAATTTTTCACCAAATATTTTTTTGAGCACCGCTAATATTATTAATAGGGTGATAAACATTATAGTTAGTTGTTATTTACATTTGAGTTTCAATGGTGCAGAAGAAATCTAGTGATTCCACTTATAAATTCATTAGATTACCCTACTAATTTTTTATTGGAATGAAAATCATTATTTAGGGGGTCTTTAAATTATATCCAATCTTATAACATGGGTTGTCTAGATAAAAAATCTTCCCTCTTCCTCTCTTCTTATTCAATCACTACTGTTACATGGGAGATATACTCCATATAGTGTTATAATGATATACCCTTTATGGTAGTGAGACTTCATGAGTAAAAATAATGAATTCCCTAATATTTTTCAAATTTTCATAAAAATTTTCTTGGTTTGGGTTAAGGAATGTTAATTTATGGGGTTTATTCTAGGTTTCATAAAAATTTATATAATAAATTAATTTTAACAACAATTATTTTATGTGATGGATCGTATAATCATATTTAATTGGTGGTCCTAGCATACTTTAATATTTCCTAAATGATTTTTGTATAAATATGTGATTTGCGGTAGTAACTGGGTTTATAAGGCCCCAAAAGGAATCCAATGTGCCTAAAATGATAAAAATAATGGAAATTTTATAATGTACATATAGATTGAATACTGTACACAATGAAATGACCATTATTAAAATAAAATAAGTTTCAAGTTTTTTTAAATGATAATTAATAGTGGGTGAGGTGTTTGTCATTTGTTAATTATAATTTTATCATGGTGCTTATAATAAATTATAATTAATTATTATGTGAAAATTGATGTATTATATACCATAATATACAATTTATAAATTATAATAAAAAAATTCTCTAAGAATTTTTGTTAAGTATATGTGATGATAATTTTTTAGATTTTCTTTCTGATTATATAATCACTATCATGTCATTCCTTGAATTTTTTTTGTACATAAAATGATGGGATATGTTGATATGGGTATATTAAATAAAAAATATATATTATTTGTTCCATGATGATTCATTTTATATTTATGTTATGTATAAATAATTATAGTTAAATGTTCTTATGATACATGCAACTTCTTATAAAAAAGTAATAATTTTACATTAATATATTTTAGTATCAATTAAATTATAATTTTTTTATACCGTTTGTCATATATTCTCTTGCATGAGATTTTATATTCATATTAATATTTTTATGTGATACTTTATTATGTAAACATATGGTAAGGCTAGAGGTGTTGGTACAGTTTGATAGATGGCATGAAATATGATTTTCCCATCTTAGTACGAACCTCAGGGAAAATAACCTGAAGTGTGAAGAAAACCTTTTTACCATAGGGTATAATAAGTTAGTATCATCACCTTATTATTTCCTCACATGGAATGGACATTAAATATGATGATTAACAACATAATTTATGAATTTTTTCCTTAAGTTTGGATAATCATGCATACTCCCTCATGATCCTATTATTCTTGGTATGACCTTTGGGGATGATGGTCATAATCCTATATAATACACTTTTATTTCCATGTATGACTAATAAATATTCTCCATAATAAATTTCTCATTTATGATGAGCTCATGAGATTTCTCCCTTGAACAAAATTATCCTAAAAAAATCTTGAAGTGGGTGGATGGTTTCCGATGTTGTCTAGGATAACACATACTGCGGAGTGTTATTAGTCATTGATGTATATTATATGACATTACGTGAGTTACATTAAATTATATTAATTACTTATTACTTATTGGGGTGTTATGGGGTATGGATTTTTTATTACAATAATGATATTATCACTTGCTTACATGATGACATCATGATAGGGGATTAGGGTTAAGTGGTGACCCTCAACAAATTTGGTCATACTTATATCATAAATACATACATACACATATATATATATATATAATGTATACATGAAGATATTATTCATTGGCAAAAAGTATCATAGGTAATTTAGTGTAAACAAGGATAATAAATCTGTTAATGTATAATAGATACTAGGGGTGGATTCAATACTAGTCATTTTATTTTTTTATTTTTCGTATTCCATTGTGTCTCATTATGTTGTTGAATTCCATATAAAAAGTTACTATTATTTATGTTTTTATAGGTCATGATTAATTATATTTTATACATTTTCATGTAAGATCTCTAGGGTGACACTTGGTTCTTATTTTGATACATGGAGTTTGTTTTTTGTGTATATAATGTATTTATTTATGTATTTGTTTAATTATCTAAGTTATGGGTTGTTCACACTGAAGGTAATTCCCAAAAATGATTACTTTAATACCTTTGGTGTTATTCTCTAGCTTATGAAAATTGGTGGATATTTTTTATTGCTTATGGCAGTTTAGATTGGGAAGCATGGTCATGCTCAGGTCCGATTTTTAGAAAAGATTATGAGATTCATGTTATATTTTTCTAGGTATGTTTATAGTAGTAGAGATATGATTTTTTTCATGAAAATTATTAGGTAAATAATAAATATTCCTTAATAGAATATTTATAGTGAGGTTAAAGTTATCAAGGTAGACCAAGAAATTGAAAAGGTTTTAGGATTCTTCTCACTCATTTAATTTTTATTTTTTACAGTTAAAATATATTTCTCAACATGTGAGTGGGAGAGAGTGTATTGGGTATTATATTTTGTATATAGTGACATAAGGATTATTATAATTGTGTGGTTGTGTTCAATTTTCTTTCTTGACATGTGAGATTGGATTTGAGAAAAATGAGATAATTTTGATGGTTCCAAATTAATAGAATTAAAAAATAAATATTTCCAATTTTTTATATAGTTATTACTGGTTGATTAATTATCTGGAACATTATTGAAATATTATATTGATGTGTGTAAATATTTTCCTTAAAGTAATCTTTTATTATATCATAAGTTAATTCTTATTGATGAATATATTGATATGATTTTTGAAATTATGTCTTGTTTTGAGTATCTATACATGAATTCAAAAAATATTTATTATAAATATGGTTTTATTATTTTTTTTAGTGATAATGAATTTTATATAATCCCCTACAATATAATGAATCAATTCGAAGATTTACTATGATAAATTTTATAGTTTATTATTAATGTATTAATTGAGATTTATGTTAAATTATTTTAGTGTAATTCAATGATTTATAATTTAAATTAAGGTCTTGATTCTTATATAATAACTCTATATAATTATTTTATGAAGGATATTTATTTAATAGCGATAAATAAAAAATAAATTTACAATAATGTTTTAAAATAACTTTTTATGTCACAAAACACATGGGAAAATAAACTATGTTTGACAGTATACATTATTAAGTGTAAAATATAGTTCTAAACATTTATAATAAGATTTAAATTATTTTTTGTGGTGTTATTGATGAAAATATAGAAATGGAAATCATCCATTATTTTAAATTTTTATATATATACATTTTTTACATAATATCTTGAATCTTGTAATTTTTTTGAAATCATGATAGGTGACAATTTTTTGTGCTTTTTATTGTGATAAATATTAATATATAAATATTTTTTATCATTTTTTGAATGTTAAATAGTTTAAATTTATTTTTGTATACGTTTATAGCATGAAAAAAACCTTTAAGTGAGACTCATTCTAAATTTATTAAAAGTCACTAATTATAATTTAATAATAAATTAAAATATATTTATTGGTGAATTAACTGTTATAGACATAGAGGTTCTATCAGATGTTATTATTATTTTGTTTTTCGAAATTCTGGGAATGATTTGGAATATGATGTTAGTGATGGGATGTGTATTTTATTTATTTATTTTGGAATATGTGAAATTAAATTGATCTTATTTAATTCAAATTTGAAAAATATTAATATTGGTGATGTGTATTTGATATATTATTAAAGATATATATGAAATGTATACTTTTTAAATAGGTATATTATATTAATTTTGTAAATTAATGGTTCTTAAGTATAGGTAAGGTGTCGAATTTGTTATTGATTTAAAATTTAGTTAATAAAATAAAAATATTTGAGAAACAATTTTTAAAGTGGTATATATTATTAAACAAAAATTTATTTGATATATAGTGTGATTTTAAAGGAATATATATGAATTTAAAAATATATTTTAGTGTTTAAGTAATGGTGATGGATGCATAAATTTATAGGGATTTATTTAAGGGGTCAGTCCTATGATTGGAATACACTCCTCTAGATTTTGATATTATGAATGAGGTAGATATATTAGATGATTCTCTTCAGTATCAATATTATATAGAGGTATTCAATGAAATATCTATGAAAAAATTAATATTAAATTTATTTTTAAAATAATAGAGTAATATTTTAGAAGTAAAACATACTTCTTGCTTATAATAAGGTAAAAAACATATATTATAATCATGTTTGTCTTAAATAATTTAATTCTTATATAAATTTTAATCAATAATTATTGGATATAATCTGTTCTAATGGTATAAATTTTTTAGGTCCCTAAGAATGGGAACATTTTTTATCTCCACAAACTTTGGTTATGGATAAGCCTCTTTTACAATTTCAAAATATTTAAATATTTTATATTTATAGTTCTTAGTGTTTTTTCATCTCTATTTTCTTACTAATATAATGAAATGTTTGGGGAAATTCTTTCATAGGTGGAAATTTTCAATGATATAAAAGGTCTAAATTTTAAAATTGAGTCAATAAAAATTGGTTTTCTAGAAATTTATTTGAATATTTATGGGAAATAATTAAGAACTAGACCATAGTTGTGCTCAAGGAATTATTTCATGGGGATTATCCTCTGAGATTAATGTATTATACATCTATTAAATTAATTCCAAAGGTAAATCACCCTAATTTATTTCATTATTTTTGATCGAAATGGGTTTTTTAACAGTTTGAGGGTCATTCCCTCTTCTATTAAAGAAAAATGTAATGACCCTTTTAAACTAGGAATATAGGGAACCCAATACATGACCAAAAGACCCAGAGGAATGAAGTACAAATTAAACATGACATGAAGTCCCAAAAATTGTCCAAACGACCCAATGACCTAAATTCTGGAGGTGACCTGATGTACCAAACAAAAGAAATCTTCAATGAAAACACCAGTCAATAGGTTTTTTAATCATTATTATTAAATAATATCTAAATTTATTAATGATTGGTTCTCTATTTTATTTAAAAATTTTCTTTTAAATTATCATGGATTTTTTATGGTAAATAAAACCTAGTGGATGGTGTTCCTTTCCTATAAAATGCTTCATGACTTAGATATAAGAGTAAATTGTTATAATAGTATAGTTAAAGTTGATATGTAAATGTCTCATGAACATATAGAATACAGATATATTTTGATTTTTTTAGATGATTTATTTATTTCAAGAACTTTTAGGATATAATGTTTAAGTATATCTCTTCTACATGGTTGTATATTACATTAATAGAAAAATAATTTGGTTTATTTAATCTTCATAGGGGATTTACTAAGATGATCCTTTATCACCAAGATTGATTGTTCATTCCCAAAAAAAAATCAATTAAAATCTTAACATTTTAATTGATAAGGATCATAAAATATGTTTTTTGGGCCATTATAGCTCTACATTTATCTCTTAACATCTTATTACTAATGATATTTTGTTCATTCTTAATAGAATTTAGAGATATATTATAAAATTGAAGCATTTACTAGATCTTTATGGGTAGTAGAGTAGCCTATATACAAATGGGAATAAGATTATTTTTTTAGTTTCTAATAAAATATTAAATAAATAAGTTAACATTTTGTAAATATATAAAATGTCTTGTAAAGAATTAATTTCCTTTTAATTATTTTGGTCTTCCTATTATCATTGTACATGTTCAAATTTATTTTTTGACTATTCGGTTTCAAAGGTTATTACACACATTCAAAATTAGAATAATCTCCTATTATCTTTTTGTGAAAAATGTACACTATTTAATATTATTTTATCATTATTTTCTATAGTTTCTAACCTAAGGAAAATGTGCCCAAATGTTTTATTAGATTAATTAAAGAAAATTTTCTAATATCTTACGAGATTCTAGGTTTAATCAATAAATAAATTGGGTGAGTAAGAAATGTATTTATTCTCTATTTTCAACATGTGGAATAAATATTTCCATTCCTGGTGATACCATGTGATTTTTTCAATAAATTTAGCTTATTATTATATTTAAGGATCTTATTATTGGGTTTGGTTTATGATATATAATTGTGATCAAATAGTTTATTCAATTAAAATGGGTTTGTATATCATAAAAACATTTTAATTGAGGCATATTTTTCTTATCCTTCCTTTAATTTTATTATATTTTAAATATATTTATGAAATTTAATTTTATTATATTGAAAAAATATTTTTTTTAATTTAATTTTATTTTTAGGGTTTTTAACTTTGAAAAATTATGTTTGAGAATCATTTCCATATAAATATTTACTAGAAGCAATGTTGGGTGTTAACAGAAGAGATTAAGTTATTATTTTATATTATTTTGGGTATGAGGAGGAATGTATGTTTTTAGTGGAAAATAAATATTCCTTGGTTTTTTATGATAATTTAAATATTCGGCTATAGAATATGTTTTATGGGTTTTGAAAATCAAGAATTCATATAAACTTATGAAAATGATCATTATATTATAGTATATAATACATTTTTCTCTATATATGGGTGATAATGTGACAACCAATCCACATAAACTTTGAGTCTATGCCTAAAACATGGTGTGTAATTTTTGTTTATAAAAAGATCCTGATAAAATTACACATCACATTCCATCATAGATAATCTTCTCGGTTTAGGTTCTAGAAAACTAAATACAACTGATAATTCTCTTAATAACTGAAAAGAGATAATCTTCATAATGCATCCACCACATATAATAACTCAAATTTGACTATTCTACTAATCCTGTAAAAATTGATTAAATACATAGGGTGAGAACAAGAATTCTGACTAAGTGGTTTAAATACTATTTAATGAAATTATTTTTTAAAAGCATCCTTTTAAAATAACTATACATCCTCATTACATATTTTTAAAATAAAGCTACATTTCTTGTATCACATAATCATCATTTTTCAAAGGTTACTAGAAATAATTTTAAGGTAAATATATTAAACAAGAATTTATATATTTATTTAAAATATACAAATAAAACACTATTTAGAATATGCATACTAGTACAAAAATTTAAGCAATGGAGGATATATGCAGGAGTTGCTCAAATTAAATTAGGGGTGGCATGAAAGGGTGCATGTATAAATTAGAACAATAAATAATACTTGATTATAATCACACAAGTAACAATATCATAATTCACCTAACACATAAATTTCAATTCATGACATGACAGATTTATTACTAACATCTGTATCAAAGTTCTGAAAATATATTCTAAAATTTATTTAAAACTTTTGTTCCACGTATAAACATCATTATTCCATGTTCATGTATTACCATTATCATCAGTAGAAGATTCTTAACCAAGGATATTCTATAAGTCAAATAATCAGAGGTTTGATTAAATATTAATCACATAATGAGGGAATGCATATTACCGGACAATCATAACATTATGTCTAGGCCTCATGCCAAGACCATACATAATCATTCTGTCACGGCCTCGTTCCATGACCATAGTTTGTCTCATGAGACCTACCGATGCAATGAGAGGCTATAGCGGGCCTCACCCATCACATAAAAAGTCGTATTCATTCTTTATATGTCTCATATGTCTTTAAATCAAAGTGTCCCATACTAATTTTATTTATTAAATTATTTCTTTTATTCAAAGTTCCCTACACCACTTTGAATAATTAAATTATGTCTCTTATTTAAAGTCCCCCATACGACTTTTTAAATTTTAATTAGTTCTCTTATTCAAAGTGTCTCATACCACATTGAATTATTATATTGTATCTCTTATTCAAAGTGTCTCATACCACTTTGAATAATTACATTTTTAATTCATAAGTTTTCTTAAGGGATTTTATATTGTAATTACTATTTTTATTCATAAATAAAGTGATTCATGCATTAAATGTAATCATTAATCTAAAATCTTCATGGTTAGTTAGTTCTAAATTATGATATGGCTAAATCAGATTTATCAATAACATGCACGGACAAGTAGACATACATTTATATATGAGTTGGTAACTGGTGCACATAAAATAATAGATTTATTGGTTTGTCACATAAGATAATAACTCTTAAATTCAAAACCCTTTTTTCATGGAAAGGAACATTTTATATACTAAAATACATTTTGTCAATTTGAGATAATTATCATTCATATTCACCATACACTGATAAATTGGTGTGTCAATTAAATCATAAACTTTAATAATTAATAGTGTTCTTTGTGGAAGATTTATCATTAATTAAAATATAATATTTGTAAATGTATAACATTCATTTCATGTGAGTTATTTTTACATAAGTAATTAAATAAATATCACTATGCAAGTATATGTATTTGTATTAACAAGAGATACTTCACACTATTTATCCTAAAATTATAAATTGAGATGCATGTAATATTAATTGTAATAACAAGGTGACGAATTCTTTTAAAATTTTGAGGCACGCAATAACAAAACAAAGTTTTATCATTATTTTCCAATGTCAAAGTTTATTTGTGAAACCTGTATAAATACATGTGGAATTGAAAATTATAATTAAAAGAATATATATAAGGATAGGAATCGCCTTTAAAAATGATTTCTTAAGAAATGAAACTTAATCAGATTAGGATTTTAAAAAATTATACATACCTATATACATATGAAAATATATATATATATATATATACATATATATATATACATATATTGATTAGTTTGGATTCTCAAAACTGCTCTTAATAAACCATTTAACAAGTAATACATGCATAAAAAATCATTTAATTACTCATAATTATCACTTGAAAATCCCAAAATAGATTAGGTTTAAAAATTATATAATATCGTATATATATATAAAGTGTATACATGGGATTTTCATAACAAAAACAAGGTTTGATAACCCCTTATAAGTATTATACACACAAAAAACAGTATTTCATCACATAAAATCAATTTTATGATAAGCTAATTCAGATTAAAATAAATATATATAAATATATATATATACATATAACTGTATATACATAAAGTGTATATATGGGTTTTACATATAAAATCTGAAGCTAAAAGAACCCTTACATGAATTATATGCATAAAGAACATCATACCAATATTCATCATTCGAAAAAATATGAAATAGAAAAGGATTGTAATTTATATATAAATGTATATACACATATATTTATATATGGTTCAATTAAATAGAAAATTAAATAAACCCTTACCTGATGCAAAAGTGAGGTTGAAAAGAGAAGAAGTCGGAAAAGATTTGGGAGGAGGAAAACCCGTATGGTTAAGGTAAAAATTGTTGTTTATTTAAACAGTTTATATAAATTATATATATATATATAATTTAATATTCTATGGTTAAGCATACAAATATAAACAATGAAACCTAAAGAAAACTGAATCTAACTATTTTGACAGAAACAAAAACTTTGATCAATGCAAATCTTAAATGGATTTATTGTCTAATATATATATATATATATATTGTAAAAAATGCATGATACACCAAAGGGATTTTATTAAACTAGTATACCCTTGGTGGATTTATAGAAAGAAGAAAAGGTTTGGGTCCAAGGAGAGTGAGGGAAAGGGTCATGGTCTAAGGGATAAATAGTGGAGAATGACAGAGATGGCTACTACTGCAGTGTGAGGAAGAAGAAGAAAGGAATAAGAGGAAAATGATGGATGACTATGATCAACTGAGCCTGGTCAGACGGCTATGGTGGCTTCTGCAATATTAAAAACATATAGACGGTCCAGATTAATCTTGTCTTTGAACAAATAGTTATTGGAAAACCACGAGTTTTAAAAAGGGATGAGTGGCCGAGATCAACTGCGTCCCGATCGGATGGTTGAGTTCTCGCGCTGTGAGATCGAACGGATCAGATTAGATCTCCCATAAAAAATATCATCCCACATTGAAACGGGAATGGTTTTGAGACTACCTTATATATCTTGACTCCACTTCCGTATTCCAATAACAAAAGCATAAACCACAGGGTCCTCAAACATGGTACCCCTTCTTGTGGGCCTTGGCCCACCCTTACCCACACCGGTGCACAACATGCCTCACCACCTACGCGTGGCTAACCAGGCCCTACACAAAGGACCAATCCTAACTCAACATGTGCTATGTGGGAACTCTTCCAGGCTTTAGTTACCACTGTGATATTCCCACCAAACCTTGAGGGCTTGGCCTTCAAGGATTCCCTCAGTTGTGTGGGTACTCACCAAATTCTTTATCAAAACTTCATTAAACCCAAGAACATATAGAATATATATATTAATGTTTTAAGAACGTATGTATGAATTTCATTATATATATATATTCTTTCTTATGGTTAAACAAAATTGTAAATAACATTATTTTCATAATTTATTTTATCATTTTCAGTTTTAAATATTATAATTTCAACATCTAAATACAACCTCAATTAAAAACCATGTCATTACTTTTATAAATTTATGTTCATTTTAAAACAAAACTCATTGTTATTATATTATTTAAAATACAAATATAAAATATATCTTTAATTAAAACTATGTTTTTATTTAACCAAGTATATATCTTTAAAATATTTAAATAATTTTTAAACATTTCAAATAATTACAATACTTATATACATATAATACTTAAAATAATCAAAATAATTAAAACACCTAATGGTTATAATGTTTTATGACTATTACCAAAACCAATGGTCACCTAAGGACCCCAATGACCATAAAAATCCATATTTATCTTCAATGACTTAGAAATACTTGTTTAGGGTGTTCCAAACTTCAAAAACCAATTCGATGAAGATGGTGCTCTACATTCCCTTGATTCTTTGTACAGTCGTCATAGTTCTTTCAATATTGTTTTTCATTATGACAAACCCGGAGAATATTAACTACTTTCTTGGTTTTTTTGTTGTGTTTTGTGGCCTCCCAGTGATTCCGATTGGTCTTTTAGTAGGTATTATAAGTTATTTATGGTCTTTTGACCTTATTGATTATGTAAGGTTTTAGAATTTCTATTGAATAAAATATGTCTTATTTTTATTCTGTAAGAGTTTATTTTGAATGGAAGCAATATTAAAAAAAGAACAATAATAATAAAACAAATACTAATGACTAAAAAATATTATTATTACACTTATAAATATTTTTGGGGAATCATAATATCCCCCACTTAACAGAATTTCACCCTCAAAATACTATTGTACTCTTAGACTTCCATTGCACCAACATTTTTCATTAACCTCAATGTCCCTATAGGATATTTTTTAATTATTATTGATTAAGAAAATGTATTGGAAAATATTTAATTTATACCTTCACCAGTTCCACCACTATCAGATATTTTTTTGGTAAATTCTTCTAGTTAGTTTGATCCCCAAAACATTTTTAAACTATTCAATTTCATTTCCTAGATGCACCTCAACCAACTATAGTCGAACTCATGCGTGTATTAGTAGGTCCTCAAGAGAGTTTCATGGGATGTGTAAAGTTAATAGATGTTGGAATCGCCTTGGTGATGATAGACCAGTCAGAAAACATGGTTTTCTAAAAACCAGATATTATAAAGTCTTCCATACTTGTTAAAGCTCAAAACTTAGAAAAGATAGTCTACAAGGAGGTCACCCACCTCTTTATCTTCTCAGAACTTTTCTAGGCTTAGATAAGTCTCAAATAGGGTGATACATAAGAAGAGTGCTTTGTAGTATGTTCCATTATGTTCATAATACATAACTTGTTCTTTCAACATAAGGTAGTGTATATGACTCCTCCCTAGGTGAAGGAAAATGACATTTGGGTTGTTAGACACCCAGTAGCGGTGCCTCCAGGTCAAATGCAGGTTCATAAAAGGTTGGTATGATTGTGAACATGAATTGGAAATTATATTATCATGTAATTGATTAGCGAGATAGAAGAGGTTTGTTGTTGAACCCTCTCCTTAAATCTGAAAATTTTATGAAAAAGTTCTACTTAGCAATGCATATCTATTTTTTTAGTTTTGTTCCATTATTCCAGAATTTTCTAGACCGTTCCTCTAATACCAACTGTGAAAACCGGACCCCAGAAGACCGGAGTCAGTGCCTAAATCATGGTGTGTAATTTTTTTTACAAAAATATACTGATAAGATTGCACATCACAATTTATCATAGAGAATCTTCTCAGTATAGGTTCTGGAAAACCAGATACAAGTCATACTTTTCTTCAAAACTGAAACAAGATAAGCTTCATAATGCAGCAACCACATAAAATAACTCAAATATTACCAACATACCAATACATTAAAAATATATTAAATATGTAGGGTTAGAACAATAATTCATAGTAAGGGTTTTAGAACTAATTACTGAAATTCCTTTTTTAAAATAGCATTTTAAAATAACTATACATCCATAAAACATTATCTTAAAATAAAGAAACATTTCTTATGTCACATCATCATAATTTTTTAAAGGTTACTAGAAATAATTTTTATTGAAATATCTTAAACAATAATTTATATATTTATTTAAAATTGATAAATAAAAAACTTTTCCGAATATACATACTAGTACAAAAATTTATGGAATGCTAGATATAGGACAAGAGTTGCTCAAAATAAATTAGAGGTGACATGAAAGGGTGAAAGTACTAATTAGAACAATAAATAATGCTTGCCTAGAATTTCACAAGTAACAATATCATAATTCACTCAATACATCAATTGAAATTAATTAAATTAAAAATGTATTAACAAATCCTGTATCAATGTTCTAAAAATAGATGCTACACTTTCTTTACAAATGACATGCCAAGTATAAAAATCATTTTTCCATTTGCATTTATTAAAATTATCAAAGGTATAAGATTATTAACCAAGGATATTATAGTGGTTGAATAATCATAGGTTTAGTTAAATATTAATCACATAATGAGGAATGTATAATACATGACAATCATAACATTCTGTTGAGGCCTCATTCCATGACCATACATAATCATTCTGTCAATGCCTCGTTCAATGACTATAGTTTCTCTCATTAGACCTACCAAATCATCAAGATGCTATATTGGGCCTAACCCATCACATAATAAGTCTTATGCATTCCTCATATATTAAGTATGTCTTTAAATCAAAGTGTCCAATACCACATTGATTTATTAAATTAAGTCTTTTATTCAAAGTTCCCCCTGCCACTTAGAATAATTAAATTATGTCTCTTATTAAAATTTTCCCATACGACATTGAATAATTAAGTTATGTCTCTTATTCAAAGTGTCTCATACCACTTTGAATAATTAAATTCTTAATACATAAGTTATCATAATGGATTTTATTTTTTCAATTTCTATTTGTATTCATAAATAAAGTGAATCATGCATTAAATGTAATCATTAATCTAAAAACTGCATGGTTTTTCAGTTATACATTTGGCTATAGCTAAATTAGATTCATAAATTACATGCACAGACAAGTAGACATACATTTATACCTGAGTTGATAACTGGTGCACGTAAAATAATATATTTCTTGGTTTCTCACATAAGATAATAAATCTTAAATTCATAACCCTTGTTTCATGTAAATGAACATTTTGTATAATAAAATACATGTTTTTGAATTTAAGATAATTATCATTCATATTCACCAAACACTAATAAATAGGTGTGTCAATTAAATATTAAATTTTAATAATTAATAGTGTTCTTTGTGGATGATTTGTCATTGATTAAAATATAATATTTTTAAATTTATAACATTGATTTAATGTGAGTTGTTGTTGCATAAATAATTAAACACACTTTACTATGCATGTATATGTATATGTTTTAAATGAAAGATACTTACAACTACTTATCCTAAAATTATAAATTGATATGTATATAATATTAGTTTCTATAACAAGGTGATGACTTCTTTTAAAATTTTATGGCACACAATAACAAAAAAATGTTTTGTTATTTTTTTTCAAATATAGACTTTTATTTTTGATACCAATATAAATACATGTGTGTTTGAAAATCATAATTAAAAGAATAAGTATAAGAATTAGGATTTACTTTAAAAATGATTTCTTAAGAAATTAAACATAATCAGATTAGGATTTAAAAACGTTATACAAACATATATAATTTTACATATATAGATATATACTTATACATATATGTATTGGTTTAAAAACTGAAAACCTCTCTTAGTAAACAATTTTACAAGTAACACATGCATAAAAATATTAGTTAATTGTTGATAAGTATCACTTGAAAACCCCAAAATAGATTAGGTTTGAAGATTATATAAAACAATATATATATATATATATAAAGTGTATACAAGTTATTTTCATAACCAAAAAAATGTCTGATAAACCCTTATTAGTATCATACTCTTCAAAACATTATTTCATCACTTAATATTAATTATATGAAAACCCAATTCAGATTAAAATCAAAATCTTTATATATACATATAATTGAATATATTAAAGTGTATATATTGGTTTTACATATCAAATATGAAGATAAAATAACCCTTACATGAATTATATGAGTAAAGAATATCATAACAATATTCATCATTCAAAAAAATATGAAGCAAAAAAGGTTTGGTATTTATATATAAACATATATACACATATATGTATATATGGTTCAATTAAACACAAAACTAAATAAACCCTTACCTGACATAAAGGTGAGGTTTAAAAGAGAAGAAGATTAAGAAGTGTTGGGAGGAGGAAAACCTGTATGGTTAAAGTGAAAATTGAGGTTTATATAAACAGTTTATATAATCTGTATATATATATAATTTTATATAATATGGTTAAGTATAAAAATATAAACAAAGTAACCTAAATAAAACTGAATCGAACTATTTATACATAAAAAAATGTGATCAACGCAAATCTTAAATGGATCAGTTGTAAAATAATATATATATATATATATATATATATAATGTAAAACATGCATGATACAAGAAAGGCTTTGCATTAAAATAATGCACCCTTTGTGGATTTGTGGAAAGAAAAAAATGGATGGTCCAAGGAGAGCAATGGAAAGGCTCACAGGATGAGGGAAAAATTGTGGAGAAGGAGGGTGATGGCTGCAGGTGTGGAATGAGGAAGAAAAAGAATTGAAGAAGAAGTGGAAAATGATGGATGACCATGATCGATTGAGCCTGATCGGATGACTATAGTGTCTTCTGTGATTTTAAAAACATATGGATAGTTTAGATTAATCATGGCTTTGATCAGACAGTCAATGGGAAACCATGAGTTTTAAAAAGGGATGGGTGGTCAAGATCAACTATGTCCCGGTCGGATAGTTGAGATCTCACGTGGCGAGATCGAATGGCTCAGATTAGAACTCCCATAAAAAAGTCATCCCACATCGAAACAAGAACGGTTTCAAGACTTCCTTATATATCATGACACCACTTCCATATGCCAATAACATAAGCACAGACCATGGGGTCCTTACACATGGGACCCCCACCCATGGGCCTTGGCCCACCCTTAACTATTCCAGTGAGCGACATGCCTCACCCCCTGCGTGCTCCTAACTAGGCCCTACCCACAGGACCGACTAAAACTCAGCATGCGCTCTACAGGCCCTCTTCTAGGATTCGTTTACCATTGTGAGATTCCCACAAGACCATGAGGGCTTGGTCTTCAAGGCTCACCTTGGTTCGGTGGGTGCTCACCAAATTTTTATCAAAACATAATTAAACACAAGAACATATATAATATGTATATTAATGATTTAATAATGTATGTTTTAATTTACTTATATATATTTTTTCTTATGGTTAAACAAAATTTTAAATACCATTGTTTTCATAAGCTTGTATACAATTTGTGTTTTAAATTTTATATTTTCAAAATTTAAATATAACCTCAATTAAAAACCATGTCATTCCTTTTATAAATTTATGTTCATTTTAAAAGAAACGACAGGGTTATTATATTTTTTAAAATCCAAAATAATAAATATATCTTTAATTAAAACTATGTATTTTTTTAACCTAGGATACAACGTTAAAATATTTAAATAATTTTCAAAAAACTTAAATACTTAGAATTCTTATATAATTAGAATACTTAAAATAATCAAAATACATAAAATACCTTGTAGTTATAATGTTTTATGATCGTTACCAAATCCAACGGTCACCTAAGGACCCCAACAGCCATCAATGGTAATATTTATCTTCAAGGCCT
The DNA here is from genome assembly GCA_963277665.1 of Viscum album. NCBI lineage: Eukaryota > Viridiplantae > Streptophyta > Magnoliopsida > Santalales > Viscaceae > Viscum > Viscum album. The sequence goes on along the minus strand of OY728146.1, from coordinate 173,280,635 downwards.
TATAAATACTTGTTTAGGGTGTTTCGAAATTCAAAAATCTATTTGGCAAAGATGGTTCTCTACATCCCCTTGATGATTAGTATGATTTCCATAGTTATTCCTATAATGTTTGTCATTAGGATAGACCTAAGGATATTCACGACTTTCTTGGTCTGATTTTTGTGTTTGGTTGTCTCCTGTTGATTCTCATAGGTCTTCTAGTAGGTATTCTTGGTTAGTTATGATCTTTTTACATTATTGAAAATGTAAGGTTTCAGTATTTATATTGAATAAAATATGTATTATTTTTTGTTCTGCAATCATTTATATTTTAGGGAACCAATATTTAATACAACAAAATAATTATAATACCAATATATTTAAAAATATTATTATTACACATATAAATATGTTCAGGTCATCACAGTTGAAGTCCAATGTTAATATATTTCTATTACTCTAAATTCTATTTAGTGAAAGTTATCTAAATTGAAAATATTTTCCCAATTTTTACTTCATATATATTAGATAATTTATTTATGGAAGTACTTTGCTAATATGTTTTACATTCACCTTAGTAAAGGATTAATTGAAATTCTACATACTTTTTGGTTTTTTGAAGTTTAATTTTATTCTCTTATAAGAAAAATTCATATTGTTCTTGTTTCATATATTTTTAGGTGATTTCAAAATATCATAATGAAAATTATTTATAATGATGGTGATTTTTCCTATATATATTTTCATAATAAGGATTCTATTCTCTTTAATAATGTTATATTAATATTAAAGTTCCTCATCTACCTCTATTTTTTTAATAAATTGCAATTTCATTATATTTGAATTTTTATCATGTTTTTTCATTACTCAAGGGGTGGTGGGTATATTAATGTCATCAATTATTTGGATTGAAATTAAATATTTATTGTTTATTTTGAATAGGTAAATGGTTGGTATTTTATTAGTTTTCTCTTCCTTATAATTAAATGTACTTTATTTTTCTACTATTTTTGGTTGTTTTTATTATTTTTTATCTAGATCTAATGCTTTTATTTGTGTCATAACCATTTATTTAGGTTGTAATATAATGTTTTGAACTATTTTTCACGAATCTACTCTTATTATTAATTTTATCATGACGAAAATTGTTTCACTTTGTTTGGTTTACTATATTTTTCATTCATATTGAAAATTGATCATGGATGGTTTTTTTGATTCAACATGCTTGAGTAGAATGAAATTATTTGAAATACACTTTTGGGTTTGTGTTTATTTGATAAATGTGGTTATTTTATTATTATATTGTTTTTTATAGTTTTTGTTAGTTTTTGGCCCATTATAATAATTTAGGGACTTTGATTTTCTGGTATCCATTGTCATATTACTTTTCATTCACTTTTTGTTAAGATAATCACTTTTTAATAAAAATATTTTTTTAATAAAGAAGAATAAAATGAGAAAATAATATGCAAGGTTTTCTAGTATGAGTTAATAAAAAAAGTTCTATAATTATTTTTCTCATTAATTATTTTCTTCAGTTAGAATAATTTCATTAAAATGGTATATTTAGGAGTTTTGAGAGGATATGGTAGGAGTTAACTATTTTCTAGGAAATGTGCGTTAGTGATTTATTGGACATGGATGTCCTGATAATAGAAATCACATTCTATTTAGGGGTGACTCGTAACTATAGTATATAATAAAAATCATTATAAGAATTCATAAATATTACATATAGTTTTATATTCATGATGTTGGAAATTTATTTCATAAAATTCCAAGGAAATGGGATACTCAAAGATAGTGGAACCAGGAATTTTAAGGTAAATGAAATGAAAACATTTCATGGTATGGCCTTTAGAGATTACTGTATTTTCAATATTATCCTAATAACTTATGAATGGTGAAGGGACAAAAACTATTGAATCGCTAATGTGATAATTTTATAGTAATTGTGTATGAAGATCATTCCATAGAATTAGCATGTGTTGCATTGGAAGTGGATAATGATGATTTAATAGAGTATCAAGTATGTGAAATGAGATTATTATTCAAGGGAGCTATATTGTCTTAGAAATTCTGTATAATTTTTTTTAATTATATGGAATTAATATGAGACCACACACTCTAACAATATGTGATTCCAAAGCCCAGAGAGCCCAGAATATAATTTTGACCTTTTTTTAAGGCATGTTCTGTAAACATGAGAGCGAATTTTTCTAACTTTTGAACCGGTGCTTGAATAGAAATTTGCGGGCATCGTTGAACTCAAAACATCTAGATTCAACTAGAATGGACTTATCTTCGGCCGTCAAGGGTCGAACATAAATTTTTATATTCAAACATTTCGGAAAATGATAAAATAACTTTAGAAAATGTTATTTTATTTTTTTAGTCAACCGAAAAGTGGTGACACGGTGACGTTGTACTGTAGTGATGAGGAAAAAATGAGGCACATTAATGAGGCTCATTAATTTCCTATATCATGCAGTGTAACGATGAAATAATCAAAGTGTAATAGCTACATTGTTTCATAAATGAAAAATTTTAACGACAGGATGTCACAATGTAACTAAAATGTTGCGACGTGTTTCCTTTTAGTTATTTAACGCATTGGTAGAATGAGGATTAAACATTCATGATTCTATGATTTACCTCTAATGGTATTCCTCTCCAATAAAGAGTGATTCCCCAGTGTACCATCATCGACTTTGACACACCTTGAAGAACAGTGCCAGAAGTGACGACTGACGTTGACATCTCGAAACCTTAGGGACGAAACACCACGACTTCAAATGTCAAAGAGGTAGGGGATGTTTTATTTTGATGTTATTCCCTGTTCTTTTCTAAGAAACGATTAATTAGGACAATACCAAAAATAGTTTGATCTGGGATTTGTGCGTTTATGGGGAAGGGTAACTTTATTTCTGCATTTCCCTATTCGGGATTCAAACAATACATTATATGATTGAACAACAATTCTTGAGCCTCACCCATATTTTAAACAACTAACATAGAGGGCATGGGCTAACACAAACAAGGACCGATCACCTCTTCCTTGTGCGTTCTTTGAGAATGTACCCTCAAAATAGAGGCAAGTTGATTTTGGGAACTTCTCAGTGAATAGTATACTCCTTGGAGACTGTAGGCACAAGAGGCGCGATGAACGGACCACTGGAGCGCATCCAGTGGTCCCTTGAAGGTTCTACAAGCACGCGGTGGTTCCATCTGCATGTTGGACAGTGGGACAGGAGGCCACTGGCTGTGTCGGTGGCTGGGAAGAGTGGTTCCCTCATCGGAGTGCCGTGGGGGTGGAAGGCACGGTGCCATGTGGGCACCGCATGGGGGGACGACCTACATCCGAGCCATCTGGGCAGTTGGAATGTTGTGGTCTCTTGATCGCGACAGGTGGTAATACCACACATCTGTGGGGCCAGATGGTTCCAGAAGTGGCATCCTACCATGTCCTGGCTAGATGGTGCACCACCAGCCGCCCCGAGTGGCCAACCTTTGGGTCAATGGGCCGCACCCCCAACCAGCGGGTCGGGCCTGTCGTGCGCCCAATGGTCTGGGCCGGTTCTACACCTAGTGGTCCAGTCTAGTCATGTGCCCAGTGGGATAATCCCCCACTGGTGGGCCGGACCCATGATGGTAGGCTGGACCCACACCCTTTGGGTTGGGAAGGACTAGATTGGGTCACTAGGTGACCCGGCGAGCTGGACCCTCAGATAAACCGGGCCTGGTCTAGCAAGGCCTATTGGTCCTGGACCAAAAGATAGGCTAGATCGGATAGAACTAAACCCAAAGTAGGTTTAGTCGAGTAAGTTGTAACTAAACTAGGTTATGTGGGACCCTCTGGCCGAGTTGGTTTGGTCGGTCCGACCGGGTCAGACCGAACCTAGACGCAACCGGTCCCTGTTTACTAAAACAATAATAACTTGCAAATCAGACATCTAATTGATGAGCCGTTTGCGGAGATGTGACCCTCTCTATGATGCATATCTTTTAGAATTCCCTGGGGAGGCTTTCATGGAATTTGAGAAGTGAAGAATGGATTGAGGTGCAGTTCTCCCAGGCGCACAACATACGGAACCCTACGGTTTCCTGAGACCTGAGGACTACTGAATTTTGACTCTGTGAAACTTAAATATGGCCCAATGGTATGAACTTATGTGTTACCTTTTAGTTCCATGGTGGGAATCACTTCTGCGTGAATTTTCAGGCACATGGTACACGATGAGGAAGAGTGCCTTAGTTAACCATGATTAGTGGGAATCACTTTTGTGTTACTTTGCAGGCCCACAGTACATGGTGAGGAAATGTACCTAAACAATCCAAGGTTATTGGGAAGCACTAATTTGTGACTTAGCAGGCCCACTATACTTGATTGCAGAGTATTTCTCCCGCAGTTGTGTTGTTCAATGATGTGATTGATGATTCTTTTATCACTATCATAAACGTATACCTGGCATGAGGTGTCTTGTTAATCATACTTTACTTTGAGGAAGGGTCCATAATAATTACATGGTTACTCACCCCTGCACATGATTCATCCACACATGTTGTGTCTGGTGCAGATTATCAATGTTTCGATAGAGACTTTGGTAGACTAGGACCTAGAGGGGCTCAGAGAGACGGGACCGATGAACGCTACAACGGTGGATATGGTGGACTAAGATCATGTGAGGCCCAATAGAATCGGGTGGATATGATGTTCTACTTTAACTTTCAGTAGCTACACTACTCTCACGATCAAGTGGGGTTTTCCAAAGATGTCCATCAGATTTTTCTTTTTGTACTTTGTTATTTTCAGTTCTTTTGTTGGGTTTTTATTCTGTCCCACTTATATTAGTGGTACTTGTACCTAGCCTTATTTTAGTGATACATGCTTCTTTTTTCATGTGTGGGACTCTATTTGGAGTGTGTGTGTGTTCAGGTATATATTAAAATTCCTCCCACTTGTAGGTTTATGCCTTCGTTGCTAGTCGCTAGCCCATGGATTTTGGGAGGTGGGATTGGGGTAGTCAGGGCATGGGCCCCGGGGGATGGGTCGTGACAAAGAGGTATCAAAGGGAGGTAAGTCCAACCACAATGACCTAGAGTTTGTTGTTTTTTTTGTAGAAATAGTGTTATTTGTTTCAAGTTCGACTTTCAGATTTGGGGAGTCCATTGTTGGTGCGGCGGTTGACGTATCCATACACCAAGACCTTGAATTCTACTTTTCGGATCAATACATGAAAACATTGGTTTCAAAAGTGTCTCCTTATGTTATTTTGAATAAATTTATTCTCAATCGATATAACCTTATGACTGTGGTAAATATTAATCTATATTAGGATGACTCTACATGGAAAACCATTCAGGATCCCAATACGAGGTCGTGAAGATAACCCACCTAGAGTCGAGGTGTTCGTTCAGGGACTAGTTCCAAAGATGGTCCCACAGGGTGGTGCACCGGTGCAACCCCCACCGGATGGTTCTCATCTATTATCGATGGTTATGAAAGAGTAGGTGCATAGACTCAGTGCCTTGCATGAGTTTCAGAGACAGTGACCCCCAAGGTTCTGAGGAGACATAGATCCTCAGGTCACTGAGGACTGGCCGGAGGCAGTGACGTGAGTCTTCCACTTAGTGAGGACACCGCCTGACCAGATGGTGATCAAGGTAGTGAGACTTTTGTTGGGATTAGCATGGAGATGGTGTAACTTGACCACCAAGATTCATGATAAAGAGACCCTTACCTGGCCAGACTTTGAGCAGCTTTTCTAGGTGGAGTTTTCCCCCCACGACCTTGTGCTATGTGTTTATTTAAGAGCTTATTCACCTTCATCAGGGAATAATGATAGTGGATGAGTACTCATTGGGGATCATCAATATTTCTCTCTACTCAACATATATGGTGAGAGACCCTTTATTCAGGGATTGATCCTTTGAGCAAGGACTCAGCCAGGAGGTCACAGTGTCAGGGTTGTCTCTCAGTATCCCTACTCTGGCTGGGGTGCTAGAGTGGGCCCTTCTAGTAGAGAGATTTTTAGCAGAGAAGGCACCCACAGCTAGAGCTACCAGCAGACCCCATGTGGCGGAGTCTTTAGTAGGTAGAAAACAACAGACATGGGGGCCCAAGCAGGCTAGGTCTTTTAGTGTATGACCCTAGGACTCAGGGTCGGTAGTACGGGGTTCCCAGTCAAGAGGGATTCCATCGGGAGCTAGGCAGTGCTTCCCATGCGGAGGGTAGGGACACATGGCTCATGACTGCCCGACCCACCATACAGATGACCAGCAGATGGTCGAGGGGCCACCGAGACAACAACATCTGTTAGAGTGAGGAGGTATGTAGGGAGGGGAACGTGGCCAGGGAGTAGGTCGACCAGCCAGTGATGGGCGACATTTTGAGGTGTTACTGCCACCACCCATAGGTGGTCCACCCCGAATTCTAAGAGCAGGCGAACATGGGTGAGCTCAGCTCCAAGCAGCAGAGGATTATGACCAAGGTACTCCAGAGATGATCTGAGATATGATCTGTGTCTTCCCCACCCTAGTTACAGTACTTATAGACACAGGTTCTAGTCACTCATTCCATTCCAGGGATCTCATTCAGAACTTGAAGATTCTGGTGGATCTGTTGGCTCAATCAATATGACTAAAGACACCTACTGGAGGGGATATGATGATTACACATCAGTGTCAGCAGTGTGATCTTACTCTAGCTGGTAGGAGCTTCAACCACTACTACAACACATGGCAAGGGAAGCGCTCCCTTTTATTAGTGCTATGTAGAAAGGAATGATAAAGGCGTGGGACTTTATCAACACTAGCTAAAAAATCATATAAATGTCCACTTTATTAGTGCTAACATAGGCACTGATAAAGGTGTACCCTTTATGGGCACTTTTCTTAGCACTGATAAAGGGTACATTTATCAGCACTTTTATTAGCACTGATAAAAGTTTTTATTATTAATTTATATAAAATTATTATATTTATATTCAAAAATAATGTTTATTTGTATACAGTAAATAAAAAGAAAATGTTTATTATTAATATAATTTTTTAATAATTCAAAAATATATATATATTGTTTTAATTGAAAAAAGTATTTCTAGATTATAATTAAATATATATATATATAATTAAATAATTATAAGATTATAATAAATTAAATTAAATAATAAATATATTTATTAGATTTATTATATTTATTATATATTTATAAGACTTATTAGATTTATTGGTTAATTCATTTTATTTTTTGTATTTTTTATATTTAATGTTTTTATTTTATTTATTTTATTTATAAATATATAATACTTTTAAATATATATATATATATAATTAAAATTATTGAATATATGTGTGTTTTTCATTGAATTTGGTTAACAAATATATTTATCATGTGTATATGTTATATATCATATTAATGAATTCATTTATACATTACATCTCATTGTCTATTGATGTGGTATATTTATTAATTCATAATGTTACCAATATAAACTATATATGTTCTAACTTATAAAATTAAATTAAATATATTTAAATAATAAATATATTTTATAATATTTTTTATGATATATATAATTAATTATCTAATACATCTGTAATTATAATTTTATTAATATATATATATATATTAAAAATTACATACCAATATTTATAAATATATACTATTTATAGTTATAATTATTAATATTTATTTATTTATTTAAACTATATGTCATTTTAAATAAATATATAAGAATAAAAAATATTAAAATTATGCTTTTATCAGCATTATAATTTTACCACTGATAAAATATCTATTTATCCATGCTATAATTTTAGCGCTTATAAATATGTATTTTATCAGTGCTAATAAAGTGCGGATAAATGTATGATTTATCAGCACTTTTTACTTTAGCACAGTTAAAACATACCTTTATAAGCAGTTCTAACTAGAAGTAATAAAGGATCCTGAAATTTTTATAAAAGAACACTAACCTTCTCCTCCTCCCTCACACCCTTTCAAGACTTCGTGGAAGCTAAACCCTATGCCATCGACCCCTACTCTGTCGTGACCCCTCCTCCTACTCCTCCTCCACCGCCACTTCCTTATCCTCCTCCTCCACCGCAACCCTCCTCCTCTGTTGTTGCTGCCATCTCCTCCTCCTCTGCCATGATCCCTCCTCTACCACGACCCTTATCCTCCTCCTCCTCCTCCTCCTCCTCCTCCTCCATCCACTGACTCATCATCCTCCAACTCCTTCTCATCTTCTTCATTACATGGTACCCTTTCCCACATGACCTGCTCCGGTGTTCCCTCCTCATCCAACGACTATCCCGGTAGTCTCCTCTACATCGCATGGATTCCCCCCAGAGAGTCTCTTATGTAATGATTTTTTATTCTTCTGTATTAGGAAGGTAATCAGTTTGTAGAGTTATACTTTGGGTCAACTTGAAATCACTGGATACTGGTGTGCATGTGTTATTTATGAAATATGGATGCCTTTTGGAATCCCAGATGATGTTTTTGTTTGGTGATGAATAGAGTCCGAGACGATATTTTGATCTAGAGATTGATGATGTGGTCTAGGAAGGATTCTATTGGTTTCATGCTAGATCTTAGGTGCTAGCATTATGTCTTGTTTAATTGGGTCAGTTTTTGACTATGGAATCACATCAGGGGTTAGATTAGACCACGATATATTAAGATGAGAATGGGAATCCCCCGGCGAGCAAGGAATCATGCTCTATTACTTAATGGAATATTTTTGGTGTAAGTCAAAAATTAATTAGTTTGGTTATCTGGGGTTTTAATTTTAAAATGACATAAGATGTTTGGTTCAGACTTGGATGTGTATTCTTGGTAGGTTTTTGTATTCCTTCGGAGTTTGTAATTAAGATTAGAAAGTGATATAACATGTTAGTGGCTGCCAACCCTTTTGAGGTAGTTCAGGTGGAGGATGTTCGATAAATTCTGTCATGTGATTTTATATGTAATCATTTTACACATGAATTTATTATTTAATATTGTTTGTGATGGGATGTTTTTAGAGCTATCTAAGGTGTTACATGGAAAATATTTGTGTTTAGGTTGTACTTGGATGGTGGAGGTGTATCTGGGGAGTTCAAAAATTTGGTAATGAAGGAGAAGACCGACATTGTACTGTGATTCTCATGTGTGTTTGGGTAAGTTTCATTGTAAGCGAAACTAATTGTGTCATTAAAAACATGAAAATGGATTTTGGTAAGAAATGTTGTTGGTGGGAGGCACCATGGATCAAAATTGGCTTTTATGAGTTAAGTATTATAGTGGGGAGTGTGTTAGACCAAGTGATTAACTAAACATTGACATGATATTTTCTCAAGATGGTAAAGATTAAGTAAGTACCATCTCATCATCTTAGTGATGGTTATGAGATTTGTCTTAGGATCAGGTGGCATTGTGTCTTCTATTGGGTGCTATGATTTGAAATCATGTTCGGAGTTCAAGACTGGAATGTGTTTGTTTGACTCTAAATAGATAACCTATAGTGATGATTCAATAGTATTTCCACTAGGACATATAGAGTATGATAAGGAAAATTGTGGAGAGCTTTTAATGCCTCGTCTATATTGGCATTTAAATTTTCAAGAGTATATGGAATTTTTTCAATTAACAGACAAACCATTTTTAAAAACGAGGGTTGTATATAGAACCTGGAAGTTCAGACATCTTAAAATAGTTTTTTATATATTTTGAGGCTCGATATGCGTCTTAGGTTCTTAAACAAGTCACATAAGCTTTAGGAGTTGAAATTCTAGTTTTAGGGGTAGCTTCCTATGGAGAATGGTTTGCACATGATTAGTGGTAACCATGCACCATAATAGTGAATATTGGTTTCCATAGGCACACAGTTTGTTTAAATCAGGTGAGGGGCCATAGAAAACCATAAAAAATAATTAAAAAATTTTAAAGGCATTTCTCATGGTTTGTACACTATTTATGAAACCATGTGCATTAACCATGTTAAATGGTGTGTTTTGGACAATAAAGATTGTATAGTTTACACATGGTTTTGAAAACCATAGGGACAAACCATTAAACCATTTAAAAAGTGATGTTTTACAAAACTTCCCCTCTGAACCTTTTATGTTTTACTAGATTTTTTCCCTTTTCTCATCCAAAACCCCTCCGAGCAATGACACCCTCTCCCTCCTTATATCTTGGGTGGTTCTCCCTCACCTGGTGTATGTTTAATCTTTCATCACTTGAATTGGAGAGCCTAGGATAATTTCACCTCTCTTATTCTTTCTATTTTCGTTTTATTTCATTTTCATATAGTATCCCACTTAGTTAAGCTAATATGCCCTATTTTTTACATTTTTCTAGTTTCTCATTTCCACCCATTTTTGGATTAATTAGAGGATGATATTTGGTGTGTGAGGGCATAGAGGTTATGGTGTACTGATTAAAAATGCATCAAAGTCCCTTTCCCCTAGATTATATGATCTCATTGTTGACTATTCACGTAGATTCTATATGTTTTTTTATCAGGAACCATTGTTGTGTGGCCATCTCCTTTATGTCGTAGTTCTTTCCCACTTGGGACCCATTGTGGCATGGCCCTATGTGTTGGGTTGTGATGCATGTTTTCCCAGATTTCCTATGTGTTGTGTTGTGATTCATGTCTAATTCTCCCTTATATTTAGGCCCTTTATGATTAAGTCCATAAATATCTCCACATCATTCATCCCCCTGAATCTTATCATTTACACATTCCACATCACTTGTAACTATATGATGAATGAAACCAAACCTATTCAGATTCAATGAGGATTGTAAGATATTTCCTATATTTTTTTCCAAAGGTTATGAAGTCATCACATAAGTTTTAATCACTTATTAGTTTCTAATTTATAATTCACACACTTGGTTTCATATATATTACTTCAATACATATGAGGAAATCCTTAGTAATGACTACTCTAATGTCTAGACCATAAAAAATTTATCATATATGATACTATCAGGACCCACCCCCATAGGAACTCTTGTGGAGTTGGGAATATATTAGTTTCTGACACCCCCCCCCCAAATCCTTTATTTAAATGGACATGGGTCAGTTAAAAATGGAAATGTAATGATAAGGCCTAGGATGGTATCATAACCAAAAACTAACCTGACTTTACACTAACCTAATAGGAGTTCATGATCCCTACGGGATAGTAACGCTCCCCTGGGAAAAAAACAATTAATGTGGAATATTTTAACCCTAAATTAGAGTTAATTAAAAATGATCTTTCATCTGAAAACAATACAAGTCCCATTAATAAGTTCAATATTTAGGAAATTATTAGATACGCAAAAAAACTAAATAAATAGGAAGAAGATATCATAGATGGAAAATAAAATCCCACTATTGACCAATAAAATTGTTTAACTAAACATTTCCCATTCCTAAATCTCATTAGCCCTATTTTGGATAGGTATAACATATGATTTCTCATTTTATGTTTTATTTTCAGTTGGAAATATCTTATGTCACTCGCCTCTCCTCTACCACGAACCCACCTCTGTCGCACACTAAACCACACCTTCACAGTGATTTTTCTCCTATTAATAATTATTTTACTCTTATTATCATGTTATTACTATTTTATATTGATGGTTATGTTGTGAAATGTGCGGGCTAAATGCCCCGCTAAAAATCATGGTCATTGGTGGTCCTTGTTTGTGCACTAAATGAATTGCATGTTGGTTTGTTCTTGTTGAACATTTGAATTTAAAGATTGGTAATTTGCGTATACTTGTATAATTAATGAATGCCCCATGATGATAAAACTTCTGTGATAACCCCTGAATTAAAAAATGTAATTGAATAAGGGATGCTTTGTAAAACATGAAATTGTGTTTTTTTATGATGTTGTGACTGTAGGCATTATTTTGTGTTTGTATCATTTTTTGGTTGTTGTCATGATTGGTATTCCATTTGTTTTCAATGTTGTTGTTCCTACACCATTGAATATCAATCCAAACGTTACCCACATCAATGGAACCACTACTTTTTTACTAGTGAAATTCCATTGAATCTTAGAAAACTACATCACTATAGGACTCTATGGGACACTTTATGGAAACCCTAGTTAAATAACCATAACAAAACATGTAATGAATCCTTCCACACGCAAGCACTCTATTGAAAATAAAACCATCTATTAGTTTAGTACCATAGTTCTTGACTTGAGACATTATGCTTCTAGGGAAACACTAAAAATTGGATTACAAAAATGCATATATATCACATGTGGGATACTAAAAATATCTAGTGAAAATGATTCTCATAGCTAGTTTCATTGATCAAGTGGTTAGGAAGATGGGTGTGATCTACTTTGGTCCTAAGTAATGCATGGAGAGGTAAGGGTATTGTTTACCATAGCTAGTTCTATTAATTATAGTTGGATGATGACCCTAGTTGAACATCTTCGTTGTAATTATTTTGTTAAATAATAATATTACTGAATTAAATAGGTTGAATATGAACAAAGAATGTATGAATTTTAATTAGTTGATAAAAGAGTATGAATATGGCATGAAAGTGTTTATCAAGTTTGCAAATTATCATCTGTATGACCCGTCTCAAATCCTTATTCCATGTTTAGGTTGTTTTTATTCAAGACAAATTTGTCTAGAGGAGTAAGAAGAACACCTGATCTGTCATAGAATAGATCAAAGTTATACATGTTGGAAAAAACACAGAAAAAATTGAATGTACATAGTGGTTGGGATAGAACTATATTTTATGGATAATCTGATATGATTACAAGTGTAAAAAATGAAGATGATCGTATGGAGGATGTGATTATAGATATAAATGATGATGATGATCGTATTAAGGAAAGGACAAGGACAGTTGAAGATGAAATTCGTGATTATCGAAAACTGTTTGAGAAGTTAAAGAGTTGTGCAAAGACATCATGGTATTCTGGTTGCATTAAATATACAGCATTGTGAACTGTACTGAAGCTATATAATTTGAAAGTAGGCAATGGGTGGATTGACATCAGTTTTATGGAACTAAATTCTCTCCTAAATGACATGCTCCAAGAAGATAATGACCTCTCGAGACGAACATAAAATACCAAATGAATGCTATACTCGATGGGTATGATCTCTGAAAGAAAACATACCTACCCAAATGACAATATATTGTTTCACAAGGACCACAAATCACATATTGAATTCCCAAAGTGTGGTGCTTCTTGATACAAGAAAGATAAATAAGTCCTATGAATTTTATATGGTACTTTACAATCATTCCATGGTTTAGGTGCCTATATGTCAGTGAGGAGACTTGAGGAAAATTGAAATGGCATGCATATACAAGAAATAAAGATGGGAAACTACATCACCTGGAATACTCTCCTCAGTGGAAGAGAATTGATCATGAGTGTCCTGAATTTGAAAATGAGCTGAGAAACCTTTGTCTATCTTTATCTACAGATGGAGTGAATTCTTTTGGTTTTCAAAGATGCAGTCATAGTACATAGACAATTATGTTGGTAAATTATAACATACCACTTTGGTTATGCATGAAATGAAAATACATCATGTTATATATGATTATATCAGGACCAAAACAACTAGGTAATCATATTAATGTTTATTTGGATCCATTAATCTAAGATTTCAAATTATTCTAGGATTCAGATGTTACGTTGTATAATGCTTACAAAAAAGAATATTTCACATTTAGATCTATGTTTTATGGGATGATAAACGAGTTTCCTACTTATGAAAATTTGTCAGGATATAGCATTAATGGAACTCAAGGGTGTCCCATTTTAGAACAATGCACATAATCAATTAGGTTGAAATATTCATCTATAACTGTGTTTCTAGGACATCAAATATTTCTAACCAGACGTCATAAGTACCGATCTTGGACGACATCATATGATGGATGTTCAAAAGAATGTATATCACTGTATCCACTAACAGGTGATCAATTTTTTGAGTTAGTAAAATATGTGGACACTAATTTTGGTAAACTGTTTTCAAAAAACCATTTTAAAATCGGTTGGAAAAGGAGATTAGTTTTTTTGAATAACCATACTGGAATTTTCTAAATGCGATAATTTTTTTTATGTTATGCATGTTGAAAAAAATGTATGTGATAGTGTCATAATTACTTTTCTAAATGCACCTGAAAAAATACATGATGGAATTGAGGATAGGTTGGACATGGTTGAGATGGGAATATGAGAAGAGTTGTCTCTAGTGAAAGGTGCAAATCGAACATTTCTTCCTCCAAATTCTTACACTCTTTCTAGGTAGGGGAGATATCAGTTTTGAAACTTCTTGAATGATGTAAAGGTTTGAGAGGGGTATTCATCAAATATCAAGAACACTGTGTCAAAGAAAGATTTGGAGTTAAAGTGTCTGAAATCACATGACTACCATGTTTTGATGAAATATCTAATTTCTATAGTATAAATTTCATTTTTTCCAAGAATGTCTACCATACATTAATGAAGCTCTATTTCTTCTTAAATGCTATATGTAGTAAAATTATAGACCCTTCGAAATTTCCAACTATGGAAAGAGAAATTGTCGTTATATTATGTGAATTGGAAATTTTCTTCCAGCAGACATTGTTTGATAGGATGGTTCATTTTATGGTTCATTTGGTGAGTGAGATTCAAATATTTGGTTTTGTAAATTATAGAGGGATGTACACCATTGAACAATATATGAATATTTTGATAGGGTATGTCAAAAATTGAAGTCGGCCAGAGGGTGGTATTGTGGAGTAATATATTTTTGAGGAAGACATTGAATTCTTTTCAAAATAATTGTCTGGTGTTGAAAACATTTTCCTAAAAAATCTCTTCACACTGGGCGGCGTGATGGTGATGGAATTTCTGGAAGAGAGTTTTTTCACGATCAATATTATAGATCGGGAGCAGACCCACGTTTAAGTTTTACCTAACAGTTTGGACATTGACCCACATGTTCAAACCAAAAAAAAATTCTCAGACATTTGAATCCATATAGAGATAAAAAATGGATATCAGATACACATAATCAACAATTTATATGACGGTTTTGGGACCATATTTTTAAGAAGTTAGTTGAAAATTCTGAATCAATTTTAAAATGACTTCAATGGCTAGCTGGGGGACCAGGTGTGTATGTATTATCTTAAAATGATTATGTAGTTAATGTTTATACATTCTATACTAATGAACATGATGAAGACCGTACCATGTAGAATAGTAGAGTTAGACTTGTGGATGAAGCGATGCATGTTTCCTGTGCTAAGGATAGAAATCCAATTTATGTGAATATGTCATAATTAGGCATCATGAAAAAAATATGGGAGTTTGATTATATGAAATTCCAAGTGTGGATTTTTCAATGAAAGTGGCTTGATAAAAGGAGTGCTAATAAAATAGATGAATTGGGATTCATGAAAGTTCATTTTAGTAAAGAAGGAGAGAAAGACAAACTGTTTATAATGGCATAACAGGTAGTACAAGTTTTTTATGTTTGAGATCCTGCAAACCAAAACTGGTCAATTGTTGTGTTATCGACCAAAACAACTGAAGGGTCAGATGAAAATTCAACAAAGGATGACCCTTTCATTGGGAATTTTCAATCATTTCACAGTGGTTCCAATGTAGGAAGTGTTTTTTTGTCAAAGGAGACCACAATGAATGAATTTACATAGTCGATGGAGAGTCCAGTTTTGATACTCCAAAGATTTATTTTCTGGATTCAATGCATAAATATCAAACAAATCGGCCATGCGTGATGGAGTTTATCAATTTTTAATACACTATATCAAAACAATTAGAACTAAACATCTAATTATGTAATTTATATTAACTTTTAATGATTATTTTGTTATGATAGGGAGGTGCATCAATATCATCTACTTCATGGAATTAATCCAGGGCCTAACGAAAAGAACACCCCCAATATCTACAGCAAGAAAAATATCCTGGTAAATAAAATAATATTGCACTATCCCAACACATATCAAAACAAATTACTTATTTTTCTCGATGTTTCCACAGTATCCAAAATAATCAAATGAAAATGAATATTGTTATTATGTTTGTAAATTTATGAAAGAGACCATATTTCATCAAAAAACTAGCATCCATGGAGAGTTATTTTTGAAAATAATTACAAGTTCATTTAAAATATTTATTAATCCTTTGTGTATTTATATTTTTTCAGCACTACCATTACTGCTACAAAAACTCATATTCACAAGATAATATAGATGTGTTTAGAAATGAATGGGTGGCATACCTGATGGAATATTGTAAGAAAATTGGATAAAGGTGAATTCCTACTACTTATGGTGTCCTTATATAATCATTGATATCTCCCTTGTTTACACTTATTGAGAATCAATGATCTCCCTTTATTACGTTTCATATCATTTGGTTATGAAGAAAGGTTTTAGAAATGACATGTATTTCTAGTAAAGAATAACTTAATGATAGACTCTTATGAACTTTTTCTTTATGTTTCCACGTTTCCAAAAGCACTAGACCTAAACTATTATGGCATGGATCATTTATATTGTTTATTTTGGTTATTTATACTGTTTTTTCTACTAATTTAGTGTGTTGGATGAAAATTGGTTGTGCATCACTCAAAAATTTAATAACAAAACTATGGATTATTTGTGAACTTTACTACTGTTGGTTAACTACCGTTAAGCATAACATATGATCAGGACTTCGTATCAGGCATCCCTGTGATGGTCTCATCCCACACCATCTCTGTGATATCATCATTCAGTATTCACTTTTCCTTCTCTTCCTACACCCATTTTCTAGGTAAATGGGTGCATGAATAGATGGAAAGGTGAATGGTGAATGATGATATCAGAGAGATGGTGTGGGATGAAACCATCATGGGGACACCATATCCAAAGTTCAGATCAGATGATATGATAAGAAGTAGTTAAAAAATAGTAGTAAAGTTCATAAAGAATCATTAGTTTTGTCGTAAGATTATATTTGGACCAAATAAACCTTCTGGAAAGATGTAAATGTAATTTTATGATATAATATCTATATTTTAACAAAAAGTTATATAATAAAACATTGATTTGATCTTCATTATTCCTTGCAGGGTTTGTTTATTTTAGAATATTTCTATCCATGTCACATTCAATTTAATGAAGAGCAATGGCATTGTGTCTTCTCAATCACAGTGGTAATCTTGATGTTTTCATATTAAAAGTTCTTTCCATAGAATTAATGCATTGTTTTATATTTATGTTTAATTTATTTCTTTTATCTGTGGAATATTAATCAACTCATATGTGATTTAAATGTATGAAAATTTTAGGTCATTATAGTTGGTATCAGAGTAACTGACCTATTCCAAATCGAGCAAACGCATTCATTCCTTTTGATATGTTAGGGATATGATCCATAAGCCATGTCTTTGTGAACACAACTCCAATAGCGCATCAAACAACAAATGATCAGCATAAATCACCAAAAAACCTAATCCATGTCATCTGACACCTCGTTCCCTTTTGACCATGTCCCTAAAATAATGATGGCCAACATTATCCCAAGTCTCGAGAGTCATGACCTTGTCCTGATGACTTCATCACCTCGAATCCTGATGACCAAGTCGCCTCAATATAGTGATCATCGTCACTCTATGTATTTGATCCAAGACCCACCTGACGAACCAAATTGCCTCAATCCATATGATCATCACCCATCTAAATCCTAAGGCAAAGCCCATTACATCCCCATGGAATCAAGTAACCTATATAACAATTCTATTTAATTCAAATTTACACTCGCCCTAAACTTTCCAAGTAAGTACAAACCTCTTACCCAACTTAACCAATCGTAGTGGAGCAAGAGCATGCCCATAAGCATCTCATATAATCATTAGAACAATTTCATAAGCATATATTGAATTAATTAGGTTCTCGCTCGAACAACCCACACCGTGTATATGAACACACCCCAAAAACACTCACAAAATCGAAGAGAGTGCTAAGAACCATATACCTTGTACTAGTATGTGCTCACTCATTTTATATCATCCTCAAAATTGATCCAAATCAGAAGAAAATGGAATTTTAGATGAATTCTGAGAAAATAGAAAAAAATTGGATTGCATGGATTTGTCGCTCCATATGGAGAGATAAATAGAAAAGAGAAGCAAGAAAATTAAAGGTATTACTGAGATGAATCAATATCCACTAATAGATCAAAGATCAATGTCTGGATGATGGAGTTCCCTAAAAGTCTAAAGAGAAAGAAGATGTACGAGCTCCCTCTATTGAGCATTGTAAATGGGAGGAAAGGGAGAAAAAAGAAGGAAATAGTGAATAGGGGAAAAGAATTTAATTTCCCACTTTTTAATGGTCCACATGGTTTGGCCACAAAATTTGGAAAATCATGTACCAAACATACAGTGCCCACTATATAAGCACCACACTATGCACAGTTAGGCACATGGTTTTCCAAACTATGAGAAAACTATGTGAATTGCCTCTATTAAAAACTGAAGAGGTTTCACATGGCCGTTGACCCCCACCTACATAGTTTTCCAATACCACCACGTGTAGCTAAATCCCAACTACTAACTCCTAGTACCGATCTTTATCTGACCTCAGATCCCTGAGTCCACTATATTACCTAGCTTCCACATTCTAATAAGGCCTCCTACAGAACCTCTCCAAATGGCTCATCTGGTCACACACATGACACTACTTCAAAACCTTATCACATTTGGTCTCAACATGCCCTGGATTCCTACACTAAAAGAACAATATTGTAAACTCACTCCTTGGAATTTTGTCTACCCTCGGTGTCTCTGGACGAACTTCTCGAAGAATCTGGCCTCAAAATCCTTCTAAGACAGTCCCTTGTGTTTGTGCGCCTATACCTATACATACCAAAAGTTTCACAATACATACCTCACACTGATCAAGCATAAAAATGAATTGTATTAATGAAAAACAACTATGTGTTCCTAGAATTACAGTTTTTGAGAGAGAGGAAAGTAGGTAGAAGATGATGCCGAGAAACCTTCGGTAGGCCCCTTGGCTCAACCGCCCAAGCTTGGAATACAACTCAATAAAGCAGAATATACATGCCTTCCAATCCACATCTTTTCTCATATTAAAATACATCTCCCATCGGTAACCACTCTCATCATCCCATCAAATGTAAACAACCCAACAACCCTCCCTCCAAGCGAGTTAAAATATTACCCATGGCCATTAATACCCCATTCCCACTTGAGTACAACTACTCCCTACCAGAATTACTACCCAACCCCACCAATTAAATACCTATTACTACCGCTGTCTTAAAAATACCATTGTCCTCAAGGTGAGAAACATGATGAATCGCTAGAGGAGTCACCACTGTTACAGATTGCATTCGTTGATTGTCTGACCATACGGTATATTGTTTTCTAGCATGATCTTCCCTTCATGACTTGTGTTCATCGTAAAGGTATTGTTTGACAACTCGGCCTACCAACTGGTCATTAAATTCTTAGAAGTAGGCATTACCTTGATTGAAACACCAATATTTTGGTGGATACTATCCTTCAAAATCTGTGTGGTGAAGTTACTTGAGTCAGAAATGTAATTGTCACACTCCTCCCATCGAAGGATGACACCCTTGTCTTATTGTCCTGAGATTGGCCCTTTACTTCCCTCTTTTAGTATATATGCCTCATAAAGTGGAAAATACCTCTTCATGTACTTAGTATTTTGATGTGGTAATTGAGGGCATCTACACCCTTTTGGAACAAGCTCATTTTGAAAATCAGAAATAGGCTTACCTTTATTTTTCATCTCAAATAATTCTATTATATAAGAAGTTAGGCCAGAAATTTTTTGGGAAAGTGCATCAGCCAAACTTAGATAAAAATCCATTATAGCAGAAGCCATGTTTATTTTTGGGAGAACTCTTGGCAGAACAAACAATCCCTCCACAAATATTGGTAATCTAGAACTCCATTTTGGGAAACATATTCCCAACCCACCTTTTGACCATGTTGGATGATATTGTCATTAATCGTGTCCCACATGATCAAATAATATGATAGCATAGTCAGTTCCTCAACTTCCTTTTCATTATAGTGTATCTTTTCAAATGTGTGTCAGTGTGCCAAGTCTTTCAACACATTAGTCACCGCACTCATGGAATCATGACAATTCTTGGTCAACCCCCTCTACCTCTTCAGAAGTTCCAACACATTGAACTTATTTATTATTTCATCCTTTTGTTGGATACAAAATTTCTTAATGGTAGACGTAATAGCAGAAAAGAACCCAGTTGTATCATCATTGGTGTACTCATTTCGAGCCTCTTTAAAAGGAATTTTGATGTTACTTGGCTCAAATGTTTGATCAACCAACATTTTCTCTCTATTTTTTATAAAACCTCTTAAATAATGAACAAATGTGAACAAAGAACATATCCAAATTACATGCTCTACTAAAGAACATCGTGATGAGGATAGATTATGAGATAGACTCCCATTCTCAACCCATAACTCATTGTTTTCACCTTCAGTTAGGAAACCCCCTAAAGAAATCATCTTGGGTAGCATCCAATCTATAGAGGTAGGACTATAACTCATTTTTTCTATGAAAATGAGTTCTAAAGCTATTTTAATGTCAATATATAGACTAGTTTTCCAATAATCCAAGTGAACATACCACTGGTAAGAACTAATGAGTAAAGACATAACTACAAAACATGTCTCTTTCTGTGAACATATTGAAATATTTGAAGCATCCTCATCAATTTTCATCCTCATGTCTTCTTCAACCCATGGTAAACTTTTGGAATATGCACGCTGAATACCACCATGAAATTTCTAGATACATGATAAATTTTCAGGTAAACGGGAGATAGCCTTTTCATCCTCATAGGCCTCCTCTATCAGTGAATAAAACCACCTAAATTCACCCAAAATTATGCATTCCCATGTCATTATCCAACATAGGAGTAGAAAACTCAAAGGTGGAAGTAATGCTTTGAGGATAGAGATTTTAAACACAATTCTTGCGTGTATTGAATACGGATCTCACAGGTAGTCTGTACATTCCAAGTATCTCAATTATGTTATTTCAAATGTTGTAGCCTTCCTAAAAATTATCATGTACTAGTTATTTTGATGTTGTTGTGGTTGAGTCGATAATCAAGACGACATCCCTTGCAATGCCAACCCTCCATCATAGAATTGGGAACTTAGAACTTGCTCCACATTGTGAATCCTGTAACCACTAAAATGAGGCTCGATACCAGTATCCCCAAAAGCAAGTTCAGATTCATTTCCCTCAAACATCAAGTTCACAACTTTCTTTATACTAATTCATAACTCACTCTTTGACTCTACTGTGCATGTACCTCCCTTGTTAAATCATTATTGGTTTGTGTCCATCTGTGATATCTCGTTGTCAGTCTATAACTTTGAGTTTGAAAACTTATTTTTCCTAGATCTCTTGATCCCCTTGTTGTCATCTTCATCTCGACGCATGCCGATCTCCTCCCTCATCTTGTCACCTTTTTGTAGAAGGTCAAAAGTATAAGGTTCACAATGTTTATTGCCATAATTTTATTCTGATAAGTACATGTTCTTCCCCTACACCAGATTAATCCAATTCACTTCATCGCACCCGGATCACATTGTTACACTCTTCCCCATTGAATGGTGTTTATTTTAAAGGCATTCCACCAGTAACGTGAGAATGCACAGGTCGTGTTCCCACTTCGGTCAACTCACGCACATTTTTCGAAACATGTTGTCTATATTATTGAGTTGTTGGTCCACCATGTTGAGCATAGTCATCTTCTATTCTCCCCTAAGAAGAATTTTCCAGAAGGTCAAACAAAATGATAAAAACCACACGTCAATCAAGTAGCAAAATGACTTGTATTAATGAAAAACAACAATGTGTACCTAGAACTACAGCTTCTGGGAGAGAGGAAAGAATGTATAAGATGATACCGAGAAACCCTCGGGAGCCCCATGGCTAACCCGCCCATGCCTGGAATCTATCTAACCAAAACAAAATATCCCTGACCCCTATCCACATCTCTTCCCCTCTTAAAAATCCCTATCACCACGCTAACTACTCTCACCAGCCCAATAACTTTAACCAACCCAACAACCCTCCCTCCAAGAGAGATAAAATATTAGCCCTGGCCATTAATACCCCATACCCACTTGCATACAACTCCTCCCTACCAGCATTACTAACCAACCACACAACCTATATACCTATTACGTTATGTATTTTCTCTGATCATGTATCTCACCAGCCTCACCCTCCGACCTGGGGTTTCTTGAGCTGGTCAAAGATAGTTTGTACCAACCCTATCAAGTTGTTGTTTTTTGCGATCCACCTTCACTCTTAAATTGTGATGGGTTCTAAGACTAGAACTCTCAAGTCAAGTACGCCATAGATGGCTCATCTCCCTGGGATCTCCTATCGATTACCTATATGAAATGAACCAGGATCACCCTAAGCTTATCATCAATACATGGCCCACGGTTTTCTGTCTGCATCTTTCTCATATGTACTGAATCCTATACCTGAATATCATGATCATCCAGACCCATCAGGGCCTCATCCGATGAACACTTAAGCATCGCCATATCTCCACCCTCGTAACACTCCATCGAATACTTTCTAGGTGGAATCCCACTGAATACCAATCATGATAGTCAAACATCCTTATCATTTCATATATACAAATATCACCAACGAAAAAGGTTATAATAGGTAACCCAACTCACCACCCTTACACTCCCTTACCACACCATGTCACACAACATCTGGTCTCAAGGCACCGTAACTACCCATATCATGGTTAGGTATCAAGTATCATCTAGTCTTATGGACCCCTACTTACCCACATTAGAGTCATGAATCACATATAATCTGGCCTCATGGACCATTTCCAGCCCAATATAAGGCCAGACATCAAATCTCATGTATCAATTCGGGTTAGCTGAGTATAATTCCACTGAATAGGCTATACTGCAAAAACACTATTTAGTTTCTTTATTAACACTTTAGAAAACTCACCCCTAATCATCATCTATGTCTACCCTTATCAGGGTTAGGACCATATATCATATGCATATAAAGTCACATACATATCTCATTGGAACCACATGTTTGGGTTGGCTGAGTAGAATTCCACCAAAATAGGATAAGTAAGAAAACACTATTTACCTTCTTTACTGACACTTTAAATAGTATAACCCCTCTTATCTCAATATATGTTCCCAATGAAAATCATAATAAATCATACATCATATGATCCTAAGTACCTATCATGATGCATAATTAAACCTCCCTTGCCATACTGGTCCAAGAGTCAAAATCCACATAATAGCTAAATATCACACCAAAGTGTGCCACCTGAGGTTGAAATAAAATCAACTATAAAAGAGAAAACTAAAACATCAATTTAATTATGTTGGAAACTTAGGCTATCCCATGTGCATGGGGATGAAAGCACCCAAACATAAGATTTATACCTAGTCCTGACATACTCAAAAGAACAAGTGACATACTCAAAACCAATCAATCCCATTCAGATTGTTTTAATATTTTAAAACAATAATCTATGACTCATTTGTGATGTGTAGGAATCAACCCAACCTCAATACAATGCATGGTGTGACAGGTATAACTCTAAATGTGTCTTTTTTTTAAAAAAATTGACATTTTATTAATGTATTCTTTCGTATTAATGATTATTTTATTTCATTAATGTATTACTAACATAATATATTTTTGCATACTTATGTGTAATGTTTTTTCAAGTTTGGATGATTTTTTCAGAAACTAATACCATGGAAGATAATTTTGGAGAGGGGATCACAAATGAAAAAAGGACGGAACCTTAATGTTTTTAACTGTGTGTTGGATAGTTGTAATTGTAACCATTAAAAACACTATTTGAAATGTATATTGAAGTGTGATTTTTCGTATTAATGATTTAATGTAAATTTATATAGAATTGTTTGGGAAACTCTTGTGTGCTCTATTTTGTTCCTTTGTTCATTATTTGTGTGTTGGTGCTATTTTATGCAGTTGTTTTGTGTGTAGGTGTTTTTTTGCTATTTGTGAGCAGGTGCAGGTGCTATTTGTGTATAGGTGTAGGTGTTGGGTGTGCTGTTAAATAAATATCACATCACAGGTAAGTAGACCTTTATTATCGCTATTTTGAGTGATGATAAAGGTGGCCCTTTATCAGTGCTAAAAAAGTACTAATAAATTGTTCCTTTATCAGCCTTCAAAATAGCACTGATAAAGGTGGGGAACATTATCAATGATTTTTAGCACGGATAAAAGGACACTGTTATCGGTGATTTTTAGTGATTTTAAATCCCCCACTGTTATCTTCGTCGTGATTAATAGAACTTTTCTATCATTGTTAAAGGCAGTTTCTAGTGCAGATAAAATCCATATTTGTAGTAGTTGGCTGGGATATCCTAGTAGAAGCATCGAGGCCTTACGATGTCATCTTGGGTATGGACTAGTTATCCATAGAACATGCTCATATCGACTGTTTTAGGCATATAGTGTGGCGTTTCCACATATATGGGACTAGTTTTTCTTCATTAGTGAGAAGGAAACCCTTGCAAAAAAGGATGGACATTATTGGAGGAGGATGAAGCTGATCACTAACAAGTTTTCTAGAATCACCCTTAGTGAAGTGGATGGGAGGATTCCAAGATCTCCTATAGTGGTGGATGAGTATGAGGATATTTTTCCTGAGGATGTTCTGAGACTACCTCCTCGTAGGAAGGCATACATCTACATCGACATGTACCTCAGTATGGAACCGATATCCACACCAGCATATCAGATGGCTCTCATGGAGCTTTTTGAGCTGAGGGATTAGCTAGAGGACTGGTAGGAGAAGGGGTTCCAAAGGCCTAGATTTTTACCAAGGGCATCCCTGGTGCTTTTCTCCATGAAGGAATATGGTATTTTGAGGTTTTACATGGACTTCCGGCACCTGAACCAGGAATCCATGAAGAACAAGTATCCACTTCGAAGGATCGATGACCTCTTCAACCTGTTAAAAGGATTGAGGTGGTTCTCCAAGATAGACCTCAGATCAGGCTATCACCAACATTAGTTATGGGATGAGGATGTACCGAAGATAGCCTTCAGGTTCCGATATGGACACTATGAGTTCTTGGTGATGACTTTCGGTGTGACCAACACCCCAGCAGTGTTCATAGGACTCATGAAGAGGATCTTCTAGCCTTACCTTGACCAGTTATTTCTAGTCTTTATTGATGACATCTTGGTGTACTCGGTGTCGATAGTCATAGATAGACTCTGAGATCATCATCTTTACGGTAAGCTCTCAAAGTGCTAGTTTTAAATTCGGGAGGTCCACTTTCTAGTAAAAAACATCTCGGAAGCTGGAGTTGTAGTGGATTTGGTAAATTTAGAGGCATTTCTTGATTGGAATCCACCCAGAAGCATAAATAATGTGCGGAGTTTCTTTGGGTTGGTTGGATACTACTGGAAGTTTGTGCCTAACTTTTCCAAATTAGCATCACCCTTGTCAGATTTGATAAAGAAGGGAAATCCCTTTGTATGGATGGATGTGAGGTGTTGAATGACTAGTGCCCCCATATTGATTCTACTAGTGGAGGGTGTTAGGTATGTAGTATTCTGCGATATGTCAGGGTTCGTACATGGTTGTGTCATATTTTAGTAGTAATCTATGATCACCTACGGCTCACGACAGTTGAGACAGCACGAGAAGAACTACGCGACCCATGAACTGAAGATATTAGTAGTGGTCTTTTACTTGACGATGTGGCATCACTAATTGATGGTTGAATAGTTTAAAATTTACTATGACCACAATATTCTTAGGTATATCTTCTCCCAAGAGGACATGAACTTGAACCAGCGACAATGGCTATAGTTCCTCCAGGACTATGATTTTTAGATAGTCTATACTCCTAAGAAGGGGAGCATGGTGGAAGACACGCTCAGCAGGAGGACTGGTTTGCATCTGCTGAGTGGGTGATGGATTAGTTGGCTACAATGTAGATATACTTCATAGACAATGGTGAAGCTGTTTACCTTCAGTCAATGACTATTACTCACACACTATTATTGTGATTTCGGGATACATAGTTGGTGGATGTTTACTGCGAGGCCTGACATGCTCAGTTATCCTTAGAATGGTCTCTTGATAGATTTTCAATAGGTAGAGAGCATTTCAAACTTTTCAGAGGGTACACTGTTGTGCCAGTGACACTGTGTGAGGATGTGTTGAGGGAGTTCCATACATCCTTTTTGGCGTTACATCCTAGAGTGGTGAAGATGTACCAGGACCTCCAATGTCAGTACTGGTGGTCATGGATGAAGAAAGCGGTGTCCGAGTTCATTTCATGATGCATCACTTGTCTACAATTTAAGTTCGATCATCTAGTTTTAGTAGGCTTGGACCAGCCACTCAAGGTACCAGAGTGGAAATGGGACAATATCTCGATAGATTTTGTGACGGGGTTTCCCTACACATCCTGGGGCCAGGACTCTATTTGGGTGATCGTTGACCCACTCACTAGGACTGCTCACCTCATACCCATACGAGAGTAGGTACTATAAGAGGGCATGGGATGCCTTTGCATCCAAGAGATAGTGCAGATTCACGGGGTTCCTTCAATGATCGTCTCGGATTTTGATGGTTTCATTATATCCTGGTTGTGGAAGGGATTACATGAGGTGTTTCAGATGCAACTATACTTGAGCACAAATTTTAATCCCTAGATGAATGATTAGATGTAGGGGACTGTAGAGACCTTAAAAGACATGCTTCATTCTTGCATCCTTTACTTTGTTCATAGTTGAGAGAACCACCTTCATTTGGTGGAGTTCGCATACAAAAATATCTATCACTCCACCATCGGCAAAGAACCATTTGATGCTTTGTATGGGTGGCCTTGCAAATCACCCCTATGCTAGATAGACCCAAGGGAGTCAGCACTCATGGGTCCAGAGTTGGTAAGGGCTGCCACCAAGAATCTTCAGATCATCAGGGAGTAGATGATTACTACACAGAGTATTCATAATTCTTATAACGACCAGAGGCGGAGACCATTGGAGTTTGAGGAGGGTGATCATGTGTTCCTTTTGGTTTCACCTTGAAGATGATTATGGTGATTTGGTAGGGGTGGTAAGGTATATCTGAGGTTCATTAGACCTTTTCATATCCTGATAAAAGGTAGAGAGGGGGCATACCACCTAGATCTTCTCCCATAGATGCACCGGGTGGATGATGTTTTCCATGTGTCATAGTTGTGGAGGTATGTGAATGATCTATCTCACATCATCGACTAGGGTGTGATAAACATTAACGATGGGGTGAAGTCTGTAGTGTTCTCGGTGGAGATAGAGGATGGATAGGAGCTCATCCTACATGGAAGTTCGATTCCTTTGGTGCAAGTTCGGTGGCAGCACATGAATCTCCAAGAGAGAAGATGGGAGCGAGAGGCACAGATTCCTGCTCAGTACCCTCATCAGTTTGATTAATTTTTGTTTTGAATTTTGGGAATGTAAATCCCTAAGGTGGGGAGAATGTAATGTCTTAGAAATTCCATGTAATTTTTTTAATCATATCCAATTAATCTAGGACCACACGCTTTGACGACACATGATTCCGAGGCCCGGAGAGCTCGGAATGGAATTTTGATCTTTTTTAAGGTAAATTCTGTAAACGTGTAAGCGATTATTTCTATATTTTGAACCGGTGCTTGGATCGAAAATATGAGGGCACCATTGAACTCAAAATGCTAGGATTCTCTTAGAATGAACTTAACTTCAGCCAGAAAGGGACAAATGGAAAAGTTTATTTTTGGACTTTTTTTAAAGTAATAAAATAACTTTAAAAAATTATTTTATTTATTTTGTCTACTGACGAGTGGAGACACAGCGATGTTGTGGTGCAATGGAGAGAGAGAGATGAGGATCATTAATGAGGCTCATTAATGGCCCGTTTCATGCATCATAACAATGAAATGAAGGAATAATAACTGAGATGTTGCAATGTGTTTTCATTTAATTTATTGAAACATTTGTGGAACAAGGATAAAAGCATGGTGATTCTCTGAAGAACCTCCGATAGACTTCCTCTCCAACAAGGAGCGATGCATTGGAGGATCATCACCAACTTTGACACACCTCGAAGAACTGATCCAGAAGCGACGAGCGACATCGACATCTCAAAACCTTGAGGATGAAACTCCATAACTTTGAATGTCAAAGAGCTAGGGGTTGTTTTATTTTTATGTTCTTATCAATTATTTTCTAAAAAATGTCAAATGTGGATCAACCCACAAATAGGTTGATCTATGATTCCTACATTTATGTGGTAGGATAACATTATTTTGGGATTTCCCAATCCTGGATTCAAACATTACTTGATATGATTGAACAACAATCCTTGAGCCTCCCCCTGTTTCAAACCTCTAACGCGGAGGGCATAGGACGACACAAAAAAGGCCCGAGAACCACCACCATGTGGGTTCATTGTGGTAATACCCTAAAATGGAGGAAATATTATTTCAGAACCTTTGTGGTGTAGAGGATGCTCCTCAAAGACTGTAGGTGCAAGCGGTGTGAAGAATGGACCACCGGAGCGTGTATGGTGGTCTGACGATGGTTCTGCCAGTATGTTAGTGGCATCGATAGTGGAGGCACGTGGTGGTACCAGCCCCATGCCAGAAGGTGGGATAGGATGCCACTAGCCATGCTGGAAACTGAGAGTAGCAGTGTTCTCATCGGCACACCATGGTGTTAGGAGGACATAGCCAACTGGTCGTGGTGGTGGAAGTCACAATTCTAGGCGGGCACTGCTTGAAGCAACGACCCGTGTCAAGTCCATCTAGTTAGATGGCGAGCCGCAATCCATAAACCTTGGAAAGAGGGTAGAACCCGCATCTGCAGGGGCAGTTGGGGCCAGGTGCGACAGCTTGCTGTGTCCCAGATAGACGACGTACCACTAGCCGCACTGAGTGGCCAGGCTTGGGGATGGCGTTTTCTCCCCCAGCTATTAGGCTAGGCTGGTCCCGCTGCCAGTGGTCCAGACCCACATCAGGGCCCAAACCTGCGGCCTAATAGGTCAGACCCATGCCCTTTGGAGCGGGAAACCCGGTGGGGTGCACCCTCAGCCAAACCAGGTCTGGCCCACTGGCCACCCTAGACCATACCGATCCAGACCTGAACCAGGTCATGTTGAGTCAGTCAAAACTAAACCAGGGTATGTGGGACCCCCGGGCCAAGTTGGCTGGGTCAGACCGGACCCAGACGTAACTCGACCCTGTTTAATAAAATGCTAATATCTTGCAAAATAGTCATCCAATTGAGGAAATGTTTGCGGAAATGGGTAACTCTCAACAAGGGGGATATTTTGGTTTACCCTAAAGTGTCTTTCATAGAAGTTGAGATGTGACTAAAGGCTTGATGATCGGTTCTCCCTGGTACGCTATGTATGGAACCCTATAGTGGGTTGAGACCTGAGGATATGTGACTTTTGACTTTGTGAGACGCGACTATGGCCATGTGGGAAGCACTTCTATGTGGGTTTGCAGGCCCACTATGGGAAGAATTTCTATGTGAATTTGTAGGCCCGCAATATGCGATGAGGAGTACCTCAGTTGGACAAGATTTGTGGGAATCACATCTGTGTGACTTTGCAGGCCCACAGTACGTAGCGAGGAGGTGTACCTAAGCAATCCAAGGTTATTGGAAAGCACATATGAGTG
The DNA here is from genome assembly GCA_963277665.1 of Viscum album. Taxonomy (NCBI): domain Eukaryota; kingdom Viridiplantae; phylum Streptophyta; class Magnoliopsida; order Santalales; family Viscaceae; genus Viscum; species Viscum album. Next base: position 173,250,862 of record OY728146.1, on the reverse strand, counting down.
ACATAAAATTCCCACTATTCTCGATTGAGGAGGATTTCTCCAAAATCTTAGGTGTTCAATGATGGAACTGATGATTCTTTTATCACTATCCTAAATGTATACCTATAGTGAGCTGCCTTGTACCTCGTTCTTTACCTTGATGATTGTTGTGTGGTCTTTCCTTTTTGTTTCGGTGTCCCTACTGAGTACTTGGTAACTCACCCATGTACAGGCTTCACCTGCATGTGTTTTTTCTGGTGCAGAATATCGATGTTTTGACAGAGAATTTGGTGGATCATGACCAATATGTGCTTAGGGAGACGTGATTGGCGAATGCAACGATGGTGGACTTGGTGGCCTTGGACCTGGACGGGCCAAATAGGATTGGGTGGAATGGAAATTCTACATAGTATTATATTAACTATAAAACTCTCATGATCAGGTGGATATTTCCACATATGGCCATTAGAGTTTCCTTTTTTTACTTTTCCGTTTTCAGGTCTTTTTTTGGGGTTGTATTCTGGCCCACTTATATTTTTTGTACATGTACCCAACCTTTTTTTTGTGATATTTTTTTTCCTTTTCAGTTTGTGTGACTTGGTTGGGCTTGTGTTTTCATATAGGTACCTAGGAAAATGCCTCCCACTTGCAAGTTGATTCCTTCAATGCTAGTCGCCACCCATAGCCTTTGGGAGATGGGATTGTGGAAGTCACAGCACGGTCTCTGGGGGATAGGTCATGAAATGATCCATATATTCTAATACCATTATCCCTATTATAATATAGTGGTATATTTTTAATAAAATGAATTGATGATGGGAAGAGTCTCATCAGAGTACCAATGGGACTATAAGCTATAGTATTGATTGATGGAAGTTCATTTATTTGTAGAAAATGAATTCATTATTGTTTTTTCAGTTTTGGTTGGATGGGTACATGTGAGCGGTGTTGAATAATATGTTTGTTACTCTTCTTGAAGTGGTATTGTGTGCGTCTATCCTTTTAGTGTGAATCATGACGCAATAGGGCCTTTAAAAAAATTTAAATAGTGGGTAATGTGATTCACACATTTTGTTATTTTAATTTAGTGTAGTAGGTATGAGGAAACTCATCTAGTTTATAGAACACAGATATGTAAGAAATATTTTCATTAAGACCAAGGAGTATATATGTGATCACTAGTTAACAAATATATGGTCATGTTATAGTTCTCAATGAATGTGAGTTATATAAAATTGATATATATTGTTAAATTGATTATTTATTCTTAATATTGTTATTATTTTGATATGTTTTCTCTTGGAGTGGAATGGAGTCCATTAAGAATGAAGATGATTCTTTTTCTATGGGAATCATCCATGGGGATTTTATGTGGTTTCTATCAAGAAAGGATCTATTTTATGGTAATTTTGTGTGTGTCGGGACGATGTGACTATCCTGTGAGTCCCAGTGTGAAAGTGATCTTGATTTTTTACTTTTTAGGCCATTAGTGTATTATTATATTGAAATTAAAAGAACTTAATTGTAGGTAAAATCATATAAATCAGATTTAATAAATGATCAGTTTATTATTTGTAAAATAGGACATCAAATACTTTGAGTAATGGGTGAATAGTTGATTTGACATAAATGTAAACACACGTTGGGTGATATGGTTCAAGAATTTGAGGGTCACAAGTAGAAATAATGAGTAAATTATTGGCGTTGATTTGTGTGGTTTTTTTAGAATAAGAGATAATGCGGATATTCTCTATTGAAGTGTTGGATATAGACTTAATAAAATTAATTAGTTCCTTGATTTATGGATCACTTAAATATTGGGATTCATTTTATATAAATTATTATGTTGTTCAACATGGTTTTAATATATGGAGGGATTTGGTAAAATATCTATGTTTTAATTGTAATGAAAGATTAATATGGTGAATGAATTACAAGGATGTGTTGAATTAGATAAAAAACATTATAATAAAATTTCATGCATTTTCACCCAGTGTAATAAATCCAAGAATATTTTAATGATTTTTATCGATAAATACTTTAAATAATTAAAGGTCTATTGTTGGGGATATTTTATCATCCATAGTTCTTAGAATAAATTTAAACCTTGTTTTGGTAGTTAAAAATGGATTGGTTTCTTTGGAAGAGATTATGTTTTCAATCGATAAAGGAAAAATAGAAAATTATAATAGGTGTGACGAATTAGTAGATATGAAAGAGATATAATAATCTATAATATAGTTTCTATATATCCCCCAAGAAATATTTAGTGGGTTTGAAATATCCCAGTCAACTTATGATACCACTTGAGTTCTAATGGAATATTACTGATGTACTAATTGTGAAACCAAACTATAATGTTTTCTAATGGGTTTTTAGTTAGATAACAAATTATATTTTCCTATAAGGTTAAAATGGTAATTTTGGTGGTAAAAATTATTTATGTTCATCAGGACGTCCCCTTGTATCATGTGAACATTAAAAATTCCCTCTCTTTCTCTTCTTTCATTTCCTATAATATTTAATGGGTGATATTATTTATTCAATGTTAGAATGATGCACCGTCTATGATAATGAAAATTTGAGGGGAAGAATAAGGTAAAGTCTGTTTTATTCTAGATGTCCTCAATGTTTTTATATTCTATTAACATAAATTTATGAGGCTTTTTCAATGTTTCATCTAAATATATGGAATCAATTTATTATTTCAACGGCCATTAATTTAGAGGATATAGTAATCATATACATAAGGTGATCCCAAAACTCTTTTATATTTACTTTTTTTTTCTAGTGTGGGTGTATGAGTTGGGTAAAGAACCTTGTACAAGTTACCTGAGGAGACAGATAATACACCTTTAATTAGGGAAAATTTGGAAGTGTATTTTATAAATTTCTAAGACATTATTTACAAGTAATATATTGAGTGGGTTCCTTCCATTCTCATCTTGGTTTTGATAATTAATTCAACACATCATTTTTTTACTAATAAGTGTGTTTTTATAACACCTTGATATTTTTTGAAATATTGTTTTTCAAATTCATTTAATCTTTTATTGATATTTTTCATTTCACGCAACATCGAATATAGCTTTTGTAAGATGAAATAACTAAGTTTGACTTTAATTATATGAAACACAAAGTTAATATTTCTCTACAAAAAACACTGATATTAGATTTTGGTAAACATAACACTATGTTTTTAAAAAAAATTACACACAATGATGATTTCTTTCAATAGCTTATATTACACACAAGGCTGAGTTTTACTGAACTATAATATACTATAAATATTGTTATTAAGATGTTATTTTAGTTACCACATATCATTTGGAATGGAAGTTAATAATAAGATTATTTATATTATGAAAATATGGTTTACACATGTTTATAATAATAATTATTTGGTGACCAATTAACTTGAAGTGAATGTAAACCCTTTTGAAAATATAGGAAATCATTTATTGGAAAATCATATTTATGAAATCAAAAAAGTTTTACCTTAATTAGAAAACTTTTGATAAATAATTTTAATGATATATATATATATATTAATTTTAATAATCAATTTAAATTCTCATCTTAGGTTATTTATAGGTAAGATATATGAATAAATCCAATTATATGAATAAAACGAGTTATTTCTCAAAAAGGTAATTTATCACCTTTTAATGGATAACCTATTTTCAATATAAATTTTGATACTTTTATAATATTTATTTGAAAAAATAAATTTACTTTTTTAAATATGAATATATAAATTTACTTTTGATGAATTTTTGGTATTTTTCTAAAATATTTCATTTTTGGATGAATAGTGAAAATACTGAATTTTAATTCCAAACTACATTTTATTCCTATTTATTTATATAGTTAAATTATAATTTAAATTGTTTTGAAAGTATATTTATATTAATTTTACATAAATTAATCCAATTTTGGTTATTTTAACCAATTTCACATTAAAATTTGATATAGAAACATTTCAAAATTTTCACTTTTTAACATTAAAAACATGTCGTCTCATCCAATCTACAGGATTAATTTTAATTTAATTTCTTAATATTTTGTTAATATAATTGGAAATATTGATTAACTATTTTGAATAAGAGTAATTTATAATTTAATATATGGTTAACTTAGTTTTTGACCAAAAATATTAATCAAAGTAATTTAAATTAATTATAGTGAATAATGGAAAATGAGCTTAATTAATGATTAAACATAGAAAATAATGTGTAATAATGACCCTACACTTGTATACAAATTATTTTCCATCCATATTTATACCATAAAACCTAAAATTATCTATAATGATTCATTTTGAAACCTTTTGGGACAAGTAAATGTTGGGAGTAAAAAATATTTTCAAGAATACCCAATGTGTCCATTTCCCGACTTATAAAAGTCCTCCTATCCTCCCCCTCTCTTCACACCTATCAAGAAATTTTGGCTTGTTAAACCCCTACCCAAATATATTCTGAATATCTTTAACTTTATCATTTAATCCTCTCTTTGGGAATAAATCCTACCAAGGAATCCATTTGGTGAGAACCAAAAGGAGTTACCCAATGAAGAGGTAACATACTTACACTAGCTCTTATTTTATTTTAATTCAAAACCCCCTAAACTCTTCTTATTACATGATTGTATAATAATAAAAGTATCATAAATATAATATTATTTTTTTAGGATTATACCTACACTAATACAAACTTTCATCAAATGGGTAATGAAGGTGTCGTTTGTGTATAGTGAACCATTGCCTCACAAAATGATGTCATTCATTTTTCCTTTACCACATATCATGGTTGGTAATTATGATAGACACTATATTTTTATATGATATATATGATATTTATATTTTATTAATAATTCTATAATTTTTACATAACACATAAATTCATGATTTCCACTTTTGATAAATATGACAACATCATTTGTGGATGTGTGGACTACCACCTTTTCAAAGTGATGTGATTCATTCCAACTTTACAAGGTAATTATTAAGTATGGGTTTCGTAAAATTATATGATAAATAAGATATAAAAATTATACTTTAGTTATTGTGTATAAATATATACACAATGTTATTTAATTTCTTTCTTTCAAAAAGATAATAAAATGGAAACAATGTGCATGCGTACATATGACCTACAATCTCGTTGAACGGCATATTTCAATTCCTATTTATAAATTTTATATATTATTGTAAATATTTATATATTAAATATATATGATATTTAAATCATGTTTAAAATTCTTTAAATAATTAAATCATGATCTAATTAAGAGTATCAATATTAACAAGTCAAAACACATACGATAAACAAAGCAGTTATTACTTGAAATGTTACTTTAACATGGAACTAGTATTAAATATGTTATATAAAGTAATAAGTGAATAATATATGGTATGATATATAGTAATATTGTTATGTGGTATATTTATAATAAAATTATTATTATTATAAAGGATTTTTGAAGTTGTACAAATAAATTCAAGACTTAAGGTAGGGGTAGTCTCATCTCACATTTATTTCTATGGGATATATCGTATATTAACCACTTATTCTTATTATGTGGTGTATATACTGCCCCTAAATTTAGTCTATGATTATTATAATTAATTTTATTTTTATTTGAAAATTAATTATATTATCTCTCTTTCATAGGGTTTATAGTTCCAAAGATACAAAATTGGTAAATTGATTTTGTCTTATTTTTCCTTCTTTGAGACACTTTCCATGTTATTCAATAATATTTTTATATTAATTGTAGATAATTCCATTTAAAATGTCATATCATGATTATCCTTATTTTAGTGATATTATAAACTTCATGTATGGTTATTCTCTCCAGGAAATTGTGATTTAAAGTCACCAAAGTGGTAATAGTTTATTGTTATAATCTCTTCATTTATTTGGATTGTATATGATTATGATTCCATTGATGAAATATTATATTCCATAAATTAATAATTCTCATGAATTTTATTATCCTATGGTTATTATATTTATATTCATGTATTGGTATGATTTTCCACTCTTTTTTACTTAATATAATTATGAAATTTTATTATTAAAATTAGACTATATTTCTCCTTTCAATTAGAAATCTATGTTCTTTCAAAACTATGTTTTTAAAAATGGTTTTCAAATTTTTTCCTAGCTTCCTTTATATATCTTTAATGGAAAAGTTTTTCAAAATATATTCAAGTTTATTATCAAATAAAATTGTTTTGAAAAGGATTTAGTTTCAAAAAGAAAATTTTTCAAAGAAAGAATGTCATTTTCCACAATAAAATTTCAAAATAATTTTAAGTATTAGTCTATATATTTTCAATGTTTTTTAAATAAAATTATTTTGAATAAATTATATGTTTTAAAACGTGAATTTCAATAAAATGTTATTTTCCAAAATAATTTCTCCAAGTGATATTTCAAAACCCTTATCCATATAAAATGGAATAATTTTATATAGTTTATGCTTTATCGGGGACATGATCTATGAATACCATTCATATTATTTATTTAATGGTTTATGATTTTATGGCACGATGCTTATGAAACTCTTTTCTCTTCCATGGGTTATATGATTTTCAAACATGCTTCTTTTCATAGGTTATGGTTTGATAAAGTTATTATGAAGCCTATATATTTTCCAAAGGTTTTGATGTGATGAAATTTTAATGATACCCATTTAATTTCATGAGTTATGATATTATCACTTTTTATGGGTCATGATATAATGAATTTTTTGTTATCTTATAGAAAATGCATGTATGATATCATTATATGACTGGTGGGACCTATATCTCCCTCCAATGAATTGAGTAATGAAAAAATTTATAAGATATCAAAGGGTACACGGGAGGTCTTCCTATGACCGAAATAAGAGGGTATATGGGAGGGAATCCAAATCCCAAAACAAGAGGATACAAGGGACAGAATCCTAAGCCTGAAATAAGAGGGCACATGAGAGGGCATCCCAAACCCGAAACAAGAGGGTGAACAGAAGGGCATCCCAATACTGAAAAAAGAGGGTACATGGGAGAGAATACTATACCTAAAGCAAAACAGAATCCCATGAACAAAAATAGGGTACATGGGAGGGAATCCCAAGCCCAAAATAAGAGGGAAACCCAATCACAAAAAAAGAGGGTACATGAGAGCTCATCCCAGGCTAGAAGCAGGTACATGGGTGATTATCCCAATCCTAACATGTTATGAATTTCTTAGTAGGTATCCTTGAAATAGGATTTAATATGATTATGTGTATCTCACAATAACATGTATTGTGCTTATGTTTTAATTTCATGTATTATGCTCTTGATTTCCTTATGATTTATGTCTTATGAACTACCAATATTTATTCCATGGCTCTTGATTGTGATCTTTGATATGAAATGTATGATCTTATCATGTTAAGCTCATTTTCTCATACCCTTATGCTCATTTATGCTTACATATCTCCATTTTTTTACCCTTAATGAGCATATGATCTCATCCCTTTCTAATCTTTCATTTACCAAGGTTATGAAGAAAGGTTTTAAGTGGGAGTACTAAAGGGGGATATCTTTAAGGGAGATTTTGAAGATATTTCTCCATGTTAGAGGCATATGTTTCCATGTTTCAAAACATACTAAACTATAACTATCTTTGGGAATGTATTTTTATAATGTTATGAATATTAATCTAAAATGATGTAATATCCAAGTATGTTAAGACTAGGTAACTATAGTTGGTATCAAAGGAATTTTTTTCTGACATTTGAAAACTAGGATGATAAACGAATAGTGATATCCCTAGGGATATTTCTAAGGATATTTCAATGGATGTCTCTAAGGACAAGTCTAAGGATGAGTTAATGTTTAAGAAAATATCCTAGAATTTTGGTAAAAGATAGAGTAAGTGGTTTCCTAGAAATACATCACTATTTGGGTACTATAAGTGGAAGTGGATCGGACATAGATGTATATAGGGATAATAACCCCAAAACACTGTATCGATCTATACTCGATTGAGAACACATGCATGAAAACGCGCCTTGATACACCTGGTTTCATACTCCTGGGGGAATGATTTGGTAATTCACAAATTCTTAATGAACCATCCATAAGGATTTAAATAGATGATGACTATCAATTAACTAGGATAAAAATGAGGTGTTATAGATTTAAAAGTAATGTGTATTGATTTAGACATCATGTAAGTGTTTTTTCATGATTATGTGGTTCCCCATTATGATAATTATTTCTTACACTATGCTTTTTTGGTTTTAGATAATGGAAAGAACCTGAAGGAACCATGATAATGTGGAATTTAATGTAAAATAAAGTAATTATCCTCCCCAAAAACCAAATGTAATGGGAGATGGAATGAAAAATCTTATTTCTATACTCACAGAAATATCTGGAGCTATGAATCATGGTGAACATCAAAACGAGAAAAGGCAGGAATATATATATAAAATCCATCATGAGGAAACACCTTATTGATTTTAGTGGTTCCATTGAACCATAATTTACTGAGCAATGGATTCATACCATTGAAAATATATTTTACATTCTCTAGTGTTTAGTGCATGAAAAATTCACTATGATAATCTACCATCTTGAAGGCAAGGTGGATCAATAGTAGAATATTATTAAGAATGTGAGGCAACAAGATGAATTTGAATAAATATTTTGGGGTGAGTACAAGAACTTGTTATTCAATAAGTTATTCCCTTATATTATTTGTATGAATGTGGAAAATGAATTACTAGAGATTAAGCAGAAGTATGATGAATATATTAGTGCTTGTGAAGAAAATTTTTCCAAGATCTTAAGGTACTCTTCAGATATTATTATCCAACATAAAAGTAAAATTGATTGATTATTTGGTGGCCTAGAACCCAGTCTTTGAATTTACTTAGCAATAAGATACTTTATCTACTGTGAAGAATTTTTTTGATCTGCTATCAAGGTAGAAATAGAGGCTGGATATTAATCTTATGATTTTGTCATGAAAAGAAAGATTGAGTTTAAAGGAAAATCTAAAAATCATGGGAAAAATAAAATGAGCCTTCCATTATGCAAAGAGTATGGGAAGAAACATGGATAGAATTGTATTAAGGGGACTACTAAATGTTTTACGTGTGGAAGGGAAGGTCACCGAGTTTCTTAATGTAAAATTAATGCTAAGAAGTTATCTGATTATCTGAATAATGAAAAAACCCATAGAATGCTCCTCCTACACTTCAGTGATTCAACTATATGTAGTTAGTACATTACTATAACATGTTCCCCAATTTAAGGACTAATGTGGATGATAAGCTATAAAAACCACTAAATACAAAGGATAAATTTAAATCTTATGCTATCAAAATTTAATGAAGTGAACCGTTATAATTATAAAATATTTATCATCTCCTCCTGGTTGGGAATTTCATGTTTTATTTTGTATGAATAATTATTATGAAAATATTATTTTTCAACCTTTAGTGAAATTTCATGTGATTAAATCCTCTTACAAGTATTCTTGTATAATAAGATAACATTTTATATTCTATCAGTATAGCTATCAACCCAAGTTTCTAATGAAAATGTTTTTGGTATAAAATAAGATCTTATTTAAGAAATAATGGGTGGATTTTATTTTATAAGGGTTACAAGGTTAACCATTTATGGAATTATTAAAGTTAAAATTCAGATGAGGTTTTAGAGATTAAAGTATTATCTTACCATATGATGTTTTATAGATACTGGATAACATGTACTCACCTTATTTTTAAGATAAAGATAGATGGAATGTCCTATCATTATATTTATGGATCTCATGATCTTTGAATGTTTTAGGAATGAAAAAATCAACTTCATTTTTTGGAATAAAATATGAAGTGGAAATTGTTAAAGACACAAATAATGGAAAGGATTTCCTAAAATCGTGTAAGTATATATTCTCATGAAAATACCTCAAATTTTGGAAAAAGGTTCTTGAAATAAACTTTTCCCTCTTATCATTACTTTTTATGATATCAATGACCTTTTTCAAGCCAATTTGGGTTAAGGATATGTGATTGTTAACTTTCTATTCACTATGATCTATATCAATTTCCATTATAACATGATAGTTATATTTTTCACCCATGTCCATGTTTTCACTTCACACCTGTGTTCCCCTATGTGGGAAACTAGTTATGACTTCCATTGGGTAACCATTATGTTTGTAGGTACCCTTTTTTAAAGGATTTTTTAGTATTAATTTTTATAATTTGGGTTCCCATGAAAGAAATTTCAAGTATTAATCTTTTGATATCCCATAAGAATTTCAAGGGTGAAATTAAATTTATGGTGTGTAGAATGTAATAATATGAGATTTTGTGAAATATATATATTTTTAATTAATTTAATCTTTTATTGATATTTATCATTTCAAAATAAATAGAATATATATATTTTTTATATTAAAGAACAATGTGTGGCTTGCGTTTTATGCAACCCCATGTTAATCATTATTTACCACCTTGTTTCAATGAAAAAAAATCTTGATTATTATAATATTAATGAGTTTCATTTTTTTGTAAGAATCTTATAATCTGATATTGGTGATATTTGTTTTCCTATGTACATGTCACCATTGAGGTTGAGACACCACTGAGGACAAGTCACCGTTAAGATTGACTCGCCATCAAACAATGTCTCATCATCAACTTTGAGCAATTATTACAAAGAAAATTCAATAATGTATAGAATCACTCACCTCTATGATTTCATACTATTAGAATGGACTTTTGGAAAAGAATGAGACGATGCTAGCCGAACCTACCATCAAAACAGTCGCCACCAGAAGGATGACTCACTATCTGCTGAGACACCGCCAACATAGAATTTTGGCTAGGTATAAAAGTTTCACCACCAGACTTAGACACTGATACGGAGAGACACCATTATAAACACACACCTCCAGAGTCTTTTCACTATTCTAGGACTCACTTCCACTATTTCTCTACTTATACTTTTTTAATTAATTTCTCAAACATCAATATTATTAAACTTAATTCTAAGTGTTATTTTAATGATTTTTTTCTTAATGGATCGATATAATTCATTAAAGGTTGTGTCAGCCCTAAGTATGAGGATTCAAAATATCTTGGTGCTCATGTGGATACTCATGCATGTTGTTGATAAAAAATTGAAGAAGTCTCCCTCATCTATATGGTGTGTGATGCACTAAAGAGGAACATGATGACATTTGTACCAAAAAAGAGATATGTAGATCATTGAAATAACTTACACAACTACACTTAGCTAAGGAAGCTAAAAAACAATACACATATAGTGGATTCCTACAGTCAAGAATAAAAGGAGTCTATGAAACTCTATTCTACACCAGTTTTCATAAATCTAACTCGAGCTGCATTTCAAATCAAATTCAAGATTCACGAGCTCTGTAACATAATAGACTGATCACGTCTCTCCCTTTTCTAAAATTAGTTACTCTATCTGTTTATATTTTTAATACATTATGAGTAGTGTGTGTTCTATACTATGTTTTATATATAAAACTTTTATCCTGCATTAAACCAGAAGCTACATATATATCTTCTGAACCTTTATTTATCTTTTTCTCCATGGAAAAAATGGTATAGTTTTGGTGAAACCTGTTATATTTGGTATTCCCATAGATAACAGATTAAGAGGCCTTGTGTGGTCTGAATATTTGAATACTCTTGTAAAAATTGATCCAATTTGTGGATAAAACTGTTTATTTATACAAACTACTGGGTGGTCGGTGATCATCAAGTGGAGAGGACTGAGTCTTATCTTTATAATGATCCTCTTGTTTTCAAAATTTCAATACATGTTTTATTTTATTTTATTTTGAATCTATTATTTAAAATTGAATATCATTTTAAATTGTAAATGAAATTATTATGTAGATAGTTAACCTTATTTATTGTTTTTATAATATTTTAATCGATTAAATTGACTTTAAATGATTAAGAAATATTTTATATTATTTACCCAAGAGATAATCAATATTTTGCAAAATATTTTCGAAGATTAAAATTTATAATGATCTAATGTTTTGGTTAACTCGTAAAATTATAATTTAATTGGGGGAATATTTTTTAATCCATTTTGAATATAAATTTTTATTGGGTACTGAATTTACCCCCCCCCCCACCACCTCTTGAGATACTCACTTGGACAAAAATTTCATATCAATGTTTTATGCTTTGGTATCAAATTTTTCAGAATATTTTTCAACTATGATTTTTTAATCATTAAAGATCCTAAATTTTTGTCATTTTAAAATTTAATTAATTTAATGGATTCTAGAAAATAAGGTTATAGTGGTAATATAACTCTTTTCTTTAATGGTAACAATTATTATAAATGGAAAATTAAAATTAAAATTTATATAGATTATGGGTTTCAAAATTTGGACTACTATAGAATATAAATATGTTATAGCTGCTACTTATAGAAAGGATTGGGATGATTCTAAAAATATTGCATAAAATAATAATTATAAATTAATGAATTATATTTATTGTTCTTTGAGAGATGAATAATTTAATATAATTTATTCTTACAAAACTACATATGAGATTTGGGATACATTATCTATTTCATATTAGGGAACAACCAATGTTAAGGAGATATGCCTTAATACATACACTATTGATTATGATAACATTAAGATGTAGAATAATGAACCTTTTTCTGACATGTATCTCATGTACAATGAGATTGTGAACACAATAAGCTCAATTGATAACCATGTATCTGACAAGGTCTAGATCATGAAACTACTTAGGTGATTACCTAAAAGATGAAGAGGCGCATCTGTGTCAATTAAAGAGTCTTGTGATATTAGAAAGATACATATCATAGATTTGATTGGTTAACTAATGATGTATGAATAAGATTTAAATTTCAACTAAGAAGATTATGAAGATCCAAATAGAGAATCTATAGCCTTTAATACTACTTCATCTAAACAAATAGAAAATGAGAAAGGTCGATATTCTTGTTCAAGTGACTCTGAGTCACCTCCGAATAGTTTTGTGGAGATTTCCCATCTGTCCAGAAGTTCCCATAACTTTTAGAGGAATTTTTTTCTTCATAAAACCTAGTTAAAAATAAAATAATGATTCTAATGGAAAGTGTAAAAGAGACTAGAAAAAGGATGACATCACACATGAAGTTGCCTATTATGAGTGAAAAAGAAAAGGATGTGTTAAAGTTGACTTCCAAAAGTTAAATAAAAAAATAAAAATGATGACATGGACTGAAGGTTCAAGAAATATATGAAACCAAACATGAGTGATTCTAAGGATATATCTAGTGATTCTGACTTTTCTCTTGAAGAAAAATATGACATAGCCAATATGTACTTTATGAATAAAAAAAGTCTCTTAAGTACCTACTGTATCATATGTTCATATTTCAAATAATTATGATAATGAACAGTATGTTAATGATATGAATAAAGATGAAATATTTGAATATTATAATATGTTAGAATATACATTCAGTGATCTTAAATAAAAATAAAAAGTACTTAAGAGAGAGAATTGTTGATCTTTAAAGATTAAATACGTTCTATCTATGGAAAAGGAAAATAATGATCAACTATTGAAAGAAAATACTAAACATAAAATTTCAAATGATAACCCAAATAAATACTTGTAAAAAGTCACTAATGGTAGAGAAACTATCACAAATATTTTTTGAAAACAATTTTCCACTAAATATTTTACAAATATAGGTTACAACCTGGATAATGAAGGGAAACAAATTTTACTTTTGTACCTAATTAGAAACATATAAGTTATGCTACTACATATTTTTATATAGGATATAAAAAATTATTTATATAAAAAATTATTCAATATGTTTATCGGAAACCTATCAAACAATTGTGTGTTCATAAAGCTTTAAACACTAACACTTTTAGACCCAAGATAATCTTGGTATCAAAGTCATTCCTTGTATAAATTCAATTTTTATAAAAAACTATTGAATACCTCATGTAAATTTATATGTTACTTGGAAATTGGTTTCTCGAGGAATATGACAGGATAATATTAACGTTTCAAAAGCATAATAAAGGTTGATGGTGTTCATATCACCTTTTCTAAAAACACTAAAGGGAAGATTATTTTCCTTGGCCAAATTGGTAACAATAATTCTTCTTTGATTTCTAAAGTATTTTTTATTAATAGTTTAAAGTATATCCTTATTAGAATATCATAATTACAATATGATGTTTTCCATGTCAAATTTTAGTATAATTCTTTCAATGTTTTTTATTCTAAAAATAAATTAGTTTTTACTTTACGAAATGAAAATGTTTATGTTGTTGATTTAAATTCTTTAGTGTCTCAAAATGTTTCCTGCTGGAGTGACCTTTACAAAAAATCATGGATTTATACAAGGAGAGTAATAAATTGTAATATTCACCCACTTAGGAATATTTCTAGGAAAGGGTTAGTCAAGAATATACTTAAACTAGATTTACCAAATGACAGAGTCTGTAACCCCTATTAAAAAGTGAATCAACACAGGTTTTTTATAAATCAAAGAAAGAAGTGTCAACTTCTCAACCTCTTGATTTTTTTCTTAATGATATATTTATACCATATATAATTTCAAGTCTTAATGGAAATAAATATTTCTATTTACTAGTATATGAATTTTTTAGGAATACTTGGGTGTATTTTTAGTTTAAAAAGGTCAGGCATCTTCTTATTTCACATGTATTCTATATCGGTGATAACTTAAGTGTACGTTGGATTAAGAATGTAAGAAGTGACCATGTATGTGAGTTGGAAAATCATTTCCTTGAATCTTTTTTCTCAAAAAATGGTTATATTTATAACTTCTTTGCTCCTAGGACCCCTCAGTAGAATAGAGTTTTATAAATAAGAAATATAACACTTCAAGAGATATCCTAGAACATGTTAAATGAGTATGAACTACCTATGTATTTTTGGGTAGAAGCTATGAACATTGCATGTTATGTAATAAATATATACTTAATTGGGCCTATCTAGAAGAAGAATGCTTTTGAGATTTGGAGCAATAGAAAGACTAAGGTTAAATACATTATAGTTTTTGGTTAAAAAGTGTTTATTCTTAAGGATAAGGATGATTTGGAAAAAAATTCCTCCAAGAGTGACAAAGAAAATTTCTTGGATTATTCAACCTCCAGAAAATCCTATAGGGTTTTTAATAAAATAACCAAAATTGAGGAATAACATGTTCACATTAATTTCGACGAGATTTATTCACATGATCCTAAGACCTCTCTAGAAAAACATGAGGGTGATTTATCTTCTATGGACTTAAATTACAGACCTACTAATTTTATTGTAAAACAGTTAAAAAATCATCGATTTCTAAAGAATTTGAAGAAATTATTGAATCTGGACCTATATAAGAACCTTAAGTGACCAGTCATACCTTTAATAGAGCTGTTAGAACCCTGAAATACCATCCTTTAGATTCTATATATGGATACCTAGATAGTGGTACTGAGACTAGATCTTCTCTTAGAAATCAGGTTGAACATCAAACATTTTCATCTCATCATGAACCAAATAACATAAATGAAGTCATTAATGATGACTTTTGGGTAATGGAAATGAAAAAAGAATGAAATCAACTTGAAGGAAACAAATTAACGGAATATGTGTCTAGAACCAAGGACACCTCAACCATAGGCACTAAATGGGTTTTAGAAACAAGGTAGATGAATGAGGAACAATAGTAAATAAAAAGGCTAGACTAGTTGCACAAGGTTATAGTTAAGAAGAAGGAATTGATTATGATCACATAATGTTTTATCAAATGGGTAAGGAACCAAAGTTTTATTAATATAATTACCTCTTATAATCATTCCTTATAGTACAATCACGTAATATTACATATAGATAAAAATACAAACTTTATAAATGAATAATTAATGAAATAAAAGCCATTTATAGAAGTTAAGGAACATATACCAAAGGAATAGTAACTTGACCATTGGAATAGTAACATGACCCTTATGAATAGTAAACTAGACAATTGAATAGTAACCTCAACAATGGATTTATAAATAATATTTATCAATTTTATAAGTTATAATATTATATAATTATATCATATTATAAGTAAATAAATATTTAAAAACATTATTAATCGAGTGTTTGTATTTTTGTATGTCTGGTATATCTAATTACATTTTTATGATTAATTTAATTAAAATAAATTTTATTTTCATAAATGTATTCATAAAATAATATTTTGATTTTTTATGATTATAAGATAATTTTATGAGACCTTATTTAATTTTTAAAAGTGTTAAAAAATAGTTTTAATTTTAAAATTTTATTTTCAAGTAAATTATTATTATAATTAAAAAATAAATTTCTGATATTCGGAAAATTATTTTCATAAAATTTTGTTCAATTTTTCATTCTATATGTTGAAAAATAATTAGTGTGAATTTTTTGTATTTTTTTCAAATACTTGAATTTTTGTGAATGGTAAAATACAATAATTTACAGTATATATACATTATAAGTTAAATACACTATTCATTGAGTCATGGATGATGTAATCACTATTTTTTAGAAATAATATGATCTAATTACTCTTTTTATTCTCAAGAATCATCACTATTTCTTGTCTTGAGAATAATAATAAACTAATCAATTGAATATTTAGAAAACTCCCCTCTCCTCCACTATAAAAACCACCCCTCACCACCAATTATCCTCACACTCTCAGGAATAGTAACTTGTAAAGATTGTGATCAAGTCTCTTCCAAAGACCCTCCCTCACATACCAGAGCTCTTTTTCTCATCAAAATACCAAAACGCCTTCTCTAAGGAGGCACTCTAGGAGGATAAATTCAAGAGGTAAATCTCTCTTTTTGTTTCTTTTACTTTCGTTTCAAGATCCCTGTTATCTTTTTATATCCTCATCTCCCCACATATAAATTGTATGATAACTCCAGTACTTTTCATATACTGTAATTTTTTATGCTAATGGAATATTTCATCATAATTTCTCCTTCCCACTCCTTTTATAATAAAAATGAAAACATCGTCTGAGATGTGTTAATTTATCACATTCAATGATGACTGTTTTTAAATTACTATTATCGTCTTAAAGGATGGTAATGAAACCATTTTTAAAATTTAATCAGATTATAATCTATGTATTATAACATATTTAATGTTTTGAAATAAGTTTTTATACATGATATTATTTTATAAAACAAAATAAGTTCATTGTGATTGAAAAACCACCAAATTAATCCAAGCAATTATCATTAAAATTTTATCTAATGATTCATCCCCATACCATTTAATCAAATGAATGGTGTAAACATTTTATATTACATAAGTTAATTTATATAATATAATTGAATTTTTGGAAAACCATTCCCATTTTCATGAACTTCCATAAACTTATTCAAGAGAACCAGTTATGAAAACAAAGAAAATGAGCACTCACGAACGAGGAAATTAGAAACTATAGCTCATCAAAAAGGGAATAAAAGAAATTATTAAATGATAATAAATAATTTTAATTTATAACAGGTTCTTTAATTATTAATTAATTAATCTAATTTTATAATCCATGATGTTAACATCAATTGATGGACACCTTCTGATTTAATGTATGGGATTTTACCTGAACCTCCATTATTCCATTGGGTTTTTCATTATCTTTATTTACAAAAATGAAATTATATGTTATTTTTATTTAAATATTATAAATTTTAAGTGAACTTCACAAATTTAGACCAATTTTAATGTGAAATATATAATCTATTTGAGTCACCATATATTATCTAAAACATTTATTTTTATTATGAAAACATTCTTGGTTCACTTATTATTTTATATAAAAAATTATTCCATATTCGTTTCTAAAAACTCTTTAATATTTTACATAAATTACACTAAAATGTTTTAATTATAAAGATTCATAAATTCTATTTTTACCTATTATAACTTAAGTTTTACATAAATTATCATGATCAATACCTATTTTAACTTAAAAATGTCCATGTAATATTTAAATCCATTGTTTCATGGAAATCATTTTTATATTCCCTAATGTTATGCCTTTTGACAAGATTATGATACCCAATTCTTACCATGGGTAACCCTTATGTTTATGATTTATTCCTTATGTATGATTATTTATGTGGAATAAATATTTATAAATATTTTATTATGGTTTTTACTAGATATTTATCTAATTCATTTGGTAATTTTTAGTCTCATTAGACGTTATGTTCAATGGTATTGGTGGTTAGCCTTGACTCATGCTCCATGTGCTACGGTCTTGGTGGTTAGCTTTGAATCATGCTCATCTATGTGCAACAAACCATGACTCATGAAAAAATCATGTTTAATGGTTATTTAAAATTACTATGATTCCATTTTTATATGATCCCATGTTTTATATTTTATGATTCCATTTGTTCAATCATGTTTCATGCCTTTTTATATCATTACATCCTACCTTCTAACCCGTGTGTTAAATATTTATTCTTATGTTTATTCCCTTACTTGGATTTTCAGCTAATCTATTTGTTCATGTTATCCCTAGGTTTTCCTATGAATATTTATGAACATGATGGAAGTCAGTATCTCTTTAGGAATATTAAATAAATAAATATTTTTTCCCATGTTTTCAGTTTTAGGTACTTGGTCTTCCAAGACACTAGAATTTACAATTTTTTGGCTTGTAATTTGATGTCTAATTATACTTAAAATCATGTGATTATATATGTAAAAGGCTAGGGTCTTTATATATTCTATCAAATAAATTTATAGTTTCTTTTATAGATTTGGAATATAACACTATAGTAAGAACCTTATGGATATGACTAAGTATAAGAAAACATCCATAAATTTTGGTTTTTATAGAGTAAGAAATTTATCAAGAAAATACACCCCTATCTGGATCCTACAAGTGGATTTGGTTTTTTAATAGATGTACCAAGGAGTTACAACTCCAAAAATGTGTTCTGGGCTTGACTCGGGGTAACATGGTACACAACAACAAGCCTTACTACACACCTAGTTTGAAAATATCAGGGGATATGCTTTGGTAAATTCATAAGATCATTATGAACAATTATTAAGGGGATAAAAAACTCATAAGAATATATGGTAGAATCATATCAAGGATAAACTAGATTAAAACATAGGGAATCACAAGTTAGGATATACTTTTCTTTTACAAGTTTTTCCATATATGTTTTTTTCCTTTTTATATTCCTATTAGCTAAGTATCGATGCCATGTAATTGAACATTATTTATCTTAGTTAATAGTTGGAAATATAAGAACATTTTACAACAATAAATGTGATAGGAAATGTGACTATTTACCTAATGATATGCTAAATATGATGGAAACAGGTGCTCAAAACATCATGTAATTACTCACTCAACTGGATCATGTTCTGAATAATAACCTGAATCGTGTGGAGTGGCCTACTTCTCCAAGGAAATATAAAGATTCCATTGAATCCTTCATGCTGTAAAGGACTCCCATGTTTATTATATCATATTTCTCATAGAACAATAGATTATCCCCATTGAAACGATATTCTCTCTCCTCTAGTGCTCAGAAGAAGATAAATTTGTGCTAGCAGTCTATCATTTTGATAGGGGAGCTGATTAGTGGGGGACAGTGATCAAAAACATGTAATACATGGAGAAAATTGATTCAATGTATTGAGATGAATTAAATAAAAAAAATTCAATAAATAATTTCTCCATGCCCTCTATCTCAAGATGGAAAGAGAGTTCCTCATAATCAAGCATAAGGAATATGAGTCTATCAAGGTGTATGAAGAAAACTATACAAGGATTTCACGATACACCTCACGATTTGTCATGAATGTAGAAATAAAGGTTTATCACTTCTTTAGTAGACTAAATCTGAGTCAATGACAAGATTTCATGATTTTATACTTTGAGTTTTGTGAGGATATTATCTATTATGCACTTAAGGTTGAATTGGAGATGGTACATGCTCAATGGTCTCGTGAGCCCAGTGAAAAAAAGGTGTAAAATGGAGTATATTATGGGTGGTTCAGTAAATAAATCCCATGATGAAAAAAAGACTAAACATCCCACATGTTAAAACTCTGGGAAAAAGCATCATCAAAACTATCTAAATAGAATCATGAATTGCTTCAAATATGGAAGAATGGGACATCTGGATATGAACTTCCAAAGAG
Source organism: Viscum album (assembly GCA_963277665.1). NCBI lineage: Eukaryota > Viridiplantae > Streptophyta > Magnoliopsida > Santalales > Viscaceae > Viscum > Viscum album. The sequence goes on along the minus strand of OY728146.1, from coordinate 173,230,633 downwards.
ATATGAATAACCCCACTAATGTTGAAGAAGTAAGGAAGGTTCAAATCAATACTCAACCTATAGTGTAGTGTTACAACTGTAAGGAACAAGGGAATTATAAGAACATTTCCTTAAGATAAGGTTTGTTAGAGGAAATCAATAACAACCTCCAAGGAAAAAAGGTAGGGATTATGCTATCCCTACTAATGTGGTGGAGATGGAAATTGATGTGGTGATAGGTACACAAGTTATTAATTGAAGAATAGTAAACGTACTATTTTATTCCAGTTATATGCATTCATTCAATTCTTTAAAGTCTAGTAAAACTATTCAAACACCACCTAAAAATTTAGATGTTTATTTATCTATCATAATAGAAAATTGGGTAATTATTTCATCTAAATTATATAACTCCTCCCCGATTAATTTTTGTGGATTGAACCTCCTAGTAAATCTCTTTATAATTCAATTAGTGGAGTTCGATGATATCTTGGGAATGGATTGGATATCTTTATACAAAGCCAATATCAACTATTGAGAAGGGGTGATACTATTCACCTCTTGAAGCATCTTCTAATTCTTTACAAGTGTAAGGAGGAAGATGAATCTACTTTTGAATCATTGTCTCAATTTTGGATATTACTTCCTTATGAGAAATCATATCTATCTCAAATTATTGAGACAATGGAGAGAATCATTCTTCAATAAATTCCCTTTATAAGGGACTACACTGATGTATTCCCCAAATAATTTTTCTGTCTTCCTCTTGATCGATATATTTAGTTCTCAATTGATCTTGTTCATATATCATTGATTATATAAAAAACACCTTAGAGGATAGCCACCGTAGAGAGGGAAGATCTGATGTAGTAGTTAAAAGAAAATATGGAGAAGGGTTTTATATTCCCAAGTGATTCACCAGGGGGTGAACCAATCCTCTTTATTAAGAAGAATGAGGGATCAATGTTCCTCTATATTGATTATAGTGAGTTCAATAAAATCCCAAGAAAGAGCAAGTATCACTTTCCATGGATATATGACTTGTTAAATCAGCTACATGGGGCTATTTATTTCTCTAAGGTGGGCCTTCGATTATGATATTTCCAATTAAATGCCAGTAAGGAAGATATTCCTAATACTACCTTTTGAACGAGTTATGGACACTATGAGTTCATATTGATTCTCTTCAGGCTCACTAATACACTATAAATTTTCATGGTTTTAATGAATATAGTCTTTAGATATTTCCATGAAACAAATTGGTATTCTTTATCGATGATATTATGATATACTCTAATATAAAGGAGGAACACAAGGATCACTTGAATACTGTGTTGAATACTTTGTGAAAGGATAATATTTATGCAAAGTAAAGTAAATGTGAGTTCTAGATGATGGAAGTATCATTAATGGGGAATATTAACATCAGTAAAGGGATATCTGTGGACCCTTCCTTGATAAAAGAAATTTAATAGTATCCCAAGACAATATCTATAATGGATATCCGTAGTTTTGTTGTCCTTTCTGGGTATTACTGATGATTTTTTAAGAACTTATCATGATTTTAAAACCTAATAACCAAGTTTATATGAAAGGGGGTGATGTTTTTCTAGACTCAAGAATGCGAGGAAATATTTAAGGAGCTCAAAAATAGGCTTATCAGTATCATGGCATTTGATGATTCATGAGAAAAACTATCCCACATGTGATCAAGAGTTGAAATCTATGATCTTTGCGTTAAAAATTTGGTGGAATTTTCTCTATGGGGAGAAGTGTGAGATATATACTAATCACAAGAGTCCCAAATATATATTCACATAGAATGAGCTTAATATGAACTAATGGATATGGTTAGAGTTCATCAAATTTTATGAATTCTCAATCCTATACCATCTTGTAAAGGAAAATATGGTGTCTGATGCTCTAAATAGAAAGGATCCTACATCTTTATCAATGATGAGAATTGAGAAGGATCCAATATTCATAGAATTGCAGAGGTCGGACATGGGAATCATTAAGGTAGGGACACCATCAACCCTTTCTCAAATGATTTCTCAACCATCCCTCATGGAGAAAATAAATAATTCTCAAATAAATGAAATGGAAATTCAGAAAAGAGTGGAAGATTTTAGAAATGATGAATCCTCTAAGTTTAAGATTGATGGGGAAGGAGTTGTAAAATATGAGTCATGATTATGTGTACCATCTAATATAGGGATAAATAAGAATCATTTGAATGATTCACATAGCTCAACCTTCTCTATTCAACTAGGGAGTTGTAATAGCTTGTACCTCTCTGGTCCATTACATTGATGAAATCTAGTGTGAGAGCTGTTCTGGGAGGTCGAGTTGACTTATTCCCAACACTTTTCAAAATTACTAGTTCATGAATAGTGTTTCCAAAACAGAAGTCTATATCCAACAGTATCCTTCCAAAAGTATCCTTCCAATAGAATCCTTCCAAAATAATCCTTCCAACAGTATCCCTTTCTGTTTCCAAATTTCTAGTTAATGAACAGTGTTTCTAGAACAATAGGTTATTTCCAAAAGTAGCCTTCCAACAGTAGCCTCCAAATAGCAGCCTTCCAATAGCAGCCTTCCAACAACAGCATTTTCCTTTTCAAAATTTCTAGTTCATGAACATTGTTTCAAAGAAAGTAGGCTATTTCCAATAGTAGCCTTCCAATATCTTCCTTTTCCATTTCCAAATTTCTTGTTCATGAATAGTGTTTCCAACTTCCTACAATTTCTCCCCTTTGATGTTTCCTTTGATGTAAAATGAATTTAAAGCCTCTTTTTAAATTCTCTAAGGCCAATTCAAAGTCCATAACTCTTGAATTAATTTTCTTAATGCTCGGGATGCTTTTACTTGGTCAAACCACATGGTTTAATACAATCCACTTTTAATGGAAAATCCAGCATATCATAAACTTACTCCATAAATCTTCTAAAGGGACTATATATTTTCCTTCATTGTTTAAACTTCTTGTTCCCTGGTTTAAGATTCTCAAACCTTCCTTATTCTCATAGGAGTGGTGTGATCGAACCTTAATCCTCAGATCGTTTCCCTCTTGATGTTTTTTCATGCTCATGTGCACCCCCTTTTTTGGTGCAAGTAGAAAGTGTCAATCCTTCGTCAATAAAATGTACGATCTACCTCTGTTCTTGTGTTTTCTTCAATCCTTATCCTCTTATTTATCCTTTCCATGCTATAGAATGGGATCTTCATTCTTCTAATGGAGTTTTCTTGGTTGTCGGATGGTGTTGTTGTACCGCGACAACCTCGACTGGATACAGTTATCACGGGGGAGGAAATCATAATCTGTTGTGTGGATCATTCTCATATAAAGAACTTCAAGAACCTTTTGATGTATGGGATTCATTGTCTCTCTATTATTTTATGTGAAAATGTAGATTTAAAATGTTTTAGCCCACTGGATCAGAAAGGAATGGACATATTAAATATTTAAAATGGATAGATAAATTGATATTGATCGTATGTTATTGCCTCTTGTTTTTATAGATTGTGTGATATCTATACTTGCTTTGTTAAGTTTTTCAATATTGATGGAAATTATTAAGGAAATTAAATCTAGAATAAATTTATAATTGTTTTTCTAAAGATAAAGAGGCATGTAAATGAATCTGGTTGTTGTTTTTTTAATTTTATGTTAATCAAATTGACATAGTAAGCATGCTTAATAAATTTTTGATAGCTTATTGTTACGGTTACCCATTGTTGTAACCTAAAAATAATAAATAGGTTATTTCTAGATGGATTAATGAACTGGTTGTTTGATAAAAATATGATGCCTCGTAGAATTCTAAGTTACCCTCTTTTCTGTAAAGGCTAAGAGCCTTATTATTAAATTTGTGAGAGCTCATTATTTTTAAAGGTTGGATTCCTTGTTTAACGGCCAAGATCTTAATTTATATGATGTTTTTTCCTACTTCTTATGTTGTGATATGTGGGGGTAGGGAGGCCTATTGGTTGTAGAATTAGTTGAATCTTAGAGTGGAAATATGCATCTGTTTATGCATGTGGGTGTCAGGGAGAACACTAGGTATAATGAAACTATTTCGATGTGAATGTTTAGATGCTTTCTGATTCTTGTTGATTGTTTATCTCCTTTAATTTTCCTACTGCTCAAGGAATATGGTTTTCTTAACCTCCTTCTAAAAGGGGTGAAGACGCATAGGATATGCCACATACTTTCTGTGTTTAGCTTCCTGAGGGAGGATGAGTCTTTGCTCTTTCTATAGGCAGAAAATGCCTGATGGGTATTTCACCTACTCATTGTGTTGATCCCCTTGTGTTTAATAGATTATATTGTTTTTATAGAATTCTTATGAATATGGGAAAGTAATTCTATTAATAAATTATTTAATAAATGATGTTTACCCATGGGGTTGGAGCTTTCTAGGACGCAAAACTGAGGTTCCAATTTTACAAAGCAATAGTGGACTTTGGGTGTGATGCTAATGAAATACAATGTGGAAACTGTTAATGGTTAAGTAATGTTTAAATAATTAATTAATTTAAAGTCTAGCTAATAAAAAAAGAAAATAAAGTAATGTAATAATTCTCGTTAAATGGTTGTGTTCTTATAGGATACTTAGTCTTAGAAGTGGCATACTGGAGTCAGAGAGAGGTTAGATGCAGTTGAGTCTAAGACTAGGTCATTCCCATAGTGTGGTTGTGAGCTATAATATATTTTGTACCTTTTGTTTTTCTATAAACTAATTCACCCTGTTAGTTAGAGAAACTGACACCTTTAGGATTATGAGACATGGGGGTGTTTTCCCCAACATTCTTGTGGGAGGATAGATGGATGACTACCCCCTTTGGCTCCCTCTCTTCTCTTGGTAGTTACTTGTGATGGCAGGCACAACTATTAGTTTTCCCCATATATGTGTGTAGAGGTATGTAATGTCTCATGGTTATTCACACACATATTTTTTGGATATTGTTTCCTATGGACTACTATATTTGTGACGTGTATAGGCTATAATGGCTTGAGGATCCTTACTCGGTGTATGGGATTTAATGGATTGGTGTATAATTCCAGATGTATGATACACATTATGCGAGCTATGGTGGATCTTGTAAACTACCTAGTTATATTTCTTGTGTGGATATTGTGTTTTTGTTACATGAGGTGTGTGTTGTGGTGCTTCGCCCAGGTGTTTGTGGGAAATCCGTTTTTGAGAGAGATGTATTAGGACGTGCGACGTTGGGGAAAAGTAGAAAACCAGAGGGAAAGTAGTAGTAAGGTTACCTTGATATTCTTTATTATATTATATACTCTTGTATGTGATAATTGGTGAGAGTATCCATGGTGAGGCTGGGAACATAGTATACCTATTTAGGTGACGAGTTAGTTTCACTTGTTGTTCATTGTGCTTTAGCATGCTTTCGTTACCTTTTTATGAGAGGCTCCATGGAGGATCCTATTGAGTGTACTGTTTTACTCACCCTATGTATATATAAACATATTTTATAGTAAGTTAGAGAAGTTTGGAGATCAAGCTTGTTTCTACTATCTTGGGGTTGGAGGAACTGTTTGGACTTGTGGATGCTGTTGTTTTTTCTTTCCTTTGGTACTTGTTGTTTTCCCCTTTTAGTTGTAGTAGTTTTCATTACATTACAAATGTGTACATTGGATCTATTTTATATTGTTTTCTGAGTTGTAGTTGGTTGGTTTATGTCTTATATCTCTCTTTCTCATGTGTTCTCTTAGTGGTTAATGCCTCCCTTTTGTGTGTTCATAATTCCCTTGGTGCTGGTTGCCAACTCGGGGCCAACTGGAGGCGGGACTCGAGGTGTCATTATCTCTCTTCTCACATTGTCGGACAGGGAGGGTTACACCTTGTGTGGATGAGGTCATGACAAAGTGGAATCAGAGGTCTGGTTAAGGGATAGGATGGAGTTTGGTGTTAGCCATAGTTGAGGTCACAAGGGTTGGTTGGGAAATAGTGTTAGTCATGTATAGAATGTGATGTAAAAACTGTATATTGACTGAGACATAAGAATTTAGGGTCCCCTGTTATCTGATGCATGGACCATTAAGTTTACAATGGCTACTAAACAAGGTGATACTAGTTTTAGGGTAGAGACATAGGAAAGGATCATGAATCATTCTTCTTTGGGACTCTTTTTGAAGGGCTAGACCTTGGGATATTTTAACCTAAAATGAATAAATGAAGAAAAATAATTAATTAATACTGAGTCTTCCACATTCCTGGTTTAGGATCTCTAACTATTTTTTATTTTTCAGGTATGTCTCCAGGTTGACATCCTCATCAGTTTCGCGCATAATATGTCCAGCATGTTGTGCCAGTAGATCGCCACATGGTAGAGGTTGACGATGGTGACACAAGAAGGAGGACACTACAAGAGTTTCATTGCTAGAGTCTGCATAAGTATGAGGGCTCCATTTTAGATGCAATCATTGAATATTGTTTGGAGGAGTTTGAGATAAGATTCAGTTCGATCCGTGCTCAGAATGATCACTGAGTGTCTTTGGTTTTGATGATTCTGTGTGGAGCAGTGAGGAAGTGGTGGTTCTTGTTCCTTGGGGATCGCGAGGAGTCAACAATATCATGGGAGGATTTCTGAGAAAAATTTAGAGTAGAGTTTATTTCTTAAACTGTGAAATTTTCTAGTCTCCAGAAGCTTATTACCCTACAACAGGGGAGCTCCAGTGTGCAACAGTTTGGAATCCATTTATGTAACCTTTTACAATATGATTCCGACCTTTTTCCAGACAAGGAAACTAGGGCAAGGCATTTCGAGGAGGCTTTGCATCTAGAGATCTAGTTCTAGGTCACCCCATTTATGTTGAATACATATCATTAGGTGTTGGAGAGGGAATAGGTCATCGAGTGGACATTAACTAGAATTGGATCTTTATGTGAGGGGATTCTTCATGATTCCTCATGAAGTAGACCTATGGTCCGAGGTTCCTAGTTTTCAGGGAAAAAGAGTTTCTGTCTTGTTGGGGGTATGTCCTAGCCCTCAGCATCTCATTTATGTGTGGATGGAAGCTCTCAGACCTATTCCAAGAGATCAAGTGCATGTTTTATTTTGGAGGGAGAGGTCATCATTAGTGAGAGTGCTTGACCTTTCAGAGCAGTCATCGTGCACCAGGTGTTCTGCTCCAAGTTTCTCTATTGAGTCAGGTGCAGCCGAGGCAGCAGCAACAGATTGCAACAACTTTGGGTCAGCAAAGGGTAGATTGGGTAGTAAGAGGACATCCCTATGATAATCCTCATCCTCAGAGAGCAGAGCACGACCATGGTAGTGGTCTTCATCAGGTTCAGAGAGATCGTGTATGAGGTTGTGGTCAGATTCATGATTTAGCATTTCTATCTCTAGGCGATCCAGATGTCGTCTCTTTTCTTGTTTTATAAATTGGTGTATGCATTGTTTGATTTAGGAGAAACATGCTCCTTCATATCACCTACCCTTTTCCATGCTTTGGCACTTGAGGTAGAGAGGCTTCCAGAGCCCTTGTAGTTGACTATACTAATTAGAGGTCAAGATGACTTTTTTGAAGTATGTTTAGACTGTGAGCTAGTACTAGGGAAACACCACTATTGGGGAGATTTCCTATGTTTACGTATACCACCATATGATGTCATCCTCATCATGGATTGGTTGTATTCGATGTATGATATCCTTGATTGCTTCAGGAGGTAGGTGGTGTTCTTCGATATAAATGGAGAGCTAACAGTGTTTGTTGGTGAGCGAGACACTCAGACGGGACAGAGGTGTGTTATGTCTTTATCATCCATGATGGTTGAGCTGATGATTAGTTCTTCATAGGTTCATCAGTTGGAATTTCCTAGGATCGTAGAAGAGTACCCTGATGTTTTTTCCGAAGAGGTTGTAGCATTACCCCTCGATGAGAGATTGGGTTTGGGATTGAGCTATGACCAGGAGCATCACCTATCTCTATGTATCTATATAGGATGACCCCTTATATGTTATGAGAGATACATATAAAAATTTATGCTCTATTATAATGCGGTTTTGTTTGAACGAGTGTGTCACCGTGGAGTGCACCAATTTGGTTCGTGAAGAAGGCAGATGGCAGTTTGCGGTTGTGTATTGATTATCGTCTCTTCAACAAAGTGATAGTGACGAATCATTATTCTCTTCCACAGAATGATGATTTATTCAATCAACTGAAGGTTTAAATTTGGTTCCCAAAGATCTAATTGTGGTCAGGATATCCTCATATGCGTGTAAAAGATGAGGATATCTCGAAGACTGCATTCCATTGTCATCATGGGCATTATGAGTTCATTGTAATGTCATTCGGTGAGACGAAAACTTCGTCTGTGTTCATGGGATTGATGAACGCTGTGTTTTGTGAGTTCCTAGATAAGTTCAGGGTGGATTTAGTTGATGAAATCCTTGTGTACTCTACATCTGAGGAGGATCATTTAGAGTATCTACATGTTGTTTTGGGAGTTCTTCGTCAACATTATCTCTTTGGGAATTTGTCAAAGTGTGAGTTTTTTTAATGAGAAGTCCTTTTATTTGGGCATGTTGTGTCCTATAAAGGAGTAGCTATGGATCCATCAAAGATATAAGCAGTTATGTCTTTGGAATCCCCCTGGACAGTGGTGGAGGTGTGAATTTTCTTTGGTCATATAGGATAATACAGGAGGTTCATAGCCAATTTCTCTCGGGATGCGACTCCTATGACGGTATTGACCAGGAAGGATTAGGCATTCATGTGGACTGATAAATTTCAGGTAGATTTTGAGTATTTGAAGTAGAATTTATTTTAGAACTCTAGTTCTTTGTCTTCCAGTAGAGGGAGTCCAATTTCATGTTTTCTTCGATGCTTCACATCTGAGGTTAGGTTGTGTTCTGGTGCAGTAGAGATCAGTTGTTTCTTGTGGGTCTCAGAAGTTGTGTCCCCATGAATTTAATTATGCCACCCATGATATTGAGATGGTAGTCATGGTTTTTACTCAAAATTTGTGGATACAATACCTCATTGGCAAGAGATTTTTGGTTTTCACCGATCTTAGGAGCATGAGGTATGTTTTCTCGAAGTGCGACTTATACTTGTGATAGCATCAGCGGATGGAGTTCTAACCGGAATATGACTTCAAATTATCATACACAACTGGAAAGGGGAATGTTATATCTGATGTGTTGAGTCGGAATTCATGTAGTAAGGAATTTCATGAATCTGGTGATTCATGGAGTGTAATGGAAGAAATGTTAGCATTACATCTCAATATGGGGTAAGTTGGGGATAGATATTCTCTTTTTCAGATGGCAATGTAGTCATCTCTGGTGTAGCATGTGTAAGAGTCCCAGTCGGGGGATCTAGCATTAAAGGTCTGGAGAGACCAAGTTGTTTGTGGTGAGGCCCATGATGGTTGTTCTGAGGATTAGCAACACCAAGTTTTGTATCATAGAAGGATATTTGTCCTTTGGAGATGTGCGAGAAGATTATCATAGATTTCCATAGTTCAATTTTAGTTGTGCATCCTGGTGTGACAAATATGTACCGATCCTTGAGGAGTCAGTTTTGGTGGCTTGGGTTGAAACATGCAGTTTCAGAGTTTGTGTCTCGATGTTTCGTCTCCCAGAAGGTCAAGGATGAGCACCGTGTCTCCAATGGTTTGCTCTATCCAATATATATTCCTCAGTGGAAGTGTTTGGGCATCTCAATGGACATTGTTACTAGTTTACCTCGATCTCTAGGAGGACATGATTCTATATGGGTGGTTGTGTACCATTTAACAAAATCATCCCACTTTATAGTAATCAAGGAATTGAGCTCATTGGAATTTTTTTCAAGGCAGTATCTGTAGGAGGAGGTGAGACTCCACGAAGTCTTGAGGATGGTCATTTCTGATTGAGATCCTAATTTTACCTCTAGGGTGTGGGGAGTTATCAAGAATGCTTTTGTTTCCCAGCTATGCCTTAGCACTTCTTTTCATCCATAGACAGACGGTCAGACAGAGTGGACTATATAGACTCTTGAAGACTTGTTATGCTCGTGTGTCCTAGATTTTTGATGTTTGTGGATGAGGAAATTACCCTTGCTGGAATTATCTTACAAAATTTTTTATCACTTCACCATCAGTATGGCGCCGTTTGAAACCTTGTGGGGATGACCTTTCCACTCTCCGTTGTGCTGGACTAGGGTCAGAGAGTCAGCAATTCTCAGACCGAAAATAGTGCATAATAAAACAGAGATGGTTCAGGTGATTCATGAGAGGATGAAGATATCTCAGAATCATCAAAAATCATATGCCTATCAAAGGAGGAGGCCTTTGGATTTTTATGTTGGGCATCACGTGTTTCTAATGGTGACTCCCCTTCATGGGTAGCGAAGGTTTGGTCATGGGAGTAAGCTTTCTCCCCAGTTTTTTGGGCCTTTCGAGGAGTTGGAACATGTTGGAGCTGTGGCATATCATGTATCACTTCCCCTTTATATGAAACAGATACATGATGTTTTCCATGTATCACAGGTCCATTTTTATCTTCATAACGACTCACACATCATCTATTGGAGTGAGATCGATGTTGATGATGATGTGACCTTTGAGTAGTGGCTAGTAGAGATCCTAGGTAGCAAAGAGAAGTTGTTTTGTGGGCATTCAATTCCCTTGGTTTATGTCTTATGTTGACATGGTGGCGTCGAGGAGAGTATATGGAAGCGGGAGTCCTAGATGTGTGTCCAGTACCTAGAGTTGTTTTATGTTTTTGTGCTGAGTTTTCTTTGATGCTTTCTTTTTTGTACCTATTATGTAATGTTATTATTGACATGTTTGGATATGGAATGATTGTTTCTTTATTCTCAGATGTCGAGGTTTTATTCCAGCTTTCGAAAAACTCAAGGTGGTTTTCCACTGAGAGGTGTCTTACGGGGTGGTTGTTCAGACCTCTCTTTTCTTCTAGGTTGGTTTTGAATTCTTGGGGATGAGAATGTTTCGAGAGATGTCTAATGTAATGTCCCATGCCTCTCCGATCTTTTACGTTGCTAAAATATGATGTTTTCGGTGTTCTAGGAGGTCAAGGTGACTTATTCCCAACACTTTTCAAAATTTTAGTTCATGAAAATTGTTTCTAGAACAGTAGGCTATTTCCAATAACAGCCTTCCAACAACAGCCTGCTAATAGCATCCTTCCAGAAGCAGCCTTCCAATAACAGCCTTCCTATAGCAGCTATCCAACTGCTGCCTTTTCCTTTACCTAATTTCTTGTTCATGAACAGTGTTTACAGAACAGTAGTCTATTTCCAACAGATAACTTCCAAAAATATCCTTCCAACAATAGCCTTCCAACAATAGCCTTTTCCTTTTCAAAATTTCTAGTTAATGAATAGTGTTTCCAGAATAGTAGGCTATTTCCAATAGATTCCTTCCAACAGCATCTTTCCAACAATAGCCTTCCAACAACATCTTTTTCCTCTTCCAAATTTCTAGTTCTTGAACAGTGTTTCCAGCTTCCTTCAATTGTGCCCATTTGATGTTTCCTTTGACAAAAAATACATTTAAAGCCTCATTTTAAGGAATCTAAGGCCGATTTAAAGTCCAAAACTCCTAAATTAATTTTCCTAAGGCTCGGGATGCTTTTACTTGGTATAACTACATTGTTAAATGTGATCTTATTTTAATGGAAAATCCAGTGTATCTTAAACCTACTCTTTTAATCTTCTAAAGGGACCATATATCTTCCTCTATATTTTTACCTTATTTTTTCCTGGTGGAAGATTCTCAAACCATTTTTTATTCCCATAGTATTTGTGGGATTAAACCTTAATCCTCGGATCATTTCCCACTTGAAGTTTCTTCTTGCTGCATGTGCACCCCCTTTTTTGGTGCAAGTAGAAAGTGTTGATCCTTCATCAATAGAAGGTATGATCTACCTCTATTATTTTGTTTTCTTCAATACATCTCTTCTTATTTATACTTTCAATTATATGTAATGTTATCTCCATGATTCTAATAGATTTTTCATGGCTGTCGGATGGTGTGGTCATGCTACGACATCCTCAGGTGGATACAGTTGTCCTGGGGGAGGAGATTCATTCTCGTATAAAGAATGTTGTGTACCATTTGAGGTAGGGATTTCATTTCTTATCTATTATTTTACATGAAAATTTAGAGTTAGCATGTTTTATCCCACTAGATCAAAATAGAATTGACATATTAAATATTTAAACCATATAAATACATTGATATTGATTGTAAGTTATTGCCTATTTTTTCCTTGATAGTGTGATATCTATGCTGTATTTTTTTAGATTTTTGGTCTTGATGGAAATTGGTAATGAATGTAAAGCTAGAATTAAATGATAATTTTTGGGCTAAAGATAAAGAGGCATGTAAATGAATCTGGTTGTTGTTGTTGTAATTTGATGTTAATCAAATTGATGCAGTAAGCATGTTTAATCAATTTGTGATCGATTATTGTTTATGTTACCAATAGTTGGAACCTACAAATAATAAATCGGTTAATTATAGATGGATTAAAGAACTGGTTTTTTTATAAAATGATAATGACTTGTAGGGTTCTGAGTTACCCTATTACTTGTAAAGGCCAAGAGCCTTATGCTTATATCTGTGAGAGATCATTGTGTTTGAAGGTTGGATTCCTTGTTTAAGGTCCAAGAGACCAATTGATATGATGTTTGTTTTCTTGATTCTTGTGTTGTGATATGTGGGGGTAGGGAGGACTATTTATTTTGGCAGAATTTGATTCCTAGAGTAGCGAGATATATCGGTTTATGCAAGTGGGTGTCGGGGAGGACACTAGGTATGATGAAACGGGTTAGATGTGAATATTTTGATGCTTGCTGACTCTTGTTGGTTGTTTATATTCTTTAATTTCCCCACTGATCAGGGTAGATGGATTGATTACCCTCCTTCCAAAAAGGGAGAAGATGCGTTGGTTATTCCAAATTCATTCTTTTCTTAGATTCCTGAGGGAGGATGGGTCTACACTCTTTCTATATGTGTAAAATACTCAACAGGTAGTTTACCTACTCACTGTGTCGAGCCCCTGGTTTTTAGTAGCTTAGAATGTTTTTCTAGAATGCCTAGTAATATGGGAAATTAATGCTATTAATAAATGATTGAATAAATCATGTTAACCCATGGGGTTGGATCTTTCTTGAATGCAACGATGAGGTTGTAATTTTTTTAAAGGAACAGTGGACTTTGGGTGTGATTCTAATGAAATATAATGTGGAAATTGTTAATGTTTTATAAATGTTTAAATAATTAATTGATGTAAAGTGTAACTGGTAAAAAAGGTAATGAAGTAATGTAATAATTATCATTAAATTGTTCTGTTCTTATATGATATTGAGTCTTAGAAGTGGCACCTGGGAGTCCGAGAGACATTAGATGCAGTTGAGTCTAAGAATAGGTCATGACCATAGAGTGGTTGTGAGCTATAATATATTATGTACCTTTTGTGTTTCTATATGCTAATTCAAACTGTTAGTTATAGAAACTGACACCCTAGGTATTTTGGGACCTGGGGTAGTGTTTTCCTCAATATTCTAGTGGAAGGATGGATGGCTGACTACCCCCTTTGGCCCCACTCTCTTACCTTGGTAGTAACATGTGCTGCCAGTAACAGTGGTTAGTTTTCTCTATATATGTGTGTATAGGGATGTAATGGCTTGTGGTTATTCACACACATATATTCTGGATATAGTTTACTATAGGTGTAACGTTTATAGGTTCTGTGGCATGAGGATCCTTACTCAGTGTCTGGGTTTTCATGGCATGATGTATAATTCCCGATGTATGATACATGTTATGTGAGTTGTGGTGGCTCCCAGAAAATACCTAGTTTCTTTTCTTGCATGGACATGGTGGTTTTGTTGCATGAGGTTTGTGTTGTGGTGCTTCGCCCAGGTGTTTGAGATATCTCCTTTTTAGAGAGAGATGGATTAGGATGTGCAAAGTTGGGGCTAAGAGACAAACCAGTGGGGAAGTAGTAGCGGGGTACCGTTGATATTCTTTATTATTTTATATAATCTTGTATGGGATACTTGGTGAGAGTATCCATGGTGAGGCTAGGAACTTAGTATACCTGTTTAGGTGACGAGTGAGTGTCAATTTTTTTTTCATTGTGCTTTAGCATGCGTTCTTTAATTTTTCATTAGAGGCTCCGGGGAGGATCATATTGAGCATACTGTTATACTCACCCTATGTATATATAAACTGTTTTCCCGATCACTTGGAGCAGGTTGCAGATCAAGTTGTTTTCTACTTTCTTGGGGTTGTAGGAGTTGTTTGGGCTTATGGTTGCTAATTTTTTTACTTTATTTTAGTACTTGAAGTTTTCCCCTTTTATTTGTAGTAGTTTTACATGAAATTACATATGTGTAATTGGGATTTATTTTATATTTTTGATTGAGTTAGAGTTTCTTGTTGTCTTTCCTGCCTCTCTCTTTCACATGTGTTCTCTTAGAAGAGGGTAATGCCTCTTATTTGTGTGTTAACTGTATCCTTGGTGCTAGTTAGCAACCCAGGGCCTACTGAAGGTGGGACTCAGGAGGTCATTATCTCTCTTCTCACATTTTTGTCCTAGGAGGGGTACACCTTATGGGGAGGGGGTCATGAGAGGATCACAAATATGTATCAATATTTATGAGGGAAATATTGGTGGGATAATATGAAGAAGAAGATTACTGACAATACATCACAGTGACTAGTATATCAAAAATTAACGGTTGAGAGTAAAAAGGTCTAAGGGGATGATGAAACCAATACACATACAAACATGGAAGTTGGAGGACATTACCATTGACTTGGTCACTAGAATTCCAAGGAAATATAGAGGAAATACTACTATATGAGTCAGTGTGGATCATCTTACAAAGACTACTCACTGTATTTAAATTCTAGAGGATTTCTCATTGGATCGACTTGAAAAGATATATATCAAAGAAGTGGTAAGGTTTCATTGAGTACCACTATCTATTGTATCTAATCGATATCTGATATTCACCTAAAATTTTGTAAAAGTATCTATTATTTTCTATGAACTGAGATGAAATTCAGTATGGCATATCATCCTTAAATTGATGGCCAATTTGAGTGAATGATTCAGACACTAGAAGATCGGTTGAGTGTGTGTTCTATGGAATTCAAAGGATGATGGGACCAAAATCTTCCACTGGTTGAATTCCCCTACAACAATAATTTCTACTCCATCATCCAAATGGCACCATATGGATACCTTTATGGGAAAAGGTGCAAAACATCAGCTTTCTGGGATGAAGTTGTTGAGCGTAAGCTTTTAGTACCTAAAATGGTCTATGAAATAGTGGAGAAGGTGAAAATTATTCAGCAGCACATCAAGGAATCCCAAATTCGACAAAAGGGATATGCATACAATCATCGACAATACCTTGAGTTAAAAGTTAGAGACATGGTATTCCTTATAATATCTCTATTGAATAAGTTCATGAGATTAGGGAATAAATAAAAGCTAAGTCCCATGTACATCGGCTCATTCCTAATCCTTGATTGTGTCGGAGTTTTGGCTTATTGACTAGTACATCAACCTACCTTGTCTAAAGTACATGATGTATTCCATATATCCCTCTTAAGGAGGTACATACCAGATCCTTCACATGTACTATCTTCAAAGATGGTAGAGTTGGAGAAGGATATATCTTATGAGGAGCAGCCAATTAAGATCTTGGATCATAGAGATAAAGTTCTATGCAATAAGACTACTCACCTTGTCAAAGTACTATAAAAGAACCATATGTAAGAAGAGGAAATATGGGAACTATAGGAAGTGATGAAGTATAAGTACCCACACCTATTTTCAGCTTAGAATATAATAAGAAATTTTGAGGGAGAATTTTCATAAGGGGGAAAGAATGTAATGACCCAATGTTTTATCAAGGTAATTCCCTTCTTATAATTTTTCCTTATAGTATAATGATATAATATTACATATAGGAAACAATAAAAACTTTATAAATGAATAATTAACGAAATAAAAGGAATTTTTGGATGTTAAGGAACATATACCAAAGAAATAGTAACTTGAACTTTGGAATAGTAATATAATCCTTATGAATAGTAAACTAGAAAATTTAATATTAAACTCATAAATTAAAGTATAAATAAAATTTATCAATATTATAATTGATAATATGATATAATTATATCATATAATAACTAAATAAATATTTTAAAAAAAATTTAATTAAGTGTTGGTATATTTGTAAGTTGTGTATATTTAATTGAAACTTTAGGATTAATTTATTAAAATCAAAATTTATTTTCATATAATGTATTTATAAAATAATATTTTGAGTTCATATTATTATAAGATAATTTTATGAGACCATAATTAATTTTTTTCAGTTTTATAAAAATAGTTTTAAATTTAAAAATTTTACTTTTCAAGTAAATTATGATTTTAATTAAAAATTAAATTTCACAAATTTATAAAATTATTTTCATAAAATGAAGTTAATTTTTCAATTCTAAGCATTTAAAAATGGTTTCGGTTAATTTTTGGTATTTTTTTGAAATACTTGAATTTTTGGTGAATAGTAAATATACGGTAATTTATAGTATACTTACATTATAAGTTAAATACATTATTCATTAATTCATAGATTATGTAAGAACCATTGGTTATAACTCACATGATCTAATTACTGTTTTTAGTCTC
The DNA here is from genome assembly GCA_963277665.1 of Viscum album. NCBI lineage: Eukaryota > Viridiplantae > Streptophyta > Magnoliopsida > Santalales > Viscaceae > Viscum > Viscum album. Next base: position 173,213,958 of record OY728146.1, on the reverse strand, counting down.
AATAATCATCACTCTTTATTTTACTGAGACAAATAATAAAATAATAAATTGAATATTGAGAAAACTCCCCTCCCCTCCACTATAAACCCACCCATCCTCGCCTCTTCTACTCACACCTCTAAAGCCTTGTTATATGCCCAAATTCTTATCAAGTATCTTCCCAATCCCCCCCCCCACGTCTAGTATCTCTTAGTCTCATCAAATGACCAAAACCTCTTCCTTAAAGAGGCTCTCAAGGAGTATAAATTCAAGAGGTGAATTCCTCTGTTTGATTCTTTTACTTTCTTTTCAAGATCTTTATTTTATTTTTATGTCCTCTCATTTCCACATAAAAATTGTATGATAACTCCTTTATATTACATATATTTTAATTTTGTTGTGATAATGTAATAATATATCATCATATATCTTTCCCCCTCCTTTTATACTAAAAATGAAAACATCGTCCGGGATGTGTTAATTTATCACATTCAAGGACGACAGGTTTTCAATTTCTATTATCATCTTCAAAGATAGTTATGAAACCACTTTTATGTTTGAAATATAATATAATATATTAATTATAACTTATTTAATTTTCTGAAATCATTTTTATACATTATTTTAATTTATAAAACAAAATGTGTTCGTTGTGATCGAAATATTGCTGAATTAATCAAAGTGATTATCATTAAAATTTTATCTAATGATTCATCTGCATCCCATTTAATAAAAATAATGGTATAACCATTATATATTCTGTAATTTAATTAATATAATATAATTACACATCTATAAAACCATTTCAAATTCAACTAAACTTCCATACTCTTATTCAAGAGGACCAATCATGAAATCTATGAAAACAAGCACTCGCGAATGATGAAATTGAACACCATAACTCATGAAAAAGGAAAAAAAGAACATAATAAAATTTTAATAAATTAAATTCATGTATAATAGGTTCTTTAATTATTAATTAATGAATCTAATTTGATTATCCAAGACATTATGATCAAGTGAAGGACACATTCGTACTTAAGGTAAGGGATTCTACCTAAACCTCCACTATTCATTTAGGTTATTCTTTATATTTATTTACCTAAATGAATTTATATGTTATTTTTATTTACATATTCTAAATTTTTTGAATATTTAAAAAAATAATGTATCAATATCCCTTCATCGTTTTTGTGTATATACTTTTTTTGAAAGTTTGCCTACTCAATTCTTCCCGATAAGCATGCCCGGTTTAAGGGAATTTCTTGTATTCTTACCCATTTTAAAGTGCACTATATAATCTGTTTTAAGAAACCATATATATTTCAAAATCCCTATTTTAATTATTAAAACCTTATTGGTTCACTTATAGTTTTATATAAAAGATTATTTCATATTATTTTTTAAAATCTCTTTAATATTTTCCTTAAACTGCTCTAAAATGTTTTAATTATAATGATTCTTAAATACTCTTTTTACATGTTATCAGTTCATTTTGTCATAAAATATCCTGATCCATGGCTATTTTACCTTAGGAATGTCCATTTATTATTTAAATCATTTCTTTCATGTACCCCATTGTTATATTCCCTTATGTTCTGCCTTTTGAGAAGATTATGATACCCAATTCTTTCCATGGGTAACCATTATGTTTATGATTGATTCCTTATGCATGATTCTTCACATGGAATACATATTAATCAACATGTTGTGATGGGATTTCCCAGATAGTTCTCCAATTCATTGGGTAATGTTTTGTCTCATGAGATGTTATGTGCAATGGTCTTGGAAATTAGCCTTGACTCAAGCTCCATGTGCAACGGTCTGGTTGGTTAGCCTTGACTTGTTCTCCTATATGTGAAACAATCCTTGAATCATGCTAAAGTCGTGTTTTATGTTTCTACCACATTACTATGATTCCATGTTTATATAATCCCATGTTATATATGTTATGATTCTATATGTTAAATCATGTTCTACTCCATTTTATATCATTACATCATTCCTTTTTATATCATTACATCATGCCTTCTAACCCATGTGATAAAGATTTATTTCTATTTTTATTCCCTTACTAGGATTTTCATATCATCCCTTTTGTAACGCCCCGACCCCAGCTACCCAGAGTCGGTGCATTACTTCGTAACATTGGCATGATCACAAGAAGATCAAATCTCGAAAGACCGATTGGTTTAGTAGCCTTGGAAACACTAGATATATTCATAAGTTTTACATTACATCATAAAATGAAAAACTACTACAACAACATAATGTTTCCACAGTCCACACTATAATCCCCTCATAATATCCCTGCAGGTCATTCATAACTTACATCTTCACTTCCTGGGAAAAATAAAACATAGGAAAGGGGTGAGCTCAAATTCCCAGTAAGGATAACAATATAGCGGAAACTTTCATAAATAAGAATCAACATTTAAGGCAATGTATAACTAAAACAAAAGCCTTTTAAACATGAACTTTCAACATGGTATGGCATAAATAAAATGAAAAAAATTTCCATTTACTTGTTCACATGGATATTCTACTAATCGAATAATCACATGAAATATCAATAACCACTTTCATAATTATGGAATGCATAATGCCAGACTATCATAACCACATAGCCAAGGCCTCGTGCCAAGACTACAAATAATATTTTGTCAAGGCCTTGTGCCAAGACACTAGTTTGTCTCATGAGACCTACCGATGCATCGAGGAGCTGTAGCGGGCTCCACCCGTCACTTATTAAGTCCAATGCATTCCCATATGAAAAGGTTTAAACATAACATAATCATTCGTATTAAAACTAGCATACGAAATGTCAATACTTTCACAATAAACTATGAATGGTATAAAAATAGCACATCCACAGTCAAACATATCACAAAACCTTCAATACAATATAGAAGTTTTGTATCATAATAAATCAACTTCAAATAATCTTAAAATCCATCAAAGGATGTTGACATAGATGAAATCAAAATTCTTTTTAAAGAAATATCTCCTTTTATTTTGAAATCATTTAAGATCCATATAAAATAAAACATTTTCTTTGAAAATATTCTTATAAGCTTGTAAGGAAAGCTTTGAAGATTTTATAACGGCGTAAAATAACCGCACCCGCCGTATAAGTTAAAAAAAACATCCTTACCTCAATTCTGTCGAAAAGGTTAAAAAGGACCTTGTTTTGAAAACGACGGAAAGATTCCTTTATAAACCTCTTATAAAAAGTCAAAAAAGGGTATAAATGACTTTAACCCATATTCTTGTAAATAGTAAAAATGTTTTGAAATACATTTTTAAGAAACATGGATGTGGATGATATAGAGATCCCAGTAGATTATTACATATAAACAACCTCGGATAATGAAGAGATTGTGAAATAACCCTTACCTTGAACTTTCTCTTAGTCGATGGTATGTTAACCTCCTGTATAATAATTAAAACATTGTTATTAAATTATACAAGAATCATATATATTAATATGATATCATATATGATCTTTTAACATTGATTTATTAATAATATCTTAGAATTATCATCGTTTCGGGTGTTAACTTACTCATTTTCTTTTATATGTTTTGTTACATAAGCCATGTTTGTTGTATCTTATTCATATCCAGAATGATATTAACATTATTTTTAACCCCAAAATGAGAATAATACTTGAATGGATATGATGGAGAATGAATCTTATCGCGTTCGTGGAGACGGTAGTCCGTACGTGCGCACGAACGCTACTTCCATTTAATTTTTATTTTAAAAGAATCTAATCCAAATGATACATAGGTATATTACTATTCCAGTATAGTATTTTATATTTGTTACTTAAGTTCATTAACACCATCCTTTATACGTTCCATGTGTGGTATGAACGAGTCGTATCATTTTAAGGGGGCGGTAGTCCGCACTTCCTCAAATGAAATTATCGTATGTATATACAACATGAAACGAATAATGGAATGAAATAAAATGGAATTACAGAAGCTTATATATAAAATATATATCATTAATATCATATTTAATTACAGTGCCATCATAATGTCCACCATGAGAGGTGGTTAGATGTATTTGAACAATCATCGTTTCGTGAGGCGTTAGTTTGCCATCCACAGAAACATTATGTTCATCATCCATTAGATGGAGTTGTGTGTATGTGTAGTTTGAATCCTTCTTATAACAACATCCTAGTATATTTAGGATACTGGTGTTGTTACAAAAGAAAGGAAATAAAAAGATTTTGGGGGGTTTGAGAAGCAAAATAAATGAAGATACTTTAAGAGAAATTGTTACCTTTAATTTAGGTAACTCACTTTGGTTGGAACCAAAGGACTTCTTGAAATGCTTTCTGCCTAAGGGGAAGCTTCAAGGAGGAGGAGAGGGATGTGGGGAGCTTAGTTGGGCAGAGTTTGGACGAGCCAAGTGGCTTGAGAGGTGTGAGGAAAAGAGAAGGAGGAGTGCCCTTTTATAAGAGGGGTGAGGGGCACTTTTGGAAAAGCTAGAAATATTAATTTATAATAAATTCATATTCGGTTTCCAAAGGCTCCAAAGTTGACTATTCAAAGGGTGAGGTGGGGATAGGTCGAAAACAACTCATCCAATAGAATTTAGACAGGTTTGGGTACTTATATTAACCTTATCTTTAAGTATTAACTCTAAGTTAATTAGTTTCACTTTTACAATGTCTCTTTGTATTTTTATATAATATGGTTAATAAACTTACCATATACATACAAGAGACCCCCAAGTGGTCCATTAATGATGAACCTATCATGATATAAGTCTCTTGGCCGAACCTTAGATTTTTAGGAATTTAATATCAATTAATAATATAATATTTGTTTTAAGAACTCTTTTATGTCAATTTTGACACTATTCAATAGTTGATTTTTGTGAAACTCATAACAGATTGATTACTTCTAACAAAGTCAATTAAATCAATCCTAATATATCATATTATCCTATAAAATTAGTTTAATTCATTAAATGTTTCATATTATATTTATTTGGGTATTTATAATATCAATTATTTTAATTTTTCACTATTATAGTAATTACTGCATCATCATTGTGTCATAAATAAAATAAATTATTTAATGTCTAAAAATTATAAATAAAATATCATTATGTAGGAAATCTTTTTAGCTTTCTAATTAATATTTATAATCGAAAATCCAACATGTATAACCCTATGTAAAAATTGTTGTTCTAAAAGATATATGCTTGTGTCATTTTTGTATTCATTTTAACTAAATTAAAATAAAGTGTCATTATCACTTACAAGTGGATCCATGGGGTCCCAAAATAGACCCCAAGATGCCCATGGTCGACCATGTATCAACCAATAGGGTTAAGACACGTTTTAGGGTAATTTAGTATTATTATAATATTATTTTTTTAACCCTTATTTACCGGATTTACCCTTAACCATGGTAAATAAAATATTTACCGCAGTAATTATTCAAAATGTGTAAAAATAAAAGTTACCTATTTACATAATTTGGACATCCTGATTCCAAATATGGAATCCATTTTCCTAAATTCAAAACACAGAAGTGGCAGAAATTAATTTAAAATTAATTCCCGCTGTCAAAACAAAAAGCGTGTTTTTTAAGAGATAATAATTATCAAAAGATTGACACTTGTTTATGTTCGGTTTAATTGTAAAATTATGTCCAATGACCAACATTATATTAAATGGTAAAAATATATTCTAAATATACTTTAAAACCACTCAAAATCACAATTTATCACTATTAATTATTTTGATTAAAAAAGTTGTTTTTAATTAAAATTTAGAAATTTTCACTATTCATCAAAATATGAAAGTTATCCGAAATGTACCAAAATTTCACCCTAGGCTAATTTTGATATTCCGAATCTAAAAATGAAGTCCATTTTAAAATATAAAATATATATGATTTCAAAAATTAGGTATTACTATTCACAACGGCTAGTTTAATTAGTTGTGGTGTGTGTTAGAACTCGAGGTTGCGTACAACACACGCTATCGCATTATTCAAAGGGAAACGTACCGTAGAATCTTGGGGTGTTACATTCTCCCCTCCTTCAAATAATTGCGTCCTCGCAATTTCTAGGGTATTACTGCATAAAAAGACTCGGGTGGTTCTTCATCATAAGTTCCTCAGGTTCCCACGTTGCCTCTTCCATCTTATGATTCCTCCACAAAACTTTTACCAGACGCGTCGTCCGGTTTCTCAGCACTTGTTCTCTTGTATCAAGAATCCTAACAGGCTCTTCACAATAAGACAGATCGGGTTCCAGTTCTAATTCCTCATAGGTGAGTACATGCGTTGGGTCAGGCATGTATTTTCTCAATAGAGATACGTGGAACACATCGTGAACTTTGGAGAGACTTGGCGGCATTGCCAATCGGTAAGCTACAACCCCAATTCGTTCTAGAATTTCGAAAGGTCCGATGTACCTGGGACTCAATTTACCTTTCTTACCAAAACGTATGACTCCCTTCCATGGAGATACCTTCAGGAAAACATGATCACCGACTTGAAATTCCAAATCCTTCCTTCGATTATCGGCATAGCTCTTCTGCCTACTTTGAGCTGCTTTGATGTGATTTTGGATTACTTTCACATTTTCCACCGTTTCCTCCACCAGTTCTGGGCCTACAAGTTTTCTTTCACCAACGTCATCCCAACAGGTTGGTGTACGACATCTCTTTCCGTATAACGCTTCATATGGTGCCATCTGAATACTCGAATGGAAGCTATTGTTATAGGAAAATTCTACCAGAGGTAAATATTGATCCCACATACGCTGAAAGTCAAGTGAGCAAGATCTCAACATATCTTCTAAGGTTTGAATAGTCCGTTCTGACTGTCCGTCTGTCTGAGGGTGGTAAGCAGTGCTCAAATGAAGTTCAGTATCCAGGGATTTCTGAAGACTTTTCCAAAATCTTGAAGTAAAACGGGGATCACGATCAGAAACAATCGATAGGGGAACTCCATGAAGTCTCACAACTTCATTAATGTATAGTCTTGCTAGACGTTCCAGGGGTAGATCTTCTCTTATAGCAAGAAAATGTGCTGACTTGGTAAGACGATCAACAATAACCCATATTGCATCGTTCCTTCTAGGAGTCTTTGGTAGCCCCATGACAAAGTCCATCGTAATATTGTCCCATTTCCACTCCGGTATGGGAAGCGGTTGCATGACTCCCCCAGGCTGTTGTCTTCCAGCTTTCACTTGTTGACAAACCATACATCTTGACACAAAATCAGCAATCTCCCTCTTCATATTGTCCCACCAAAAATGTTCTTTCAAATCTCTATACATTTTGGTGCTCCCAGGGTGTATAGAGAAATTGGAACTATGAGCATCATCCAGCAATTCCCTTTTTAGATCAGGTAAATCGGGAACACAAAGTCTCTTCCCGAATTTCAAAATTCCATCTTCATACACAAAGTCTCTCAATCTCCCATCATTCACAGCTTTAATCTTCTTCTGAAATTCTTCATCATTGGTCTGAGAACTCTTAATCCTTTCTAGTAAAGATGGTTTGGCAACCATTTGAAAAAGCATTGATGTTTCACCTTCCCTGGTTATTCCCATGTCCATCTTCACTAAATCCATGAAAATTGGATCCCTTTCAATTCTCATATTGTTCAAAACTCCATGGTCTTTTCTACTCAAAGCATCTGCCACCTTGTTTGCCTTCCCCGGGTGGTAGTGTATCGTACAATCATAATCCTTGAGTAATTCAAGCCATCTCCTTTGCCTCATGTTGAGTTCTTTTTGTGAGAAAATATACTTCAAACTCTTGTGATCAGTATAAATCTCACATTTTTCACCATAGAGGTAGTGCCTCCATATCTTCAAAGCAAATATTACAGCTGCTAACTCGAGATCATGAGTAGGATAGTTTTGTTCATGAATTTTCAACTGTCGTGATGCATAGGCAATAACTCTATCATTCTGCATAAGGACACAACCAAGTCCTTTCTTCGATGCATCACTATAAATAACGAACCCATCATTCCCCGATGGTAGAGTCAATATAGGAGCATTGACTAATCTTCTTTTCAGTTCTTCAAAACATTCTTCACACTCTTTTGTCCAAACAAATTTAACCCCTTTACGTGTGAGCTTCGTTAATGGGTTAGCCAATCGGGCAAAATTCTGGACGAAACGTCGATAATAACCTGCCAAACCAATAAAACTACGTACCTCAGTTATACTCGTAGGTGCTGGCCATTCTTGGATTGCCTTGGTCTTAGAAGGATCAACAGAGATTCCATCTTTAGAGACAATATGGCCAAGAAAAGAAATCTCCTGAAGCCAGAATTCACACTTGCAAAACTTTCCATATAATTCATGCCTCCTCAGAGTCTTCAAGATAATGCGCAAGTGATTTTCATGATCTTCATAGGTTTTGGAGTATACCAATATATCATCAATAAATACTACCACAAATTCATCGAGATACTCCTTGAAAACTCTATTCATCAGATCCATGAATACAGATGGTGCATTAGTCAATCCAAACGGCATTACAGTAAACTCGTAATGCCCATACCTGGTTCGAAATGCTGTTTTCGGAATGTCTTCCTTCTTCACACACAACTGATGGTATCCAGATCGAAGGTCAATCTTTGAAAAGTATTGAGCTCCATGCAGTTGGTCAAATAAATCATCAATACGAGGTAGGGGATACTTGTTCTTTATCGTTATAGCATTGATCTCCCTGTAGTCGATACATAACCTCATAGATCCATCTTTCTTTTTAACAAAAAGAACAGGGGCTCCCCATGGAGAAACACTAGGGCGAATAAATCCCTTATTACTCAATTCCTCTAGTTGTTTCTTTAGTTCGACTAACTCTACAGTGGCCATTCTATAAGGGGTCTTCGATATAGGCCTTGATCCAGGAATCAAATCAATAGAAAACTCAACTTCTCGTTCTGGAGGATGTCCAGGTAAATCTTCTGGAAATACATCTACAAATTCTTTCACAACAGGTACATCCTCTATTTGAACATTCCTTTCCTCACCCGAAGTTATTTCATTCTCTTCCTCCCCAATAATTGAATTTAGTTGAGCTATTGAGGGTGGATCTAAATAAGAATTAGGTGGTGACGATTCTGCTCTAAAAATAAGGTGTTCCTTATCATTATCATCAAGAATCGTAACCTCTTTCTTCTTACAATAAATCTTCGCATCATAGTCCGAAAGCCAGTCCATACCGAGGATTATATCAAACTCAATCATAGGTATGACGATGAGATCAGCAGATAAAGAAAATTTATGTGCTCTAATGGGGACTGATTCACAAAACTTTGTTGCAACGATACTTCCCTTAGGAGTTTTAACTGACAACTCCCTTATTAAATCAAATTGGAAATATCTAATTTTCTTAGCAAACTGGGAAGATATGAAACAATGCGATGATCCAGAATCAAATAATGCATTTTCTAAACTTGAGGAAACCATTAAATTACCTGCCACCACGTCTTTCGGAGCTTCTACCTCAGCAGTAGTGATAGCATAAGCCTGGCCTTGATCCCTTGGCCTTTTCTGAGGTAAGTTCTCCTGACGCTTAGGACATGCATTTGCATAATGCCCCATCTCCCTGCAATTGTAGCACTGAACGTTGGTAGCTTCCTTTTTCCCCTTGCAATCATGAGCTTGGTGGCCTTTTTCACCACACTTGTAACAGACTCCCATTCCGTTCAGGCAAGCACCAGGATGTTTCTTCCCGCATTTACCACAAGATGGATATTCAACCTTTCCCTTCTTCCCCTTATTTCCATTCCCAGATTGATCAGCAGGTCTCTTCTTCTCTTGCTTTGCTTTAAAGTCATAAGACTTAGAGAATTCCTTTTCGGTCTTGATAGCACATGAGACAATGTCTTCGTACGATGAAAAGGATTGTGAGACGACGGAGAAATGGTTTTAACCCATCAAAGAAACGATCAATCTTACTTCTTGGGTTGCGAATATAATCACCAGCGTACCTCGCTAACCTTGTAAAGTTAGCCTCATACTTTGTGACATTCTCATCCTCCTTTTGTCTCAGACTCAGAAATTGTCTTTCCATATCTGCTCGATGGTCGCGAGGAAAGTATTTTTCTAAAAACAGATCTTTGAACTCCCTCCATTCCATGTTTGATACTTCATCATCTTCCTTCATGTTTTGAATCAATGACCACCATTGATCAGCATCTCCAGTGAGGCGGTAAACTGCCATGGTAACTTTTTCCCTTTCACTGCTCCCCAAAGCCTGAAATATTTTCTCTAGGGAAAATATCCATTGCTCAGCTACTAAGGGATTTGTATTCCCATTGAACGTTGGTGGTTGTTGTCTCATGAATCGATCTAACATTGATCCTCCACGCTGCGGATCAGGGTGCTCCATACGGGTAAGGTTATTATTCATAACCTAAGTAAGTTGTCCCAGTACGGTGATTAGCTGATCAGCACCAGTTGCATCACCAGCCCCACTATAATTATCTTGAGCAGGAGGGCAATCCCTACATGGAGTGCGTGCATTGATACGGTTTCCATTTCTTCCACTAGGCGCCATTTCTAAAAAAAATGGCATAAACTAGATCAGTTTATGCATCAAAATACATAATCCCGTACTTATAAAACACTTAACATAAATTGAACTATTTATGGATATAATCCATAATCATAAAAATGTTTTCTTTGAGGAAGTATATACTCATAAACCCTTCATAATGATTTTTAAAGATAATGAGAGTTATCCTAAGCATATCCCCCGGGAGTGTCGTAACCAAGAGTGCAGCAAGGCCCGTTGTCGTGCACCAGTTCCCGTTCGAGTCTAGCTCAAAGCGGTGTTTTCGGGTTTTACCCCTAGGTACATCTGTGCCAGAGCCGCCTCTACCTGCTCATATCCAGACAGGGATGTATTGCTCGGAAAACTCACAAAGTCTCTACAATACCAAAATTCTAGGAAGTTCTTCTATACTAATCCTCAAAGTTCATCTTAGGTCTACGTGCTCTAATCAGAGTTTATCTAAATCTAGATTCCAAGGTTTGTACTAAACTTCCTCTGATACCAACTGTAACGCCCCGACCCCAGCTACCCAGAGTCGGTGCATTAATTACATAACATTGGCATGATCACAAGAAGATCAAATCTCGAAAGACCGATTGGTTTAGTAGCCTTGGAAACACTAGATATATTCATAAGTTTTACATTACATCATAAAATGAAAAACTACTAAAACAACATAATGTTTCCACAGTCCACACTATAATCCCCTCATAATATCCCTGCAGGTCATTCATAACTTAAATCTTCACTTCCTGGGAAAAATAAAACATAGGAAAGGGGTGAGCTCAAATGCCCAGTAAGGATAACAATATAGCGGAAACTTTCATAAATAAGAATCAACATTTAAGGCAATTTATAACTAAAACAAAAGCCTTTTAAACATGAACTTTCAACATGGTATGGCATAAATAAAATGAAAAAAATTGCCATTTACTTGTTCACATGGATATTCTACTAATAGAATAATCACATGCAATATCAATAACCACTTTCATAATTATGGAATGCATAATGCCAGACTATCATAACCACATAGCCAAGGCCTCGTGCCAAGACAACAAATAATATTTTGTCAAGGCCTTGTGCCAAGACACTAGTTTGTCTCATGAGACCTACCGATGCATCGAGGAGCTATAGCGGGCTCCACCCGTCACTTATTAAGTCCAATGAATTCCCATATGAAAAGGTTTAAACATAACATAAACATTCGTATTAAAACTAGCATACGAAATGTCAATACTTTCACAATAAACAATGAATGGTATAAAAATAGCACATCCACAGTCAAACATATCACAAAACCTTCAATACAATATAGAAGTTTTGTATCATAATAAATCAACTTCAAATAATCTTAAAATCCATCAAAGGATGTTGACATAGATGAAATCAAAATTCTTTTTAAAGAAATATCTCCTTTTATTTTGAAATCATTTAAGATCCATATAAAATAAAACATTTTCTTTGAAAATATTCTTATAAGCTTGTAAGGAAAGCTTTGAAGATTTTATAATGGCGTAAAATAACCGCACCCGCCGTATAAGTTAAAAAAAACATTCTTACCTCAATTCTGTCGAAAAGGTTAAAAAGGACCTTGTTTTGAAAACGACGGAAAGATTCCTTTATAAACCTCTTATAAAAAGTCAAAAAAGGGTATAAATGACTTTAACCCATATTCTTGTAAATAGTAAAAATATTTTGAAATACATTTTTAAGAAACATGGATGTGGATGATAAAGAGATCCCAGTAGATTATTACATATAAACAACCTCGGATAATGAAGAGATTGTGAAATAACCCTTACCTTGAACTTTCTCTTAGTCGATGGTATGTTAACCTCCTGTATAATAATTAAAACATTGTTATTAAATTATACAAGAATCATATATATTAATATGATATCATATATGATCTTTTAACATTGATTTATTAATAATATCTTAGAATTATCATCGTTTCGGGTGTTAACTTACTCATTTTCTTTTATATGTTTTGTTACATAAGCCATGTTTGTTGTATCTTATTCATATCCAGAATGATATTAACATTATTTTTAACCCCAAAATGAGAATAAGACTTGAATGGATATGATGGAGAATGAATCTTATCGCGTTCGTGGAGACGGTAGTCCGTACGTGCGCACGAACGCTACTTCCATTTAATTTTTATTTTAAAAGAATCTAATCCAAATGATACATAGGTATATTACTATTCCAGTATAGTATTTTATATATGTTACTTAAGTTTATTAACACCATCCTTTATACGTTCCATGTGTGGTATGAACGAGTCATATCATTTTAAGGGGGCGGTAGTCCGCACTTCCTCAAATGAAATTATCGTATGTATATACAACATGAAACGAATAATGGAATGAAATAAAATGGAATTACAGAAGCTTATATATAAAATATATATCATTAATATCATATTTAATTACAGTGCCATCATAATGGCCACCATGAGAGGTGGTAAGATGTATTTGAACAATCATCGTTTCGTGAGGCGTTAGTTTGCCATCCACAGAAACATTATGTTCATCATCCATTAGATGGAGTTTTGTGTATGTGTAGTTTGAATACTTCTTATAACAACATCCTAGTATATTTAGGATACTGGTGTTGTTACAAAATAAAGGAAATAAAAAGATTTTGGGGGGTTGGAGAAGCAAAATAAATGAAGATACTTTAAGAGAAATTGTTACCTTTAATTTAGGTAACTCACTTTGGTTGGAACCAAAGGACTTCTTGAAATGCTTTCTGCCTAAGGGGAAGCTTCAAGGAGGAGGAGAGGGATGTGGGGAGCTTATTTGGGCAGAGTTTGGACGAGCCAAGTGGCTTGAGAGGTGTGAGGAAAAGAGAAGGAGGAGTGCCCTTTTATAAGAGGGGTGAGAGGCACTTTTGGAAAAGCTAGAAATATTAATTTATAATAAATTCATATTCGGTTTCCAAAGGCTCCAAAGTTGACTATTCAAAGGGTGAGGTGGGGATAGGTCGAAAACAACTCATCCAATAGAATTTAGACAGGTGTGGGTACTTATATTAACCTTATCTTTAAGTATTAACTCTAAGTTAATTAGTTTCACTTTTACAATGTCTCTTTGTATTTTTATATAATATGGTTAATAAACTTACCATATACATACAAGAGACCCCCAAGTGGTCCATTAATGATGAACCTATCATGATATAAGTCTCTTGGCCGATCCTTAGATTTTTAGGAATTTAATATCAATTAATAATATAATATTTGTTTTAAGAACTCTTTTATGTCAATTTTGACACTATTCAATAGTTGATTTTTGTGAAACTCATAACAGATTGATTACTTCGAACAAAGTCAATTAAATCAATCCTAATATATCTTATTATCCTATAAAATTATTTTAATTCATTAAAAGTTTCATATTATATTTATTTGGGTATTTATAATATCAATTATTTTAATTTTTCACTATTATAGTAATTACTGCATCATCATTGTGTCATAAATAAAATAAATTATTTAATGTCTAAAAATTATAAATAAAATATCATTATGTAGGAAATATTTTTATCTTTCTAATTAATATTTATAATCGAAAATCCAACATGTATAACCCTATGTAAAAATTGTTGTTCTAAAAGATATATGCTTGTGTCATTTTTGTATTCATTTTAACTAAATTAAAATAAAGTGTCATTATCACTTACAAGTGGATCCATGGGGTCCCAAAATAGACCCAAAGATGCCCATGGTCGACCATGTATCAACCAATAGGGTTAAGACACGTTTTAGGGTAATTTAGTATTATTATAATATTATTTTTTTAACCCTTATTTACTGGATTTACCCTTAACCATGGTAAATAAAATATTTACCGCAGTAATTATTCAAAATGTGTAAAAATAAAAGTTACCTATTTACATAATTTGGACATCCTGATTCCAAATATGGAATCCATTTTCCTAAATTCAAAACACAGAAGTGGCAGAAATTAATTTAAAATTAATTCCCGCTGTCAAAACAAAAAGCGTGTTTTTTAAGAGATAATAATTATCAAAAGATTGACACTTGTTTATGTTCGGTTTAATTGTAAAATTATGTCCAATGACCAACATTATATTAAATGGTAAAAATATATTCTAAATATACTTTAAAACCACTCAAAATCACAATTTATCACTATTAGTTATTTTGATTAAAAAAGTTGTTTTTAATTAAAATTTAGAAATTTTCACTATTCATCAAAATATGAAAGTTATCCGAAATGTACCAAAATTTCACCCTAGGCTAATTTTGATATTCCGAATCTAAAAATGAAGTCCATTTTAAAATATAAAATATATATGATTTCAAAAATTAGGTATTACTATTCACAACGGCTAGTTTAATTAGTTGTGGTGTGTGTTAGAACTCGAGGTTGCGTACAACACACGCTATCGCATTATTCAAAGGGAAACGTACCGTAGAAGCTTGGGGTGTTACACCTTTGTTTCTATTATCCCCAGGTTATCCTATGAAGATGTATGAGCACAATGTAAGTTAGGATCTCTTTATGAAGATTAATTAAAGAAATGTTTTTTTTGTCCCCTGATTTTAGTTTTATATACCTTTTATTCCAAGTAAATAGAATTTATGATCCTTGGCTTATTATTTGAAGTTTAATTATGCTTAAAATCATATAATTATATGTTTAAAAGGAAATGGTATCTATAAAATTGATTTCAATAGTGAATTTATGAATGGGTATGTATTTTAGGATTTTTTTTGTATAATAACCCCCTAGTTCTCAAAATCCTCATTTTCCAAATCATGTTTTTAAATTAACAACAGATTTATATGGTTTCAAATAATACCACAAATCAAGGTAAGAGAATAATATAATTTTACATATTTCAAAATGTTTTTCAAAAGGTACAGCTGGTCTTACTCTTTTTATAAAGTAAATTTCAAAAGATGTTTTAGTTCTTGAAATTTATGTAGATGATATTATCTTTGGATCTTAAATATATTCTCTTTGTATTGTGTTTAAAAAAATAATGCCAAATAGATTTGAAATGAGTTTAATGGGTGAACTGAAATTCTTTGTTGGTTTTCAAAATTTTTAAAATAAAGAAGGAATCATTTTAAATCAAACTAAATATACTAAGGATCTTTTATTATTTTTTAACTTTGATAACAGTAAGAGTAGAGATACTCATATGAGTACCACATGTAAGAAGTATCTTGATGAATCTAGGAAACCAATTGATCACACCAGTTACAGAGGTATGATTAGAATTCTTCTCTGCATAACTTCTATCCAACCAAATATAATATTTATTGTGTGTATGTGAGCTCTTTTTCAAGAAAACCCTAAAGATCCACACTTAAATGTTGTAAAAAGAATATTCAAATACCTCTAATATACTCCCAATTTAGTATTGTTCTACCCAAGTGGAAAGAATTTTGATTTAGTTAGTTATTATATTGCTAATTTGGGTGATTTTATATTAGATATAAAAAGAAACAATGGAACATGTCACTTTCTAGGAAAGTCTCTAGTTTCTTGGTGTAGTAAGGGAAAACAATTCTATAGCGTTATCTAATTTTGATGGTGAATACATAGCTTCAGGAAGATATTGTGATCAAATTTTGTTAATGAAACACACATTACTGGACTATTAATATCAATTCTAGTATGTACCCATAAATTGTGACAATAGAAGTGCTAAAAATATTTCTAATAATCATGTATCACATTCTAGAACAAAATATATTGATGTAATACATCACCTTTTAAGAGATAATTTTCAAACAGGTGATATCAATATTCAATAAATAAGTATAGAACATCAGTTGGATGATATATTTACAAATAATTTGAATTATGAGAGAATGAATTAGCTAAACAATGAGCTATTTAGGATTAATTTTTTTTAATTTTAATTTTATGTGAACACACCTTGGATATGACACATCGTTTGGTATGACTTTCCATTGTGGTTGTCTCACCATTATGGTTGCCTCACCACTAAGTTTGTCTCACCATTATAGTTTCCTCACCTATAGGGACATCTCATCATTATGATTATCTCAAAGTTATGAAATTCACACCATTGGATTTCATTCCTTTTCAAATTTTTCACCGCTAAATTGTTGAACCACCGGTTTTTTATTCTTACGGTTTATTTTTTTACCCAATTCGATTGTTTCCCTATTATAAAATTCTATTTTTCAATTTTTATTTCAATTTTTATATTTCAAATACATAAATCCCAAATTATAAAAAATATTCACTTATCTAATTCCAACACAACTATTTCCTAACGCATGTATTTCCTCTCGATCTATGTGTGACCCTTTGTCTCAAAAACCATAACCTTACAACATTCCCTTCAACTTCAACAAAATAAACCCATCTAAATTTCTTGACTAAAGAAACTGTAATGGGTCGGACCCTCCTGGCCCATTACTTTGCCAAAAGTGAGGCTCCACCAAAACAGTGGCACCATGACGGTGGCATCGTGAGGGTGGGACCGTGAGGGTGACACTGTGACGGTGGAACCGTGAGGTTGACACCTTGAGGGTGACACCATGAGGGTGGCACCGTGAGGGTGACACCGTGAGGGTGACACCGTGACGGTGGCACCGTGACGGTGGCACCGTGTCCCCTCGCCGAGCCTTTCGTTCTTTTTTTTCCAGTACCTGACTTTTCCAATCACACAACGTAATTTTTTATGTAAATTAATTATTTTAATCCTTTTAAAACCACTTAAATCCCATAATTAATTCCTGAAAATCCCTAGAAACCTCTCAGATGGGGGGTATTAAATAACACCTTAATATCATCGTGTGTAACTGCCCAACCGCGTGGTCAACCCACGACCACCGCTCATGCGGTTTCGCGTTCTTATCTCAACTGTCTACGGCCCCTATAACTAAAGGGTTCGCCATGGGTTTATTCTTTTCTCGATCACCCTTGGTGAGGAGTACATTCATCCAGACGAACTGATTTTCGTGCATCGGGCGATCCGCATCGTTATGCGTGAAGTTCTGCCCCCGTCCGAAGCGTCGATCATCGATCAATAAGTAGGGAATTTATCCTTCACCTCTCTCTTTTGTGTATCATGCGGGGTGGGCGTATAGAGACCTAAAGCTTTACGTACATGGACAATACATTACTTTCTCTGAATACTTAATACATAAGAAAAATAGACACACAAGGATCGTAATAGTTTAGTGTCTTTGGAAACTTGGAATAAAATCTTCTAATCGTGGTGAAAGAACTTCTACATATCCCAATAAAGATCTTCCCCTTTTTTTCTTACCTAAAACCTTTGTTTATATCCAGGGGAAAAGAAAAAATAAAAGGGGTGAGCTAAAATTCCCAGTAAGGGTAAACATAGAGAGCATAAAACAGCCCATAAACATTGGAATATAAAAACTTGAACATAAAATCTAAACATCAAAATCTTGAGCAAGGACATGAATCTTGGAAGTACGTAAGGCATATATCATAAGGGAACATCAATCATGATAAAATAACATGGGAATAAAACATTTAATTGTGGCAACCATTAAGCACATGATATGATTTCTATTGTAGCCAAGGCATTTCTTTCAAGATCATCTTAGTGGACAAAGTCCCTTTCTAAATAGAGTTCACTCCTCGTTCCAGTCTTGTATTACTGAACTGGATTAACTTACCATTCAAGCCATGTATATCTCATCAGATATAAATCTTTACCCAATTCATTGTAGGGAGATATAGGTCCCACCCATCTCATAATGAAATCATTCTTACATGTGCCACAAAAGAAACATACATCATTCACAATAACCCAATAAATATAATGGGTTTCATAAACATCATCCCATCATCACATAATCTATATAAAAGAAATGTCTATCATTTCATAATAAGAAAATTGAAAACATGTATATCATAGAGACATGATACTTGAAACATACACATATGAAATAATTTCATCTTAGATGAAAAATGGTTTTGATAAAACAGTTGAAATGAATTCTTGAGAAAAATATCCTTTCTTCTTCAAAATCATTCTCTTTTCACAAAATGTCATGAAATTTTAAAAGAAAAGTATTTTATTGAAAATTGTCATGAAATATTTTGGAGGAAGCTTCATGAAAATAAGGCTTTATAAAACTGTAAAAATTCGTTTGTGCCGTATAAGTTAAAAAACATTCTTCTCGTACTTTTTCCGGAAAAGTAAAAAAAGTACCTCGTAACATAAACAAAAGAAAGATTACTTACATACCATGTAGTAAAAGTCAAAAATGGGTAAAAATTACATTAAAAATACATGAAAACACTTTTATAAAACATGGAAATGTATGATATAAATAACCCCAGTAAATACTTACGAATAAGCAATCTCTGATAAAAATGAGATTTGCGAAATTATCCCTTACCTTAGGTCTGATATGCTTCGTATGTATCCAAACCTCATGTATAATGATTTAAATAATGTCATTGACTTATTAAATAATCATATTAATTGTTATGATATCATATATCTTTCACTTATGACTTTATATTACCCGTTCTATTGTAAATTCCATGTTAAAGCAGTATTTTGGGTAAAATCATTTCATTTGTCGTATGTGTTTCGACTTTTCGTTCTAGATATTATTACTTATATCATGATATACATAATTCCAGAATGTAAAAAATGATTTATATATAATAAATATTCATCATATACATATATATATTATAGATCGATAAAAGGCATGAAATACACCGTTGATGGAGACAGTAGGTCGTACGTACGCATCAACGCTGTTTTCATTTCCTTATTGAGTTGAATGAAACTAAATAGATGACATACATATATATATATATATACATAAATCCAGTAGAATTTTTATTTCATATACTTCATTATTATTTATTATATAATCTTTATGATCATTCATGTATGGTTAACATGGAGAGTGAATCTCATCGCGTCATGGAGACGGTAGTCCATACGTACGCACGAGCGATGATATCATTCCCATAATTATTTAATAGAATTGGAGTGGATGGTATAATATATAAGAATCATTATGATGTTATAATAACCATATATAGTTATTAAATACACCATTATACCCATCCATTTAAGGTATTGGTGGAAAAATAGATTTCACCACGGCGTGGAGATGGTATTCCATACGTACGCATGTGTGGAGATTTCGTTTTCCATAGGATGGATAGATGGTGAAATAGGTTTGTTTCATAATTATACTAAAATATCAGTATATGAGTTATACTGACGTTATTAATTCATAATTAAACAACTAAAGAAGAAGAAGTGGAAGAAGAAATAAAGCTGAAATAATCGGTAACGGACATTACCTCTTCTTTGAAGCGCCTCTTTGAGACCTTCTCTTAGGGCACTAAAATTGGTCTTTGTAGAAGACCAGAACCACTAGTATGTTTCTATGGAATTGGAGAAGAGTCTTTGGTAGGGTTTGGCCTAGCTTTAAGGCTCAAAGTGGTGTGAGGAAGAGAGGGAGGAGGTGCCCTTTTATAAGGGAGGATAGTGAAACCTTTGGAAAAACTAAAAATATTATTTTATTATAAAGTCATATTCGATTTTTAATAGATCCAAATTGATTTATTTTGAATCTAATGTCGGGATGGGTCGAAATACTCCCATCCAATAGAATTTACAAAAGTTTTGGTTTCTATTTTAACCTTATCATTTAGATTTAACATTAAGTTAAATAATTTTACTTTTACTGTGTCTTCTTGTTTTCTTACACTATAAGGTTAATAAACTTACTATAACAAGCCAAAAGAACCCCAAGTTGTTTAATATTAATATATATAACCTCATATAAGTCATTTTGCAGAACCATAGATTTTTAGGAATAAAACAAATTAATAATATAATATTTGTTTTAAAAACTAATTTATGTCAATTTTGGCACTATTTGGTAATTGATTTTTGTGAAAATAATAACAGAATTATTAGTTCTAAAAAAGTTAATTATATCAATAATAATATGGAATATTAACCTATAAAAGTAGTGTAATTCATAAGAAGTCTCAAATTACATTTATTTGGGTATTTATAACTTCAATTATGTCAATATTTCATTAATAAGATAATTACTGCATCATCTTTGTGTCATAAATAAATTAAATTATTTAATGTCTAAAAATTATAAATAAAATACCATTATGTAGGAAATATTTTTACCTTTCTAATGAATATTTATAGTCTAATTTATCTTATGTATAATGATATATTAAAAATGATTTACTTATTAAACTTTGATTTTAACTATTTTAACCCTTCTTTAAATAAATTAATATTAAATGTCCTAATCTAATCAGAGTGGGCCTAAATGGTCATATTTTATTCCTAAGGTTGTTTTAGGTCGAATTGAACTTATCCAATAGAATTAGTACATGTGTTAGGGTAATAATAATATCATTTTTACCCTTAATTATCCTATTTACTTTTAACTGTGGTAAATAAAAGTAAAAAAGCTACTATTCACCAAAAATTATTTTCATCTCATTGAACCACATTTTAGTCCTTGATATTAACCGTGTCTCTCGGATTTTTGAAATTTAATTCACAGAAGTGGCAAAATATAATTTAAATTAAAAAAAGTCAGTTTTTTAACTACCACTAAGTGGTTTCACTATTCATCGAAAATTGAAGTTTTTCAGAAAAATACCAAAAATTCAGCCTAAGAATTATTTGATATTCCGAATTCAAAATTGATGTCTATTTTTCCAAATTCATAACATATAAGTGGAATTAATTAATTTTAAATTTAATTCCTGTTATCAAAACAAATAGCGTGTTTTTAAGAAACAAAAACATTCAAAAGATTGATACTTGTTTATATCCTATTTCAATGTGAAATTAATTCCAATGAACAACATTGGATTAAATGGTAAAAATATATTCTAATTACACTTTAAAACCAATTAATAAGATAATATAGCCATATAAATTATTGCGATGAAAACAAGTTGTTTTTAATTAAAATATAGCATGTTTATACTATTCATTAAAATATAACAGTTATCAGAATAATATGAACAATTTATCCAAAGAAAATTTTTATATCCTAATTCCAAAGAAGAATTTTACTTTTGTCAAATTGAACTTATAGACATTTCAAAAACAAGATTTAAGGTGGGTGCTCTATCAAAAGGTGGAAAAACTACATTTTTTTGAAAAATAATTATTTTAATCGAAAAATTGATTTAGTTCTCATACCACGTTCTAGAAAATGTGTAAGATGAATAATAATGTTATAAAATTCAAAATGTAGTTGATACTATTCACAACAGGTAGTTCATATAACATATCGTTGTTTAGAAAAACTTAGTATTGCGTACAACACACGCTATCGTGGAAGGTCGTGATTGCGTGCAATGCAAGCCAAGTAAGGGATGCGTGTTGTGAAAGATCCTTTTGGTGTAGCGTACAACACAATACATTAATGAAATTAAAAGATTATTTTTCATAAAATCTCTGGGTGTTACATTCTACCCCCCTTAAAATGAATTTCTCCCTCGAAATTCGTCGGGGTTATAAATGGTTTACTACTCGAAATTTTCCTTAATAGAAACCCACATCGTAAAAAGGAATACTAAAACTTAATTTTAAAAACTAAAGTATGAAATGTAATGATTACCCAAAGAAACGTATCACTGGGTTTCAATATAGGAGAACATAGGTGAAAATATGGATATGGAAGAAAAATCTAACCATAAAGTTTTGATGGAGAGTGGTAGAGAACCTGGGTATGAAAAAAGCAATAAATCACAAAGCCATAGATTTGTGATGATCTATGGTACCATCTGATTCATCGGATATAAGGGCACTAGGACAACATTTTTTGTTTTCAAGATCATTTCCTTAAAGTTGATGAAATTGGAATTACAAGAAATACTTTCATGATTTTGGTACAGTCTCACCATTGGTCGTTCTTTGGACAATTTCCACTTCATCTCTTAATGAAATGAAGTTGAATTTGTCATTCGTGAAGTGTTAGCAGATCATGTGATAGAATTATGGGTCATTCCATCTGTCTCAAACAAAAGTTTAGAAAAGTTATCAAAAATACATAAGTCCATCTATTGTGAGATTAATCATATGTGGTTTCCTAAAATGGACTTATACTTCATATGTCATACTTCTTAATATAATAAAACCAGTTTCTACTAAATAGGGACTTCCTATAGGCCAGTGGTAGGCGATAAAGGTCAGTCGCACTTCGGTTGTGGGTTCGATTCCCACAGCCTTGTCCGACGCAATGGGTTGTCGCCCGTCCTGTAGGTTGTCCTTTTTCTAAAACTAAATTACTATAACATCCCATCAATAATATCAAAAAAAGTTATATCCTTAAATAATACTAACTTATGTCCAACATAAACCAATCCAATATTTATCTAAAATACTTCGGTCCAAAGTCATAGTATAAAGAAAACGATTACTTGAAATGCCGTCAAACAAGCATGTGAATACCATCATTTATCCCCCATATATCTTGTTGGTCACATTCCAATCATATGAATACCTTAATCATGTATTCTCTTGAAAAATGAATACCCATTAAACCTTAGTGAAAACATGAATGCTGTAAAAAGTTAACTCTTTCCACATACCAAAATCCAAAAATTCTATATACTCAAACCATGATACAACCTTCTCCTTATATCATTCATGAGCTCATGAATACTATCAAACATTTAATTTTCTCCTTATCCCTTCATTATGCGCATATCATCCACTTTCCAAAAATATATGAATAACCTTTCATGGTTAGTGGTACCATTCATCATACACTTTCAAAACATAAGGAAAGACAACAGTGTAACAATCCTTAGATGTCTCTTTATTCCATAGTACCATGATATTACTTATACAACATTACACTTGATAAACATGTAATCATTCCACTACCTTCTTAAACCATTAACCGAGCTT
Organism: Viscum album; assembly: GCA_963277665.1. Classification (NCBI taxonomy): domain Eukaryota; kingdom Viridiplantae; phylum Streptophyta; class Magnoliopsida; order Santalales; family Viscaceae; genus Viscum; species Viscum album. Next base: position 173,190,482 of record OY728146.1, on the reverse strand, counting down.
CAAAAACTCTTTCATCTCATATATCATTTGTAGTCTCATCATCAACATCAACATAAATACTACCCATACGACCATACTGATTCTCTTCATGAGACTTTCCCTTAGGGCATTGGTTTTCATAATGCTCGTACATTACACATTTAAAACATTTTACCATTGTTGATGTCGTAGCAGTGCCATTATCCTCATCCATGGTGTTAACTAAACCTTTTCCATTGCACTTACTGGCTTTGTTTCCTTCTTTTCCACACCCAAATCATCTTCCAGTTCCTTTGAAACATTCTCTTTGATTCCTCTTCCCACATGATTTACATAGGGGAAATTGAACTTTCTTTCCACTATGATCATCATGAAACTCCATCTTTCTCTTATTAGCCGAGTCAGGAAACATACCAAAGTTGAGATTATTGATCATATTATGAGATTTCTGATTAGGTATAAAAACTATATGTGGACGTCCGATCCAATTTCATTTGGTTGCTTATGAAGAATATCATTCCATTGTCCATTATATCCTCAATTATCATGAATCATCTTGTTTCCAGCCATTTTCTAAAACCCAAAAAGAATAGTGTGAGAGGAAAAAATTATAATAAAGGGAGAGTAACTTCAATATCTCACATCATAGGTTTAATCTAATATCATTACCATAATTCTAGGACTATAACCTATACTTATACTTAACCTTAGGGACATCCCTAGACATTCCTTAAAAATATCTCTAGGGATCTCACTAGTGTTCTTGCGTCCTAGTTTCCAAAAGTTGACTAAACCTTTCCTCTGATACCAACTGTAGAGACCCGAAGATTGACTTATATGTACAATACATTACTTTTGCGGAATACATAATATATAACAAAAACAGACACACAAGGATCGTAATAGTTTAGTGTCTTTGGAAACTCGGAATAAAATCTTCTAATCGTGGTGAAAGATCTTCAACATCTCCCAACAAAGATCTTACCCTTTTTTTCATACCTAAAAACTTTCTTTATATCCTGGGGAAAAGAAAACATAAAATGTGTGAGCTCAAATGCCCAGTAAGTGTAAACATAGAGAACATAAAACAACCCATAAACATTGGAATGAAAAAACTTGAACATAAAATCTAAACATCAAAATCTTGAGCAAGGACATGAATCTTGGAAGTACGTAAGGCATATATCATAAGGGAACATCAATCATGATAAAATAGTATGGGAATAAAACACGTAATTGTGGCAACCATTAAGCACATGATATGATTTCCATGGTAGCCACGACATTGCTGCCAAGACCATCTTAGTGGACAAAGTCCCTTTCTGAATCGAGTTCACTCCATGTTACAGTCCTGTATTACTGAACCAGATTAACTTACCATTCTAGCCATTCCTATCTCATGAGATCTAAATCTCTACCCAATGCATTGGAGGGAGATGTAATTCCAACCCATCTCATAATGAAATCATTCTTACTTGTGCCACAAAATAAACAAACATCATCCCATCATCACATAGCCCATATAAAAGAAATGCCTATCATTTCATAATAAGAAAAGTGAAACCATGTAAATCATAGATACATGATACTTGAAACATACACATAGGAAATAATTTCATCTTATATGAAAAATGGTTTTGATAAAACAGTTGAAATGAATTCTTGAGAAAAATATCCTTTATTCTTCAAAATCATCTTCTTTTCACAAAATGTAATGAAATTTTAAAAGAAAATGATTTTGTTGAAAATATTCATGAAATATTTTGGAAAAAGCTTCATGAAAATAAGGCTTTATAAAACTGTAAAAAAAATTGTTCCGTATAAGTTAAAAAAACATTATTCTCGTACTTTTCCCGGAAAAGTCAAAAAAAAGTACCTCATAACGTAAACAAAAGAAAGATTCCTTACATACCATGTAGTAAAAGTCAAAATGGGTAAAAAATACTTTAAACATACATGAAAACACTTTTATAAAACATGGACATGGATGATATAAATAACCCCAGTAAATACTTATGAATAAGCAATCTCAGATAAAAATGAGATTTGCAAAATTATCCCTTACCTTAGGTCCGATATGCTTCGTACGTATCCGAACCTCCTGTATAATGATTTAAACAATGTCATTGGATTATTACAGAATAATATTAATTGTTATGATATCATATATGTTTCACTTATGACTTTATATTACCTGTTCTTTTGTAAATTCCATGTTAAAGCAGCATTTTGGGTAAAATCATTTCATTTATCGTATGTGTTTCGACTTGTCGTTCTTGATATTATTACTTATATCCTGATTTAAATAATTACAGAATGTAAAACATGATTTATATATAATTAATATTCATCATATACATATATATATATTATAGATCGATAAAAGGAACGAAATACACCGTTCATGGAGACGGTAGGGCGTACGTACGCATGAACGCTATTTTCGTTTACTTATTGAATTGAATGAAAATAAATAGATGAAATACATATATATATATACATAAATCTAGTAGAATTATTATTTCATATATTTCATTATTATTCATTATATAAACTTTATGATTATTCATGTATGGTCAACATGGAGAATGAATCTCATCGCGTCGTGGAGACGGTAGTCCGTACGTACACACGAGCGATTATATCATTCCCATAATTATTGAATAGAATTGTAGTTGATGGTATAATATATCAGAATCATTGTGATGTTAAAATAACCATATATAGTTATTAAATACACCATTATACCCATCCATGTAAGGTATTGGTGGAAGAATAGATTACACCACGGTGTGGAAATGGTATTCTGTACGTACGCACGAGTGGTGATTTTGTTTTCCGTAGGATGGATAGATGGTTAAATAGGGTTGTTTCGTACTTATAATAACATATTAGTATATGAGTTATACTGATGTTATTACTTCATAATGAAACAACTAATGAAGAATAAGTGGAAGAAGAAATAATGTGGAAAGAATCGGTAACAGACATTACCTCTTCTTTGAAGCGCCTCTTTGAGACCTCCTCTTAGGGAACTAAAATTGGTCTTTGAATAATCCCATAACCTCTATGATGTTTCTATTGAAGTGGATAAGAGAATTAGGCTGAGTTTCATCGATCTTAAAGGCTCAAAGTGGTGTGAGGAAGAGAGGGAGGAGGTGCCCTTTTTTAAGGGAGGAGAGCGGCACCTTTGAAAAAACTACAAATTTTATTTTATTATAAATTCATATTCAGTTTTTAAAAGATCCAAATTGATTTATTTCGAAGATAATGTAGGTATGGGTATAAATAATCTCATCCAATAGAATTTAGATAAGTTTAAGTTTCTATTTTAACCTTATCATTTAGATTTATCCTTAAGTTAAATAATTTTACTTTTACCGTGTCTTCTTGTTTTCTTACACTATAAGGTTAATAAACATACTATAACAAGCCAAACGAACCCCAAGTTGTTTATTATTAATATAAATAAACTTATATAAGTCATGTTTTAAAACCATTTCTTTTTATGAATAAAATAACAATTAATAATATAATATTTGTTTTAAAAACTATTTTATTTCAATTTTGACACTATTTGGTAATTGATTTTTGTGAAAATCATAACAGAATTATTAGTTCTAAAAAAGTTAATTATATCAATACTAATATGTCATATTAACTTATAAAATTATTGTAATTCATAAAAAGTCTCAAATTACATTTATTTGGGTATTTATAACATCAATTATGTCAATATTTCATTAATAAGATAATTACTACATCATCTTTGTGTCAAAAATAAATTAACTTATTTAATGTCTAAAAATAATAAATAAAATACCATTATGTATGAAATATTTTTATATTTATAATGAATATTTATAGTCTAATTTATCTTATGTATAACCCTATATTAAAAATTATTTACTTATTAAACATTGATTTTAACTATTTTAACCCTTCTTTAAATAAATTAATATTAAATGCCCTAATCTAATCCAAGTGGGCCTAAATGGTCATCTTTTATTCCTAAGATTGTTTTTGGTCGAATTAAACTTATCCAATAGAATTAGGACATGTTTTAGGGTAATAATAATATCATTTTTACCCTTAATTATCCTATTTACTTTTAACCGTGGTAAATAAAAGTTAAAAGTTACTATTCACCAAAAAATTATTTTCATCTCATTGAACAACATTTTAGTCCTTGATATTAATCGTGTCTCTTGGATTTTTGAAATTCAATTCACAGAAGTGGTAAAATTTAATTTAAATTAAAAAAATTCGGGTTTTTAACTACCACTAAGTGGTTTCACTATTCATCGAAAATTGAAGTTTTTCAAAAACAAAATACCAAATATTCAACCTAGGCATTATTTGATATTCCAAATTCAAAATTGATGTCTATTTGTCCAAATTCATAACATATAAATGGCATTAATTAATTTTAAATTTAATTCCCGTTATCAAAACAAATAGCGTGTTTTTAAGAAACAAAAACAATCAAAAGATTGATACTTGTTTATATCCAATTTCAAAGTGAAATTAATTCCAATGAACAACATTGGATTAAATGGTAAAAATATATTATAATTACACTTTAAAACCAATTAAAAAGATAATCTAACAATATAAATTATTGCAATGAAAAAATTTGTTTTTAATTAAAATATAGCGTGTTTTTACTATTCATTAAAATATGAAAGTTATCAGAATAATATGAAAATTTTATCCAAAGTAAATTTTTATATCTTGATTACAAAGAAGAATTTTATTTTGTTAAATTTAACTTATAGACATGTCAAAAACAAGATTTAAGTTGGGTGCGCCATCAAAAGGTGGCAAAACTACATTTTTTTGAAAAATACTTATTTTACTCAAAAAATTGATTTTGTTCTCATAACGTGTTCTAGAAAATGTATAAGATGTATAATAATGTTATAAAATTTAAAATGTAGTTGATACTATTCATAACGGGTAGTTCATATAACATATCGTTGTTTAGCGATACTCAGTATTGCGTACAACACACGCTATCGTGGAAAGTCGTGATTGCGTGTAATGCAAGACAAGTCAGGGATGAGTTTTGTGAAAGCTTCTTTTGGTGTAGTGTAAAACACAAGACATTAATGAAATTAAAAGAATATTTATCATAAAATCTCGGGGTGTTACAGGGCGTGCTTTTGATTCTGTAGAATTGGATAAATGAGACTCAAATAAATATAATGAACGAATTCTATAAATAATGAAGGGGGGTTGTGATCGTTGATGTTGTTTATTTTTTTTTATGATCATGGATTACTCCTTCTGAAAATCGAGGTCGTTGGTGGTCGTTTTCTGTGCACTAATGAACCCCTCGTAGTGTTTTAAATGGATTGTTTTTTAATTGTAAACTCCTTCTATGAAATGTAAATTGGTCAATCACGTATACCCGCCTGAATAAATTGAAAGCACGAAGATCAACCCTTTTGTGATAACCCCGGGCTAAAACACACAGAAATTTAAATCATGGAGCGTGTAAAATCTTTTAAATCTGAAAATACCTGCATGGGCCTCTTTTTCTTGATGGTAGGGGTTTGATTGTTCTTCTTACATGGTCGGTTTGCTAGAGATGTGGAGGAGATGGGATCCCCTGTTTTTTTATACTCTCAGTGGTTGTGAAATTTGGAATGGGATTCCCTGTTGTTACGGATTCGGTGGTTGTGAGTTTTGTGGCCGGGTGGTTACCTCGTTTATATCACAAATATGGGTGGGATCCTCTGTTGATGAAAAACCTTTTTGGGGGAGGGGACACGGGGCAGTGTCTTGGGGTTGTCATTGGTTCTAGTACATCGGGGGATCTCACTTATTCCTTCGTTGTTGTAACTTTACAAGATAACCGGGTGTGGATACTTAAATTTAAGTTTGGCTGGTTTCTTTTCCTATTTTATGCGTATGGTGTTAGTTGCCAAGTAGTGCATAAACTTATTTGAACATTATTACTGAACATGAAAATAATAATGGGACAAACGAGTTTTGTTGGTGAGAGCCGTGACTCGGACTTGAGTGATGTTGTGATCTGTAGGCTGTCTGAAGAAAACCCTAATTTTGGGTGAGTGCATGTTACCTATGTATATACTTGTAGTTTTGTGCTTCTTATTCGCGCCCCACCCAAGTTGAGTACTTAGTGCCGAACACCCCCATTTCATGGGGGAGGGTGTTTTTCCCAACAATATTCTTAGTGGCTGGTTATTGCCTCCTTTTCTGATCCCTTTCCTTGATATCCCAAGTACCTTCGGGCAGGCTATGATGGTCTGAGGTCCATTATTATCCCAAGAATCTTCAGGCGGTGTAGTGTGGTGGTTATGGCCAAGGTGTGTGCGGGCAGGTGGTTTCCCAAGTATCTTCGGGATGAGTCCCAGGTGTCTTCGGGCGTCGCAGTGGATCTTATAGCCCAAGTGTCTTTGGGCTTGCTGGTGGTTGTTCTGGACTATGTGTTTGAAGGTGTGGTTACGTGTGACAGTTGTGGCCCAGGTGTTTGTGGGCGGGTTTCAGGAGTTGCACTGCGTGAGGTTGTGGCCCAGGTGTGTGCGGGCGGGTGTGGCAGTGGGACTGTGGTGAGAATGGCTGGATTGGTTCGATGCGTAGGATGTCTCAATAACCAGTGGGAAGGTGGCGCGGGGTACCCAAACATCGATGTGCTCTTATTATATATATTACTTGACTTGCGTTATCTGGTGAGTGTAGCCGGTGAGTGGGATGTGTTAACTCCTTGATAGTGTTGGTTGTCTACTTCTCACGGAACTTTAGTACGTTCCCCCACTTGTGCACGAGCGTCTTTGGTTTTCCCTACTGAGTGTACTTGTATGATCACCCTACGTATAAAAAACTTCTTTCAGGTTTCCAGGAGGACTTCGGGGATCACGTAGGACCGTACTAGCTCGGATCTTGGGGAAATCGCAGTTTCTGTTTTCTTTCTTTGGTACTTACCCTTGTAGTCAGTTATGTACCCTATGGCTTTTACTTTTGGAACATGCATGTGGGAATGGTTTACTTTTGTCTTTAATTTTCTTTTACTCTTGGTGTTGTTGGGTTTCATCATCTTATCTCCCGATCCTATAAAACAAAAATGGTAATGCCTTCCACTTGTGTGTAATTTCCATACCCTTGGTTCTAGTCGCCACTCCGGGACCTATAGAAGGTGGGTTTCAGGGGGTCATTATCTCTCCTTCAACTTAAAGAAGGAAGGGCTTGGCAACCTGTTGACCCTTCCCTTCTTTTTGGTGAAGGCGGGTCGTGAAAGAATGGTATCAGAGGCTGGTTGAGACGTAGGATACAGTTTGGAGTTAGGAACAGTGAGTATTGCATGGGATGGTAAGGCAACAGTGTTGGGTGACCTTGGTGCGTGATTTAGGCTAGGGAAGACTAGCTAGGACACGAGATTTTAGGCCCCCCTGTGATCCGATGAAAGGACTCTGGACCTACCGAACGACCAAGTGAGGCCACGCTAATTGCAGGGTAGAAACCCTAGGAAAGGTACATGCATCATAATGACTTGTGTTCTCATGTTTATGGGGTTTCTTCGGAATTAAGAATAAATAAAAAGTTAAGAATTTTTAAGAACAATATTCTATACTACATGGGCTTAGGCATTCTTTATTCGATACCGGAGCTTCACACTCCTTTGCTCCACCCAGTCTAGCCCGTGCCTTGGGTCTAGATGTCGAGAGACTTCCAGTTCCCCTGGTGTTGAGCACACCAGTCGGAGGTCAAACCAACTTTTTGTTTGTTTTTAAAGGATGTAGACTGATGATAGGGCCACACCAGTTGGTTAGGGATCTTCTTCTGCTACAGATACAACCATACGATGTCATCCTAGGAATCGATTGGCTATTCTCTGTGTGTGTCGTCATCGACTGTTTCCGAGGAAGGGTCGTGTTCTCAGACTTGGGCGGCCAGCATGTTACCTTCACCGGTGAGCGGAGTGGTTAGAAGGTCAGCAGTCGATAGAAACCCCTCCTCTCCTTGTTAGTCGAGTTGTCAGTAGAGTCAGTAGATGCTGAGATGGTGGAGGTGCCAGAGGTTGTCCATGAGTTTATGAACATCTTTCCTGAGGAGGTGATGACTCTACCCCCTTGACGTGATATCGTGTTCGGGATAGACCTGCAGCCCGACGCTCGTCCAATCACGATGGCTCCTTACCAGATGGAACCTTTAGAGCTACGGGAGTTGCAGATCCAAAATGACGATCTGATGAAGAGGGGGTATGTTCGGCCGAGTGCGTCACCATGGGGTGCTCCAGTCTTGTTCGCAAAGAAGGAAGATGGTGGTCTCAGGTTGTGCATAGACTACAGGAGTCTGAATCTGGTGACGATCAAGAATCGCTACCCTCTTCTGAGGATAGACGATCTTTTCGACCAGCTGAAAGGGGCAGGATGGTTCTCGATGATCGACCTGCAGTCTAGGTACCACCAGCTGAGAGTGAAGGAGGGCGGCATCCCGAAGACGGAGTTCAGGTGCAGATATGGACACTTCTAGTTCTTAGTCATGCCCTTCGGTGTTATGAACGCCCCGGCTGTGTTGATAGGGCTTATGAACTCCATCTTTCAGGAGTACCTAGATCGGTTCATATTTGTGTTCATTGACGACATCCTAGTCTACTCAAGATCAAAGGAGGACTATTCAGAGCACATGAGGACGGTTTTGGAGGTCCTCTGACATCATCATCTATATGGGAAGTTGTCTAAATGCAAGTTTTGGACACGATAAGTGCACTTCCTTGGGCATGTGGTGTCCGGGCAGGGAGTAGCGGTGGACCCATCAAAGGTTGAGGCAGTCGTTTCTTGGACAACACCCAAGAGTGTGGCAGAAGTCCGTAGTTTCCTCGGGCTGGCGGGTTACTATCGGAGGTTCGTACCCAACTTCTTTCGAGTAGCAACCCCTTTGATAGCCCTAACCAAGAAAGACCAGGTTTTTGTGTGGGGTGAGCAGTGTGAGTCATCATTCAGCTATCTGAAGGAGAAGTTGGCTAGTTCCCCAGTTCTGAGATTACCAGAAGAAGGGGCGGCTTATGAGGTGTTCTGCGATGCTTCAGGACAGGGCTTGGGATGTGTGTTGATGTAGCAACAAGGGGTGATCTCTTATGGGTCCAAGAAGCTATGTCCCAATGAGCATAATTACGCCACCCACGACCTAGAGCTTGCAGTGGCTATTTTTTGCGCTAAAATTATGGCGGCACTACCTCATCGGAGAACACTTTGTGGTCTTCGCGAATCACAAAAGATTGAGGTATATCTTCTCCCAGCGGGACTTAAACTTGCGACAGTGGAGATGGGAGGAGTTCCTCTAGGATTACGACTTCGAGATATCTTATAATGAGGGCAAAGGAAATATAGTGGTCGATGCCTTGAGCAGGAGGACGCAGAAGGATGCAGTCTGAGAGTTGGCGGAAACCTGGAAAGTGATGGAGGATTTGGTTGCCTTACACCTAGATGCAAGGACGGATGGTGGTATAGGTTGCCTATATTAGATGATAGTGCAGTATTCTATATTGCGGCAAGTGGAGGAGTCTCAGTGGGGATACCTAGAGTGCGAAGTGATGTGTGACCGAGTTGACCAGGGCAATGCTCCAGAAGGATGGACAAAGGATGGTCAGAACCAGATGCTTTTCTAGGTAAGGTTGATTGTTCTAAGAGTGATGCGCGGTAAGGTTCTCAATGATTTCCACAACTCACCCCTGGCAGTACACCCAGGAGTTTCCAAGATGTACCAAGGACTGAAGAGACAGTTTTGGTGGGTCGGAGTGAAGCGATCAGTGGCAGAGTTTGTGGCCAAGTGCTTAGTGTGTCAGCAAGTGAAGGCTGAAAACCGAGTTCCAGGTGGCCTACTGAAGTCTGTAGATGTCCCCGAGTGGAAGTGGGAAGACATCTTGATGGATCTCTTCATGGGACTTCCCAAGTTCAAGGGTAATATGATGCCATCTGGGTGGTAGTGGACTGGTTAACGAAATCATTCCATTTCCTGGCGACCAGGGAGTCGAGTACTGTGGATTCTTTGGCACGAATGTACATGGATGAGGTGGTGCGGTTTCATAGAGTTTTGAGGACTATAGTCTCAGATAGGGATGCACGGTTTACCTCACGGGTCTGGAAAGGATTGCATCATGCTTTTGGCACATAGTTACGTCTTAGCACTGCTTTCCATCCCCAGACAGATGGACAAACAGAGCGCTCCATCCAGACCTTGGAGGATATGCTGGGGGCATGTGTTTTCGACTCAGGAGGATCATGGGTGTGACACTTCCCCCTGGTAGAGTTTTCCTACAATAATAGTTATCACTCTGCCATCGGTATGGCCCCGTTTTAAGCCTTGTATGGGAGTCCCTGCCATTCACCTATGTGTTGGGCCGAAGTAGGAGAGGCAGACAACCTTGGTCAGGAGGAAGTGTAGAGAACGACAGAGAAGGTTCAGCTCATATGGGAAAGGATGAAGGTGGACCAGGACCGGAAGAAGTCGTATGCTGATACTTGGAGGAGGACCTTGGAGTTTGAGGTTAGAGACCATGTGTTCTTGAAGGTCTCCCCTCGTCCTAGGCAGTGGAGGTTCGGCAAGGGGAGTAAGCTTTCTCCCAGATTCATCAGACCCTTCGAAGTGTTGCGGCATATCGGCAAAGTGGCTTATCATCTAGTGTTACCACTGCCGCTACTGAGGATACATGATGTATTCCATGTTTCCCAGCTCCGTCTGTATGTGCACGACGATTCACACATCCTTGATTGGGGTGATATGGACATCGAGGACGACGTGAATTTTGTGGAGAGACCAGTGATGATCGAGGATTGCAAGGAGAAGTTTCTTCGTGGGTGAACCATTCCCTTGGTTTGTGTGTTGTGGAGACATGGTGGGCTTGAGGAGAGTACGTGGGAGAGGGAAGCACAAATGCGTACCCAGTACCCAGGGTTGTTATGAGTTTTGTTCCTTGTTTTACCTGTTGTGGTAGAACGTTTTGTCTTTTTGGCTATGAAATGTACTGGTTTTCTTTCCTCTAAATGTGTGTGGAAAGCCCTGGATATGGGGGAGGAGAGAACCCGACCCCTAATCAAGACGCATTAAGGTGGATGAAATTAAACCTGTGCGGGTGAGTCAGTGCCGCCCAAAGCGGATAATATCTTGACATGGGGGAGGAGACTCCCCAACCCACATGCCTGGGAAGTTTGGCATGGTATGTTGCTTGGTTCTTGTCAGGGAAGTGTTTTTAGTTAGCATGGGTTCACTTCTAAGAAGTATCTTTCGAGGTGGTTGTTCGGACCCTCTCTTTCCTTCTAGATTTGTTTTGATTCTCATGGATGAGAATCGTTTAATAGGTATCTAATGTAATTGCTCGGACCCCCCTGGCCCATTACTTTTCCAAAAGTGAGGTTCCACCAAAACAGTGGCACCGTGACGGTGGTACCGTGAGGGTGACACCGTGAGGCTGGCACCGTGAGGGTGACACCGTGAGGGTGACACCGTGAGGGTGGAACTATGAGGGTGGCACCGTGAGGGTGGCACCGTGAGGGTGGCACCGTGAGGGTGGCACCGTGAGGGTGGCACCGTGAGGGTGGCACCGTGAGGGTGGCACCCTGAGGGTGGCACCGTGAGGGTGATACCGTGACGGTGGCACCATGTCCCCTCACCGATCCTTTCGTTCTTTTTTCCAGTACCTGACTTTTCCGCTCCCGCAACGTATGTTTTGACGTAAATTAATTCTTTTACTTTTTTTAAAACCACTTAAATCCCATAATTAATTCCTGAAAATCCAGAGAAACCTCCCCAATGGGGGATATTAAATAACACCTTAATATCATCGTGTGTAACTGCCCAACCGCGTGGTCAACCCATGACCCCCGATCATGCGGTTTTGCATTCTTATCTTAAACTTCCACGACCCCTATAACTAAAGGGTTCTCCCTGGGTTTCTTATTTTATCAATCACCATCGGCGTGGAGTACTTTCATCTAGACGAGCTGATTTTGGTGCATCGGGTGAGCCGCATCGTTATGCATGAAGTTCGGCCCCCGGCCTAAGCGTCGATCATCGATCAACAAGTAGGGAATTTCTCCTTCACCTCTCTCTTTTGTGTATCATGCGGGGTGGGAATGCTTTTGATTCTGTAGAATTAGATAAACGAGACTCAAATAAAGATAATTAACGTATTCAATAAAGAATTAAGGGGGGGTTGTGATCGTTGATGTTGTTTTTTTTATGATCATGGCTTACACCTTCTGAAAATTGAGGTCATTGGTGGTCATTGTCTATGCACTAATAAACCCCTCGTAGTGTTTTAAATGGATTGTTTTGTAATTGTAAACTTCTGCTATGAAAGGTAAATTGGTTAATCACTTATACCCGGCTGAATAAATTGAAAGCACCAGGATCAACCCTTCTGTGATAACCCCTGGTTAAAACACACAAAAATTGAAATCATGAAGCGTGTAAAATCAATTAAATCTGAAAATACCTGTATGGTCCGGTTTTTCTTGATGGTAGTGGTTTGATTATTCTTCTTCCATGGGATCGTTGCTGGAGATGTGGGAGGGGATGGGGTCCCCAATTTTTTTATACTCTTGGTGGTTGTTAAATTGGGAATGGGATTCCCTGTTGTTACGGATTCGGTGGTTGTGAGTTTTGTGGCTGGGTGGTTACCTCGTTTATATCACGAATAGGGGTGGGATCCTCTGTTGATGAAAAACCTTTTTGGGGGAGGGGACATGGGGCAGTGTCTCGGGGTTGTCTTTGGTTCCAGTACTTCGAGGGATCTCACTTATTCTTTTGTTGTTGTGACTTTACAAGAGAACCTGGTGTGGATACTTAAATTGACGTTTGGTTGGTTTCTTTTCCTTGGTTATGATTATGGTGTTAGTTGCCCAATAGTGCATAAACTTATTTTAAAATTATTACTGAACATGAAAATAATAATGGGACAAACAAGTTTTGTTGGCGAGAGTCATGACTTGGACTTGAGTGTTGTTGTGATCTGTAGGTTGTCTGAAGAAAAACCTAATTTTGGGTGAGTGCTTGTTACCTATGTATATACTTGTTGTTTTTTTCTTCTTATTCACGCCCACCCAAGTTAAGTACTTGGTGCCGAACACCCCCATTTTATGGTGGAGGGTGTTTTTCCCAATACTATTTTTAGTGGCTGGTTATTAGCTCCTTTTCTGCTCCCTTTCCTGGATAGCCCAAGTACCTTCGCGCAGGCTGTGATTGCTTGAGGTCCATTATTAGCCTAATAATCTTCAGGTGGGGTAGTGTGGTGGTTATGGACCAGGTGTGTGCGGGCATGTGGTTTCCCAAGTATCTTCGGGATGAGGCCCAGGTGTCTTCAGGCGTGGCAGTGGATCTTCTAGCCCAGGTGTATTCGGGCGTGGTGGTGGTTGTTCTGGCCTAGGTGTTTTCAGGTGTGGTTACGTGTGACAGTTGTGGTCCAGGTGTTTGTGGGCGGGTTTCGGTAGTGGGACTGTGTGCGGTTGTGGCCCAGGTGTGTGCGGGCGGGTGTGACAGTGGGACTATGGTGAGAATGGCAGGATTGGTTCGATGCGTAGGATGTCTCAATAACCAATGGGAAGGTGGCGGGGGGTACCCAAACATCGATGTGATCTTATTATATATATTACTTGACTTGCGTTATTTGGTGAGTGTAGACGGTGAGTGGGATGGGTGAGCTCCTTGATAGTGTTGGTTGTCTGCTTCTCACAGAACTTTAGTACGTTCCCCCACTTGTGCACGAGAGTCTTTGGTTTTCCCTACTGATTGTACTTGTATGCTCACCCTACGTATAAAAAAACTGCTTTAAGTTTTTCAGGAGGACTTCGGGGATCGTGCAGAACCGTACTAGCTCGGATATTGGGGCAGTCGCAGTTGTTGTTTTCTTTCTTTGGTACTTACCCCTTTAGTCACTTCTGTACCCAGTGTCTTTTACTTTTGGAACTTGCATTTGGAAATGGTTTACTTTTGGCTTTACTTTTCTTTTACCCTTTTTGTTGTTGGGTTTCATCATCTTATCACCCGATCCTATAAAAAAATGGTAATTCCTTCCACTTGTGTGTAATTTCCATACCCTTGGTGCGAGTCGCCACTCCAGGACCTATAGAAGGTGGGTTTCGGGGGTCATTATCTCTCCTTCAACATAATGAAGGAAGGTCTTGGAAACCTGCTATCCCTTCCCTCCTTTTGGTGAAGGCGGGTTGTGACAGCAACCCTAAATATATTATCTTGATGATATTTTCCTACTAAGAAACAAAAAGTAATTCTAGTGGTTTTGTTGTATTTTAACTTGTTCATCCAAACCATACAAAATGTGTAGTAGTATCTGATAAACAAATGGAAGTAGAATGGATGATATAAATTATGTCTTTATTTCTATATGTTCTACAGAGCTGGGATGGTTAGATTGGTACTCCTTAAATTAGAAAACTTTTTATACTTGGTTATTTTTTCATTTTTATCAATTTGTTGAGTTTTATTTTGAATATAATGAAGATTGGCTGAGAACAATACTCAATGGTCATATAGTTTCATTTTCCTTCAACTCAGTGGGAAAAATTCTTAATAGTTCCCTATAAGGGTATATTTAATTAATACCAAGGATATATTTCTTAGATTAGTGATGTTTTTTTGTATGAGGGTGCTCTTTAAAAACTTACCGGTGATTGGGTAACTAAAAGGCCCATAGGTTTATAACATGATGCAAGTGAAGACTACTCTTTAAGTTCAAACAACATATGTTTTTGACAAGAAAGCATGGTTTTTGTACACTAAGGTATAGGTATTTCTATCTATTTTGTATTATGAGAAAAGTACATAAGATCCTTCTATGTGGGTATATTATGGTTTATTTTTCTAAAATGATCAAGCCTACATTTAGATCCAATTCCCTGATTTACTCAAAGTTCATTTCTGTCATGCTGAAATCAAAAGTTTTAGTTTCTAATGATGAACAGTGTGTATTTGAATGTAGTATATTTTGAATATAAAAAGTTATTTTTTAAAATTATGATGATTATCTAGAACCATTGGAAAAGGTAGTGGGTACTTGATGGTGAAAAAATCTATGTTTAATTAAACACTATAAACCGTCCTTAATGTCTAAAATACCTTTTTTATCCTTTTTTGGAGCCAGATGAGATAGTTGAGTATTTGGATCAGGAAGAAGATTCTATTACCTCCATATTTGAGTAATAGTCTTATCCTGTGGATGAGGGTAGTGATCAAAATCCCTCACATTACTCTCCACCTATTTCATATGGATATCCTAGTCCTCCTAGAATACTTCTTAAAATATAAAAATTAGTAAAAATTGAGGTACAAGAAACTAATGTTTCTGGAGAAAAACATATAAAGAGTAGCTCTAAATCTGATCATAATGATGATGATTAATAGGAAGAAGAGGAAGATGATGTTGAGAATGGTGGTAAAATGGTGAATGAAATGGAAATGGAAATGGATATTTTGATGATAGTAATGATGGTGATTCGGATCTTGATGGTTCTAATAGGAAGATAAGAAGAGAGGTTGTTTAAACTCTTCAAGACATGTTTTCTTTTTCTAAAGAATCTATTTTTAGATATTAGGATATACCTTTTCTTATCGGTGAAATGGAAGTTACTACCAGAAAATAAGACAATTGTTAAATTAAGGTGGAGAAATTATCAACTCTTAAAGTTGATGATAAAGTTGAAAATATATCTATTTATGAATAGTTAGTATTTATATTTTCTATTAACTATCATGTGGTTAAACAAATGGGAAATGATATTTTTGAGTTTACTATTGATGAATGTGTAGAAGTGGAACCAACTATTAATTTAAGAATGGAATAAGATTTTATTTCTTATTACCATAATATTTTTGTTTCAGATAACTCCTCTATTAATGAGAATAAAGAAGTTGAATCAGCTTCTAATGTAAAAAAATGATATAATGATGGAAGAGGAACCTACTACTATTTATGTACCTCTTATTGTTAGATCTATTGTTGTTGTGAAAAAAACTGATGTTCAAATAGAAGAATACCATACTGCTAGTGTTGAACTGGATATTTCTTCAAAGAGTGTAAATTCTTAGACACATATTGAAATCCTATTTATTGTACCTACTATAGTTATGTAGATTGTTGTTGAATCCTATATGGTTAAGGATTATAACAGTTGTATTGATACTATGATAGAGGAATGGGTCAAGTTATCTAGTGAAGTTGAGTGCCCACCAAAGGACGGTGGACCTGCTCTTCAAGATATAAGGGATCCTAAGAGTTCAATGGTTCAAAAGAACCTCATTCCAGTTTGTGAGGACTCATCAAGTGCATCCAAGAGACCCGAGATCAAATTCAGGAGGAGACGTATTTATAGGTAACTGTAGCAGGCATTGTAGTAGGTAATGTAGTAGGTACTATTTGATACTTTAAGAGCCATAACTATTCATCTATATTGGCTTTCAGGCCACCAGTTTGGTCCTCAAGTCCTTCAATGCCGTTAGTCCACCAAGGCCTTCGGTCCAGTAAGGCTTTTCGGCCACCTCAAGGCCTCCTGACTACCTCAAGGCCTTCGGGCCATGTATAATTTCACATAAATGGACCAAGAAGACTTTACAAGTAGTAGGATCTATATGAGGATTCATAGAAGGTACATTCACTAGAGAAAAGAAATCATATTTGGAATAATGATAGAGTATTGAAATTACCATCAAGACCAGCTTGTGCATGCACAGGAAGCCTATCTGAATAGCCATGCAAAGGTAGAGAGTTGACATTATGATGTAGAAACTAGGTATGGGATGTTCCAATTAGTTATAGTCTTGATGAATTCCTATAATACCTATAGGTCATGTAATGTCACTAAGCAGAGTTACCATCTATGGGTTCCCCTTCAACCCTTAAAAGGGGGATTATCAAAAAAATGAATAAAAAGAGAGGGCCTTTAGGCCATTTGGGATGAATATTCAATGGTCTCCCATGTTTATGTTGTCATTTTTTTAGAATATTTTGTCTCTATTAAATAAATTGCACGTGCATTTCAACCAGTTCCAGTGGACATAGACACTAAGGGTGACGTATATGCTTTTAAAGAAAATATAGTCTAGGATTTTGATAACCTTTTGAAGAATAAAGCTCATCTACTCACTGGGCTATTTGAAAATTATTCAAGGTATTTGTTTCAGTTTTTGATCCATCATATCCAACCTAAAATTATTCTTCATATTCAATAGATTGAAATTAAGAATAATAGGATTATTTGTGAGCTAGAATCTTCGACGTCCCTATAAGAAGGGACAAATTCCTTCTTTGTGGCTTCTATGGAAGCCATTCTTAAGAGCTTTAAAAATGTATCCTTGGATACTTTTACTTAAACTACTACTCCTACTATTTATTCAAACCTTCTCAAAACCATTTTTAGAGAATAAATAGTTGTTTCTTCATGTGGACCTTCTAGTGGTGAACCTTCCATTCCATTGTAAATTTTGAGTAAGTTTGAGAAAAGAACTTAACATGATTGCATGATGATAAGAAAGTATAAAAAAAGACATGAACTTTGATAGGTAGACTATAATCAAGTCAATAAAGTTTAATCTATAAATTTTTTTCACCAAAAATGAGCTTAATACCCAATTCATGTTTTTGGATGAAAATCTGTGAATGCCTCATATGTCAGTGTCCTTCAAAGAACAAGTATGTCTGTTAAAAGAGATGACTCCAGTGTAGAATCGATTTATGGAAGATAAAGAAGACTTCTTTAGTTTTATAGAGTCAGGTGGGTATATCATTAAGGATTTAATCAACCTTATAAAACCCTTCCTTAATGTGCATATCATAGCTAGAATTCTTACTTGTGTTTCTACAACTCTCTGTTGAGCTAAACCTACTTCCTCAAACCAAATCCAGGTCAAGGACAATGGAAATGAATCGATTGAACCTTACTCGAAACCTTGAGATTGTTGGTGGATTATAATTTTTATCTCTTATGGGACTACTTTTATATAACATTGAATGACTTTGATTGACATTGATGAGCCTATTTTTGTTATTCATTTTCACTTATAATTTCTAATTTTATTATGCACTTTTTGATAATCCCGAAAGGGGGGAACTGTAGTATGGAATTTTTTTCTGTCTTTACAGGTGATTTTATTTCTTTTCCTTTGATACCACCTATAAAAATATCTTGATTTATCTCTGATATATTCTGAATGATATGTATTCATTTTTCTTCTTAATTTTGATTTCATGATTTGAGATCATAAAAATGGGGGATTTTGTTGTCCTCTTGTTTTAATAATCACAAAATAATGCTTAATATAATATTAATAATTTTCAGGTTTTTTGTAATCATTTCTATAATAAGTGACATGTGATGAATGTTTTCCTAACTATTAGTCTTGGTTGAGGTTAAGACACCGCAGGGGATGAGTCTATCACAACCCACACCTAGGTCCCGTACTGTGACTACCCCAAGACTGCCTCCCAAAGGCCAGGGGCTGGCAACTAGGATCAAAGGAATTATCCCACCAGCGAGATGCATTTTCTTGAGTACCTGTACACACACACGCAACTCCCAACCAAAGGTAATAGAATGTAAAATCAAAGGAAACCATGTATGCAAACCTCTATGTAAAACACAACCAGAGTAAAACATGAGGTAAAGTACTGGGTGGAAACTTGGGCCAGTATACAAGCCCACTAAAAGAAAAATAGAAGAAAAGTAAAACTCCTAGTCCCTAAAGCTTGTCTACCGGAAAGCCTACCAGAATGGCAGGTGGAGGATAGCTGCCTAAAGTTGTATAAGTACACCTCATCTATCTGATCTCATTGAACACCACCAGGATCTGGTCCTCCCTAGAATCTGTCAAAGCATCAGTTGTCTGCACAAGACACATAAAATGTTGGAAAAATCCCATGCATGGGTGAGTAAAACAATACTCAGTAGGGGACCCCAAAACCAAAAATGTAAAGCATAATAGAAAACCTAACAATCATCTCTACTTCAGTATATGCCCATACATATACCATGAATATCCAGATATACTCGTTTTAGACACTAAGAAAACATGTGGTCACAACCACCAACCTGCTTCAAGATTTTAATCAAAGGCCCAAGTCATAACACATAAACAAAGAGATCACACTCCACGAGCTCAGCCATCCCGGATGGAACCCATCTGAGAGATGCACTCTATCAGGTACAATCCTATAATTCTGAATGGTACGTCCGAGAGAACGTGCTTTATCGGGAATATTCTACTAGGTCCGACTCTAGTGCTTGACACTAGAGGTTTAGTTGTCACATTCATGTTCCCCATGCAAGGCTAAAGAAACCCAAGTGAAAAGGCCTGATCCTCATCACTACACTCAGTTGAGGGGGCACTGCTCCAGACTAACCTATGATACCTCAGTCACTCTTGTAAGGAGTTTATCACACCTCTTTCTATCAAGGGAGCACTAACTCCTATCTACGTATCATTTTCATCAAGTCGAGGGGCCCGCTCCTCATTCCATTGAAGGAGCTCCATCTCCAATCGAGGACCTTCACCCTACCCAGAAGTGGAGTACTACTCAGTGACTAGAGAACCCACACCCTGGTACGACAGGGGAGTACTACTCATGAAGGAACTGCACCCAGTATCAGTAGGAGAGTACAACTTCATATATAGAGGACCCACGCCCTACCTAGTAGGGGAGTAACACTAAATGACTAGAGGACCCATACCCTGGTAAAATAGTGGAGTACCGACTATTTTAGTTTGTTTGTTATGTGGGACCCACACCCTAGTAGGTGAGGGGAGTATCGACCCCAGGCTAGAGGACCCACTCCCTGATATGGTAGGGGACTACTGACTCCGTTGTAGCACTGCGTCAGGATCACTCGCACCCTATAATGGCATGGGAGTACCAACTGCTACAATAGAGGACCCGCTCCCTACCCGGTATGGGAGTACTGACTCTACATGCATTAAATATAGAGGAATTGCGCCCTAGTCCAATAGGGGAGTACCGATTCCAAGGATAACAGACCCACTCCCTAGCACGGTAGGGGAGTACCAACATTCCATTATAAACATCTCTGAGAACCCGCACCAAAAAATGTGGGGAGTCCCATATCTACCAAAACAGAGGGATAAGAAGTAACCGTTCCTTGAGTCATCAAGGGAGTAACTATCCTCACATATTATCATAAGAATCACCCTGATTCTACTGAAATTCTACCCATATAGAGAGTTACTACTCTTCAAATCAAATAGTTCATCATCCAAATTTCTCAAAAAACTTACATAGATTATTTCAAAAGGACCATATCGTTGAAAGGGTCCCAACACCGCATACGGCTTGTCCAACTGACTCTCTGCATAGAAGTTGTGGAAGTTTCTATGAAATGGGGGATGGTTGGGTATGGGTCCAGTCCACACAGTCCGACCGACCCAACCCAGCCTGGCCCAATGTGCCCGGTCAGATCAGATGGGTCCCACCGAGTCCACTGTGCCATAGGTCCAAACTAATGGGCAGTGGGTTCAGTCCGGACCGCCTGGCTAGGCGTGACCCACCAAAAATAACAAATCCTTCCATTTGAGTGGGTTGGCTTCTCCATACTAGATGCGATATAGCCACGTATGCTTTCCACCAGGCACTGCCAGCTTGCGCCGCCACCTCATCCAACTGGTCCATATCAGCGGACCAGAATTACTGCATGTGGCCCAACTGCATGCACCTGGTCATGAAGCACCACCATGGTGGATGTCGTGGGTTCTCCCAACCACTTCTATAGGAATACAGTCTCTATTGCACTAGCATACAACCGTCACTGGCCCCAGTGCGTCGGCCGGTTGTTCTACAGACCACCAAGCGTGCTCCGGTGGTCCGTTCTGTGAACCTGAAGAAGTTTTCCAATCCTTGTGTTGCGATCTTCTCTTCTAGGGGTTCAAAACCTAGTTTCGATCCATTATTTTGGAAAGAGTTTGATTTTTGTTATCTCCCATGTGGCTTCGATCCACCATCCATCATCGTCATTGCACCACCTTCATGTTATGTCTACCTATGATCCACGACATCGATTCACTGCGCTGCATAGTGGACGTGTGATGATCATTCATTCATATCCCTACGGAGAACAACGAGAATGTGGGGATAAATAGGGAAGGACCACAAGATAACATCCTGAGGAACAATATGTGGTCGTTGTTTATTACATCTGTGATTTTATCCATTATAAGGATCAAGAACGAAACAAAAGTCACCCCACAAGAATGACCAATCCACGGTTCAACATGTTTGTGGATTGATCTGAATTTGTTGCTTTAAAACCAAGTACTGGGGAAGATATAATTCAAATAACAACCCCTACCTGGGATAGATCGTTCATTGATGATGAATTGTGTTGCTGCATTCATTGTCCTGTAATCCTCTGTTTACGACCTCTGGTCAATTGTTTTTTGTGATGATCTGTTCAAGGGGGGGTTGGCGTTTGTCATTGTCTCCCACCAGAGCTTTGGAGCAGAACTAGGATTACACCAACAATCATGTGTTCTCTGTATGGGCATTAAAGGATGAAACAAAATTCATCATTTCAGTTACATTGTTGTTATCAATTCATTGCATTGTTTCATTTAATGAAGTTGTGTATTCAGTTTCATTGAGTTACACACCGTTTCGTTGCAACGGTTTCGAAAGTTCAAAAATAAAATAAAGCATCCAATTTATTTTTATTTTAACTTTTTCATAAAAATTATGAAAACTATCTTTTCTGACTGACCCACATTGGTCAATGTTATGTCCACTCTACGTTAAATCCATCATTCTAAATGCAACAGTGCCCTCATATTTTCATTCCAGACACTCATTTAAGAAGTTTCCAAAACCGGGCACAAGCGGCATTTTAATTTACTTAAAAAAACTCAAAAACTAATATTCTCCCTCAACCTGTGTTGGTCGAGGTTAAGATCCGCCTAAGGGAAAAAACTCCATCATGAGCTCAATGATACTCTCGGATTTCCTATCCGAGTTAATTTTTAGGTGTTATTAGGATTTGAAAGTATATATTTGTTACTAAATTATTTTATTTACAAAAAAAAACTAACTTCCACTGTTGGCCCTCACTGGCCAATGTTAGGCCCCTTCTAGGAGAATTCCAGTATTCTAAGTTCAGTGGTGCCCTCAGATTTTCCATTTGAGAATTGGTTCAAATGATATAAAAAACACACACAAATTTAATTAATAAACATTAAAAAAATTACAAAAGTCCATTCTATCCACTCCGGGTCTCAGAATTATGTGTCGTCTTAGAGACTACTCTTATAAAAGTACCATTTAAAATTTAATAAAAATTTCAAGGAATTCTAGGACATTGCAGATTCACCTTCAAGACTAACTAACCACCAAAAATGTCTCACTGTTATCTAGGAGTCATCATTACAATGAAAATTACGTAAAGTATGGAATGACTCGTCATCGTTAGTCCCATGGATTATAGTGGAAGATGCCTTGTGTGGTCTGAAAAGATGTATACTATTGAAAAACCTAATCCATGTTGGGGATAAAACTATTCATTTATATAAACTACTTGTTGACAGGTTATCATCGAGTACAGAGGACTAAGTCTTCGCTTGAGACTGAACCTCTTGTATTCAAAATTATACTGCATGTTTTATTTTGTTTTATTTTGAATTCATTATTTAAAACTAAAAATTGTATTAAAATATAATAAAAATTAATAAGTTGATAGTTAACCTTAATTATTGTTTTTAGAAGAATTTAATTAATTAAATTAATAGTTAACCTTAAATTGATAGTTAACCGTAAATTGATAGTTAACCTTAAATTGATTTCAAATGACTAAGTAATATTATATATTATTTACTTGAGACCTAATAAATATTTTGATAAATATTTTTTAAGATTTAAATTTATAACAATGTATTTTTTGGTTAACTAGGATGATTTTAAATTAATTGTGGGAATCTTTTTTAATCTATTTTGAACAGAATTTTTTTTGGAACTTAATTCACCCCTCTCTTGAGATACTCACTCTGACCAAGAATCTTTCTCTACACGCATCACTTAGATTAGAGTGTTTTACATAAAACTCTATATTTTTCTTATTTTACATGTAATGTTGAGTTCTTTCGATATCTTATGTTACACACAAGGATGAGTTTTACCAAACTACAAAATACTATCAATATTATTATTAAAATATTATTATAGTTACCATTTATCGTTTGGAATGGAAGTTATAAATAAGAATAATTAAATTATTAAAATATGGTTCACAAATGTTTATAAGAAGAATTATTTTTTACCACATAACTATAAATAAATTTAAAATCCTTTGCTGGAAAACTATATTTATGAAATCAAAGGACTTTTACATTAAATAAAACACTTTTGATAAATGATTTTAATAAAAATATATATATTTTTTATTTATTAAAATATTTAAACATTCAAATTATGTGTTTTCTAGGTATGATATAAGAATAAACCCAATTATATGAATAAAAAGTGGTATCTTTCAAAAGGGTAATTTTACCACTTTTTAATAAAGAACTTATTTTAAATCTAATTTTGGACACTTTTATAAAAAAATTTTAAAAAATAAACATAATTTTTTAAATTATAATATAAACATTTAATTGGGAATAATTTTTGGTATTTTTCTGAAAAAATTTATTTTTTGATCAATAGTGAAAAATACTGAATTTTAATTCAAA
The DNA here is from genome assembly GCA_963277665.1 of Viscum album. Taxonomy (NCBI): domain Eukaryota; kingdom Viridiplantae; phylum Streptophyta; class Magnoliopsida; order Santalales; family Viscaceae; genus Viscum; species Viscum album. The sequence goes on along the minus strand of OY728146.1, from coordinate 173,166,809 downwards.
ACTCCTTTTTTGTATAATTTATTTATATTGTTGAAACATAGTTTAAATTGGTTTTATATTATATTAATATCAATTATGCATAAATTAATCAAATGTAGGTCATTTTAACCAATTTTAAATTGAAATTGGATACAAAAATACTTCAAACTTTTGGACTTTTTCACTTTAAAAACTCACCATCTCATCTCGTCTTCTTGATTAATTTTAATTCAATTTCTTCAAATTTTTTGATCAAATTTTTCAGAAATTGATTCCATATCTTTAATGAAAATAATTTATAATATATTATAATTTCAACATAGTTTTTTACAAAAACATATTAGTGAAAGTAATTAAAATTAATTACAATGATTAAGGTAAAAATGAACTTAATTAATGACTAAACATAGAAAATAAGGTGTAAACATGACACTAAACCTATCTAAAAAATTATTTTATTTCCATATTTAGACCATGAAACCTATAATAATCTATAATGGTTAATTTTTAACCCCTGGGGAACAATTAAAACTTTGGGACCACACAATTATTTTCATGAATACCCAATGTGTCATTTCCCCCTTATAAAAGGCCTCCTCTCCTCCTCCTATCTTCACAACTATCATGTAACGACCCATAACACATTAATTGAAATTTACCTTCTTATGTTTATTTTATATAGTATTAATCATATATAACCACATAGAGACCACAATAAAATATTTATAAATGAAGAATGAACGAAATAAGAAGTATTTATAAACCTTAAGAAACTTATACCGATGAAATTGCAACTTTCCATTAGGAATACTAATATGAAATTTATGAATAGTAAATGATCTTAATTAATAGTAACAGAAACCATGAAAGTATAAATAAAATTTATTCATCTCATATGTGAAAGTATGATATAATAATATCACAGTAAAAGTAAGTGAATATTTTAAAAATTAATATTTAAGTGTTATTATTTTCGTAAGTCATAAATATTTAATTAAAATATTATAAGTAATAAAATTATTGTAAAATCCCATTACCATCATAATAGGTATCCCTTAAATATTATCATGGTTTCCTTTTCATTGTTTAGGAAAGCGTTGAGTTTGAATTGCGGGGATACCTTTAGTGGTGAAGTGAGAGTTTTGTTAGTTTTTCAGCCTTAACAATGATTTTATACAGCCTAACAGAGCATTAGATTCCGTGTAATATAATTAAAAGTTATATAATGGTTTTACATTCAAGTAATGAACTTCTTCACACTGTGATGGGTACACGTCTTGAGTGGCCACTACACATCGTGATGAAGTTAATGAACGGTTTTTAACTCGTAGCGTCTGGTTTTAATGAAAAACTATTTATATTTTGAAGGTTACGAAACATAAGTATTTTTCATTTTGTATTGGTATTTAATGTTTTGTAATACCTGATTTTAAAGAGTTGTTACAATTTTCAACACATTTCACTGTTAGAGAAATTAAGTCTATCACGGCGTGTAACTGGACTACACGTAGTGTAACGCCCAAATAGCAGCCTACAAAAGCAGCTTTGTGCTTGGATTTTATTTATTCACTTCTATAAAATTACTCTTCCCTTGAACCAAATCCTTATCTAGTGAGTCTTGGATCCTTCCAACCCTTTCTAATCCATTCTGTTAGAGATTGATCATCATTGATTTAGTGGTAATATTTAGGTAATCATTCTATATTGTTCTTTATGTTTCTCTTTTTCTCCTTTCTTGGGATTTCAATGGATTTTCCTAAAATTTATGCATCTACCTCCCCCCTAATGATGTGGTATCTCACTTGTAGGTTAATTTTACATATATTCTTTACCCCGTTTCTTTTTGACAGGTTTCGTTGTAGTTGTTGGGTTTTGGGAAAGAGGTAGGTTATTCTGTCCCAATTAGTCAAATTGATTATCCTTGTATTGATATATTTATTTCCATTGTTGATTTAAATTTAGTTTATATAATTTAATTTAAAATGAAATTAATAAATCCTAATTCCATTTAACTAAGATATTAGAAAATTTTTTGGCATGGAAATTTAAAAAAAAAACAATTCCATTGAATTGGGGCATGTTTATGGATATTGGTAGATTTACATTGTATAATTTTAATTATGGATTTGATGGAAAATTTTTCAATTAAATTTTTTAATTTAATTGAGGAAATTAATGGTAAAAAATATGTAATTTTTTTAAATGGATTAGAAACTTGTGAAAATGGGTTAAATATGATTTGACAGAAACCTAGTGGTTTTATCTTATGTAAATGGGATGTTTTTTTATTTAAACTGGTTTTGGTTTTAAATGGAAATAATTGGAATTTTAAAATGGAATAATGGGATTTAATTGTATTTTAAGAATTATTAAAATAAATTTCCCATCATTTAAGATCACATGCTAGCATTAAGTATTTGGTGAGTAATTTGGATGCACTCTGCACTATTACAACATTCTAAAACATACATGTGACGAGTCACATCTTTGATGGGAGGGTGATGAGTCTCCTCTGGCCAGTGTCAGCGGACATGAGTATAATAATTTTGTTGAGATCATTAAGAGAGTTTGGAATCATATAGGTGGTTAATACTATCGTACCTTTTGGATATTGGCCATGTTTCTCGACTGTTTATATTTTAGATATAAATGTATGTGAATGTTGTAAAATTGTTTTATATGCCTTTACTGGATATACATAAACTGTTTTATGTAACTATTTTATTTAATACATTGTTTTAGAAATATTCCATCTCCTTTAAAGTAAATCATGTGCTTTAAAGGTATTTTATTTCATTTTGAAACTTTATATATTATTTTGATTAAATATGATCTTGAATTTTTAAACTTGTTTATTTTGAAACATTAAAGCATTTTTTGGATAATCTATATATGGAACTTTTTATGTAATCTTTTGTGGTAGCCTACTAGGCTTATGATCACACCCTAGATTTTCCTTTGAGTATTTTTATATTTTCTTTTTCCAGGTTTGAGATAGGGGAAATGATAACTTATAGGAGGATCCAGTTGTTGAACCTTGGTCATGGTGAGTTGGGTCCTTAGGAACCCTAGGTTGTTTTTCTCCATTTGTTACCTTGGTTGTAGTACTTTGGTATTTTATTCCTTGTTTTATTTTGATACGTTACTCCCAGTGGAGTCTTTTTTATATGCATATTGATTTTCCTATATTTCTTCCGCTATGTTTTATGGAAACTTTGTTCCCACAAGCATGTTGTATGATGCCAAGTGCTAGTCTCCAACCCATGGGGATCAGGAACACCCTTTGGGCTATGTCAAGACTGGATCGGTTATTGGGATACCAGGGTACTCGAGCTTATACCTGAAAATTATTTAAAAGAAAATTCATTTTTATAAAATGGATTCGTAAATCAATATTTTTTTCTTATTATTTTAGGATAATTTTATGAGACCTTGGTTAATTTTTTAAAGTGTTCTAAATCAGTTTTTAATTTAAAATCTATATTTTCAAGTAAATAATGATTTTATTTAAAAATTTAATTTCACACATTTACAAAGTTATTTTGATAAAATGGAATCCATTATTAAATTCTAAAAATCTACTAATGGTTCAAGATAATTTTGGGGATTTTTCTAAAATACATGAATTTTTGTGAATAGTAAAATATGGTAATTTATAGTGTAAATACGTTAGAAGCTAAGTATACTATTCTTTAAGTCATCACTGATGTAAGTGCCATAATATCAAATTGAACTTAATTATTTTAATATATTTTATAATAATGTTCAAATTATTCATATTATTGATCCAAATTAATAACAAATGAATTAAATATTCAAAAATCACTCTTCTGATCCACTATAAAAACCACCCCTCACCCCCTCTTCTCCTCACTCATATAATCATGGAAAATTTTAAAATTTATACCAATTTATTATTACCTAGTTTATCCCAAATCTAATAGATTTTGGACTTTTTAAAAGAACAAAACCCCTTTCCCTAAGGAGGCTCTCAAGGAGGATAATTGAAGAGGTAAACCCTCTTCCTTTTTTCTTTTAATTTTATTTATAGTTATTTTATTTTATTATCCTTTCCACAAATCATTTATCCAAATGATCATGATAAATAAATTACCATATATATACTGTAATTATACCATTTTAATGTAAAATTATTTATCAAACACCATTTTCTCTCTCTTTTATTTTTAAAAGGAAATCATCGTCTGGGAGGTGCTGATTTACAAACTTCATGGACGACGAACCTTAGTTCTTCAATTTCTCCTTCAAGGATAGTCATGAAACCATTTTTATTGTTATATAATATTATAAAATATGTATTAAGTCTTATATAAGGTTCTAAAAACCAGTATATATACATAATAAAAATTCATACGACAATCTAATTCGAGATTATCGAAATACTGTCGTAATTATCTAAACGATTATCACTAATGTTTTATCAAATAAATCATATTCATAACATATAACGTTATAAATTATATAAACATTTAATCATCTATATGTTCATTAGAATCATATAAATTCAATTGTGTTGAATTATATCCATTCCACATGAACTTCCATACTCATATACAAGTATACTGATCATGAAACACAAGGAAACAAAATCTCCAAAGTAATAAATTTGTATCGTATAAATCATTAAAAAGACCATAAATGAACTTAATAAAATTATAATAAATAAAATTAATATATAAAATGAAATTAATTAATTTATTTAATGTATTTAATTTGATTATACAATACATTAAGTTCATGTACATAACTCATTCGGACATAAGGTAAGGATTTATACCCGAACATCCATTTTCTTTTGGGTTAATATTTTTCTCTCTTTAACCCAATTAAATTCTTAATTATTATTATTTACTCCAAATAATTTTTTTTAATTCTCTATATATATTTACCAATAAAAATCATTATTTCTTTTATGTAGAGTTACATTTTTTAAAAGGACCTTTCTTAAATTATTTCTAAAAAACTAGCCCAATTCAATAGAAGTTCTAAAATTCTTACCTATTGTCTAGTGTAATCTATAATATTTTTTAAGCCACAATTATTTTTATAAAATCCCTCATTTTATTATGAAAAAAAATCCTAGTTCACTTCTGGTTTTATACAAATATTTTTCTAAAATAAATCTTCTTTGCAAAGTAAAAGAGTATTTTTCTCAAGAATTACTCGATGATTAAATAAGAGTATTTTAATCTATTTCATCACTATTGTTGATTGTTATGTTTAACTAGGATTAATATTTTATTATATAATATGAACTTTTGTATTGAATGGTTTATGATTAGTTTGAAAGTGGATATGTTGTCTTGATATCATTCACTGTATTACTCTAAATGGTTTTTGTTTATGTTTAATGATTGGGGAAAGTTATTTAAATTTCATATGTTATTTTCAATATGAATGTATATATTGATTATATTTCCCCTCTTTTATATGAGTAATGAATTAGACTTAGTAAGTGTTAAGTGGGGCCCACCATAGCCCCTCGATGCATCGGTATGTCTCATGAGACAAGCTAGTTTGGGTATGTGGATTCTTTGTAAACATAAGGTGACCCGATGTATAGGGAGTAATGTTGTCCTAGTTTTCAAATTAAATACCATGACCATGTGTGGAATGTTTACTTTATTCCTAATTTATACATGAATAATATGGAATATACCAGGGGAACCTAGTAAGGCCCTATAGAGATGTATTTTTCACACCATTCATAGGTGCCCTTATGTGCATGCATACCTTATATTTAGACTTTATCTAAGCACATCACATGTAATGGATAGGTGTTGTAAATCTTGAAGCATATTTTTAGATAGTGTGTGTTGAGGGTTGAGGATGGATGTCGGTCTAGATTTATAGTGTTTTATTTTTTGGTTTGTTTTATATTTTTCCTTATCCCTTTGGTGATTAGTGTTTGTATGACAATATGAATTATTCATTGAATTTATTATATATATTTTTATTATTATTTGAATTAATATATTGGTAGATGTATTGTTTATTTTTCCATTTTAGTATACTCTAATTTGTGTATTTTCTTACCATAGAATACGGATTAGTACCTTGAAACGACTTTTCATTCACTTGTATATGTGTTAAAATGCTTGAGTTATGTCTAACCTCATATCATATGATAATTCTGGAATGGGAAATTACATTGTGACATCATAACATTTAGTTCATTTTATAAATTGGGTAGATGGAAGAGGGGAATTTGAGGACCGTATCAAATCCTATGATAGAACATATATCAATGAGTCGTGAAACCCTTTTTGGTGGTATGTCCTGGTTACCATGGGTGTGGGATTATTGTTATTTCATTTTTCTACTATGATTGAGTTTTTATTGAATATAATGTTTTTATGGATGTTTTTATCATAAATTTTCATCTCATATATCACTATAATGAGGCCCATGTGCATGCACCATATTTCTTATATATAACTTTTAGGACATATACGTGAATGAATTTAATTAGAATTTTAAAATGAGATTCAGTTGATTAAAGTGTCAAAAATATATATAGAGAGTTCAAAAGTATTTAACCTCATGGAATTTATGTTACATGACTCATCCCTTTATTTTTAATTTTGGTGATTGAACTCACAGAGTTATGAAAATTGATCCTTGATCACATCTTGTGTATTTATATAGGAAATCCTTATTTAACATATTCATATTTTTTCAATTAGTATATATGAATATATTTTCCTATTTAGTAATAGGTATGTGTTTTAATTTTATTTTAATAATGAGTATACACATTTTGATATATATTGATAAATGCTAGATCACATTACTGAGAAACACACCTCATTATGCTAAGGGTGTGGAGGAGTTTTTAGATTTTTCAATTTTCAAATGATCCGTTGATGGGAGAGTAAGATGTCCATGCCCTTAATGTAAATTTAGAAGATTCATTAAGAGAGATGAAGTTTATGAACACTTGATATTGAAGCAATTTCCTACTCAATATATGTGTTGTATTTGGAATGGATAATCAAATGAAACAAAAAAGTTAATAATTGATTTCAATCCACATAATCAACTCCCATCTTCATTGAAAATGGACAATGAAATAAAAAAGCCTTATAAATGATTCATTCCACATTGTAAGACACCAACAACAACATCCAAACATATTATAACAACCAATTAAGGGAGATACAAATAAAAACATGAAAAATGATGTTTTTGGGACTGTAGGACAACTAGATCAAGATTGTAACATATCATTGGATCTTTCTCTTGATTCTATGTAGAATAGTGTAAGAGAGAAATTCACTGAGTAAACAGATGTGTTTCATCATTTATTTGATGATGGAAATCAAGATTTTTATAGTGCATGTTTGAAATATTCAAAACATTCTTTTCTACTAAAGTTGTACGATATCAAATTTCTCTATGGAATTACAAATAAGGTACTATTCATGATATTGGAATTGTTGTGTGATGTATTTCCCGAAGAAAAGGACCCTGAGTATTTTTATGATATTAAAAATGTTGTTAAGAATCTTGGTTTGAATTATAAAAAAAAATAATGTGTGTCCCAATGATTGTATGCTTTATTGGGGAGAGTATTCAAGAAGATAGGGTTTTAAGAAATTTTCATCTTCTAGATGGTAGTCTATGGGTGATGTTGGAAGTCTAAATTAACATACTACAACAAAGTATATGAAAATGAACACACCTGTAAAGAGACTTGTATGATATGGTTGATGAAGTGGAAGATTTGACCTCTGACATTGAATCCCATCAACAGTATGAACCAAACTTATTTTTCCATCATGATATTGAAAATATTAGTCTTATAATAGTGGATAAAGTACATGAAGTAATGATGGGGTAGGAAAATGAAACAATAGAATGAGAAAATGATAGTATGTGCGGTTATACATTCATTTATCAACAACTTATTTCATTTTTGGATTCATTAATTATCATTTTTATGTATATTTGGTTTGTTATTACCATGCATCTGTTATCATTTCTTTTTTATTCTACCTTAATTTATCAAAATTTATGTTTTGAACCTAATTTTATTTGATTAAATTACCAGAATTCAAAGGAGGAATAATTATACTCACACTATGGGGTCAAAGAGTTTTTCTATAATTCGATCGACTCTGGTAATGATTTAATTAGTTTAAATATTTATTAGAAAATGTTATCTATTTAATATATTAAATTTTTGATTTATATTTGTTTAATGTAGTCACAGAGTTTAGGCCACTAAGAATCCTAAAAACAAGTGTGGTTGAATGCTCATAAAAAATATTATGGGTGTTTTGTTAATGAGCCTACCAAAGAAGTTGGGGTATGAATTCGTTTTTTATTATAATCACTTTTTATCAGTTGTCACTATGTTAATATATATTGCTTCTAATATGACTGATATTTTATTTATAGGTAAAAATTAAAGAACTATGGGATTTCAATCCCACACAGTTCCACTCAGTCTCCCAGGATGACCTAGTTAGTAAATTCCTTGGGAAGGAGCATCCTGGTAAAGTGTGCAGGATGGGTTTGGGACTATTACCATATAATATCTTCAAAAGGAAGATTTGGATTGCAAGTGATGAATGGTGGTGAGAAGGTAAATCACACAACTTCAAAATAATTTATATCATAATTTTTTTGATTTTAAGTTTAAATATAAATATACAACATTGATTAATTTTAAATATAATTGTCTTACAGGTTCTAGTAGCAGGAAGTCGAGATAAAGATAGAGAGGGTCACGAGTAGAGTTCACAATTGGGAAATGATTAGGGGATAGGTTTTTTTCATGTACCAGTACATCCAATGTGGGTATTTTTTTATCTTTTTCTTACTTTTTTCGATGGGATCGGGATAATGGGTGCCCTATGTATGTGTTTTATAACCATGTGTCTATATGTTGTGTTTCAACTATCTATAGAGATTGAAATTTCTTTATGATCATATATGATGTCTAGTTTCTTATCTCTATTTTATATATAGGTTGACCTGAATATTATATTATACTATTTCCAACTTTTTTTCATGGTTCTTTAATAAGTATGTTTATACTCACACCTGCATGGGCTTTTCAAGCATGGTTTTTTTCTTATACAAACAACTGGTTGATGGTGTCCTTAGTGGACCTAGTATCTATGGAACATAGAAGTAAGTGGAGGCACTGAACATGTTTGGTGGCTAGACATAGGGATCTTGAGTTGGGAACTCTTATTATTTTCTCCTTTATTTGTATCTATATTGGGACCTACTTTCCTAGTTCTTGGTTAGGTATATATTTTACCCTTTTCATTTCCAAGATATTTATCTATCTCGTTCTGATGTATTTCCTAGAGTTTACTACATGAATGTTTTACCCCAAGAGGTTTATTTTATTATACCTATGTAGTATTTCATGGAATTGAGTGTGTGTATGTGAGTCTGTGTTCATGTATAATAAGATAAAGCCTCCCACTTTAGTGATATTCTTACTATGTGCTTGTCTCTAGACCTTCAACTATTAGGCGTGAACATGTGGTGTCACTCTAATCTTACTGGTGTCCCAAGTAGGGTCCCTATAGGTCAATTCAGGACTCAAAAACGCCTTGGTTTTATCCAAGACCGTAATATCTATATAATCACATGCATTGTAGGAAATTCTATACCCTTTTCCAAATCTCACATCACGACTTAGTCCTACTGACCAAGGATTTTTCTATCTAATATGTCACGAAACAAATGTCCTATATCACATATTCATATAATGATATCACAATCCTATAACATATAGGAAAACCCCTATCTATCAGACCCTCTGTTCAATTAGTATCCTCTTTTTTCACCTTCTTGGTTAGAGCTCAATATTGATGTGTTTGGTGATCTCCCTTTGGGAGATTTTTGTGCTTTATTTGTGTATGGACCCAGTTTTTTAAGCTCTATCTTGTTGGTCTAGGATATTCTGTGGGGATGTAATCAGGTAACTCTGACTATATGGATTATTGTTGGTATAAGCACATAAAGGTGTCTATTGTTTTTTGTGATCTCATAAAGGGGTGTGATTAGTGTTCGAAGTCCTAGGATTTCATAAATTATTTACCATTTTTATAAATCCAAGTCATTTTTAATCCTTTCTTTTGGAAGTTTAGATCATTTATGGATATTTGGGGTAATTTATATTTTTTATGATCATTTATTATAGGTTTTGAATCATTAATGACCCTTTTGATGAAAATGGTATTCGTGATGGATGGTTTCATATTGAGAATTATTTCTTTATTATTAAATATATTTATCTTGTTTATAATTTTGTTGGATTTGGTTTTAACATGTGAAGCCTCATTTTAATGGAAGTATGTTGATTCATTATAGATATTTGTAAATGTAATAAATTTATGTTTTCTTTATAAATTTATTGTGTAATAGTTTAAATAATAAATATAATTTCATTGATAAATGCACTGAGAAATATATTGATTATTTCAATACATTGAGAAACATATTATTGATTCTTTAAATGTGTTGATTATTTCAATATATTTATGTATTATTGATTATTTTAATGTGTCTTATATATTTTTTATTATTTAAATGTATTGATAAATGTATTATTTCTTTCAATGTGTTGTTTTCCTTGGTCAAAATGTTGATTTTTTCTGTTTTGGTGAGAATCAATGAATGTTGATTCTTTATTTTTAACATGGGTTTTTTCCTTGAATATTGATGATATATTTGATGACCTGGTAAAACTTTTAGTGTAACTATTGTATTGTTCTAGCTATAGTTTTTGGGGTTACATAACCTAATTCTTTTTTTTTGTAATTCATTATATAGTAGTGGATTAAACCTCTACTAGATATAATTTTTTTTCTCGGTAGTTTAAACTTCTACTATATTCTGGTATTCTTTTTAGTGAGGTGGTTAAAACCACTACTAAATATGAAAACAATTTACATATTGATGGTTTAATTTGTATTAGTGGTGATTTTTTTGGGTAAAAAGCTCAGAGTTAAGAGGTTGCTAAAAACTGCCACTGGATCTTAGTTACTTTTTAAGTGAAAATCACCTCTAAAACAAAAAACCGCCACAAAATACAAGTTCTATGACACTTTCTAGAAACTTCCATTTAATGGATGGAACCACCACATGTTGAATGTCAACACATCTTTTAGTGTTGGTTTTTTTAAACCATTGAAGAACCATCTAGCATGGGTTTAACCCATCTATAAATGGTAATTTTGTCATAGTGTAATAACCTAATTTAGTTTATGCCATTATTTAGAAATGCATTCTAGTATAAGTGACGGAAATTGAATGAATGTGTATATGCCATGTAGGAATTTACCTCTAAAGAAAGATAACAATGTTGGTTTCGGAGTTACAATTAGTGTTGAGAAACGTATAACTATACTGGCATAGCTTACTCAGGTTATGAATAACAACCTTACCATATGAAGAATCATGAACCACAATGTGGATGTTCAATGTTAGACAACTTTATCCAATAACAACCTACATTATTTAATGGGAATAAAAAACTATTTTTATCAGTGTAGTGGATAAGTTCATTAGTGAAAATATTTCTCACTTTGTGATGTAACAAAAGGGAGATGTTTACAATAGCAGTGTATCATCTATCAGGATATGTTTATCAATGGTGGGAATTGTTTCAAAACACAAAGGAGAAGGAAGATATTGAAAATATGGAATGGTGGTATTTTAAGGAAATTTTCCTAGAAAAATATATTCCTCACGATCAATGAGCGAATATTAACAGTCCATATGGGAGCCTAAGGAACATATGATGAAGAACTACCCAAATCATTTTATAAGGTGACAATCTAGATATTTCAAGGACGAAATTTTTTTGTAGGAGGAGAGAATGTAACAAACCAAAAATACATAAATGAAATTTCCCTTCTTATGTTTGTTTTATATAGTATGAATCATATAAAACCACACATAGAACACAATAAAATATTTATTAATGAATAATGAATGAAATAAGAGGTATTTCTAGATGTTAAGGAACATATACCGATGAAATAGTAACTTGTCCTTAGGAATAGTAATATAAACCATATTAATAGTAAATTGACCTAACAAATAATAACCTCACCCATGAAATTATAAATAAAATTTAAGTATCTCATTAGTGAAAGTATGATATAATTATATCATAGTAAAAGTAAGTGAATATTTTAGAAATTAATATTTAACTGTTGGTATTTTTATAAGTCATAAATATTTAAATACAATTTTATAATTAAAAATTTTTTTAAAAGAAAATTAATTTTCATAAAAGTGATACATAAATAAATATTTTTTTGAATTGTGGATTTAGGATGATTTTATTATACCTTAGTTAATTTTTTTAAGTGTTATAAAATTAGTTTTAAATTTGAAATTTGTTTTTTATGAAAATAATTATTTTATTTAAAAACGAAATTTAAAATATTTAGAAAATTAATTTGATAAAATGGATTCCATTTTTTTAATTCTACACATTAAAAATGGTTATGGTGAATTTATTGATTTTACTAAAATACATGAATTTTTGTGAATAGTAAAATATGGTAATTGACGGTATAAATATTTTAGAAGCTAAATAAAATATTCCTTGAGTCATCAATAATTTAAGAACCACAATCTAGAAATTTCTTTCATTATTTTAATATATTTTATGATAATGCTCAAACTATTCATAATATTCATCCAAATTAATAAACAAATGAAGTAAATATTAAAAAATCACTCCTCTCATACTCTATAAATTTCACCCCTCATTCCCTCTTCTACTCCCTCATCTAAGCCTTGAATATTTTCATATTTCTACCCATATCCACTTCGATAGTATCTCCCCACATTTATGTTCTTTGGGTCTTTCCAAAATACCAAAATCCCTTTCCCTAAGGAGGTTCTCAGGGAGGATAATTCAAGAGGTAAACCCTCATCCTTTTTTCATTTAATTTCATTTCATGTTATTTTATTCCCTTATACTCTCCTCACATACTCTATCCAAATGAGCATGATAACTCCAGTATCATATATATACTGGAATTATATCATTTTAATGGAGTATTCCTCATAAAAATCCTTTCTCTCTATCTCTCTTATATTTTAAAAAAGAAGTCATCGTCCGAGAGGTGTTGATTTACAACCTTTGTGGATGACGGACCTTAGTTCCTCAATTTATCCTTCAAGGCTAGTCAGGAAACCATTTTTATGGTTGAAAAATATTATAAAATATGTATTATCTATTATTTAATGTTCTAAAAATCATTAATTACATAATACTAATTTATATGCCAAAAATAATTCTAGGTGATCGAAATATAATCGTAACAATCTAAACGATTATCATTAATGTTTTATCTAATAACTCATCTTCATAAAATATAAAAAAATTAATTATATATCCATCTAATAGTCTGTGTTTTCATCAGTATCAAAAAAATTAAATTATGAATAATTATATCCATTCTACATGAACATCCATACTCATATACAAGTATACTGATCGTGAAAACCGTGGAAATAAATACTCCAGAGTGATAAATTTGTATATTATAATTAATAAAAAAGGTCATTAATGAACTTAATAAAATTACAATAAATCAAATAAATTTAAAAAAAAATTATTAATTAATTAATTAATGGATTTACATTGATTATCTAGGACATTAAGTTCAAGTGTAGAACTCAATCATACATAAGGTAAGGATATCTTCCCGAACATCCATTTTCTTTCAGGTTACTCTTTTTCTTTATTTACCCAATTTAAATTAATAATTATTCTTATTTACTATTCATAAATTCTTTGTAAATTTTCCTTATATATGTACCAATCAGAATCCTTCTTTATTTTATGGTTATTTACATGTTTTAAAAGGATCTTTCTTATGTTCTTCCAGATAAACAAGCCTGATTTAAGGGAACTTCTTGAATTCTTACCAAATTTTAAGTGTACTATATATTCTATTGTTAGACAACTTTATTTTTATAAAATAACTGATTTTATTATGAAAAAATATTTGTAGTTCACTACTAGTTTATTACAGACATTTTTTCAAAAAAAAACTCTTCTTTGTGAAGTAAAAGAGTATTTTTCTCAAGAATTACTCGATGATTTTATAAGAGTATATTCATGTATTTCAATAGTCTTGTTGATTATTATGTTTAATTGGTATTTATATTTTATGATATAATCTACCATATTGTATTTAATGGTTTATTATTTTTTTTATTTTGGATGTGCTATCTTGATATCATTCACCATATTACTCTGAATGATTAGTGCTTATATTTAACGATTGGGGGAATTTATTTACATTACATGTGTTAATTTCAACAAGAATGTATATTTTGATTATGTTTCACCACATTCATATGAGGAATGAATTGGACTTTCTAAGAGTCAAGTGGGGGACTTCGTAGCCCCTCGGTTCATCGGTAGCTCTCATGGGACAAACTAGTTTGTCTTTTTACCTATTTATATATGGTCTTGGAATGAGGCATTAATATTGTGGTTATGATGTCCTACATTATACATTCCCTAATTATGAAACAATTAAGTGATATTCCATGTGATTATTTTTCTAGTATAACATCCATGGTTATTTTTATGATGGAATTATTTATAAATGTTTTTATTCCTACCTTATTATTCTCAAATTTATGTGTTAATGGAATGTGTACTTTTATTTATTCACAATGAATTATTATATATGCTTCTTCTATTTTATATACCCTTACTGAACATCAAATATCTCCCCTTTATTATGTCTTATTTTTCCTTAGTATGTAAAGAAATATATTATGAATGACCTATAGGGATAATCTAGGAGTTATGGATGTTTATAATGGAATTTACGTAATATATATCCTTTAAAGTTGTAATTTCAAACTTATATATGTATCTTTTTTTCAAAATATATTAAACTATTTGGTTCTTCAGGATGAATCTTCCTTATTTATATCACAATATAATAAAATAAGCCACCATCTCTGAGGAATTGGGGTCATGGATCTATATCTAAAGTCATTTATTATCATACAAATCCTATCCAAATCTCCATAAAAAATACATCCTTTCATCATAAAATCATCCCTTTGGTTATAAAGTCAACTAAGGAATCCCTTTGTTGATAACCCAAAGGATTTACCCAAATAAGAGGTAATATCATTCCACAAACTCTTTTATTTTATTTTCATTATACACCCCCTAAAATCTTCATATTTCACGATTTTATAATAAAATAAGTATTATAAATATAATTATATGTTTTTATTCTCTATTTTTTAACCAACACTTTTACACACATTCATCAAATGGTTAACAAACTTATTGTTTGTGTACGTCTAGCTACCGCCTCACAAAATGATGTCATTCATTTTTCTTTTACCACCTATCATGGTTAGGAATTATGATAGAAAATATGTTTTTATATGATATTTATGTTTTCTTAATAATAAAATAATTTTTATATGATGCATACCTTCATGATTTCAATTTTGTTTAAATATGATAACTTCGTTTGTGGATGTGTGGACTACCACCTCCTCAAAAGTGACGAGATTATTTCACACCTGAAATGGAAAGTATTAAGGATGAGTTTAGTAAACTTATATGATAAATATGAAATAATAATTATACTATAATTATATTTTATGCATATATACATGTATTTAATTTAATTTATTTCTTTAATAATGATAGAAAAATGGAAACAACGTTCATCTGTACGTACGGCTTACCATCTCCATGAACGGTGTATTTTATTTCCTATTTATAATTTTTATAGATTATTATAAATATTAATATAATGAATATATTTTATTTGTTTCAAGTTTCAAATTCTATAAATAATTAAATCATTATCTAATTAGGAGTATCAATAATAACAAGTCAAAACAAATACGATAAACAAAGCGGTTATTACCCGAAACACTTCTTTAACATGGAATTGTTTATAAAATGGTAATATAAAGTAATAAGTGAAAAATATATTGTATGATATATAGTAATATAGTACTTTGATAGATTTATAATAATCTTATATTTATATTATAGGAGTTTTTAATGTGTACAAATAATGTCCAGACTTAAGGTAAGAGTTTTCTCATCTCACTTTTATTTCTATGAGATATGTTCTCTATTCACCAATTATTCTTATTTTGTGGTGTATATACTTCCAATGAATGTATTAAATGATGATTATTATTAATTTTATGGGTATTTAAATATCCAATCAATGATATATCTTTCATGGGGTTTATGGTTAAAAATTTACAAAATAAGTAAAGTAATTTTGTCTCAATTTTCCTTCTTTGAGACGCATACCATGTTATGCACCTATATTTTCTTATGTGGTGTACATAATATCTTTTGGAATGTTATATCATTAATATAACTATTTTCAAGACATTATAATCCCCATTAAATGTTATTATCTCATGGTTATTATAATTTAATGTTACCAAAGTGTTAAGACTTTATTATTATAATCCCATCATTTATCAGGAATGCATGTGATTATGCTTCCAATGATGAACTAATATAATCCATCTCTTAATAACTAAATTTAATTTTATTATCCTATGGTTATTAATGTTATATTTAGGTAATGTTAACATTTTTACACTCTTTGGTACTTAAGATATTTAAGAAAATATTTTATTAAAATACGAATTTATTTCTTCTTTCGTTCAAAAATATATGTTATTTTAAAACCGTTTTTACTAAAAAGGTTTTAAAAATGTTTTTAATACTTATTTATAAAAATTAAATTTATTTTTAAATATAAAAAATTATAATGTTTTCAAGCTTCCTTTATATATTTCCATGAAAAAATGTTTTCATAATGTCTTCAAGGTTATTTTTCAAGAAAATGTTTTCAAAAATTTTATGTTTCAAAAATAATTTTTTAAAAGAAGAAAGGATATTTTCTTTTATAAATTCTTAAAATGATTTTAAATATTAATTTATATGTTTTTGAATTTTTTTAAAGAAAAATATTTTGAATGTACTCTGTGTTTAAAAAACTTAATTTCAACGAAAGGTTATTTTCCAAAAGAAGTTTTCCAAGTGATATTTCAAAATCCTTCTTCATATAATATGGAATATATTGATATAGTTTATGATTTATTCAGAAATTGATCCAAGAATACCATTAATATTATCTCTTGAATGGTTTATGGTTTTATTTCATTATGTTTATGACACCGGTTTCTCTTCCACGAGTTGAATGCTTTCAAAACCCGCTTATTTTCATAGGTAATTCTTTGAGGAAATGATTATGAAACCTATCTATTTTCAATAGGATATGATGACATGAAATTTTAATGATACCCATTTAATTTCATGGGTTATGGTATTCTATCTTTTTATGGTTCATAATATGATTAATGTGTTTTTATCTTGTTAAACATGCTTGTATGATTTCAATATGTAACGAGTGGGACCTATATCTCCCTCTAATGCATTGGATTAATGAGATCAAAGGTTACATAGGATGGAATCCCAATCCAGAATCAAGAGGGTACATAGGAGGTCATCTCAACCTCAAAACAATAGGGTATATAAGAGGGCATCCCAAGTACAAAATAAGATGGTACAAGATAGGGAATCCCTAGCCAAAAACAAGAGGGTACACGGGTGGGAATCTCAATCCCAAAATAAGAGGGTACACTGGAGGGAATCCTTAGCCCAAAACAGGAGGGAATCCCAAGATCGAAGCAAGAGGGCATCTTAATCCCAAAACAAGAGGGAATCCCAAGCCCAAAACAAGAGGGTACATGAGAGGTTATCCCAAGCCTAATGTGTTATGAAGGTCTTTGTAGGTATCATTAACATAGGATTTTCCATGCTTATGTGTATTCCATAATTACATGTTGTATTCTTATGTTATGATCTCATAGATTATGCTCTTGATTTCCTTATGATTCATGTCTTATGAACTACCAATATTTATTCCATGACTCTTGATTATGATCTTTCATATGCAGGGTATGATTTTATCATGTTAAGATCATGTTCTAGTGCCCTTATTCTCATGTTATAGTTACCTATCTCCCTTTTTTTACCCTAATTGAGCATATGAGGTCACCCATTTCTTATGTTTCTTTTCCCCATGTTCTGAAGAATGGTTTTTGGTAGGAAAACTAAAGGGGAAGATCTTTAAGGGAGATTTAGAATATCATTCACCAAGATATAAGCTTATGTTTCCCAATTTTCCAAGAAACTAAACTATTACAGTCCTTGGGAATATAATTTTGTAATGTTCTAAATATTCATCTAAAATGATGCAATGTCCATTTATATTAATCCTCAGTTGATATAGTTTTAGTGGTATTAGTTTTATTATGTCTAAGTACTTATTTTATATCTAATGTAATATAGATTGGATTCTTACACTGTTTTTTATGTTGGAAGGATTAGTATATTATATTCATTTCATCTGTTTATGTCAAAAGACAAATCAGTTTTTTCTATGGTGAAAAAATTCACAAAATATATTATAATTTGATCTATAATAGTATATTTTTTAGTTTAAATTCACTTATGTATTTTGATTATATATCAATCAAAATTTCATGGATTTGTATGAAATTTATCATGTTAGATAGCTAAGAGATTTATTTAAATTTAATTATTTTTGGAGGAAGTCTAAAAAATCTCATTAATGGTCCAAAAATTCATTGAATTTGATGCAATAGATTATGGATTTTAGAGTTTACATATTTGGATAGCTAATGTTGTTCAATGTTTTCAAGAGATACACATAACTGAATCGAGCACAAAATGTTGATATATAAATCAAAGACATTTACATTTATTTTTTTATTGAACATGGTAGGATAAAAAGGTTATTTTGATTTTCAATAAAATATATATTGTTATGTAATGTATTTTTTTGAGTTGTAGGTTTTCCAAAAAAAAATCTTTTTTAAAGATATCAGAAGATGTGTAAGTTGGATAGTGTTTATTATTAATCCATTGGAAAGGTGTCAAATTTTCCTAAATATAAGACATTAAAGAAATTAGTTGAATCAGTACTTAAAAGTCTAAAAATAATAGAAGTTTATGCTGGAGATATGTTTAGATTTTCAATTGGTTTTATCAGGAAAATTTATTTAATATGTTTTTGAAAAAAAATTAAAAAGATATAGGGTTCCCGATATTTTAAAAAATAGGTCTAGATAAGCATGACCCACATCTACGCTTCTCCACTCGCCAGGATGCATAAATGGGTTTCACGTTTCATGTGTGTGTTTTCTAATGGAAGGGTGAACCTCATTCACACTTCCACTAGAATTTTTTTAATTATAAATAATACTAAATAAATAGATATAAATGAACATCTAATTAAATTTTGAAATATAGATTCACAAATTTTAATAAAATTTAATTAAATGTTAATATATACTAATGAAATATAATTAATTATAAAATATTCAATATTTTTAAAATATCAATAAATATAAATAAATTTTAATACATATTAATTAAATAATCAAAAATATAAATAAAATACAAACAAATATTAATAAATATCAACAAAATATTTTATCAGCATTTATAAATATTTATAAAAATTAATTAAATATTCATAAACGTTAAGAAAATATTAATAAATATTCATGAATATATATAAATATCAATTAAATAATAATAAATATTCATAAATTTCAATAAATTTTTTAATATGTTGAGGGCGAAACCCTCTAATTAAGATTACAAATATCAATTAAGTATTTATGAATATAAATATATATATTTATTAAATATTAATAAATGTTAATAATTATTAATAAATATTCATGAATAATAGATATCCATTAAAAAAATATTCATATAAATATTAATTAATATTATTAAATATTAGTAAATATGATTATTTATAAATATTTATTAATATCTAGTAATATCAAGTTATATTTTTTGATATTCCCAAATATTTGTGAATAATAAATTGATATCTAGTCATAGTTAATTATATTATTACTATTTAATAATTAATTTAAGATGATTATTTATTATATTAATATGTAGTATTATAATCCATATTATATATAATAAAATAATCAATATAAATTAATTATTAAATAGTAATAATATTTATTGTATTAAAAATAATTAATATTATTAATATTTAATAATAAATTCAAGAATATTATTTATTATACATAAATATATAATATTACTAAGTGATACTATGATTAAAAAATAGTAATTATCAGTATTACTAGTGCATTTATTAATATTAATGTTTCTTAGCTGTTGAAAATTATTTTTATGAATTTCTAATGATATCAATTATATGATCTATGTAACATTATATAATACATTAGAATGTTTTTAAATTATGTATAAATAATGTTTTCAAAAACACACAACATGTATCATTAATCTAATATTAATCTAATCTATGTTTGTGGCCTAGATGCTTCTTTGTCTCATAGCCAAGTGTATATATGATCTGCTCATGTTGTGTCTGTCTACGTCTTTTCTCAAGCGTATACTACTCTTGTATATCATCATCGGCACCCACCTTCGTATCATCCTATGTGACAAGAGGTGGATGTACATTCTTGTTGCCTATACCCTATCATGCCTCTAAGGATAGTGGATACTTGTTGGAACTCTCACCAACATATAAACAGGTTGGTTGTTGTGTTGTGGATGTTTGGAAAGAAGATTCTAATAAAGTGTACATATCAGTCCATTCAAAACATATATATGTGCCTTTTGCTGTGACTGAGAAGCTGTAGAAGCATCTATCTAATAATGATGAACACCCTCTTCTTGTTCAACATTAGCATCCATAACAGGATCTTCACCCCCTTCCACATCTATATCAGGCTCAACATCCTCAGCATCATGTGGCAGACCAAAGAAAATATCATGATAAATCTCATCCATGAGAGGAACCAACTTTGTCATAGTCATATGAAAATATTTTTGGTCAAATGTGCATCCCTCTACTGGATCAGAAATGTAAAGGAGATGGGTTATACAAGTATCATGTGAAAACAAATTCTTTTTCTAACTAATGTTGATAAAAAATGTGTTGAATAATGGAAATAATAATGATTACCAAATCATGAAATGCCCATCTATTTCGTGTAAGAAATATTAATGGGGACCTACAGTACCGTGACACATAATCCAACAGATTTAATAAATGAAAATGTATTTTCCCTGCCCCTCGTAATCGAGACTTGTGTCCTATGTCCCATAGATCAATATATCTTGTATGATACCTCCTCCAATCAATGTCTCTCTTCCCTAACATATTCATGTAATTAAGTTAAGGTAACTGACTGGGAGGTGTAGGAATAGGTTGAAGGAATCCAAACTTCCTCATAACTCTATCTGTCTAATGCCACTCAACAATTTAAAAATGAATCAAAGGAACCATGAATGAGCTGGTAGAAATAATCACCGTACAATACTGTGGAAGTCTCTAGATGATATCATCATTATAAGTAATACATGTAATATAAAAACAAGAATAAATAGTTAATTAATAAATTAATTCATGTATAGTATAGTATAAATATTTAACTATATAAATCATAACCACTTATGTCGTCTGGTCGAAGACTGTGAAGAATAAGTTTTAATCATGGACATCATATTTGGATGTATTTGAATGTAAATTTTCCTAACTCCACTTATAGATAACATTGTTATAATTATATTTCCTGATAAAAATTTATACAATTTAGTTTGACATTAGAAGGAGGGAATAACAAACCATTATCCACATGGATACTCCACTATAATATCTTTAGGCAATGCCACACAAACATGGTGAGATATGTGAGGGATGTCCTCCCAAATCCACATCTGTAAAAGAATAACGCATCATGTGATCTACACCTTAACAATGTGATAAGAACTCATAGAAATCTGTATGTATATATGAGACAGGAATACCCCTAGCTATTCCGACATGCCTGTTATAGGTCCTCTAGTAAAGTTAAATACATTAGATGTACAAATGTAGTGGAATGGTCAATAAAAATTGTGCCACCGATCAGCCTCAAAATGTATGCTTGTGAAAATCACAATACGGTGATCTCATCGACATCCTCTACTAGATGTGAGATTTTATATTATATCTAGATCATGAGAAATCTACAACTGATGATGGGTCTTCCATCATCATGGACCTCAATTCCTAGTAATCTATGAATAATCTCAAACCAATCTTCTTCGACTCGGCCGATCATTACTGAACCTTCGATGTGGAGGCCCAACAAATGGACACATCTTATAGTTTAATATTCATCTCCCCGTATATAAAATGGAATTTATGTTACTCTAGACTCTATCTCTCTATGATAAAACCAGTGGGTTGATGGTGAACAATGGTGAATTCGCACATTGCAATTCCATAGAACCCAACACGATGAAGATGGGGTGTGATAGCGGGAGGTGGTATAGCATGATGGAAATGATGAGATCTCTGTAAACTCAAAGGAGGCACTGTACATCCCTCTAAAACTAGTTGTGAAACATGAGTATCCTGGTATGTGAGAAATAGAGATCCTTTTATCTACACAAATGATATCATTGTTACTTTTTTATAGTGAATTAAATAAAAATTGTAATTTTCTTAAAAAACTACAACAAGAAAAAAATATTGTAGAAAATTAGCATGTATAATTTAAAATTATGATGAAAAATATGTAAACAAATATATGTGGTTGGTGTATTTGTTTTAGTCTATGAATTTCTTGTTTTATTGATCTCTAATGAAGTTTTATTTATTCTAATTTTTTGATATAAATTAACATTGATGAAAAACCCACATGGAACATGTGGATGTAGGATATATTCATTTTCACTGTCTGTTTATTTCTTTAATAGTTATAGTATCACAAAATTAATTCTGATATAATCCAAAATTGAAAAAACCCAAAGTTGAAAAAAATACAAAAAAAGAGAAATTCATAAATAAAAGGATTCATTATTTAAATGTATGCATACGAAATAAAATATACAAATTCATGATAAAACATATAGACTAGATCATGGATGATGGGAAATAGAGCTCTATCTAACAACTTGGGGAGATCATTTATGAGTACGTCCTACTATGTAACAAATTCTACTTTGTAGTCCCCTTCCCCATTGTTAAGGCTAGTCCATCTCATTTCTGATTTGAGTAGACTTTGGTCTTCCCTGGGGGTGAAACCTAGTAATATCAATCCAATAAATTAAAAATGAATGAAATTTAAAAAAAACATAAAAAAAATTAAGAAACCTATAAATATCCGGGATAACAGTCATTTGATCAACATGTAATGATATAGAATGAAAGTCACCAAAAGGCATACAATATGCACTATAACTGTTAACCAGAGTTTTCATGTGATACATTTTGTCAACATAGGGTTCATATAATATGTTTACCAATGATAGGCTACACTTACATGTGAACAGAGATATCTCAATGCTTGGAGTTTTCCACAATCATAGTACCTATTATCCAACATGACCACTAGCACTCAACCAAATTTTCATGTAACTTGGTTGTAGAACTCTCTTTCTTGAAAGCAGCTCTATACCTGGTCAATTGTTATAACACACAATCCTAATGCATCATGTAGTATCAAATAAATTTCTCTTTGTAAATGCTAAGTAAAATGCATTCAATTTTCCATGGGACAATTAAAAAATGTAGTGAACACATCTTTAAAATGTCTTCTGCACTAACCCTATGATCAATAGTTTACACACACCCTTGATGACCCCATTTATGCACTCCACTATATTATTGGTCATATGGCCATATCTCTTTCCACCATCACATGATAATGACCATTTTTCCTTTTAAATCTACACCATATATTCAGAAAAATATTCTTAGCACTTAGAATCTCTTAAATACTTTGATCAAACCTTTCTTGTTGGGGATTAAAAGCCGAAACCATTAGTTAACAATGTATTAAAAAGGATATTAAATTTTCTTTCAAAAAAAATTAGTTTATAAAAACGTACCCAACTTGATGATTACCTTATTTATTTCCTCATCTCCAAAATGATTATACACATTACTTACAATGTGTTTAATGGAATATCAATGTTAATAATTTGGCTCTCTCAATGAAACCCCATTAGTATTTAAAGTATCTATAATTGCTTGATGAATATCAGATATCAGACACACTCCCTGGTTTTATGTGACATTAATACGTATACATGGAAAAAACTAACTCCAGGATTCAAAATTATCATTTTCAATAATAGAGAATAAAGATGGTAGAGGATAATGATTACCATACTATTTGGATGAAATAAGTAGAACACCTTTATACTTTCTATAGAGGAAGGTTCCATCAACCTGAATGAACTATTTACAATAGTAAAAATAGTGATAAATTAACTAAATGCCCAAAACATCCTATATAACATCACCTTTGATCGATCAACTCAGTTATTGGGGAAAACATACTCAACAAATTCCAAATGATAAATAATATGATTGTTGAGAGATAACAATTCCATAAGTTATGGAAACATTTCATAAAATTCACCCTAATCACCATACACTTTAACAATTGTCTCTATCTTTTTATTCCATGTTTGTTGTGGGATATCTTATAGTTAAACACCTATTGTATTCATTCCTAATCAAGGACCATGGGAATGGCCTAACAAATTTGTGTCATCTCTACAATAATTGTTGATATAAACTCTACATAAAGTGAAGAGTGATCCTGCGACAATCATAGATGTACACAAGTGTGTGGGCCTTCTAATTATGTTATCTTCCAATATGGATAAAATTGATCATATATTTCCCTCAATCAGAATTTACATTATGGCCTATATTTTTCACATAGAATGATATATTTTTTCTTCTTCGACTCATCAAACACAAAATTGAAATATAACACTACGTGATATTGTTTTATCACATTTTTCATGGAAACAATACTTTCAAACTCCTTCCCAACATAGATAGTGTTATCAGTTGATGCAGATCTATTCCCTATACTTGTAGGGAATTCAGAAGCCAGTGTGATTTCATCATTATCAAAATATTATTCATAATATATTGCTTCAACAAAGTAATTCAATAATAAAGGATGATTATAACTAATTGGTGTGTGCCTATCTATCATAGGAACCTAAGAAGGTTCATTCCCCACATCCACCACTCCCACATAATCTCTTAATGCCTCAGAAGATACTTAAACCTCATATAAACTGTCATTCAGTATATCTAGAGTACACAAAGGGATGTCTTTTACATTTCCTTCCAAATTTTGATTATCTTATTCATAATTTAGTTCTAACATAGGAATAATATGAGGAGGCAATGAATGAGAGTCTTGTGAAGGATCGACTTCTACAAAGCTCACAAAACATGGTTTTGCAATAGTAGGTTGAACTACATCAATGTCAGAAATTACCACATATAATTCCATCAGAACATTAATACATTCTTTCTTAAATAATGAAAATGCATCCATCTAATCCTCATCAGCGACAAGAGGGTACTCGATGTGCCATAAATGTTCAAGATATCAAATATTTATATATGTTGTTGAATTAATTGATTGACCATCCCTTAGTTTTAATTGGCTATTAATATTATTCTGAGTTTAATCCAATGTCACAAAATCATGATAATTTTACACTCTTGCATGTGGAAAACTATAGCTAAAACCATGCTCTGTGTAAATTACCTAACCATTGTAATATATTTTTGTAGATACCTAGAAAAAATAAATAATAAAATATTATATACTACATGTAATTTTTAAATTATTTAAATTGGTTGTGGTTGAATAGTTGAATTGATCTTGATAATTTTTATATGGATTGTGTTATAATTATTTGATAAAAAACCCAAAACCTAAGGGGCTCCTTGAATGTTTATTATCTCAGATTTCACATACCATTAATCTCTTCTCAGACATGGAGAAAAAATTCATCTTTAAACGGAAACAATTCTTGATGAACACCCTTTTATTGCAATGATAATCACATGAAAGTGAGGGGGACTAAGGGTTTTAGATAAATAGAAATTTTTAAGAGGACACGTAGGTCCTTACATGCTTAGAGTGAGGGATGACATGTAGACCATCAATGAGGGAAAACATAAAATTAGTAAAAATTATATCACTTGAAAAAACTACGACATGAATTTTCAATCATACATTGGTTTTTCATCTCAATATCATCCAATAATTATAAATTAAGTAATAATATATAAAAAACTAAACATGAAATTTCAATCATACATTAAACAGTAATCTAAAGATCATTAAACATTATAGATTGCTAACATGTTTGTTTGATATATTTTTTATGTTCAAAATCTTGTCAATTTATATACTATATTAAATATTGAATATATATATATATATATATATTTAATCAGGAGGTCAGGAAGATTTTTACTGTTACATGTGAAAAACTATAACTAAAACAGTTATCGATATAAATAAACTCACTGTTGAAGTATGTTGACGGTGATTTTATTACCAAAGTAAATTTAATAAAAAATTATATATTTTTATAACACATCATCAAATATTTTATAAATTTTAGTTATTTTTGAATAAATTATGATGACTTTATATTGAGACTGATTCTATTGATTAGTTTATCATTATCTGATAAACTAACCAAACCCTATGGGTGAACTCCTAGAGTCTCTATTATTGTATATTTCTGAAACCACCAGTCTCCTTTCAAACAACAATACCATTGTCGAACACCACTTGTCAAACACCACTTGTCAAACACATCTTTTAGGATGCCTCTTTTCAAACTCATTTTTAATAAAAAGTTACTCGCATGAAAGTGAGGGGGTCTAGGGGTATGAAATACGATATATTTGTTTGTAAGAAATAAGTTCCTTACAATCCTAGAGAAGTATGACTCACATGTCATCCACTTGGAAAACAAAATTTAATTATTACAAATTATATAACCACATAATAAAATACATGCAATTTTAATTATCTATTGGTCAATTATCTCAAGATCAGTCATCACATAATACTCTTAACATTTTTTTGGTATGCTAATTATGTTCTACATATTATAGAATGTTCCCTATAACTATTTGTAATATATAAAAAAAATATTTACATCTAATTTCAAAAAAATTAACTTTCCAATGTGTGTATGTATGTATATATTTAATAATAACATTTATTAAATTTATTCAGAAGTAATATAATTTAAACTTACAAAATAACCATTAAAACATTGTACACTTATGTTATTTTCAATTTTATAAAATTTCATACGTATATATAATATTTTTCTTAATTTTTAAAATTTTTAAATTATAAGTAAAAATATTTTATACTTTATTAATTGAAGAATAATTATTTATAGTTAACATAATGAAAAAATTTACTTATAATAAATGTTTTTTATACTATTAACAAAAAAAATTACATATATATATTTAATAAATTTATATATGATACCTAATATATCTAATATATTTTTAATAATATATATATATATATATTCAATTACCTAGATCTATGGAATATATACATTTAAAAAAAATATTATTTCCATAAATATAAATTACATTTTATACATAACATTTCAATTATATAAATTGTTGAGTTAATAAGTTTCCTTATGACTTTTCCATTCCTTAATGTTTTGAAAATCACTCATATTTTCTTGAGAAAAATTATCTTTCTCTAAGAAACATTCTCTTGATGAAATTTCCCATTTATCTAAGAATGTTTATTTCTTTAACAATGTTTATCAATGTATTATCGAATGTTTTTTTTTGAACCAAGTCTAACCATTTTTTCTTAAGTCAAAAATTGCATCTTTACCTAACTCAGAATCTTACAGTTCCTTAAACTCTGATTTCTATAGAAATCAGAACCTGATTTCTCCTAAAATAGGACTATGATTTCTCTTGAAATCATACATTGATTTCTTCTGAAATTACACACTGGTTTCTTTGGAAATAAGACTTCAGTTTATTCTAAAATTGGACTATGATTTCTCCTAAAATTATACTCTAATTTCTCATGAAACAGACTCTGATTTCTCCTAAAATCATAACAGATTTCTCCCAAAATCACACACTAATTTATCCTGAAATCTGACATAGATTTCTTATGAAATCAGATTTTGATTTCTTCTAAAATTGGACTCTGATTTCTTTATAAATCAGATTTTGAATTCAAAATAATTTAGAGATTGATTCACTTTTATTTCAGAATTAGATTGTTAATATTTTTGACTCTGATTCTCACTTTCTTATGAATTTGATTCAATAATTTTCTTTCAATTAACTCATTTCCATAAAGTAACAATTCATTTTATAGGATCCTAAATTTGATAAATTTTCTTAAGCATGTCAATGTTTCTCATGTTTTATTACATGAAACGATGTCATACAATCTATTTCTAACTAACCATTAGCTGAGTGACATGTGTATAGGTCCCTTCGATATTTAAGAAAAAATATGACTGTTGGAGGAGGAAGTCGACCATTGGAGTTCATGCCTATAAATACCCAGCCATTTAAATGAGATTAGTGTTAGAGTGGATGTTAGAGTATTTACTACGAGCTTTAAATCAAGAGTTGATTTTTTGGAGCTCTATGTTAAAGATGTGAAAGATTTGCTTTACATACCTTCTGCAAATGTTGTGAACAACTTGTTAAAGTTTTGAACATCTTTTTCATCCTGCATAGTGTGAGTATGGTTGTATCTAATCAATCGAGGTCTTTTAGGGATAGGAAGATAGAGGTACCAATCATCTTAGAGATCAAGGGCTTATGGGGGAATAACACGACAAATTATTATATTCTTATTGAGGGTTTACCCTGGTGTACATAAGACAGACTTTCTTGAAATTATAAATCAAGGGACCTTTATCCAAAGTTGTCATATTCCCTTCTATTTGGGTTAAAAGATTTTTTATACTTTTCTTTTTTTTGTTACAAGTTTTAATTCAGATGAATTTTTTGTTGAATAAAAAATTATAAATTTCTTATACTTTCTTATACTTGTATAATCTAATACAAATAAGATTCTATACACTTTAAGGTATAATAATTCCCAAAGTAAAATTGTCTTATGTTTCATTATCGGGTCCATCGTATTGGATCATAATAAATTTTGTTTCATAGTTAAGAACTAAAGAGGATTTTTGAATCCATATTGTTTGACTTTTTTAAACCTAGATTTTCTTAAGTATAAAAATGAAGGTTTTTAAACCTATAATTCCCCCCTCTTTTAATTAATAAATATACATATAAATTTCAATATGAAAATTAGTATCATAGCAAGTCTCTGAAATACTTATACTTACATATAAGTTTTCTTGCTCATATTTTCTTTCTTAACTTTACCTGTTCATGTTTTTTCTTAAATGATTTCCTTGTTTATAAACTCTTTCTACTAACTTTTATTCTTAAATATCTTTTTTATTTTTTTATAGAATGACAGGAATGAATGTTTCTTATATAGAAAACTTAAATCCTACCAGAACCCCCTAATTTTTTTTATGGAAATGACTATAAATTATTGAGAGATAGGTTAAAGACTTTTATTATCAATAATAGTGTTGAAAACATTTTTATGTTGACTGGAGACTACAAGATTCGAGACAAGGAAATCAGAAAATTTACAAATCGGGAAAAACAAGAGTATCAGTTTAACTTTTAGGTATGAAATGCTTTATTATATTCTATGAATATAAATATACATAGCTATATTTAACCTTGTGATGTTTCTAATAGCATTCAAAATAAATTTGAAATTACACATTTGGGCACATCCAAGGTTATTGAAAGAAGAAGAGTTATTCTTAGAGTTGAATGTCATGGTTTTGTGTTTCATTATGGAGAACCTGTGTGTAAAGTTCAATAAGTGTTTATGAAAATTGTCAACAACCTTCAATCTATGGGTGATAAAGAACTTGATTATGAGGTTCTTATGGATAATATAATAGATATTATTCCAAATGAGTGGGAATCTAAAAGAATAGAGATTAATGAGAATATGACAGTTTCAAACATCACTCTTGATGAGTTATTTGGGTCTCTTCTAATACATGAAACTAGAATTAATAGAGATGCAGAGACTAATAAGAAAAAGAATGGTAATGGCAGTGTTTATTTAACTACAAAATCAAATCATATGAAATCCAACACTCCTGAATGAATTGCTAAATAAAAATCTAAAAAATCAACTATTATATTATAAGAAAATGATAGTGATCGTTGTAATAATGAAATTTCCAATCTTGCTCGTAAAATGAACAAGATTTTTGGAAAGGAATATTTATAGTATAGATAAAGGAAGAATGATAGAAGGGATGATAAATATTCATATATGACTTGTTATGAAGTGAATAGAGTAGGTCATATCATACCAGACTTTCTTATGCTCAAAAGGAAAGAAAGAAAGGATAGGAATCCATGAAGAAACAAGAATAAGTATTACAGGTCTAGGTCTAAGAAAGTAATAAAAGATAAAAAAACATGGAGTGAAATTGATGGTGATTCTTCATATGAATCTTCTAGATATAATAATATTAGTCTTATAGCCAAAATTCCTACTGAAAATCAATATCTTATGGTTAAGGTAAATAATGATGAATATTTAACAAATATTTCCTAAAATATAAATTTTTTTCTGAAAAGTATTATGAATCTTAAAATGAATAATCTTCCTCATCATAAGATAATGATTTACTTTCTTTTGAAGAAGTATCTAGGTTTTCCAAGTTGCTTGAGAATGAAAATAGTAAGATCAAAAAGAGAATTGATTAGGAAAATTCAGGAATATCTATTTTTACAAAAGAAGTATCAGATCTTTCAAAATATCTTGATCTGAAAATTATTTATTTGGAAAATGTTTCAAAAAACATTAAGGAAGTTAATTATGAGAAGGATAAACATTCTACGGATCTTTAAAATGTTATTTCTATGAAAAAAATTTAGAGACCAACTCAAATTCTAAGATTAATGACTATAAGGATAATAATTTATTCATCATACTATAATATAATATTTTTTCCTTAAAGAAACTTTTTTCAAACTTTACTCATGGAAAGGAAGGTTTTGAAAAAATGTATTAACAACTTCATCCTCTTAGGAATACTTATGGATTTGGTTATTATCATTCAAAACCAGTATTTAGTCACAAATATTTTATAACCCAAAGTTATCCTTTTTTCACTAAGTCTGAATGTGGTGGACATTGGAAGAAAAAAATTTCTTTGAATAAAACCCAATCATAAGGTTTT
Organism: Viscum album; assembly: GCA_963277665.1. Taxonomy (NCBI): domain Eukaryota; kingdom Viridiplantae; phylum Streptophyta; class Magnoliopsida; order Santalales; family Viscaceae; genus Viscum; species Viscum album. The sequence goes on along the minus strand of OY728146.1, from coordinate 173,135,572 downwards.
CATAAATGTTACTTTTCTCGGAAAATTTGGATACATAAGGTTTTACTTTCTAACATTTTCATATCCAAACAAATATGGATTTCAAAAGTCTAATTATTTCTTTTTCAGGAAAACAAAGGAATTTCCAACAACAATATATGGTATATGGATAGTGGATGTTCCTAACACATGACTGGTAAAAAACCTTCTTTGAAAGGATTATCAATTTGAAAGGAAGAAAAGTAACTTTTGGAGATTATTCTCAATGGGAAATTTTTATTATAGGTAACATTGTTCTTCTCAAAAATTATTTAATTTCAAATGTTTTGTTAGTTAATGGTATCAATAACACCCTTATAAGAATAAGTAAATTATGCGATGAAGGTTACCTTGTGAATTTTGGGAATGATAAATATCTAGGGCACAATTCTAAGGAAGTGTTTGTTCTCTCTGCCCATAGGCATGAGAATATTTATACACTTGACTTAGAAGACCCTAAGAGACAAGACATACCTTGCCTTAGTGAAATGGAAGATCAATCTTGGTTATTTAATATAATACAAGGACACTGTAAACTTAGGAAATTATGAAAACTTCCAAATAAAATACTTGTTAAGGATCTATCAGATCTTAGATTTGATTCTTCAAAAGTTTGTGATCCTTGTCCTTATAAAAAGCAACATAATTCAATCTTTAAATCAATTAGTGAAGTCTCAACTTCTGATGTATTACATCTAGTGCATATATATCTTTTTGGTCCAACACAAACTGAATGTATTGGAGGAAAATACTATGTATTTCTTTTACTTGATGATTACACTAGATTTTTCTAGGCCGATTTTCTAGAAAAAAAATATGAAGCCATTTCTTATATTAAATATTTCATAGCCAAATATAAAAATGAAAAAAACCATCCATTGGTAAAAATTCATAGTGATCATTGGGGAGAATTGGAATATTCAGATTTTGAATCTTTTTGTAGTAAGAAAGGTATTACTCATAACTTCCCAGCTCCAAGAACTCCTCCACAAAATGATGTTTTTGAAAAAAGAAACTGAATTATTTGAGAGATAAATAGAACCATTTTGAGTGAATATTATATTTCTAAACACTTTTTGGTTGAATCTATTAGTATTTCTTACTATACTATAAATATATTTTTAATTAGACCATTTCATAGTAAAACACCTAATGAATTGTGGACTTTTCGAAAACCGAAAGATTATTACTTCAAAGTATTTGGATGAAAAGTATTCAACTTGAATACTACAGATAACTTACATCAATTTTAACCCAAATAATATGAATGAATTTTCTTAGGCTATTCCATTAATTCTAAGGCAATAGTGTCTTTAACAAAAATTCTTGTACTGTTGAAGAAACAGTACATCTTATATTTGATGAAAATGATCCTTTTGTTTTTAAACAACGCCATCCTACATCTTAGAATGTGTTTCCAAAAACAAATTATCAAAATTTTATAGAATATTATTCTAATAAAAAAAATACTCAATAAAATATTTCTTAAGTATTTACCAGAGAATATTTGTTACCTTATGTTGATGAACATGTTTTACAAAACCCAAATCAGTTGTTTCTTAAGAATCATCAATGTGATAGTATCATTGGTGATGTAAATGAACCTGTAAGGACTATAAGTTCTCCAATAAATGAAGTATAGAATCTAGCATTTCATTTCTCAATTAGAACCCAAAAGCACTGATGATGCTTTAGGTGAGGATGATTAGATTAAATCTATGCAGGAATAACTAAATGAATTCGTAAGGAACAAAGTCTAAAACATGGTTGAAAAAACTAAAGAAACTTATATAATAGGTGTAAAATAGGTCTTTATAAATAAATGTGAGAAAAATGGATTCATTGTAAGAAACAAAGAAATATTAGTTTCTAAAGGGTATAATCAAAAATAAGGGATAGACTATAAAGAAAACTACGCTCTTGTAGCTAAACTTGAATCTATTTGTATTCTACTAGACTTTCCAACATTTTTTAACTTCCAACTTTTTCAAATGGAAAAAAATGTGATTTCAATAATGGATATGTTCAAGTTACAATTTATGTTGAAAAACCTCCTGGATTTAAAAAAACATCCTGAACATGTTTACAAACATACCAAATCTTTATATGGACTTAAACAAGCTCCTAGAGTTTGGTATGACAGACATACAGGATTTTTTTTACAAAAAAAATTATGTTAATGGGACTACTAATCCAACCCTTTTTATAAATAAAGATAAGAAAAATGTTTTTATTGTTCAAATGTATGTTTATGACATTATATTTGGATCAACTCAACAATCCTTAACTAATTCATTTGCAAATCTTATGAAATCTGAGTTTGAAAAGAGTATGATGGGTGAGGTGACATTTTTTATTGGTTTTAAAATTTCTCATAAACTAGAAGGAATTTATAGTTCTCAACATAATTATATTAAATATATTCTTAATAAGTATGTATATGACAACACTAAAATTATATGTACTCAAATCAGTACCTCAAACACTCTTGATCTTGACAAAGCTGGAAAACCCGTAGATCAAACATCTTTTATAGGTATGATTGGAAGTCTATTATACTTAACAGATAATTTTCGAGACTTAATGTTTTTAGTATGCTTATGTGTAAGATATCAATTGAATCTAAAATAATCCCATTTAAATTTAGTGAAAAGTATTTTTCTCTATTTAAAAGAAACCATGGATTTATGACTTTTCTATTCATTTGGAAAAAAAATTATTTTAAAAAGATTCATGGAATCCAAATTTAGATGACGTAAAAAGGATAGGAAAATTAAATCTGGAACTTTCATTTATTGGGGGATTTATTAGTTTCTTTTTTGTGTAATAAACAAAAATTAGTAGTACTTTCCACTGCTGAAGTTGAATATGTAGCAGCTGGATGTTTTTGGGATCAAGTGTTGTCGATGCAACACACACTCAAAGAATATGGAGTACGTTTTACCAAAAAATAGATAATATGTGATAATACTAGTGTCGTTTGACTAATAAAAACCATTAAAATCACTCTTGTTCAAATCATATAGACATTAAGAATCACATTCTTAGGGATCACACACTTAAAAGAGATATTATTTTGCAATTTATCAGAAAGAAAGACCAACTTGCTAACATATTTACAAAATCATTACCCTACAATAGATTTGAATACATTAAACAAAAGATAAGAATGATAACCGTAAGGTAATCATTCATATTGAATTTTTTTTGAAACCTATCTCCTTACATTAATACACTCCTTTTCATTGGGGTATATATGTTTATTCTTTTATATTTTTGTTTCCAAAAAAATCAGAACCTAAATTTTTCAGAACAAAATTTTTTTCCCTAATAAAAATTCTCATAAACTAAGTTTTATAAGTGGAACATTATAAATACTAACAAATATTTATAATCAATCTGAAAGGTATATTTTCTTATATATATCATCGTAATTGCATTTTTTTGTTGTTATTTTCAATCCTGTTTTATAAAAAACTTATCGGATTCACTTTGCTTAAATATAATTTTTCATTAAAACCTCAAAAGATCGTAACCTATAAATCATTATAAAGAATTAATATCAACCATCAAATCAGATAAATTAAATATTATCTATTGGATTGATTCTAGAATATAAACTGTCACTAAAAAGCCTATATAAAGGACCCCCTATTTGCGTCCAACATCGGTTATCTCAGTGATTTTGCGTCAAAGCTCTACTGCTCTTCAAAGTTACCATTCAGTTTTCCATTTTTCCTTAAGATCATAATTCCTCTTGAAGTTTCCATGTATAATCTAATGGACTCAAATAAGGAACTCAAGTATTGGTTAATGTATATAGAAAGATCGGTGGACCCAAATTTCTTTGTCATGTATGACTCCTTGATTTCAAAAATCATAAAGAATAATAGTCAAGAAAGTCTATGCGTAGCCAAGGAGAAGAATCAGGATCCAATATATCATAATCTTCTTATATAAGTCTATGATACAGTGCAATTTTATGTACAAGGAGTAAGAGTGATGTTTTTATTGAAGAGTTATAGAAAGACTTTTTCCACTTCTTTCAATAAAGCCGTAAGTATCCTGGATATTCTTTGCTAAAAAGAAGAAATCATTTTCTTGCATAAATTACTTAATAAGTAAGGTTATTTTGATAATGTTAAGGTAATTTAGTACCTTGGACTTGATGGAGTAAATAAATATAAGATAACTCATTGTTCAACAAATCATAGATTATTATCACTCTTGATTCTAGGTTTTGTGATTCCGAGATAGAGAGACAAGGATTCCCTTAATATATGTGATGAATTTATGATGGACCTTTTGGTGAATATAAAGAAGATAGAACTCATAAAATACATTCTTTTGACCATTAGAAATATGAATAATGGAAAAATAAAGTCTCAGATCATAATTTATCATGCGATATTGTCGAAGATTATTGTCTTGTGCCTGTTATCCTTCAAAATTCCCTACACATCAAAGGCCAAAGTTTTCAAGATTATGTTGTTAAGTGATGATACACTAAGAATGATAAATATTGGATTTTGTGTTAAGATAAGAGAGTTATTTAACTTCTTGATAATGGTGATCAAGATGTCATCGAGAACGGTGAAGTAGGAGAAAGGTCCAAGAAAACTCTAATGAAAAGGAAAGGTAAAGATCCAGAACTGAAAGAACAAGAACCAATATCGGAGTTAGTATATACTCTACCTAATCCAAAGAAACAAAAGAGGTATTCTGATGAATTTATATAATTGTGGAGAGATCAGAAGATGAAAAAAAAAGGAAGGAGATGCGTTTTTGGGTTAGAACCTACTGTGTCTAAGGCCTTAAAGATTCAAGGAGATAGAGAGATTTAGATACAAGACAAAGAGAAGAAGATGAAGAAGAATTTTTTGGAAGTAGAAATTGTGAAATAATTATTTAGAGAAACTAAGAAGGAATATGAACAATTTTAGGTACCATAATCCTTCTTTCAAGAATTAGTGCAGACAGAGACTCTGATTGTAGATACTAAAAAAAAGTTATTTCAATTCTAGAACCCATTGTTGAATAAGAAAAATTTTCTCAATAAGAATAAAAAGAAGAGGAAGAGAAATAGGAAGATTAAATTCTTAATTTAATAAGGATAGTGGAAGAATAACAAGAGAAGGATTGTAACACCCCAAGATTTCATAGTGTGTTATTTCTTCAAAATAATTAAATAACTTGCACTACACGCAACACCGAGTTCAATCACACCATGACTTACAAAAATAAGCCATTCAAAAGCGGTTATGAATAGTATTATCTAAATTTTAAACTTTATATAATCCTTATAATTATAGAATCCATATTATGAGTTTCTTTGATATAATGCAAGAACAAATTCATTTTCAGTATTGCACTTTTATCAACTTTTAATAGTGAACCCTTTTTAAATACAATATTTTAAACATATTGACTAAATGGGGACATCAAAAAAATTTAAAATGAAACATCCCAAGCTTCCACGGTACGCTTTCCTTTGAATAATACAGTAGCGTGTGTTATACGCAACTTCGAGTTTTAACACACACCACAACCGATTAAACTAGCCGTTGTGAATAGTAATACCTAATTTTTGAAATCATATATATTTTATATTTCAAAATGGACTTCATTTTTGGATTCAGAATATCGAAATTAGCCTAGGGTGAAATTTTGGTACATTTCGGATAACTTTCATATTTTGATGAATAGTGAAAATTTCTAAATTTTAATTAAAAACAACTTTTTTAATCAAAATAATTAATAGTGATAAATTATGAATTTTAGTGGTTTTAAAGTATATTTAGAATATATTTTTACCATTTAATATAATGTTGGTCATTGGACATAATTTTACAATTAAACCGAACATAAACAAGTTATTATCTCTTAAAAACACGCTTTTTGTTTTGACAGCGGGAATTAATTTTAAATTAATTTCTGCCACTTCTGTGTTTTGAATTTAGGAAAATGGATTCCATATTTGGAATCAGGATGTTCAAATTGTGTAAATAGGTAACTTTTATTTTTAGACATTTTGAATAGTTACTATGGTAAATATTTTATTTACCATGGTTAAAGGGTAAATCCGGTAAATAAGGGTTAAAAAAATAATATTATAATAATAAAAAATTACCCTAAAACGTGTCCTAACCTTATTGGTGGACACATACCCGACCATGGGCATCCTTTGGTCAATTTGGGGACCCCTTGGAGCCACTTGTATGTGGTAGGGACACTTTATATTAATAAAGTTAAAATAAAAATAAAAATGGCATAAGCTTACATCTTTTAGAAGAACAATTTTTACATAGGGTCATACATGTTGGATTTTCGATTATAACTATTCATTAGAAAGCTAAAAAAATTTCCTACATAATGATATTTTATTTATAATTTTTAGACATTATATAATTTATTTTATTTATGACACAATGATGATGCAGTAATTACTAAAATAGTGAAAAATAAAAATAATTGATCTTATAAATACCCAAATAATTATAATATGAAACTTTTAATGAATTAAAATAATTTTCTATGATAATATGATATATTAGGATTGATTTAATGGACTTTGTTCGAAGTAATCAATCTGTTAGGAGTTTCAAAAAAATCAACTATTGAATAGTGTCAAAATTGACATAAAAGAGTTCTTAAAACAAATATTATATTATTAATTGATATTAAATTCCTAAAAATCTAAGGTTCGGCCAAGAGACTTATATTATGATAGGTTCCTCATTAATGGACCACTTGGGGGTCGCTTGGATGTATATAGTAAGTTTATTAATCATATTATATAAAAATACAAAGAGACATTATAAAAGTGAAACTAATTAACTTAGAGTTAATACTTAAAGATAAGGTTAATATAAGTACCCAAACCTGTCTAAATTCTATTGGATGAGTTGTTTTCGACCTATCCACATCTCATCCTTTGAATATTCAACTTTGGAGCCTTTGTAAACCGAATATGAATTTATTATAAATTAATATTTCTAACTTTTCCAAAGGTGCCCCACACCCCTCTTATAAAAGGGCACTCCTCCTTCTCATTTCTTCACACCTTCAAAGCCTTTTGGTTCGGCCAAACTCTGCCCAAATACTCTCCCAACATCCCTCAATACAACCTAGAGGCCTTAGTTTGATCAGAAAGCCAACCTAAGGAGCCCTTTTGATCAAATCAAAAGGAAGAACCCGAAGAAGAGGTAATGATTTCACCACCCTTTTCTAAGTTCATTTCTTCTTCCACTTCTTCTTCCTTTGTTCTTACCATTCTGAAATAATAACTCCAGTATCTCACATATACTGTGATGTTATTATAAATATGGTACAATCATATTCAGTATTCTATCCACCCTTTGAATAACATGTCACCATACGTGCGTACGTACGGCTTACCGTCTCCACGTCGTGGTGTAATTGTTATTCAATATAATATTATTTGGATGGGTATAATAATGATGTGTAACTCATGTAAATAATAAATATAACATGTTAATGATTCTGTATATATGATATACCATCCATTTATATATTATTTTAATATCAAAAGAATGATATTGTCGCTCGTGCGTACGTATGGACTACCGTCTCCACGAACGCGATGAGATTCATTCTCCATCGTATCCATTCAAGTATAATTATCATTTGATGATTTAAAAATGATGTTTAAGGACTGTATATCATTCTGGATATGAATAAGATACAACAACCATGGCTTATGTAACAAAACATATAAAAGAAAATGAGTAAGTTAACTCCCGAAACGACGATAATTCTAAGATATTATTAACAAAACAATGTTAAAAGATCATATATGATATCATATTAATATATATGATTCTTGTATAATTTAATAACAACTATTTCACCATTATACAGGAGGTTAACCTACCCCAACCAAGGAAAAGTACAAGGTAAGGGTTATTTCACAATCTCTTCATTATCCGAGGTTGTATTATACGTAATAATCTACTGGGATCTCTTTATCATCCACATCCATGTTTCTTCGAAATGTATTTCAAAACATTTTTACTATTTACAAGAATATGGGTTAAAGTCATTTATACCCTTGTTTGACCTTTTATAAGAGGTTTATAAAGGAATCTTTCTGTCGTTTTCAAAACAAGGTCCTTTTTAACCTTTTCGACAGAATTGAGGTAAGAATGTTTTTTTTAACTTATACGGCGGGTGCGGTTATTTTCCGCCGTTATAAAATCGTCGAAGCTTTCCTTACAAGCTTATAAGAATATTTTCAAAGAAAATGTTTTATTTTATATGGATCTTAAATGATTTCAAAATAAAAGGAGATACTTCTTTTAAAAGAATTTTGATTTCATCTATGTCAACATCCTTTGATGGATTTTAAGATTATTTGAAGTTGATTTATTATAATACAAAACTTCTATATTGTATTGAAGGTTTTGTGATATGTTTGAATGTGGATGTGCTATTTTATACCATTCATAGTTTATGGTGAAACTATTGACATTTCGTATGCTAGTTTTAACCCGAATGTTTATGTTATATTTCAAACTTTTCTTCAGATGAATGTGCTAAACAAGTATGTTCCGGGTTGGGGACCGGTAAAAGTAAGCCCTCCAGGTTGGGGACTGGTTAAAGTAAGCCCTCCAGGTTAGGGACTGGTTAAAGTAAGCCCTCCAGGTTAGGGACTGGTAAAAGTATGCCCTCCGGGTTGGTGTCCGGTTATTAGAGGCACTCCGGGTTGGTGTCCGGTTATTAGAGGCACTCCGGGTTGGTGTCCGGTTATTAGAGGCACTCCGGGTTGGGTTCCGGTTAGAAGTAACCCCTAGGTCTTGGGATGAGGCCTAGACAATGAAATTAACGTTTGGCATTATGCATTCCAACATTATGAAAGTGGTTATTGATATTGCATGTGATTATTCGATTAGTAGAATATCCATGTGAACAAGTAAATGGCATTATTTCATTTTACTTTTGCCATACTATGTTGAAGTTCAATTTTTAAAAGGCTTTTGTTTTAGTAATTCATTGCCTTAAATGTTTATGCTTATTTTGAATGTTCCGCTATATTGTTATCCTTACTGGGCATTTGAGCTCACCCCTTTTTTATGTTTTATTTTTCCCAGGTAGTGAAGAAGTAAATTATGATTGACTTGCAGGGATATTATGGGTTTATAGTGTGGACGTTGGAAACATTATGTTGTTGTAGTAGTTTTTCATTTTATGATGTAATGTAAAACTTATGAATATATCTAGTGTTTCCAAGGCTACTAAACTAATCGGTCTTTCGGGATTTGATCTTTCTTGTGATCATGCCAATGTTATGTAATTAATGCACCGACTCTGGGTAGCTGGGGTCGGGGCGTTACAGTTGGTATCAGAGGAAGTTTAGTACAAACCTTGGAAGCTAGATTTAGATAAACTCTGATTAGAGCACGTAGACCTAAGATGAACTTTGAGGATTAGTATAGAAGAACTTCCTAGAATTTTGGTATTGTAGAGACTTTGTGAGTTTTGCGAGCAATACATCCCTGTCTGGATACGAGCAGGTAGAGGCGGCTCTGGCACAGATGTACCTAGGGGTAAAGCCCGAAAACACCGCTTTGATCTAGACTCGAACGGGAACTGGTGCACGACAACGGTCCTTGCTGCACTCTTGGTTACGACACTCCCGGGGGATATGCTTAGGATAACTCTCATTTTCTTTACAAATCATTTTGAAGGGATTATGAGTATATACTTCCTCAAAGAAAACATTCTTATGATTATGGATTATATCCATAAATAGTTCAATTTATGTTAAGTGTTTTATAAGTATGGGATTATGTATTTTGATTCATAAACTGATATAGTTTATGCCATTGTTTAGAAATGGCGCCCAGTAGAAGGAATGAGAACTCCAGAAATGCACATGATCCAAAGAGAAGGAAGGATCATATCTTTCATGGTCTTAAGCTAGAATTGATAAGAGAAATAGTCTCCCATGTATTATCATCATATGAAGAAATAATATCATGTTTTGATAAGATAAGTAAAGAGTTTACTGAGTCCTATGGCTTTGAAGGGAAGCAAGAGAAGAAAAGGATGGAAGAGAAAAAGATGGATAAAGGGAAGAGGGAAAAGAAGAATTTTCCCATATGTGGTAACTGTGGAAAGAAACACCCTGGAACTTGCCTGAAAGGAATGGCAGTTTGTTATAAGTGTGGAGGAAAAGGGCACAAAGTACGTGACTGCAAGGGTAAGAAAATGGTTTCAAATGTACAATGCTTCATTTGCAAGGAGTTTGGACACTACGCGAACCTATGTCCCAGTCATCAGACTATGCCGCAAATGATGCTATTGGATAATAATCAAGTTATGATACTACCACAGATGAAGAGGAATGATTAGAGTTCTTATGTTGATTATGTGAATTGAGTGTTGTATCAACAATTTACTTGTTACAATAATCATGGAGTATATAAGGATTGTACTGCAGTACTATTTCATTAAGGACTTGAGATTGTGTGGAACAAAGAAAAGTGACTCAATTGTAGGATAAATTATTGGAAAATATATGGTTGAGAGAATGATAAATCATAATATAGTTCTGATACTGAGGTGGTGATTTTGGAATAATATGTGATTGTTTTGGATAAATTATATTGGATATTCTTGACTACCTTGGAACTGATTAATGATTTGTACATTCCATCATTGTTGGAGTTTAAAACATTTTTGGATTAATGAAGTATATCCAGCATTCTATATGGAATAAGGGAGAATGAATGTAATCAATAAGGAATATGGTAATTCAGGATGTTTCAGTGTATTAAAAGAATACATGATGAAAGTATTCATATACTATTACGGGTTAAAAAGGATCTACCTTCCTTATAAATGTTGGACTGTGAGTTTGGACAGAAGTATTTTGGATAGTTCTAGTTTGGATTATTTTGGATTGCCATAAAAGGACAACCCGGAGGTCGGGCGACAACCCGTCGCGTCCGGCAAGGCTGCGAGACTTGAACCCACAACCGAAGGGCGACAAGGGTGTAACACCTACCACTGGCCCACGAGATGTCCTGGATTAAATAATGTAGTTTTTTTTAAAAAGATCTGGTAGATGAATTATAAATTCATTTATTTTGAAACCCTGTACGAATAGTATAAATATAAAAAAAATATTACATTCTATTATCTTTTAGAGTGAAAGATGAGTTTGTGGTAGAAATTTATTAATGGATAAAACTCTAATTATAAAGTATGTATATCTCCTTATGATCTTAGCCAATCTCATAAATAAATTCCTCAACATTAATAAAAGGAACTTAGAACAAAAATGTTGTCCTAGATGGTGCCTTAAATCATCACTAATTTATGGCTTTGGGATTGTTGGCCTTTTCATAGCCATGTTCTCTACCACTCTCCATCAGATAATTGATGGTTAGATTTTTCTTCCATATCCATATTTTACTACATAGAACCCTAGTATATGTTATTTTCGGTAATCTTCATACTTTCGACTCTTTATTTTAAATAGAGGCCTCATTAATTCATTTTTCGATGTGGGACTTCAACTAAGATATTTTGAAACGTCAAAAATGTGTTATCCTAATACCCTATGTTTTGTTGAACCGATGGTATTTCAAATCATCATAGATTGATGAATTTAAGGACCTCAATTTTATAATTGTTTGTGATTGATGACCTCAATCACTACCTATAAATATTTACGTTTTTCCTCGAATTATATGTCTCTAAATGCCACCAATGTTCTCCTAATCGAGATCATAATTTGGTGGTGACCCTTTAATTTCTCTTTTCCTCATATTAAGACTAAATTTTAGTAACCCAATTTCCGATGTGGGTTTTCCCACAAATATATTTTCTATTTTCAACCTTTTATTTTTGAAGAACAATTTCAAATTGCGAGGACGCAATTTATTGAAGGAGGGGATAATGTAACACCCCAAGATTTCATAGTGTGTTATTTCTTCAAAATAATTAAATAACTTGCACTACACGCAACACCGAGTTCAATCACACCATGACTTACAAAAATAAGCCATTCAAAAGCGGTTATGAATAGTATTATCTAAATTTTAAACTTTATATAATCCTTATAATTATAGAATCCATATTATGAGTTTCTTTGATATAATGCAAGAACAAATTCATTTTCAGTATTGCACTTTTATCAACTTTTAATAGTGATCCCTTTTTAAATACAATATTTTAAACATATTGACTAAATGGGGACATCAAAAAAATTTAAAATGAAACATCCCAAGCTTCCACGGTACGCTTTCCTTTGAATAATACAGTAGCGTGTGTTATACGCAACTTCGAGTTTTAACACACACCACAACCGATTAAACTAGCCGTTGTGAATAGTAATACCTAATTTTTGAAATCATATATATTTTATATTTCAAAATGGACTTCATTTTTGGATTCAGAATATCGAAATTAGCCTAGGGTGAAATTTTGGTACATTTCGGATAACTTTCATATTTTGATGAATAGTGAAAATTTCTAAATTTTAATTAAAAACAACTTTTTTAATCAAAATAATTAATAGTGATAAATTATGAATTTTAGTGGTTTTAAAGTATATTTAGAATATATTTTTACCATTTAATATAATGTTGGTCATTGGACATAATTTTACAATTAAACCGAACATAAACAAGTTATTATCTCTTAAAAACACGCTTTTTGTTTTGACAGCGGGAATTAATTTTAAATTAATTTCTGCCACTTCTGTGTTTTGAATTTAGGAAAATGGATTCCATATTTGGAATCAGGATGTTCAAATTGTGTAAATAGGTAACTTTTATTTTTAGACATTTTGAATAGTTACTGTGGTAAATATTTTATTTACCATGGTTAAAGGGTAAATCCGGTAAATAAGGGTTAAAAAAATAATATTATAATAATAAAAAATTACCCTAAAACGTGTCCTAACCTTATTGGTGGACACATACCCGACCATGGGCATCCTTTGGTCAATTTGGGGACCCCTTGGAGCCACTTGTATGTGGTAGGGACACTTTATATTAATAAAGTTAAAATAAAAATAAAAATGGCATAAGCTTACATCTTTTAGAAGAACAATTTTTACATAGGGTCATACATGTTGGATTTTCGATTATAACTATTCATTAGAAAGCTAAAAAGATTTCCTACATAATGATATTTTATTTATAATTTTAGACATTATATAATTTATTTTATTTATGACACAATGATGATGCAGTAATTACTAAAATAGTGAAAAATAAAAATAATTGATCTTATAAATACCCAAATAATTATAATATGAAACTTTTAATGAATTAAACTAATTTTCTATGATAATATGATATATTAGAATTGATTTAATTGACTTTGTTCGAAGTAATCAATCTGTTAGGAGTTTCACAAAAATCAACTATTGAATAGTGTCAAAATTGACATAAAAGAGTTCTTAAAACAAATATTATATTATTAATTGATATTAAATTCCTAAAAATCTAAGGTTCGGCCAAGAGACTTATATTATGATAGGTTCCTCATTAATGGACCACTTGGGGGTCGCTTGGATGTATATAGTATGTTTATTAATCATATTATATAAAAATACAAAGAGACATTATAAAAGTGAAACTAATTAACTTAGAGTTAATACTTAAAGATAAGGTTAATATAAGTACCCAAACCTGTCTAAATTCTATTGGATGAGTTGTTTTCGACCTATCCACATCTCATCCTTTGAATAGTCAACTTTGGAGCCTTTGTAAACCGAATATGAATTTATTATAAATTAATATTTCTAACTTTTCCAAAGGTGCCCCTCACCCCTCTTATAAAAGGGCACTCCTCCTTCTCATTTCTTCACACCTTCAAAGCCTTTTGGTTCGGCCAAACTCTGCCCAAATACTCTCCCAACATCACTCAATACAACCTAGAGGCCTTAGTTTGATCAGAAAGCCAACCTAAGGAGCCATTTTGATCAAATCAAAAGGAAGAACCCGAAGAAGAGGTAATGATTTCACCACCCTTTTCTAAGTTCATTTCTTCTTCCACTTCTTCTTCCTTTGTTCTTACCATTCTGAAATAATAACTCCAGTATCTCACATATACTGTGATGTTATTATAAATATGGTACAATCATATTCAGTATTCTATCCACCCTTTGAATAACATGTCACCATACGTGCATACGTACGGCTTACCGTCTCCACGTCGTGGTGTAATTGTTATTCAATATAATATTATTTGGATGGGTATAATAATGATGTGTAACTCATGTAAATAATAAATATAACATGTTAATGATTCTGTATATATGATATACCATCCATTTATATATTATTTTAATATCAAAAGAATGATATTGTCGCTCGTGCGTACGTACGGACTACCGTCTCCACGAACGCGATGAGATTCATTCTCCATCGTATCCATTCAAGTATAATTATCATTTGATGATTTAAAAATGATGTTTAAGGACTGTATATCATTCTGGATATGAATAAGATACAACAACCATGGCTTATGTAACAAAACATATAAAAGAAAATGAGTAAGTTAACTCCCGAAACGACGATAATTCTAAGATATTATTAACAAAACAATGTTAAAAGATCATATATGATATCATATTAATATATATGATTCTTGTATAATTTAATAACAACTATTTCACCATTATACAGGAGGTTAACCTACCCCAACGAAGGAAAAGTACAAGGTAAGGGTTATTTCACAATCTCTTCATTATCCGAGGTTGTATTATACGTAATAATCTACTGGGATCTCTTTATCATCCACATCCATGTTTCTTCGAAATGTATTTCAAAACATTTTTACTATTTACAAGAATATGGGTTAAAGTCATTTATACCCTTGTTTGACTTTTTATAAGAGGTTTATAAAGGAATCTTTCTGTCGTTTTCAAAACAAGGTCCTTTTTAACCTTTTCGACAGAATTGAGGTAAGAATGTTTTTTTTAACTTATACGGCGGGTGCGGTTATTTTCCGCCGTTATAAAATCGTCGAAGCTTTCCTTACAAGCTTATAAGAATATTTTCAAAGAAAATGTTTTATTTTATATGGATCTTAAATGATTTCAAAATAAAAGGAGATACTTCTTTTAAAAGAATTTTGATTTCATCTATGTCAACATCCTTTGATGGATTTTAAGATTATTTGAAGTTGATTTATTATAATACAAAACTTCTATATTGTATTGAAGGTTTTGTGATATGTTTGAATGTGGATGTGCTATTTTATACCATTCATAGTTTATGGTGAAACTATTGACATTTCGTATGCTAGTTTTAACCCGAATGTTTATGTTATATTTCAAACTTTTCTTCAGATGAATGTGCTAAACAAGTATGTTCCGGGTTGGGGACCGGTAAAAGTAAGCCCTCCAGGTTGGGGACTGGTTAAAGTAAGCCCTCCAGGTTAGGGACTGGTTAAAGTAAGCCCTCCAGGTTAGGGACTGGTAAAAGTATGCCCTCCGGGTTTGTGTCCGGTTATTAGAGGCACTCCGGATTGGTGTCCGGTTATTAGAGGCACTCCGGGTTGGTGTCCGGTTATTAGAGGCACTCCGGGTTGGGTTCCGGTTAGAAGTAACCCCTAGGTCTTGGGATGAGGCCTAGACAATGAAATTAACGTTTGGCATTATGCATTCCAACATTATGAAAGTGGTTATTGATATTGCATGTGATTATTCGATTAGTAGAATATCCATGTGAACAAGTAAATGGCATTATTTCATTTTACTTTTGCCATACTATGTTGAAGTTCAATTTTTAAAAGGCTTTTGTTTTAGTAATTCATTGCCTTAAATGTTTATGCTTATTTTGAATGTTCCGCTATATTGTTATCCTTACTGGGCATTTGAGCTCACCCCTTTTTTATGTTTTATTTTTCCCAGGTAGTGAAGAAGTAAATTATGATTGACTTGCAGGGATATTATGGGTTTATAGTGTGGACGTTGGAAACATTATGTTGTTGTAGTAGTTTTTCATTTTATGATGTAATGTAAAACTTATGAATATATCTAGTGTTTCCAAGGCTACTAAACTAATCGGTCTTTCGGGATTTGATCTTTCTTGTGATCATGCCAATGTTACGAAGTAATGCACCGACTCTGGGTAGCTGGGGTCGGGGCGTTACAAGGATAGTCCTTCTAGAAAAGTTGTCTATCAGGACATCCCAAGTTGAATCCACCGGGATCATTTCAAAAGGAAAATCTATTCTGAAGAATGATGATGCTCAGGATGAGGTTGATAAATTTTCAGATGATGAAAGTAATAATCCTGATTTTATTCATCATGATGATGATAACGGAATTATTAAAAAACTTTCTGATAAAGGAGTTGATGATGATGAAAAAATTTTCATGTTTCTAATGGAGAGAACGAGGCTCAGAATCTTGAGAAGAAAATTTATAAGCAAGTGAAAGGAAAGGAAATTGTTGCTGAAAATCCTAATATAAATTTTGATTAAAAATCAATTAAGTATATTTTTAGATCATCTAATAATAAAGAAAATGAGAAAGATGAAGTTGGTTTTCCAAAAAATAATCTACTTTGAAATATTCATCTTCTCTAGGTCCTAATTTTGTTGAACAATCTTTGAAAAATCTTTTAGATTCAATTTCATTTTTCCTAAACATTGAATCATGGTGCTAGCTAATTCAACAGTCAATTAATTCAAAAAAAGAATCTAAAAATATTTTTATGGAGAAGATCATCAAGGCATAAGTTGACTTCCAAACTTTCATGGTCAACTATGAAGCTCATAGGAAGTCCTACAAGAAGATAACTAAGATTTCTAAGTGATTAATAGATAATCTTAAATATTTTGATGATTTCATGGATTCAATTAAAGATGAATTTGATATTTCCAATGATAGTATCAATAACATTTCAATAATTCTTTCTGAAACTATAAAGTAAGAACAAGCTATCCAACTTCAAGAAGATAAATATTTGAATGGGAATCTGAATTATGTTGCTTTAAATATGAAAAGGGAAAGGGAATTAAGAGAAGAAATGGATGAAAATTTCAAATATCAAGAAGAACATATAAATTACAAAAGAGAAATTACTAATTCTCGGGAAAACAGAATCAAAGATTTCGAAAAGAAAAATCATGATCAAGAACATTTGTTAGAGAAGATTAAAGATGATTACAAATAGTTGAATAAGATAAAGGCTACCTTGAAAAAGCTGATGTCGAAGGAAAAAAAGAAGGATGAATGATTTTTCCAATCCTATATTTTGTTGTATTTTTTTATTTCTGAAAAAATTGATTATATTAATGAAACTTCTTCATTGTACATTGTTTTTTCATTTATATTTCTGAACCTTTTAGGTACAATTTTATTTCCCCTCTATTAATTTTTTAAAGTCACAAAGGGGGAGAAAAGAATGATCAGAAATAATATTAAGAAACATAATTCCTAAGTAAGGGGGAGATTACTTAAATAAAAAATTCTTATGTAAGGGATAATTATTTCTTTAATAAAGACAAGAATATGATCCTTAGGTATTTCAAAACCTAAGGATGATTTATTCGTATTCATTATATATCATAAACAAAGAGAAATAAGTATTTCTTTTAAAAGTTCAAAAATTAAAACCTTAATCCTTATATTCTTTTATAAAATGTTTTTTGTGCTTTCCAAAAATGGGGATATTGTTGAGTTGATAAGTTTCCTTATGAATTATCCATTCATTTATGTTTTGAAAATCAAAAACACATTTTTTTAAGGAAATTTATCTTTCCCTAAGAAACTTTCTCTTAAGGAAATCCTTCCTTTCTCTAAGAATTTTTTTTCTCTACTGATATGTATCAATGTATTATCCAATGTTTTATTAAACCAAACATAACTATATTTTTCTTAAGTCAAAAATAATATCCTTACCTAACTCGAAACCTTACTATTCCTGAGACTATAATTTCTTTAGAAATCATACTCTGATTTCTCCTAAAATCATACTCTAATTTCTTTAGAAATTAGACTCTGATTTTTCTGGAAATCGGAATCTGATTTCTCCAAAAATCATTTATACTAAAATCAAAATCTAATATATTATGAAATCAAACTCCAATTTATCATTAAATTATACCCCTATTTCTCTTGAAATCAGACTTTGGTTTCTCCTTAAATTAGACGCTGATTTCTCTTGAAATCAGACACTGATTTCTCCTGAAATCACACTCTGATTTATCCTAAAATCAAACTCTGATTTATCCTGAAATCAATCTCTGATTTTTTTAGAAATCAGAAACCGAATTCATAAGAATTTAGAATCTAATTCTCTATTATATTAGAATTTGATTATTAATATTTTTTTACTCTGATTATCACTTTATTAAGAATCTGATTAAATTATTTTCCTACAGTTACCCCATTTCCTTAAAGTAACATTTCATTTTATTAGATCCTAAATATGATAATGTTTCTTAATCATGATAATGTTTCTCATGTTTTCTTACATGAAACAATTTAGTATAATCTATTTCAAACTAATCATTTATTGAGTGACACGTGTACATGTCCCTATGAAATTTAAGGAAAAATATGATAGTAGGATGAGGATGTCGGACGTTGGAGTTCATGCCAATAAATACCCATCCATTTGAATGAGATCAGTTTTAGAGTAGATTCTAGAGTTTTTTATTATGATATATGAATCAAGAGTTGATTTCTTTGAGCTCTATATTAAATTTGTGAAAGATTTTCTTAACATTTCTTGTTCAAATGATGTGAAAAGCTCATTAAATATGTGACCATCTAGTTCAGCCTAATTAGTGTGATTCTGATTGTTTCTGATCAATCAAGGGCTTTTAGGGATAGGAAGATAGAGGTATCGGTCACCTTAGAGATCAAGTGCTTGTGGGGGAATAACAAGACAGATTCTGATCTTTGTATCGATGGCTTACCCTGGTGTGGGTAAGACAAAATTTCAAGAAAGTATAAATCAAGGGACCTTTATCCATGGTTGTTTGATACCCATCTCTTTTGTTTAAAATATTTCTCATACTTTTCTTGTTGTTGTTAAAAGTTTTAATTATGCTTTATTTTTTGTTAAGGAAAGAAATAATAGCATTCTTATACATTCTTATACTTGTATACTCTAATACAAATAAGATTTTATATACGTTAAGGTAGAATATTTCCCTAAGTAAACTTATCTTAAGATTCTTAATCAGATCCATCTTATCATATCCTGAGAATTTTTTTTAGTTAAGAACATAGGAGGATTTGTGAATCCATATTGTTTGAATTTGTTAAACATATGTTTTCCTAAGGATAAAAATGAATGTTTTTAAACCTACAATTCACCCCCCCCTGTAATTGAGAAATCTACATATATATTTCAATCCTACATAAACTCCTTGTTTAAATTTTATAAACATTCAATATAAATTATATCATAAAAAATAACTAATTCATAAATTAAATCATATAATAATCACTAATTAATACATCCATTTATTCATGTATCCATACATATTAAATAAATAAATCATACAAAAATAAATAAATAACATTTTGACCACTAAAATTTTGAATAGATTTTTTTTCTTTTAAAAGGTTTCATGTAACACCCCAAGGTTTTAAAAATAAATGCAAATGAATGAAACTTTGTTTTATTTACATATTTATAACTATTCTATAAAAATAATTTTTCCACTTATGTGTGTTGAGTTTTAAAAAATAGTAATCTACAATTGTGTTCTGTAAGTTATTTAGAGTATAATGAAACCAACTTGTTTCTTTTGGTGAATACTAACATACCATTATGAATAGTAATGTGAATAGTAATATAACCCTAATGAATAGTGAATTGTATTTGTAACATCCCGGATCCGGTTGCCACTCATCGGGTGCCCCGAACCCAGTTGGTCCCCTGACCTCAAGCGCATTCCCCTAAATGCTATAGGTTTCTGACTAGTAGCAAGGGCCCAGGTCTAATAGTGGAGAAATTGTGCCCTCATTTTTCAAAGTGTAGCGCAGTGGAATAAAATATACAATCATACAACAGCGGAAGTATTAAACAATATACAACTGAAATGGAAAACTAAAGTAAAAGAGAACCAGCAGCTATATATAAAGATGCAGCATGTCATTAATTCTATTAAAACAGCCAGAACAGGATACACTGCAATACAATACAATACAACTCAATGTAAAAAGTACATCCAAAAAAACTAAGAAGAGTAAATAGAATGCAACAGCACCGCAAGCCAAAACTCGGTCCCATGCACTCCTACTCCCCTGCTACAATCATGTACCTGTATAAGGTCCCATACCCTTATCAACACCTACAGAAATGTAATCTATTTGGTCTGGCGACATGACCCAAACAGGGTGTGAGAAATAAATCCCAGTAGGCACCCACCAAAGGCTCGTGCCCAACCGTTAGTGAAAATGTGAAACAGAAGTGTGCAGTAGTAAATGCAATAAACTAAGCAGTACTCAAAAATAACTAACTTTACCAGTAATATTTCCATTTTAATATTCTTTTAACCACTCATTTTAATAACATTCTATTCTAATCATAACCAAGCCCTCAGGATAATCAGAACCTTGCCCTCAGGCTAATATAATAAAACCACGCCCTCTGGCTTGCCCTCAGGATAATATAATAAAACCAGGCCCTTAGGATTGCCCTCATAATATCAAATATTTCCCTCAGGCATATGAGATATTTCCCTTAGGAACAATATTGATTGCCCTCAGGCATGAAAAGTGTATCCCTTAGGTGAAATAGAACATTTCCCTCAGGATAAATAGTACCTTTCCCTCAGGCTAAACAAACAATGCCCTCAGGCTAAAAAGAATATTTCACTCAGGCGCAAGTAACCGGGCTGAGACCAAAGCATAAAAAATCAATTTATATACAATTACTCTCAAGGAAATTTAATACACATTATAATCATGGCATACCCTCGGGTATCCAGGCCAAATGGCTAAACAGAGGAACGCACCCCCGGGGTGGTCTTGGATCCAAGAAGTGATCCCAAACAGCAGTTTATAATTACATTTAATTACCTATAAAATTATAGGTATTTAAAACATCCAAGACATCAGCCACACGACAACCCAAACATGGTTTCTTAGAACCATGGTACACAATTTCAACACCACAGTTGGAAATAAACATCAGACCACCTACCACGATTGTCTCTGATCGGTATACATGAATGACACCTCCCGAATCATCCAAGAATTAAGTAGATCTGAGATAAAATAATTCTCGTTCAAACATAAATAACTTCCCTTATATAAAGAATTGGTATGAACAGTGCGTGGAGAAGGGAGGGATTATCCATACAGTCCCAACGTGATTGACAGAAGCGAAAATGGATTCCCGGTGCGCAGTCAGCTGATCTCCTAAGCTCCGGTTGTCTACTCGAGCTCCAAATGGAATTCTAAGATTCCTCTTTGAACATAGGAGGCTACTGCCCATTTTAAGAGAAAAAAATAAACTACACGGTGTGTATTCTCTAGTACACGGTGTGTACTTTTCTCATTTAACTGTTTCTCTAGCGGATACTTTTTCCACCGCCGATCTGTTCATCCGTCGACATGAGTACATGGTGTGTATTTCCAGATACATGGCATGTATTGTCACTCAGCTAGCGGCTACTCCCACCGCCTTAAGATTCACCTTCCGACTGACTACATGGAGTGTAAATACCTACTACATGGCGTGTAGTCGGTTTTTACACCTTTCATCGCCGATAGGGCTACACACCCTATATATTCATCCCACATGGCCAAAATACACGGCGTGTGGAAAAATACACAGTTTGTACTCACAAAATTTGGGATTTTCCCCCATTTTCCTTATTTTCTCAAAAACACTTAAGGAAAAAGGAAAAGAAGAAACTTGTACCTCAAAAATAAGAACTGAGTTATTACAAAATTCCCCCTTTAAATCAATTTGTGCCTGAATTTCCCTTCCAAGGGTGGAAAAGATAAAGCTCAGAAGAACTCTGGCCACTAAGCACGTACATCGGTCTCCCACTCCCAGGATTCGTCCTGCACTCGGCCATGCTGCCATAGCACCCGTATGAGAGGAACTGAGAGGGCTCAGAGAACCTTCGTGCTCCTTTAAACGATATGAATCAGATGCTCCTAAAAGGACGCATCGGTCTAAAGCTCAACCTCCTTGGGCTGAAAGACGTGAGACATGTCTGAATGATAACAGCATAGCTGAGATACATGGAAGACGCCGTGCATGGCCTGGTACCTCTGTGGTAACTACAACTGATAGGAAACCAGTCTGACTCTCTCCAGAATCTCAAACAGCCCCACATACCTCGGTAAAAGTTTACCCTGTCTCCTGATCCGCATGTGTCCCAACCTCAGTGAAACAAGCAAGAAAACCAGATCCCCGACCACAAACTCCATGGGTCGTCTACGGTGATCAGCATAAGATTTCTGAAGAGACTATGCAGTATTTATCTGCTTCTGAATCAACTGGACCTACTCTGATGTCTCCTGTGAGAGACATAGTCCCAGCAAAGCTACCTCACATGCCTCTAAATAGCACAAAGGTGATCCACATGGTCTACCATATAATGCCTCGTAAGGTGTCATCTGAATAGTTTCCTGGAAACTATTATTATATGAAGAATCAACCTAGGGTATATGCTTCTCCCAAGAGCCCCTGAAGTCTAGGACACAAGCACCCAACATGTCCTCAAGAACCTATATCGTACGCTCTGACTGGCCGTCGGTCTAAGGGGAGTAAGCTGTGCTCAGAAGCACCTGTGTACCTAGTGACCTCTGAAAACTCTGCCAGAAATGAGATGTAAAGTGGGTATCCTTATCTGAAATGATAGAACGAGGGACCCCAGGAAGATGTATGACCTATTAGATATACAGCTTCCCAAGCTCGTCGAAAACATAGGTCTCCTTGATCGGAAAAAAGTGAGCTACCTTTGTAAGTCTGTCCACAACAACCCACACGACATCACTACCTTGAGGTGACCTCGGAAACTCGGTCCTGAAATGCATCACGAAATCATCTATTTTCCACTCCGGAATGGGTAAATGTTTTAACAGTTCAGCTAGCCTCTGATGCTCCACCTTCACCTACTGATAGGTGGAACATCTAACAACAAAACCAGCTATGTCTCATTTCATACCCGGACACCAATACTAACGTCCCAAGTCATGGTACATCTTGGTAACTCCAGGATGCACTGCCTAAGCTGAAGCATGAAACTCTCACATCAACTCCTCGCATATATCCTCTGGAACCCACACTCATCCATGGAAATGAAATACCTCATCATCCCCTATCATCCATCCAAAAGGAGGGTCCTCACTTGCCACCTACTCCCATAGAACTAGGCCTTCTGAATCAGATAGTTGTCTCATCCTAACTCTATCCAGGAGGGTAGAAGTCACAAATAAGGAAGAAATATAGGTCTGCTCCTGACAGTCGTGCTCCTCCAAATGCATCTCAGAGAAAAAATCCATAAGATTCCACTCACCACTGGCCTCCTAAACTTCATATATCTAAGTCTTCCTACTCAGTGCATCAGCTACTGCATTACCTTAACTGGGTGTATAGGCAAGATCAAAGTCGAAGGATTGAAGGTATTCTACCCACCTTTGTTGTCTCAAGTTCAAGTCACACTGGGTAAAGATATATTTGAGAATTTTTTGGTTGGTGAAAACCACAAAATTCTCTCCCAAGAGATAATGTCTCCAAGAGCATAACACATGAACAATTGTAGCCAACTCGATATCATGCATCGAGTAATTCCTCTCATGTGGCCTCAACTTCCGAGACCCGTACAAAATAACACAATCTCTCTTCTTCAACACTACTCCCAGCCCAATATCTGATGCATCATAGTGAACTATATAGCTCTTCCCTTGCTCTAGATGTATTAGGATTGGTGCTGATGTCAACCTTCCCTTTAGCTCCTGAAAGACTGCCTCACAAGCTTCTGACCAAATGAACATAACACCCTTCTTAGTCAAACTCATCAACAGCACTTCTAAGCAGGAGAAGTCCTGTATAAAGTGCCTGTAGTAACCATCCATCCCCAAGAAACTTTGTATCTCAAACAAGTTTTTAGGATTCTCCCTGGACACTACTTCTCTCACCTTATCTGGGTCTACTAAAACTCCTTCCTTTGAAATGATATGACCCAGGAAGTGTATCTTGTCCATCCAAAAGTGGAACTTTGAGAGATTAACATAAATTCGTTGCTCTCTCAGTGTACTCAATACGATCTCAATATGGGTGGCATGGTCATGTCAAGTGTGAGAGTACACCAAGATTTCTTCCATTAAGACTACCACAAAAGTGTCTAGATAAGGGTGGAACACACGATTCATCAGATACATGAAAACAACTAACGCGTTCGTGTGTCCGAACGACATAACCAAGTACTCCTATATACCATATCTGCTCTGAAAAGCTGTAAGAGGTATATCTAATGGTATAACGTGTAACTGATGATATATGGATCCCAAGTCAATCTTCAAGAACACTCGTGCTCTTCGATGTTGATCAAAAAGATCATCAATCATCAGTAAGGGATATCGGTTCATAACCGTCAATTGGTTCAGCCTCCAATAATCCACACAAAGTTTGAGGGTACCATCTACCTTCTTCGCAAAAAGGATAGAATAACCCCAAGGAGAAGTACTGGGTCGGATGAACCCATTTTACTGTAACTACTCTAACTGTATCTTGAGCTCCTGTAACTCAGGTGTAGCCATCCTATAGATAAATCCACCTCTCGCTCTGGAGGAAGACCTGAAAAGTCACCAGGGAAGATATCCCTGAAACAATTAACTACCAGAGTGAAATCCTTTTGACAAGTCCCCTGGTCAACCCTGAAACTATTTACCATAGGCAACCTGAAAATGTTCACTAGTGCCGCTCCTGGCACAAGCTCAATAGAGAAATCCACCTCTCGCTTCGTAGGAAGACCTGAAAATTTATCAGGGAAGACATCCCTAAAATGATTAACTACCAGAGTGAAATACTTTTGACAAGTCCCCTGGTCATCCAGATATAAACTCCCAATATGGGCTATCACACCACCTTGTCCATGATGCTCAGGTCCAGCCCGGATCGCCTAGACATCCCATTCACCCATGTATAGAAACTCCCCGCCCTCTGGTGACGGGAAAATCACCCTGCGACGATATTAGTCCACAAAGGCTCGAAAGGTAACCAACCAGTCCATCCCTAGAATGACATCATAAGCTATCATCTCTAAGACATAGAGGTCCCATAGAAAGTGACACCCACCAACCTCTAGG
This sequence comes from Viscum album, assembly GCA_963277665.1. Classification (NCBI taxonomy): domain Eukaryota; kingdom Viridiplantae; phylum Streptophyta; class Magnoliopsida; order Santalales; family Viscaceae; genus Viscum; species Viscum album. The sequence continues at coordinate 173,110,275 of OY728146.1, read as the reverse complement.
GGGAACTCCCTGCATTAACGCACACCATTCGTTCTAGTTCCCAATGGAGTTTCTAGCATCATAGCATCAGAAGAAGAATAAGAAACACCAAGCCCAAGGCTCTCCAAAATAGGAACAGATATAAAGCTATGTGTAGCACCCATATCGAAAAGTACAGAAGAAAAAACAGAAGCAACTAGAATAGTACCTCTAACAGTAGAAGGTACGGGATCCTGCTCCTGTTGGGTCTGTTGCACTGCATATGCCTTCCCAGTGTCGCGACACTGGTACAAAGACTAGCTACCTTGAGCTGTCCCGCCCTTCTGCCTCTGAGATCCGGGTGTCTGGCTACCACGGCCATGACCACCACCTCTGCATGTACGTCCTAATGTCTCCCAATTCCCTGACTGGTAATAAGTTATTGGTCCTTCTCCCACTAGCCACTGGTGGAAACACCATGAAAAAGCGCTACATATGACCCATCTTGCTGCAAAATCATCACTCCACTAGGTCACGGGTACACTGAGGTCTCTTATTCCCCTCTCTACCACATTGGTAGAATATGATCGGGCCACCTGAAGTAATCAATTGGCTTGTACTACCACCATGAGAGAAACTCATCTGTCTCTTCCTCTTCCTGGTAGAAATAGTACCAAAAACTAGTGTTGAACCGCCCTGGCCTGCACCACTAGCTTCCCGCAGGTTCCTCTCATTAATCATTGTCTGGTTCACAATAGCATGTACCGTAGTCAACTTGAAAATGTTCACCAGTGCTCGGATGTTATACCGAAGACCATCCTCAAAGTTTCGAGCCCTCAGCATCTCATATCCCACCATAACAGGTGCAAAATAATGAATCTCTTTGAAGCAGGCAGAATAGTCCATCACTGACATAGAGCCCTGCTACAGATTCATGAACTCTCGAGCTTGATCTTCACGTAGCATCTCATGATAGAAGAAGTCATAGAAGACTTCCTGAAAATCTTCCCACGCCATGTCTCTATGATGCTCTGACTGGGTTGTAACATCCCACCACCTCTTGGTGGAATCACGCAACATAGAAGTCGTGATCTTGACCTTCCACCCTAGAGGTGTCTCAAGATGCTCAAAAATAGTCTGCACTGAATCCAGCCATGACTCAGTAGCCTGTGGTCCACCATCCCCTGAAAATGTAGGTTTATGCTACTGCTGGAAGATACGAGTTATCTCTGCCATAGATGTGGCGGCCTGTGGTGCTCCCTGGAAGGTTTGCATAAATTGTATGAAGCCATCATGGAACTACGCCTATGTGCTTGTGTCTGGTATAATGGATGGTGCCGCATCTGGCTCTACTAGAGGATCCATTTGTATCCCATGGCCTACCATCATTGGAGTATAATCGTTTCCACTCTCCTAGAGAACATCTTGAGTTTATCTCAGCAGCATGACCCTACAAGGTCAAACACACGCCTTAAATCAAAATTATCAAAGACTGCAAACTAGGAGACCAAGAAGGGAACAAGAGAAATAAAGCATTCAAGATTTTATAAAACTTGTCTACACAGTGTGTATAAATACTACATGGCGTGTTATCACAAGCCATTCACATGAGCATGTACTCCAGCTATAATTGTTCATGTAACATCCCAAACACAGGGTGTGTTGTCCACACACACGATGTGTACTTGAATCCTCCTTCCCTACCCGAGTCCTTCCACATGGCTTAGCCGCATGGCTCTCCTTTAAAAAACTACACGACGTGTACCAAAGAGACACGGCGTGTACAACTTAATTTCCAACTACCCGTGTTGTTAGTGACACGACTGACCACTCAGCTGAAACTACACGGCATGTTACACCCACACATGACGTGTACACAACTCCGTCTTCCCCGCCACACGGCCAGGTCCACACGGTATTTCCCTAGTAAAGACTACACGGCGTGTCCCACAGGTACACGACATGTTCAAGAATGGGTAACACTGACCCGTGTTTTTTAGCTACACGGTCGGGTCCCCGGGTTAAACTACACAACGTGTTCATCATTGACACGGTGTGTACAAGAAAGGATTTCCTTCATCTATTTTGTAAGTTACACGGGCGGACATAGGGTCCACACAATATAGTGTGTGAAAAAACTACACAATGTGTTCCCTCTAAAACTTCCCCATCTTGTGTCTCTGCCCACACGGCCTATGACACGGTTATATAATACACGGCATGTACTTAGGGTACACGACGTGTACTTAAAACCTTTTCATTTTTTCCCGAATAGAAGAATATATAGCTTGTAGTCAAAACCACATGGCATGTATTCTGGGTTTTTCCAAATAGAAAGCCTTAGAAACTTCCCTGAGGCCAAGAAAAAACACTGAAACCAACACATAAGTGCCAAATTCTGATCTGTGATGGCCCATACTCCCCACGAATCAAATATTGGCATCTTACACATGTTATAACAAGAAAACACGTTAATGATCCACAAAATTCCAGTCATTGAGGGCCCATACTCCTCAAGAACCAAAGTTTGGAATTCATTTTATCAGCCTCACAAAAGAACACCCTATCAAATATGAGGTATTTATCAAAGCAGCTACCACAATAATGTGCTTTTATAGCATAACAACTATCACAACAACAAGCAATTTCTAATGCACCTACATGGCATGGAATAATGTCTGACATGTGATTTCTAGAATGTGTCTAAATGATTCATGAGATGGAATACTCTCATCTCATTGGGTTGTGACTAAATGGAACCCAGTATAAAAATATAAACATCACACCACAAGTGTGTCACCCAATGGCGAAAATCAAATCTTCTGTAAAATTGAAAAATCAGAAAAATTGCAATAATAGAGGAAGACTGTCTTTTCCCTATACATGGGTTAGATACTCTCGAGCATAGCTTATTACAAACTATCATTTTCATCCTATACCTGACTAAGGCTCCAAATAGTAAGTCTAAGAAAAGAACCGCCTATGATACCACTTTGTAACATCCTGGATCTAGTTGCCACTCATCGGGTGCCCCGAACACGGTTAGTCACATGACCTCTAGTGCATTTCCCCAAACGCCAGAGGCTGCTGACTAGAAGTGAGGTCCTAGGTATGATACTGGGGAAACTATTCCCTCATTTTTCAAAGTGTAGCACAGTGGAATAAAATATAAAAACATACAACAGTGAAAGCAGTAAACAATATACAACTAAAATGGATAACTAAAGTAAAAGAGAACCAGCAGTCATATATAAAGATGCATCATGTCACTAATTCTATGAAAACATCCAGAATAGGATACACTGCAGTACAATACAATACAAATCAAATTATAAAGTACAGCCAAACAAAACTAAGTAGAGTAAATAGAACGCAACAGCATCACAAGCCAAACCTAGGTCTCATGCTCTCATACTCCTCTACTGCAATCATGTACCTGTATAGGGACCCTTTCCCTTATCCACACCTGTATAAATGTGAATTATTTGGGCAGAGGATGTGACCCAAACAGGGTGTGAGAAATAAATCCCAATAAGCAACCACCAAAGGCTCGTGCCCAACTGTTAGTGAAAATGTGCAACAGTAGTGTGCAGTATTAAATGCAATAAACTAAGCAGTACTCAAAATTAACTAACTTTACCAGTGATATTGCCATTTTAATATTATTTTAACCATTAAATTTAATAACATTTTGTGCTCATTAGAACCAATCCCTCAGGCCAATCAGAACCTTACCCTCAGGCTAATAGAATAAAACCATGCCCTCATGCTTGCCCTTGGGATAATATAATAAAACCATGCCCTCAGGCTTGCCCTCAAGCTATCGAATATTGCCCTCAGGCGTATGAGATATTTCCCTCAGGCACAGAAGTCACTGCCCTTAGGCATCAAAAGTGTTTCCCTCAAGAAAGATAGAACATTTCCCATAGGCTAAACAGTATCTTGCCCTCAGGCTAAACAAACAATGCCCTCGGGCTAAAAAGAATATTTCCCTTAGGCGCAAGTAACCGGGCCGAGACCAAAGCATAAAAAATAAATATATATAAAATTCCTCTCAAGTAAATTTAATGCACATTATAATCATGGCATACCCTAAGGTATTCGGGTCAAACAGCTAAATAGAGGAACGCACCCCTGGGGTGGTCCTGGATCCAAGCAGTGATCACAAACAGCTGTTTATAATTACATTTAATTACCTATACAATTATAGGTATTTAGAACAGCCAAGGCCTCGGCCAAGAAACACCCCAAACATGGGTTCGTAGAACCACGGTACACAATTTCAACACCGCATTTGGAAATAAATATCAGACCACCTACCTCGATCGTCTCTGATCGGTATACGTGAACGACGCCTCCCGAATCGTCCAAGAACGAAGTAGATCTGGGATAAAAGAATTCATGTTCAAACTTAAATAACATCCCATAGAGGAATAATTGGTAAGAATAGAACAAGGATAAGGGTGGTCTTACCCATACTGTCCCAACCTGATCGATAGAAGTGGAAACAGATTTCCGGTGCACGGTCAGCTGATCTTCGAAGCTCCGGTCGTCCTCCCAAGCTCCAAACGACATTCTAAGCTTCCTATGTGAATAGAGGAGGATATTTCACATTTTAAGTGAAAACAATACTACACGGCGTGTACTCTCATGTACACTGCATGTACTTTTCTCATTTAACAGTTCCTCTGGCGGCTACATTTTCCATCACCGAGCTGTTCATTCGTAGACTTGATTACGCGACGTGTATTTCCGAATACACGGCGTGTACTATCGCTCACCTAGCGGCTACTCCCACTGCCTTATGATTCACCTGTTGACTGACTACCTAGAGTGTAAATATCCACTACATGGAGTGTCATCAGTTTTTACACCTTTCATCACTGACAGGGCTACATTCCATGTGTACTCATCCCACACGGCCAAAATACACAGCGTATGGAAAAGTACACAGTGTGTACTCACAAAATTTGGGATTTTCCCCATTTTCCTTATTTTCAAAAAAACACTTAAAGAAAGAGGAAATTAAGAAACTCATTCCTCCAAAATAAGAACTAGGTTCTTATAGTATTAATATTTTATTTTCTTAAGGATTTTAGATAATGAAATCTTGATTAATTTTTCAATGTGATATAAAAGCAGTTGTAGTTTTTAAATTATTAATTTTTGAATTAAGTATTATTTTATTTGAAAATTAAATTAATTATATATAGAAAATTATTTTCAAAAAATGGACTTCATTTTTTAATTCTACACGTTGAAAAATGGTAAGGGTTAATTTTTGGGAATTTCTCAAATTCTTGAAATTTTGATAAATAATGAAATACAGTAAAATATCATAAATTCAATTTATCAGTAAAGTACCTTATTTATGAAATCATGTGTGATTTAAGCCTACTTGGTTCGAAATCACTTGTAATTATTACTATTTGGGATCACATAAATTAATATTATTCATAGTCTTGAGCAAAAATATTATAATAATGAATAAAATAATGAAAAATACCCCCTCTACTCCACTATAAATACCACCCACATTCCCCTCTTCCTCCCAGACCTCTAAATCCTTGAGACTTACCTAATTTCTTCCCAATACTCCTTCCAAGTCTCTTCCCCATGTCCTAGAGCTTCTATTATCACCAAAACGCCAAAACCAAAGGTCATAAGTGGGATCTCAAGGGTAAGAGATCAAGAGGTAAACATCCTCTTTTATTTTCTTTGTTTCCTTCATTTTATGTTATTTGTTTTCATTCCCTTTGTATTATGTTAGGATATTTCATTAAATATCCCCCTTACTGCCCATATTATGTAATAATGATGAGATAACCCTTTTCTCTCATCAAATTATTTTATGAAAATATAAACGACGCCTTTAGGCTGCCGAATTTTCGTAAGAGATTTCTAAAGTTTTCCTTTATTTCAAGATTCCTTTATTTTATTCTTAATTCCTCACCTCTTATAATCCAAGAGGTATTAAAGGTCTAGAATATTGTATATCCCAGATGTTCTCATATTCATGGAAAATTCATCATCAATATTCTTCTCCTCCCCCCACTTATTCAAGGAATAAAAACATTGTATGTGAATTACCGACATCGTGGATGATATGATTTAATTTTGCATTAAATCCTTCAAGGCTGGTCAGGATTCTATTTTTATGGATGAACCAGGTTATAATATATTGATTATTTCTCATCCATGGTTATGTAACTCTTCTGTAAACATGGTTTTAATTTATAAAACAACATGATGTCATTATTATCAAAGAACCACTAAAATGATCTAAACAAACATCGTTAATATTATAACTTATGAATCATCAGCATTTCCAAATTCAAAATGGTAAATAGTATAAATTATGGTTCTATAAATATGTAAATACCATTCCATTCCAATTCTGTAATTTCACTTCAAATTGAAAAGAACAACCATCATGAACCAATCATGGAAATCAAGTAAAGAACTCAGCCAAAAACAGTGTAAAGAACAAAATACTAACAATTAAAGGGTAAAATGATGTAATGAAATGATCATATAAGGTATTATAAATATGGATATTTTTATATAATATATTAATAACACCCTTTTAATCATTATAAAGGATGTTTAAACGAGTTGGAAGTAATACAAACCCGAGGTAATGGAATTCTTAACGTGACTTCCATTATTTGGGTTAACCTTCTACTTCATTATTTATGTGGTATTAGAATTGTTGTGTGTGATTTATTTGGTTTATATTATGTTTCATTATATTTATATATAGATTATATACATATTACATCCACTATAATAATTATCGCTTCAATTATATGATTTTTGTAAGGGGTTTTCCTTTAAAATCCACTTTTAAAATTCTGTTTTACAAAATTCAAAAGAAATGTTTTTATGAAATTATTCATGTTGTATGACCCTTTTATGGTTCTTGGTAATTGTTTATGATTAAGTTTGGGACCTATATCTCCCTCCAATATATTGGGTATTTGTAATTTGGAGGCTGGTTGTGTGGTTACTCCTTGTGTAACTGTGATGGTTACACAAATTGTAAGGTAGCCTTGAGGGTTACAAATTATAAGGTAGCTGTGAGGGTTACAATATTATGTAATTAATTCACTAATACAAATTTATGGTTATATTTATGTTCTTATGTTTTGTGTCGATATTTTTTAAATCTCATGTTTCACAAAGTAAGTATATATGGGTTAAAAGTAAGTCTTTTGAAAATAATTTCATGTGTTACAAGTGTTCATGGACTAATGTGTTCTTTCCTTCTTTTTATCTCCCTTACTGAGCTTTTGTTCTCATCCCAAGTTTTTAAATGATTTTAAAATGTTATAAGGATGTGTACAAAAAAGAAGTAATCCAAGATAATTTTTTGTATATTTTTCAAATAAATCATGTTTTATGATAAAAGATTTATATTTTGAAAAAAATGAATACTATTTTTATGGTATCCACTCTGTAACAATGTGTAATGTTATGAATGTATAATGTCCCAATTCTCTAAATATATAAAATTTAAAATATCCTCAATTTGAAAGGAAGTGATTTTTTGGCAAAAAATCACGATTATATAATGCAATAATGTCGGGTCCTTATACTGTAAATATATGTTAAGAAATAATTCTTATAGATCTTCACAAAAAACAAGAGGAGAAAAATGGGATTTTAAGGGGGAACCCCTTTTATAAAACTTTTTCAGTCAGATGTTTGAAACGCCTTCATGAATCCTTTGAGCATTCTACAAAGGAAGCGTGAATGGGGTTCACACTTCCTTAGAGGTAGAGGATGAAGAGTGACCCACATTCATGCTTCCTTCTCAGATGGGAGAATCATGAATGGGGTCCACACTTCTCTGATCGCATTTTTAAAAATATGGGATCCCCTATCCCGTTCTGTAAAAAATAATTAAACCCCATAAAAATTATTTTTATCACTATGTTGGATTTGATGAACCCTACGCTACTTTTTATGAACTTGAATTTAAGGATAAAAGTACGGATTATGATCCACGATTTTTTTAGTTGATCTACATGCTCTGTCTATAATGAAATCGATATTGTAATGAGATGGGAACATGTTGTAGAGTTCTTCACAATTTAAAATGTTGTATCTTATAGAAACTCATACTGAACTTCAACTCAAGATGGATAATATTTTAAATACAAAAATAATGGATTATTGTGTACTAACACCTTTATATGAATGAACTGTAATTATGCATGCTGGATTTCAAACTTTATGTTGTATAGGAACTATTATCGCATTCCTTGAGAATAACCTACGTCATCTCACCAACTCTATTGTAAGATTAATATATAAAGTGTGGATGTGTAATTTTCTTTTTCATGATGGCCATGTAATGTTGAAATGAACTAAAAAATGGAAGATAAATGTAACTTTCTGGAGGAAACATTATTTGAGGAATAGTGTGGACACCGACTATACACATGAATACGCCGAACTGCATGCTAAAAATGAAGTTTCCACATGCCTTGAAAAGAACTAGAATCTCACCTCTCATACTATACATTTTGATCGGTACTCAGCTAGTGTATATCAAATAGTTGTCATCTTATTCAAACTGATAGTTGGTTATATATCTAGAATATATATATCTGATAATATTTCTTAGAACAGAACTAGAAATCTCCACGCCATAGGATTTTTACTCATATAATGGGAAAAAATAATATCTAAAAATTGGTATATTTGGAAAATATTTCCCAATATACTCATGGAACATAAGGGGATTAGCACTAAATGGTGTGGTTTATGTCCATGACAGTGATATCTTTAAGATAGTTATAATTAATCTATTGTATAAGACAAAATATACTTTATAAATGTAATAAATAATGAGATGTTCAAGATAGCTTCCTCTTTACGATGCTTTTGAATAACGTTCTATCCAGATAGGTCCATAACTACAACATATCCTCTTTGTATCAGTGATAAAAAAGCAGTTATGTTCTAACAATCATTAAAATGGGTCTCTTTTATCCGTTATAGAAGAATGATGATAAATTATCTTTTTATCAATGCAAAAAAATTTAATAAAGGTAAAAAAATTCAAGAAATTTTTTTAGTAAATGGATACATATTCATATGGGGAGACCACCTCCCTTTTAACATCACTTTAATCCCCCTGCACCACCATTTATAAGTGTTAATATAACCCTACTCCTACTAAAAGATTTTTAAGATCATGGGTAATATTATTTTCATACTCAAGGTCTATAGAAAAATCACCAAAAGAATCATTTTCATAAATGATGTGAAGAAAAGATTCAAGATAAATATTATTTTACTTCATGTGGATAATGTGATCATGACTCCAAAATTTCAATCTCTTATTAAGAACTATGAGCTTAAGAACAAGGGCCAAGAATACTCCTTGTAACTTAAGGAGTTCTATGTTTCAGGAACCAATTTCATACATTCGGGGTGTAATATCCATGCATTGATAAATCTAAATGGAAAATGTGGATTAGTTGCTCTGATTAAATGATTAACTAAAATTGGATAATGATATGAGTTTAAACTAGAAAGGGTGGAGCATGAAATGGAAGTAAAAACATCAAGTGTCACATCATTAACAAAATAAAATCCCAATTTACTAGAAACCACTTTATTAAGATGCTTCTTGTACAAAGTATATTTAGCACCAACCACGTTTACTTCATGTAGAATGCTATTCTCAATATAGTATTTAAAGTATCTAGTTGAAATAAAATATTTGATCATGCCTAACCTCTCATCCGGGTTAAGAATGGAATTAAAATCACTAAGAAGAGTCCAAGATCCCCCCATAGTGCTTCAAAGAGTTTGAATGATTAGTCAAATGAGTCTTTATACTTGATAACCATTATAATAAAAAATGAGAGAACAAAAAATTTTAAGAACCATGAAAATATAACTAAGAGTGTCCATATTCTATGTAGAACTAATAAGAGAGACTCTAAAAAATATCACATGGTAAAATTCCAAATACTTTTAATATCACTACATATTGATTAGCACTTGTCAGTTGATATACTAATTTTTCATGAACATTAAACTTGTCAGAAAAAATAATCTTATGCTCTGAGATACCAATAATATCAGGTCAGTGTTCATTGATAAAAATCCTAAGAGAGTTCACTATTTTATGGTTGTCCAATCTCTGACAGTTCCAAAATATAATCTTCATGTAAACTTATATTTTGGGCAAAATCCCCTTTTTTACCACCTAAATGGTTGTTCCAGGTTGATCTCATAATTGAAAAATATTTATTATCATCCTTGCTTAGACTGGCTACTTTCCCCTTTCATGAGGTTTCATCATTTGGGGTCCCCACTACCTTAATTATATCCAAGGGATTAAGAACATCATGGGATTATCATTTAGGAATATTGTCCATGTTGGGGATTGAGCTGGTAATTAATTTACTATGGAAACTTGTGTGCAATTCATTCAGAACTGGAAGGAGAGTATGGGTGTCAATAAAAATTGGATAGGCATGAATTTGTCTTAAATCTACATTAGCTTTGTCCTAAAAAGAATGAGAAGATTCAGGTATTCCATTCTATATAGAGAACCTAAGAGAGTGATACTTTCCAATAAAATTTATCCCACTGGAATTCATTGTGTGACTATCTGAGTAGCATCCAAATTGCTTGTAACCTATATGGTAGTATTGAAAGGATGGATTCTAGAAAATGAATCATGTGGTTCATTCTTGCTACGAATTGGAAGACATGTGGAATTATCCAAATGGACTTCAATAGGTTCCAAAAAAACAAAACCAATGTCGGGATAAACCTATGTAGAAATAGTATGAGGATGATTAACCTACATATCATACATGCTACAAAGATGATCATCATCCAAAGACTTAATTAAAAAATGTATGCCTTGAATAATTTGATGGTTGTTGAATTCATCTTCATTACTCATAATAACATAACCTTCTATCATGCTCAAATTAGAAGCATCAATATCCTCAGATATAGAAATAATCCTTGAAGTTGAATCTTCCTAAGAAATAGAATCATTATACAACTTTCGAGAGGTATGTTAGGGATAATTAGCATGCATGGATTCCACAAAAGATCTGAAATCAAGATCAATTTCCATAAATATTCCTTCATCTTCCCAATCTTTGATATGATTGTAACGACCCAATATTTTTTTAAAGGAAATTCCTTTCTTATAAATATTTCATAATCACATGAAATCGCAACATAATTAACTACTAAGTGCTATGTGACCCTTAAAACCTAAGTTTGTCACTTTTGTGATGTGAATTTCAAAAATATGACATACACAGTTGCGTTCAGTAAGTTATTTAGAGTCTAATAAAAAAACTTAATTTTTGATGAATAGTAACCTACCCTTATGAATAGTAACATACCCTTATGAATAGTGATATACCCTAATGAATAGTAATATTACTTATGATATTATATAAATAATATTCAAGTGTATGTACAATATATCTATGATTTAAAATAAGAAAACAAATGTTTTAAAACTCTTGTTTTTAGAATATATTATTATTTTAATTAAATATTAAATTAATAATATTTAAAAAATTATTTTTGAAAAATGCACTTCATTTTTGGATTATAAACATCATAAAATTGTTGGGGTAAATTTTTTGGATTTTTATGAAATACTTGAATTTTTTATGAATAGTGACATACCATAAATTAAAAAATTAAGATAAATACACTAATTATAGATTCATGTGTGATTTTATGTGTAACACCCCAAGCTTCCACGGTACGCTTCTCTTTGAATAATACAGTAGCGTGTGTTGTACGCAACTTCGAGTTCTAACACACACCACAACCAATCAAACTAGCCGTTATGAATAGTAATACCCAATTTTTAAAATTTTATAAATTTTATCTTTCAAAATGGACTTCATTTTTGGATTTGGAATATCGAAATTATCCTAGGGTGAATTTTTGGTATTTTTCTGAAAACATTCAATTTTTGATGAATAGTGAAAAACACTGAGTTATTGGTTAAACCGACTTTTTATTTAAATAAATATTTATTTTATTTAAATTTTATTTAGGTCAAAATAGATACGTAATACCTATATAAGTTCAATGTAATTCATTGGAGTTGGTTTATAATAATTTTAGACATATAAAAATTTTATTGAACTTTTCACCGTCTTTTACCCATCTCCTAGGAGAATTTGCAAATTCACATAAAACTTATTTTTACCACTTCTGTGAGTAGAATTTAGAAAATCTGAGAGACACGGTTAATATCAAGGAGTAAAATGTGGTTTAATAAGATAAAAATAATTTTTGGTGAATAGTAACTTTTTACTTTTATTTACCACGGTAAAAAGTAAATAGGGTAATTAAGGGTAAAAATGATATTAATATTACCCTAACACATGTCATAATTCTATTGGAAAAGTTTATATCAACCAAAAAAACCTTAAGAATAAAATATTATCTTTTAGGTCCACTTGGATTAGATTAGGGCATTTATTATTATTTAATTCAAAGAAGAGTAAAAAGAGTTAAAATCAATGTTTAATAACTACAACATCTTTAATTTAGGGTTATGCATAGGATAAATTGGATTATAAATATTCATTAGAAAGATAAAAATATTTCCTACATAATGGTATTTTATTTATAATTTTTAGACATTAAATAATATATGTTATATATGATACAATGGTGATGCAACAATTACCTAATTAATGAAATATTAAAATAATTGATATTATAAATATAAAAATAAATGAAATTTGACACTTTTATGAATTAAACTAATTTTCTAGGTTAATTTGACTTATTAGGACTGGTTATATAAATTTATTTCTAAGTAATAATGCTGTTATGAATTTATCAAAAATAAAATACCCAATAGTGTCAAAATTGACATAAAAGAGTTTTTAAAACAAATATTATACTTTTAATTTATATTATATTCCTAAAAATATAAGGTTCGGCCAATAGACTTATATTATAATATTTGTATCATTAATGGACCACTTGGGGGTCTCTTGGAAGTTTATATTATGTTTATTGGCTATATAATATAAACATACAAAGAGACATGGTAAGTGTTAAACTAATTAATTAAGAGTTAAAACTAAAAGATAAGGTTAATAAAGTGACCCAAACCTATCTAAAACCTATTGGTTGAGTGTTTTTCGACCTATACCCACCTTAAACTCTAGATAATCCACTTTGGAGACATTATAAACCGAATATGAATTTTTTATAAAATAATATTTCTAGCTTTTCCAAAGGTGCCCCTCACCCCTGTTATAAAAGGGCACTCCCCCTTCTCTCAATTTCACACCTTCAAAATTTTTTGGCTCATCCAATTGATGCCCATATATTCTCTAAACTTCCCTCACTTTAACCTAGAGGGATTAGTTTGATCAGAAAGCCATCCTAATGATCCCTTCTGATCAAATCAAAAGGAAGAACCCGAAGAAGAGGTAATGTTTTCACCACCCTTTTTCATGTTCCTTTCTTCTTCAACTTCTTCCTTATTTTTTATTCCCATTATAAAATAATAACTCCAGTATCTTCTATATACTAAGATTTTATTAAAAATATGGTACAACCATATTCATTATTCCATCCATCCTTTGAATGACATGTCACCATAAAAGCGTACGTACGGCTTACCGTCTCCACGTCGTGGTGTAATTGTCATTCAATATATTATTATTTGGATGGGTATAATAATGATGTGTAATTCAAGTAAATAATAAATATAAAATTATAATGATTATTTATATATGATATACTATCCAATTATATATTATTTTAATATCAAAAGAGTGATATTGTCGCTCGTGCGTACGTACGGACTACCGTCTCCACGAACTTGATGAGATTCATTCCCCATCATATCCATTCAAGACTAATTCTCATTTGTTGATTAAAAGTTATTTTTAAGAACATTATATCATTCTGGATATGATTAAGATATAACCTATCCATAACAAACATGACTTATGTAACAAAACATTTAAAAGAAATTGAGTAAGTTAACACCCAAAACGACGATAATACTAAAATATTATTAACAAAGCATTATTAGAAGATCATATATAATATCATAATTATATATATGGTTCTTGTATAATTTAATAACAATTTTTTAACTATTATACAAGATTTTAACATACCATCAACTAAGGAAAAGTACAAGGTAAGGGTTTATTTCACAATCTCTTCATTATCCGAGGTTGTTTATATGTGATTATCTACTGGGACCTTTTTATCATCCAAATCCATGTTTCTTAAAAATGTATTTCAAATCATTATTAATATTTTAAATACTATGGGATAAAGTCTTTTATACCCTTTTTGACTTTTTATAAGATGTTTATAAAGGAATATTTCTATCATTTTCCAAAAAAGGACCTTTTTAACCTTTTCGACAGAATTAAGGTAAAGATGTCTTTTTTAACTTATACGGAGGGTGCGGCTATTTTCCGCCATTATAAAATCATCGAAGCTTCCCTTACAAGATTATAAGAATATTGTAAAAGTAAATGTTTTATTTTATAATTATGTGACTTTTAAATGATTTCAGAAAAAAAGTGTTATTTCTCTAAAATAGTTTTTATTTCATCTATGTCAACATCCTTTGATGGATTTTAAGCCTATTTGAAGTTTATTATTATGGTACAAAACTTCCATATTGTATTGAAGGTTTTTTGATATGTTTTACTATGGATATGTTATTTTTATTCCATTCATGATTTATGGATAAAGTATTGACATTTCGTATGCTAGTTTTAATACGAATGTTTATGTTATGTTTAAACCTATTCATATGAGGAATGCATTGGACTTAATATGTGACGGGTGGAGCTCGCTATAGCTCCTCGATGCATCGGTAGGTCTCCTGAGATAAAATAGTGTCTTGGCACAAGGCCTTGACAAAATCTTATTTGTATTCTTGGTATGAGGCCATGACTATGGGGTTATGATAGTCTGGCATTATGCATTCCATCATTATGAAAGTGGTTATTGATATTGTATGTGATTATTAGACTAGTAGAATATCCACGTGAATAAGTAAATGGAATTATTTCATTTTATCTTTTCCATATTATGCTGAAGTTAATGTTTAAAAGGCTTTTGTTTTATTTATACATTGCCTTAAATTTTTATGCTTATTTATGAATGTTTTCACTATATTGTTATCCTTACTGAGCATCTGAGCTCACCCCTTTCAATGTTTTATTTTTTCCAGGATGTGAAAAAGTAATTTATGAATGACATGCAGGGATAGTATGAGGGGATATTAATAGAAGTTGTTGTTGTAGTAGTTTGCACTTTATGATGTAATGTAAACTTTATGAATGTATCTAGTTATCCCAAGGCTACTAAACTAATCGGTCTTTCAAGACTTGATCTTTTGTGATCATGCCAATATTATGTAATAATGCACTGACTCTGGGTAACTGGGGATGGGGCGTTATAGTTGGTATCAGAGGATGTTTAGTACAAACCTTGGAAGCTAGATTTAGATAAACTCCGATTATAGCACATAGCCCTAAGATATACTTTGAGGATGAGTATAGAATAACTTCCTAGAATTTTGGTATTATAAAGATTCTGTGAGTTTTCTAAGCAATACATCCCTGTCTAGATATGAGCAGGTAGAGGCGACTCTGGCATAGATGTTCCTAGAGGTAAAACCCAAAAATACCGATTTGAGCTAGACTCGAACGGGAACTGGTGCACGACAATGGGCCTTACTGTACTCTTGGTTACGACACTCTCGGGGGATATGCTTAAGATAACTCTCATTTTATTTATAAACCATTATGAAGGGTGTATGAGTATATACTTCCTCAAAGAAGACATTTTTATGATTATGGATTATATCCATAAATAGTTCAATTTATGTTAAGTATTTTATAAGCATGGAATTATTATTTTGATTCATAAACTGATCTAGTTTATGCCATTGTTTAGAAATGGAACCTAGTGGAAGAAATGGAAACCATATAAATTCACGCACTCTATGTAGGGATTGTCATCCTGCACAAGATAATTATAGTGGAGGTGGTGATGCAACTGGTTCTGATCAGCTAATCACCATTCTGGGACAACTCATTCAGGTTATGAATAATAACCTTACCCGTATGGAGCACCCTGATCTGCAGCGTGGAGTATCAATGTTAGATAACTTCATGAGACAACAACCACCAACATTCAATGGGAGTAAAAATCCATTGGTAGCTGAGCAATGGATAAGTTCCCTAGAGAAAATATTTCAGGCTTTGGGGATTAATGAAAGGGAAAAAGTTATCATGGCAGTTTACCGCCTCACTGGAGATGCTGATCAATGGTGGTCATTAATTCAAAACATGAAGTAATATGATGAAGTATAAAATATGGAATGGAGGGAGTTTAAAGATCTATTTTTAGAAAAATTCTTTCCTCATGACCATCGAGCAGATATGGAAAGTCAATTTCTGAGTCTGAGACAAAAGGAGGATGAGAATGTCGCAAAGTATGAGGCTAACTTTACAAGGTTAGCAAGGTATGTTGGAGATTATATACTTAACCCAAGAAGTAAGATTGATCATTTATTTTATGGGTTAAAACCAATTCTCCTTCGAGCATTAGTCTCACAATCCTTCTCGTCGTACGAAGAAATTGTCTGATGTGCTATAAAGACAGAAAAGGAATTATCTAAGTCTTATAGCTTTAAAGAAAAGAAAGAGAAAAAGAGATCTGATGATCAATATGGGAATGGAAATAAGGGGAAGATGGGAAAAGTTGAATATCCATCCTACAGTAAATGTGGCAAGAAACACCCTGTTACATGCTTGAAGGGAATGGGAGTCTATTACAAGTGTGGTGAAAAAGGCCACAAAGCTCGTGATTGCAAGGGGAAGAAGGAAGCTACCAATTACCAATGATACAATTGCAGGGAGATGGGACAATATGCAAATGAATTTCCTAAGTGTCAAGGGAACTTACCTTAGAAAATGCCAAGGGATCAAGGCCAAGAAAATGCTATCACTACTGCTGAGGTAGAAGCTCCGAAAGACATGGTGGCAGGTAATTTAATGGTTTCTCCAAGTTTAGTAAATGCTTTATTTGATTCTGGATCATCGCATTGTTTCATATATTCCTAGTTTTATAAGAAAATTAGATATTTCCAATTTGATTTAACAAGGTAGTTGTCAGTTAATACTCCAAAGGGAAGTATCATTGCAACAATGTTTTATGAATTAGTCCCTATTAGAGAACATAAATGTTCTTTATCCACTGATCTCATCATCATACCTATGATTGAGTTTGATATAATCCTCAGTATGGATTGGATTTTAGACCATGATGTGAAGATTTATTATAAGAATAAGGAGGTTATGATTTTTGATTATGATGATAAGGGACACCTTATCTTGAGAGAAGAATCGTCACCACCTAATTCTTATCTAGATCCACCCCCAGTAGCTCAACTAAATTCAATTATTAGGGAGGAAGCGAATGAAATGACTATGTGTGAGGAAAGGAATATTAAAATAGAGGATGTACCTATTGTGAAAGAATATGTAGATGTGTTTCCGAAAGATTTACTTAGAAATCCTCCAGAACGAGAAGTTGAGTTTTCTATTGATTTAATTCCTGGATCAAGGCCTATATCGAAGACCTCTTATATAATGGCCATTGTATAATTAGTGGAACTAAAGAAACAACTAGATTAATTCAGTAATAAGTGATTTATTCTCCCTAGTGTTTCTCCATGGGGGGCCCCTATTCTTTTTTTTAAAAATAAAGATGGCTATATGAGGTTATGTACCGACTATATGGAAATCAGTACTATGACAATAATGAACAATTATCCCTGACCTCGCATTGATGATTTATTTGACCAACTACATGGATCTCAATAATTTTCAAAGATTGACCTTCGTTCTGGATACCATCAGTTGTGTGTAAAGAAGGAAGAAATTCCGAAGACAGCATTTCAAACCAGTTACAGGCATTTAAAGTTTATAGTAATGCCTTTGGGGATGACTAATGGACCATCTGTATTCATGGATCTTGTAACACCCCGACCCCAGCTTCCTAGAGTCGGTGCATTACTTCGTAACATTGGCATGATCACAAAAGATCAAGTCTCGGAAGACCGATTAGTTTAGTAGCCTTGGAAACAATAGATACATTCATAAGTCATTCATTACATCAAAAAAGTAAACAAACTACAATAACATGGTCTTCATAGTCCACACTCATATCCCTTTCTGACTACCCCTACAGGTCATTCATAAAACACTTCTTCACATCCTGGAAAAATATTAAAACATTGAAAGGGGTGAGATCAGATGCTTAGTAAGGTTAACAATATAGCGGAAGCTTTCATAAATAAACATTAACATTTAAGGCATTGTATAACTAAAACAAAAGACTTTTAAACATGAACTTCAACATAATATGGCAAAAGTAAAATGAGATAATGCCATTCACTTCTTCACATGGATATTCTACTGGTCGAATAATCACATGCAATATTAATAACCACTTTCATAATGATGGAATTCATAATGCCAGACTATCATAACCACGTAGCCAAGGCCTCATGCCAAGACCACAAATAAGATTTTGTCAAGGCCTCGTGCCAAGATACTAGTTTGTCTCATGAGACCTACCGATGCATCGAGGAGCTATAGCGGGCTCCACCCGTCACTTATTAAGTCCAATGCATTCCTCATATGAATAGGTTTAAACAAATCATAAACCATAACATAATCGTATCACATAAAACATGCATAAAGGAAACATAACAGTTCCACATTTCAATCACAAGATATAAATACAACACATTGATATAATAAAAACGCTTTCAAAACCATTTTCAATACCAAAATAAAATAAAGTTAAAACTTTGTATTTATTTTTCATTTAAAAAAATGATGGCTTGTAGAGGAAGCCGAAATTCAAATAATGGTCACGGCGGCGGAGAAGTCATTGTCGCCGCATAAGTACGGAAAGAAAAACATTCCCTTTTTGTCGTTTAGTAAAACGCTTCGTATAAAAAAGATTCCTTTTGAATAAACGTAAAATTCAAAGGGGTTTATACACCGTATAAAATAAAGTTGTGTATAAAACCAAATATGACTCAATGAAAGGAGATTGAGACGAAGTCCTTAAAAAGATCATTTTTAAAATAAAATAGATCTATTATGTGTATTCACTATAGGTACACATAAAGAATGTAAAAATAAAAAATAATACATAATAATATCATGACATAATTGGAAAGTAGGAGATTAACCCAAAGAATGGAAGTTGGGTTAAGAAGTTCTTTTACCTTGCGTCTTGTCCTGACTCGACCGTTCTTTAACCTCCTGAATAATAAACTAGAGTTAATTTATATTTACTTAAGAACCTTTTTCATGTTCATTATTCCATTTATATCACTTATTACCATGTTATTAACATTATTTAATTATTTAAGTTAATAACGGTCGTTTTGTCGATCCTTGGTACATGAGTCAAAAATAAACTTCTTATAATTACAAGTTGTTCGTGTGGTGAAATATCCATTATATCCAGAATTATATTCATGATATAGATATCATATATATCATATATATACAGTATATACATTCATTCATAATGTCACGTAACATTTAGAGGTAAGAAATGAAATGCACCATTCATGGAGACGTTAAGCCGTACGTACGCATGAACGCTACTTTCATTTCAATTTCATATTTAATGGAACGAAATCATAATGATATAAATGTATAATATAATTACAGTATAATATAGTGTATAATACCATTTACTCCATCCTTTATACATCCCACATATGGCATTAACGATTCAAATCACTTTGAGGGGGCGGTAGTCCGCACTTCCTAAAATGAAATTATCGCGTTTTACCCATAATGGAAATCATAAAGTATGCCATAAATGAGAAATACAGAAGCATAAGTAAAACATAAACACATTATATATCATATATAAATATAGTTACATCTTAATGGCCACCTTTGAAGTTGTTATATGAGTGTTGAACAATCATCGTTTCGTGAGGCAGAAATTCGCCATCCACAGAAACCGTATGTTCTTTAACCATTAGATGTAGGTGTGTGTAAGTGTAGCTCTAATACTTCTTATAACAAAAACCTAGTATATTGAGGATACTGGTGTTGTTACAAAAGAAATGAATAAAAAGAGTTTAGGGGGGCTGGAGAAGAAAAATAAAACAAAACAACATTAGAAAAGACATTACCTCAAAATCGGGTAACTCTTTTTGATTTGAGACAAAGGCTTCCTTGGGAAGAGTTCTGCCCAAATTGAGGCTTCTAGGAGTAATAGGGGGAAGTTGGGAGAGTATTTGGGAAGAGTTTTGCCGAACCAAAAGGCTTGAAAGTGTGAATAAGGTGGTAGAGGTGGGGGCCTTTTATAAGTGGAGAGGAGGGGCTCTTTTGGAAAGATTGAAATGTTACATTATTACACAATGATTTTCGGATTCTAAAGGTCCCACACTTATATAATTCATGGCTAAGGTGATAAGGGTTCTAAATCTACCCATCCAATAGTCTTTGGACAAGTGTAAGCCTTGGATTTTACATTATCTTTTCATTTTATTAAAATCGTTAAATAATGAGGTCATCGTTGCATCATAATGATTTCATAAATAATTTAATTTATTTAATGTCTAAAAATTATAAAAAAATAATATGATGTAGGAAATCGTTTTATATTTCTAATGAATATTTATAATCAAAATTTGGACTTTTTAACCCCACTTAAAAACTGTTTTAGTAAAACAACTCATGTTTGTGTCAATTTAATTTTAACATTAAATAAATATATATTAATATCATTTTCCAACTAAAGTGGCTCCATGGGTTCCCCAAGTTTACCCATGGGTTTTCTTGGTCGGCCATGACTCATCCAATAGGATTAGGACAAGTGTCAAGCTCATATCATATTATTAAAACATTGTTTTTACCTTAAACTACACTAATTACCTCTAATCGCGATTAAGAACATAAAAGTTACTATTCACCAAAAAAAATTATTTTAATCTCATTGAACCACATTTTACTTCTTAATGACAACCATGTATGTTGGATTTTTGAAAATCAAATCACAGAAGTGGTAATATTTCATTTAAATGAAAAATCAGTTATTTACCTACCACTTAGTGGTTTCACTATTCATCAAAAATTGAAGTTTTTCAGAACAATGCCAAAATTTCACCCTAAGATATAATTGATATTAAGAATTCAAAAATGATGTCTATTTTAAAAAATTACAAACATATAAGTTGCATTAATTAATTTTATAATTAATTCCCGCTGTTACAAAAAAATAGCGTGTTTCTAAGAAACAATTTATATCAAAAGATTGGCAATTGTTTATGTCCAATTTCAATGTTAAATTAATTTTAATGACCACCATTGGATAAAATGGAAAAAATATATTCTAATTATACTTTAAAACCACTAAATAGTATAATTTATCACAATAAATTATTTTTATTAAAAAAGATGTTTTATGTATTTTTCACTATTCAAAAAAATATAAGTTCTCAGAAAAATACCAAAAATTCAACATAGGCTAATTTCGATATTCCGAATCCAAAAATGAAGTCCATTTTGATAAATAAAATTAATAAAATTTCAAAAAGTAGGTATTACTATTCACAACGGCTAGTTTAATTCGTTGTGGTGTGTGTTAGAGCTCGAGGTTGCGTACACCACACGCTATTGCATTATTCGAAGTGAAACGTACCATGGAATCTTGGGGTGTTACATTCTCCCCTTCTTTAATAAATTGCGTCCTCGCAATTTGAAACTTTTCTTTGAAAATAAAAGGTTGAAAAGAGAAAATACCTTTGAGGAAAACCCACATCGGAAATAAGGTTAATAAATATATAACATTAAAAGAAAGAAAGATAAGTACAAAGGTCACCCGAAATAGCCCATTATAGGATTCTATGAAAATATGGATATGGAGGAGAAACAAACCATCAAGGTCTGATGGAGAGTTATAGAAAACAGGATTAGGAGAAAGTTTAACTACAAGAAAATCACAAACTTGTGACTGGTTAAACGGTCATTGAATCCCCAGTTGGAAAAGTTAACCGACAAAATTTTTGTTTTAAGTTACCTTTTATAATGTTGAGGAATTTATTTAGGATATTTACTAAGAACGTAAGGGAATATACATACTTGTTATGTATACTTTCATTCGTTAATAAATTTTTACCAAAAACCCATCTTTCACTCTAAAAGGTAATAGAACTCAAAAATATTCTATTTATCCTAATTGTATAAGGTTCCAAATATTAACACATACCATTAGATTAGAAAAACTATTTTGTAATAACTAGGGACTTCGCGTAGTCCAGTGGTAGGTGATTAATCCCAATCGCACTATGGTTGAGGGTTCGATTCCTACAGCTTTGTCCGACACGATGGGTTGTCACTCGGTCTGCGTGTTGTCCTTTTTATAAATATCCAAAAATAACCTTAACAGTAGTATCCAATGTAAAATATAATCCATTCCAACCTTTATAGTTATCCAAAATACTTATGTCCAACTCACAGCCCATATTTTATGAGGAAGGTAAACATAATGAAGCTCCTTTTTTTCTGCGTAACAACATGTGAACACCTTCATCATGTATTCTTTTAAAACACTGCAACATATTGAATTACCATAAATCCTTATTGATTACATTCATGATCCATTATTCCTTATAGAAAACTAGATATACTCCTTCTATCCAAAAATGTATACAAATCATTAATCAGTTTTAAGGATGTTAAGAATATCCAACATAATTTATCCGAATCAATCATATCTTATTTCAAAATCACTATCTCGGTATCAGAACCATATTATGGTTTATATTTCTCTCAACCATATATTTTCCAAAAATTTAACCTACTGTGGAGTCACTTTTCTTGGTTCCACAAAATCTCAAGTCCTAGATGAAATAGTACTGCAGTACAATCCTTATATACTCCATAATTATTATAACCAGTACATCATTGATCCAACACTCAAATTACAAAATTCTTTAATAACAACATAAGAACACTAATCATTCCTCCTCATCTGTGGTAGTATCATAACTTGATTATTATCCAATAACATCATTTGGGGCATACTCTGATGATTTGAACATTGGTTTGCGTAGTGTCCCCACTCCTTGCAGATGAAGCATTTTACATTTGAAACCTTTTTCTTACCCTTGCAGTCACGCACTTGGTGTCCTTTTTCTCCAAACTTATAACAAACTCCAATTCCCTTCAGGTAAATTCCAAGATGTTTCTTCCCACAGTTATCACATATTGGAAAATTCTTCTTTTCCCTCGTCCCTTTATCCATCATTCTCTCTTCCATCCTTTTCTTCTCTTTCATCCCTTCAAATCCATAATACTCAAGGAATTCTCTACTTATCTTATTAACACATGATACTATTTCATCATATGTTGATAACACATGGGAGAACATTTCCCTTCTAAATGTTGGCTTAATACCATGAAAGATATGATCCTTCTTACTCTTTGGATCATACGTATTGATGGAGTTCACATTCCTTCTACTAGGCGCCATTTCTATAAAATGCCATAAACTAGGTTAGTTTATGAATCGAAATACATAATAACAAACTTGAAAACAGTTATAATAAATTGAACTATTTATGGATATAATCCATAATCATAAAAATGTTTTCTTTGAGGAAGTATATACTCATAAACCCTTCATAATGATTTGTAAAGAAAATGAGAGTTATCCTAAGCATATCCCCCGGGAGTGTCGTAACCAAGAGTGCAGCAAGGCCCATTGTCGTGCACCAGTTCCCGTTCGAGTCTAGCTCAAAGCGGTGTTTTCGGGTTTTACCCCTAGGAACATCTGTTCCAGAGCCGCCTCTACCTGCTCGTATCCAGACAGGGATGTATTGCTCGGAAAACTCATAACATCTCTATAATGCCAAAATTCTAAGAAGTTCTTCTATACTAATCCTCAATGTCTATCTTTGGGCTATGTGCTATAATCAGAGTTTATCTAAATCTAGCTTCCAAGGTTAGTACTAAACTGCCTCTGATACCAACTATAACGCCCCGACCCCAACTACCTAGAGTCGGTGCATTACTTCGTAACATTGGCATGATCACAAAAGATCAAGTCTCGAAAGACCGATTAGTTTAGTAGCCTTGGAAACACTAGATACGTTCATAAGTCTTTCATTACATCAAAAAGTAAACAAACTACAATAACATGGTCTTCATAGTCCACACTCATATCCCTTTCTGAATACCCCTGCAGGTCATTCATAAAACACTTCTTCACATCCTGGAAAAATATTAAAACATTGAAAGGGGTGAGCTTAGATGCTCAGTAAGGTTAACAATATAGCGGAAGCTTTCATAAATAAACATTAACATTTAAGGCAATGTATAACTAAAACAAAAGCCTTTTAAAAATAAACTTCAACATAATATGGCAAAAGTAATATGAGATAATGCCATTCACTTCTTCACATGGATATTCTACTGGTCGAATAATCACATGCAATATCAATAACCACTTTCATAATGATGGAATGCATAATGCCAGACTATCATAACCACGTAGCTAAGGCCTCGTGCCAAGACCACAAATAAGATTTTGTCAAGGCCTCTTTCCAAGACACTAGTTTGTCTCATGAGACCTACCGATTCATCGAGGAGCTATAGCGGGCTCCACCCGTCACTTATTAAGTCCAATGCATTCCTCATATGAATAGGTTTAAACATATCATAAACCATAACATAATCGTATCACATAAAACATGCATAAAGGAAACATAACAGTTACACATTTCAATCACAAGATATAAATACAACACATTGATATAATAAAAACGCTTTCAAAACCATTTTCAATACCAAAATAAAAGAAAGTTAAAACTTTGTATTTATTTTTCATTTAAAAAAATGATGGCTTGTAGAGGAAGCCGAAACTCAAATAATGGTCACGGCGGCGGAGAAGTCATTGTCGCCGCATAAGTACGGAAAGAAAAAAATTCCCTTTTTGTCATTTAGTAAAACAATTCGTATAAAAAAGATTCCTTTTGAATAAACGTAAAAGTCAAAGGGGTTTATACACCGTATAAAAGAAAGTTGTGTATAAAACCAAATATGACTCAATGAAAGGAGATTGAGACGAAGTCCTTAAAAAGATCATTTTTAAAATAAAATAGATCTATTATGTGTATTCACTATAGGTACACATAAAGAAAGTAAAAAACAAAATAATACATATTAATATCATGACATAATTGGAAAGTAGGAGATTAACCCAAAGAATGGAAGTTGGGTTAAGAAGTTCCCTTATCTTGCGTCTTGTCCTGACTCGACCGTTCTTTAACCTCCTGAATAATAAATTAGAGTTAATTTATATTTACTTAAGAACCTTTTTCATGTTCATTATTCCATTTATATCACTTATTACCATGTTATTAACATTATTTAATTATTTAAGTTAATAACGGTCGTTTTGTTGATCTTTGGTACTTGAGTCAAAAATAAACTTCTTATAATTACAAGTTGTTCGTGTGGTGAAATATCCATTATATCCAGAATTATATTCATGATGTAGATATCATATATATCATATATATACATTATATACATTCATTCATAATGTCTCGTAACATTTAGAGGTAAGAAATGAAATGCACCGTTCATGGAGACGGTAAGCCGTACGTACGCATGAACGCTACTTTCATTTCAATTTCATATTTAATGGAACGAAATCATAATGATATAAATGTATAATATAATTCCAGTATAATATAGTGTATAATACCATTTACTCCATCCTTTATAAATCCCACATATGGCATTAACGATTCAAATCAGTTTGAGGGGGCGGTAGTCCGCACTTCCTAAAATGAAATTATCGCGTTTTACCCATAATGGAAATCATAAAGTATGCCATAAATGAGAAATACATAAGCATAAGTAAAACATAAACACATTATATATCATATATAAATATAGTGACATCTTAATGGCCACCTTTGAAGGTGTTATATGAGTGTTGAACAATCATCGTTTCGTGAGGCAGAAATTCGCCATCCACAGAAATCGTATGTTCTTTAACCATTAGATGTAGGTGTGTGTAAGTGTAGCTATAATGCTTCTTATAACAACATCCTAGTATATTGAGGATACTGGTGTTGTTACAAAAGAAATGAATAAAAAGAGTTTAGGGGGGCTGGAGAAGAAAAATAAAACAAAACAACATTAGAAAAGACATTACCTCAAAATCGGGTAACTCTTTTTGATTTGATCCAAAGGCTTCCTTGGGAAGAGTTCTGCCCAAAGTGAGGCTTCTAGGAGTAAGAGGGGGAAGTTGGGAGAGTATTTGGGCAGAGGTTGGCCGAACCAAAAGGCTTGAAAGTGTGAATAAGGTGGTAGAGGTGGGGCCTTTTATAATTGGAGAGGAGGGGCTCTTTTGGAAAGATTGAAATGTTACATTATTACACAATTATTTTCGGATTCTAAAGGTCCCACACTTATATAATTCGTGGCTAAGGTGATAAGGGTTCGAAACATACCCATCCAATAGTCTTTGGAAAAGTTTAAGCCTTGTATTTTACATTATCTTTTCATTTTTTTAAAATCGTTAAATAATGAGGTCATCGTTGCATCATAATGATGTCATAAATAATTTAATTTATTTAATGTCTAAAAATTATAAAAAAAATACTATGATGTAGGAAATAGTTTTATATTTCTAATGAATATTTATAATCAAAATTTGGACTTTTGTAACCCCACTTAAAAACTGTTTTAGTAAAACAACTCATGTTTGTGTCAATTTAATTTTAACATTAAATAAATATATATTAATGTCATTTTCCGACTAAAGTGGGTCCATGGGGTCCCCAAGTTGACCAATGGGTTTTCTTGGTCGGCCATGACTCATCCAATAGGAGTAGGACAAGTGTCAAGCTCATATCATATTATTAAAACATTGTTTTTACCTTAAACTACATTAATTAGCTCTAATCGCGATTAAGAACTTAAAAGTTACTATTCACCAAAAAATTATTTTAATCTCATTGAACCATATTTTACTTCTTAATGAAAACCATGTATATCGGATTTTTGAAAATCAAATCACAGAAGTGGTAATATTTCATTTAAATGAAAAATCAGTTATTTAACTACCACTTAGTGGTTTCACTATTCATCAAAAATTGAAGTTTTTCAGAACAATGCCAAAATTTCACCCTAAGCTATAATTGATATTCCGAATTCAAAAATGATGCCTATTTTACAAAATTCCAAACTTATAAGTTGCATTAATTAATTTTATAATTAATTCCCGTTACAAAAAAATAGTGTGTTTCTAAGAAACAATTTATATCAAAAGATTGGCAATTGTTTATGTCCAATTTCAATGTTAAATTAATTCTAATGACCACCATTGGATAAAATGGTAAAAATATATTCTAATTATACTTTAAAACCACTAAATAGTATAATTTATCACAATAAATTATTTTTATTAAAAAAGTTGTTTTAAGTATTTTTCACTATTCATAAAAAATAGAAGTTCTCAGAAAAATACCAAAAATTCAACATAGGCTAATTTCGATATTCCGAATCCAAAAATGAAGTCCATTTTGAGAAATAAAATTTATAAAATTTCAAAAAAGTAGGTATTACTATTCACAACGGCTAGTTTAATTCGTTGTGGTGTGTGTTAGAGCTCGAGGTTGCGTACAACACACGCTATTGCATTATTCGAAGTGAAACGTACCGTGGAATCTTGGGGTGTTACAGATCTAATGAATAGAGTTTTCAAGAAATAACTCGATGATTTTTTGGTGGTATTTATTGATGATATCTTGGTATACTCCAAAAGCTACGAAGATCATTAAAATCACTTGCGCATTATCCTGAAGACTCTGAGAAGCCATGAATTATATGGGAAGTTTAGCAAGTGTGAATTTTGGCCTCAAGATATTTCTTTTCTTGGCCATATTTTCTCTAAATATGGAATCTCTTTTGATCCTTATAAGGCCAAGGCAATCCAAGAATGGTCTGCACCGACGAGTATAACTGAGGTATGTAGTTTTATTGGTTTAGCAAGTTATTATTGACGTTTTTTTGAGAATTTTTCCCGAGTGTCTAACCCATTAACAAAGCTCACACGTAAAGGGGTTAATTTTGTTTAGACAAAAAAGTCTGAAGAATGTTTCGAAGAACTGAAGAGAAGATTAGTCAATGCTCCTATATTGACTCTACCATCGGGGAATGATGAGTTCGTTATTTATAGTGATGTATCGAAGAAATGACTTGGTTGTGTCCTTATGCAGAATGATAGGGTTATTGCCAATGCATCACGACAGTTGAAAATTCATGAGAAAAACTATCCTACTCATGATCTCGAGTTAGCAGCTGTGATATTTTCTTTGAAGATATGGAGACACAACCTCTATGGTGAAAAATGTGAGATTTATACTGATCACAAGAGATTGAAGTATATTTTCTCACAAAAAGAACTCAACATGAGGCAAATAAGATGGCTTTATTTACTCAAGGATTAGGATTTTACGATACACTACCACTCGGGGAAGGAAAATAAGGTGGCAGATGCTTTGAGTAGAAAAGATCATGGAGTTTTGAACAAGATTAGAATTGAAAGGGATCCTATTTTCATGGATCTAGTGAATATGGACATCGGAATAACCATGGAAGGTGAAACATCAATGCTTTTTCAAATGATTGAAAAACCATATTTACTAGAAAGTATTAAGAGTTCTCAGACCGATGATGAATAGTTTCAAAAGAAGATTAAAGCTATGAATGATGAGAGATTGAGTGACTTTGTGTATGAAGATGGAATTTTGAAATTCGGGAAGAGACTCTGTGTTCCTGATATACCTGATCTAAAAATGGAATTATTAGATGATGCTCATAGTTGCAATTTCTTTATACAATCTGGGAGCACCAAAATGTATAGATATTTGAAGGAACATTTTTGGTGCGACAACATGAAGACGGAGATTGCTGATTTTGTGTCAAGATGTATGGTTTGTCAACAAGTGAAAGCTGGAAGGCAACAGCCTGGAGGAGTCATGCAACCTCTTCCCATACCTAAGTGGAAATGGGATAATATCACGATGGACTTTGTCATGGGACTACCAAAGACTCCTAGAAGGAATGATGTAATATGTGTTATTGTTGATCGTCTTACCAAGTCAACACATTTTCATGCTATAAGAGAAGATCTACCACTTGAATGTTTAGAAAGACTCTATATTAATGAAGTTGTGAGACTTCATGGAGTACCCCTATCAATTGTTTCGGATCATGATCCCCATTTTACTTCAAGGTTCTGGAAAAGTATTCAGAAGGCCTTGGATACTGAACTTTGTTTGAGCACTGCCTAGCACCCTCAAACAGATGGACAATCAGAACAGACTATTCAAATATTAGAAGACATGTTGAGATCCTGCTCACTTGACTTTCAGGGTATGTGGGATGAACATTTACCTATGGTAGAATTTTCCTATAATAATAGATTCCATTCAAGTATTCTAATGGCACCATATGAAGTGTTATACGGAAAGAGATATCGCACACCAACCTGTTGGGATGACGTTGGTGAAAGAAAACTTGTAGGTCCAGAACTGGTGGAGGAAACAATGGAAAAGGTAAATGTAATCCAAAACCACATCAAATCAGCTCAAATTTGTTAGAAGATCTATGCCGATAACACTCCAAGCTTTCACGGTACGCTTCTCTTTGGATAATATAGTAGCGTGTGTTGTACTCAACTTTGAGTACTAACACACACCACAACAAATCAAACTAGCCGTAATGAATAGTAATACCCACTTTTTGAAATTTTATAAATTTTATCATTCAAAATGGACTTCATTTTTGGATTCGGAATATCGAAATTAGCATAGGGTGAATTTTTGGTATTTTTCTGAAAACATTAAATTTTTGATAAATAGTGAAAAACATTGAGTTATTGGTTAAAACCGACTATTTATTTGAATAAATATTTAGTTTATTTAAATTTATTTTAGGTTAAAATAGATATTTAATACCGATATATGTTCAATTTAATTTATTGGAGTCATTTTATAATACTTTTAGGCATATAAAATGTTTATAGAACTTTTCACCATCTTTTACCCATCTCCTAGGAGAATTTGCAAATTCACATAAAACTTAATTTTACCGCCTCTGTGAGTGAAATTTCAAAAATCTTAGAGGCAAAGTTAACATCAAGTATTAAAATCTTGTTCAATAAGATAAAAATAATTTTTGGTGAATAGTAACTTTTTACTTTTATTTACCATGGTTAAAAGTAAATAGGGTAATTAAGGATAAAATGATATTAATATTACCATAAAACATGTCCTAATTCTATTGGACAAGTTTATCTCGACCAAAAACAACCTTAGGAATAAAATATTATCATTTAGGTCCACTTGGATTAGATTAGGACATTTATTATTATTTAATTCAAAGAAGAGTTAAAATCAAAGTTTAATAACTAAAACATTTTTAATATAGGGTTATACCTAAGAGAAATTGGATTATAAATATTCATTATAAAGAAAAAAATATTTCCTACAAAATGGTATTTTATTTATAATTTTTAGACGTTAAATGATTTAAGTTATTTATGACACAATGGTGATGCAGTAATTACCTAATTAATGAAATATTAAAATAATTGATATTATAAATATCAAAATAAATGTAATTTGAGACTTTTTATGAATTACACTAATTTTATAGGTTAATATTACATATTAGTACTGGTTATATACATTTTTTTCTAATTAATAATGTTGTTATTAATTTATCAAAAACAAAATACCCTTCAGTGTCAAAATTAACATAAAAGAGTTTTTAAAAAATATTATATTATTAATTTATATTATATTACTAAAAATATATGGTTCTGCCACGATACTTATATTATTATAGTTTTATCATTAATGGGCCACTTGGGGGTCGCTTGGAAGTTTATAGTATGATTATTGACAATATAATATAAACATACAAGGAGACATGGTAAGTGTCAAACTAATTAACTAAAAGTTAAAACTAAAAGATAAGGTTAATAAAGTGACCCAAACCTGTCTAAAACCTATTGGTTGGGTGTTTTTAGACCTATACCAACCTTAACCTTTAAATAATATACTTTGGATCCATTAGAAACCGAATATGAATTTTTTATAAAATAATATTTCTAGCATTTCCAAAGGTGCCCCTCACCCCTCTTATAAAAGGGCACTCCCCCTTCGCTCAATTTCACACCTTAGAAGCCTTTTGGATCGGCCAATCCCTACCCAAATATTCTCTCAACTTCCCTCACTTAAACCTAAAGGCCTTATTTTGATTAGAAAGCCATCCTAATGAGCCCTTTTGATCAAATCAAAAGGAAGAACCCGAATAAGAGGTAATGTTTTCACCACCCTTTTTCATGTTCCTTTCTTCTTCAACTTCTTCTTTCTCTGTTATTCACATTATAAAATAATAAGTCTAGTTTCTTATATATACTGAGATTTTATTATAAATATGGTACAACCATATTCAGTATTCCATCCATCCTTTGAATGACATGTCACCATATGTGTGTACGTACGACATATCGTCTCCACGTCGTGGTGTAATTGTCATTCAACATATTATTATTTGCATGGGTATAATAATGATGTTAAATTCAAGTAAATAATAAATATAACATGATAATTATTATGTATATATGATATACTATCCAATTATATATTATTTTAATATCAAAAGAGTGATATTGTCACTCGTACGTATGTACTGACTACCGTCTCCATGAACGCGATGAGATTCATTCCCCATCGTATCCATTAAAGAATAATTCTCATTTGTTGATTAAAATTTATTTTTAATAACTTCATATCATTCTTTATATTAATAAGATACAACCTATCCATAACAAACATGACTTATGTAACAAAACATATAAAAGAAAATGAGTATGTTAACACCCGAAACGACGATAATACTAAAATATTATTTAACAAAGCATCATTAGAAGATCATATATGATATCATAATTATGTATATGGTTCTTGTATAATTTAATAAAAAAAAATTAAATATTATACAAGAGTTTAACATACCATCGACTAATTAAAAGTACAAGTTAAGGGTTTATTTCATAATCTCTTCATTATCCGGGGTTGTTTATACGTGATTATCTACTGGGTCCTCCTTATCATCAACATACATGTTTCTTAAAAATGTATTTCAAATCATTATTACTATTTTAAAGACTATGGGATAAAGTAATTTATACCCTTTTTGACTTTTTAAAAGAAGTTTTTAAAGGAATTTTTCTTTCGTTTTCCAAACAAGGACCTTTTTAACCTTTTCGATAGAATTAAGGTAAGGATGTCTTTTTTAACTTATACGGTGGGTGCGGCTATTTTCTACCGTTATAAAATCGTCGAATATTCTCTTAAAAGCTTATAATAATATTTTCAAAGTAAATTTTTTATTTTATAATTATGTGACTTTTAAATGATTTTAAAAAAAGTGATATTTCTCTCAAATAGTTTTGATTTCATCTATGTCAGCATCCTTTGATGGATTTTAAGCTTATTTGAAGTTTATTATTATGATACAAAACTTCCATATTGTATTGAAGTATTTGTGATATGTTTGAATGTGGATGTGTTATTTTTATTCCATTCATGATTTAGGGGGAAAGTATTGACATTTCGTATGCTAGTTTTAATACGAATGTTTATGTTATGTTTAATACTGTTCATATGAGGAATGCATTGGACTTAATATGTGATGGGTGGAGCCCGCTATAGATCCTATATGCATCGGTAGGTCTCATGAGACAAACTAGTGTCTTGGCATATGGCCTTGAAAAAATCTTATATGTAGTCTTGGCACGAGGCCTTGACTATGTGGTTATGATAGTCTGGCATTATGCATTCCATCATTATGAAAGTGGTTATTGATATTGCATGTGATTATTCGACTAGTAGAATATCCATGTGAATAAGTAAATGGAATTATTTCATTTTATCTTTTCCATATTATTCTGAAGTTCAAGTTTAAAAGGATTTTTTAGATATATATTTCTTTAAATGTTTACTCTTATTTATGAAAGTTTCTGCTATATTGTTATCCTTACTAAGAATCTGAGCTCACCCCTTTCAATGTTTTATTTTTCCCAGGATGTGAAGAAGTAATTTATGAATGACATACAGGGAAAGTATGAGGGGATATTAAGACAAGATGTTGTTTTAGTAGCTTTCTATTTATTATGTAATGTAAACTTTATGAATGTACCTAGTTATTCCAAGGCTACTAAAATAATCGGTCTTTCGAGACTTGATCTTTTGTGATCATGCCAATATTATGTAATAATGCACCGAATCTGGGAAACTGGGGTCGGGGAATTACATTATGCTATTGTAATCCCACTTGGTTCAGTATCACATGATAAAATTACTATTCTTGGTCATGTAATACTCACTATTACTTGTCTTGAGGAGATATAATTAATTAGTCAATTTTATATTAAGAAATCCCCTCAGTCCTCCACTATAAAAACCCCCTCTCACTCCCTCTTCTATTCACTCCTCTCAAGCCTTGTTCATTCACCAAATTATGTCCAAATACCCTCCCAACCTACTCTCCCACGTCTAGCAAGATTTGGTCTCATAAAAAGACCAAAACCTCTCCCTTAAGGAGGATCTCAACGAAGTTTGGTTCAAGAGGTAAATTTTTTTTTTCAATTCTTTGTCTTTCCTTTCAAGTTCATTTCTTTTCTCTTTCTACTTCCTCTCCTTATCCAAATTTTTTGATGACTCCAGTACCTTATATGTACTGGAATTTTTTCATGATTTTGGAATAAGTTATCATCATCTCCCCCTTTTTACCTTCTTTTATATTATTATCAAGAACATCATCCGAGATGTGTCAATTTTACACATTCAAGGACGATGAACTTTCAATTTTTATTATCATTCTCAATTCTGGTCATGAAACCATTCTTGTTATTATTGAACCAGATTATTATATAAAATATAACCCGTTTCATATTCTTTAATCCCTTTGTACCAATGGTATTAATTTATAATTAAAAATGAGTTCGTCGTAATCAAAACCAACAAATTAACCAATACAATTATCATTAATGTTCTATATGATAATTCATCCTCTATCCATGTAACTAAGTTATATAAATGACCAATAAAACCTATTTATGTTCACAAATAATATATAATTTCAATTATGGAGATTTAAATTCATTCCACATACTTAAAAACAAGTGAATCGAAGATGAAAATAAAGAAAATGAATACTCCGAAGAGAAGGAATTCGATACAATAACTTATCAATAAGAACATAAATGTACTAAATAGAATTATGATAAACTAAATACATGTATAATAGGTTCTTAAATAAGTTATTAATAAGTATAATTTCATATTCCAAGAGCTTAAGTTTGATAGAGGAACATGTTCAGAGTTAAGGTAAGGGTTTTTCCACCTGAACTTCAATTTTCATTCTGGTTACTTTCATCATATCATTATCTCAATCAAATTATTATGTATTGTTATGTACTCCACATTAATTCTGAGTCAGTATTGTGTATATGTTTACCAAATAGAACCATTCCTTATTTTATGGATAGTTACATGTTTTAAAAGGAACTTTCAAATTGATTACAAAATACAAACCTGATTCAAGGGAATGTCTCAACTTCTTACCTATTTTCAAGGGTAACATCTAATCTGGTTTTGGTAACCATTATATTTATAAAATCACTGATTTTATTATGAAAATAATATCTAACTTCACTTCTAGTTTTATACAATTATTTTTCCAAAATAAATTTTCTTTTCAAATAAAATATTATTTATCTCAAGATTGCTAAATGAGTTTATAAGAGTATTTTCATTTTATTCAACACCCTAGTTGTTTTCATATGTATTATTGGGTTTAACCATTTATGAAGTAATATACCATATTTTATTTAATGTTTTATGACTAACTCTATTGTGGATGAGTTATTCTAAAACCATTCTCCATATTACTTGGAATGGTTAGTGTTTTATGTTTAATGATTGGGGTAAGATAATTACATTTCATATGATAGTTTCAATAAGAATGTGTATATTGTTTATATTTAGCCCCGCTCATATGAGGAATTCATTGGACTTATTTTGTGATGGGTGGGGCCCTCTATAGCCCCTCGATGCATCGGTAGGTCTCATGAGACAAACTATGGTATTGGAACGATGCCTTGACAAAATGATTATTTGTGGTCCTAGCCTGAGGCCTGGACGGTATGGTTATGATGTCTGGAATATGCACTTCCTTCATTATGATTCTAGTATTTGAAGATCATGTGGTTATTTAACCAGTAGAATACCCATGATTATGTTTTATTATGACATTATTTATTCACCTCATATTTCTACCATAATGTCTTCAAGTTCATTATTAAAGGCATGTGTTTTCAATTATTCACCATGTCTGATGTTTATGCTATCTTCCACTATATTTCTTACTCTTACTGAGAATTTGATCTCACCCCTTTCTTATGTTTCATTTTTCTCAGGACAAGAAGAATTAGATTATGAATGACATCCAAGTATAATTTAAGAGACATGATGTTTCTAGTGGAATAATTTAGTGTCATTTTTCCT